>CM036320.1:28772546-29507729 GCA_020567845.1 Rhododendron henanense subsp. lingbaoense | reverse complement strand
ACTTCAACAGTCACGTGTTTATTTTTTATTTATGAAAGAAATTGAGAAATGATAATGTAAAATAACCGATTTTTTAGCAAATCAAACCAAAATTATTAAGATTATGAATACCTATATATGAATAATTATCGATTATATTTCAAAATCAGGTATCCAAAAAATTAAATTTTAAAATTCGGAGTCGGGGCGGGGGAGGGGGCTAACATGAACACCAAATATAACCCAAAACAGTGAGTTGGAAATAGGAGCTGATCTCTACCTCGGAAAAACTCCAGAACTAAATAGTTATTTTCATTACTAGACCAGTAAATTCAAGGTAAAAAGTTTCAGGAATTCCACTACGCTCCACGAATTAAAATATCTCTACGTATCAGTAACATGCAATTCCTTCATTATCGAAATGACTTCCCAGGCAAGCTTCTCATCTGCCGCTGACCAAGTGCAGCAAAAATACGTTATTGCAGATTTATCGCCAACGCAGTCATCCGTTGCTCTGTAAGTGCAGTTGTCCCTCGAACAAACAGAGATGTATAATGACTCTAGTTGAAGGTGTTCCCCGCAATCTTGGATGCTGTCTTCAGTTAATTCAGTTGAAAGTTTTCCCAGCAATTTGTGTAGGCCAAAGTTTCGGGATGAAAGCTCTGAGTCCGAGGTCCTTTCAATGTTGCTAATTTGCACTGGGCAACAGTAAGCAAACTGGACTTCGTGTTTCATCCCTCCTACCATTTCCAAAAGCTCGTCTTGGTGTACAACCTTAGCCTTTTCGCTTTTCTCCATAATTAGAACCCCTTCAGCTACTCTTTCGTCACCTAATTCAGAGTTCCCCCCTGGAATTTTTGGAAACCTGAAGTTCGGAGTTGAGGAACTTCGGATAAATGCATTCGAGGCAGCTGCCTTTACGTAGTGCGTTGAAGGAATGGAGACTGTGTCATTGTTTGGAGGATTGTAACATTGAATCCCCAATTCAGATTGAATTCTTCCTTTAAGTGACTCCATCTTAGGCTTCTCGCCATGTACGAGAATCACGTGCTTGGGGGAGAGAAATTTTACTAGATCCATAATTCCTTTGGCATCCGTGTGAGGACTAAAGGACAACTGATGAATCTGATAATGCCAAAATTGAAGGATGATTATAAGGTACAGAGCTAAAATCTAATTCCAGTAGAGTATCACAAAAGGTAAAAAAAAGAAAGACAGAAGAGTATACACTATTTCACTTCAACCAAACAGTATCAAAGCAGACTTGAGTGTTTAGGAGCACAAGTAGAATAAGAAAAAGAATGGGGTAGTAGAGATGCACTTTCATGCATTTCTGTTGCACGAATATGTGATATTGAGAACAACGTATCCTGGAGAAAGTACTCAAGGAAGGAAACAGACAACAGTATACAGATTTGTGCTTCTGCCCAGTAGAGGTGCTTGCGGACACCACATCCTCAAACCCCAGAAATGAAACAAAATGAGGCCACAAAAAGAAAGGAAAGAGGCTACAAAGAAGAATGATGTGTGCATGTGCCAGTGCGGACGCGAGTGTGTGTGTGTGCCTGTGAGCGAGGGAGAGAACCAGAAGGCCGAGATTCTGTGTTTTTTAACATCCGCAAGTTCCAAGAGGGAGCAACTCACGTACACAGAAGCTCAACAGCAAGCTACGGAAGGAAAACTCAACAAATAGACCATCAAATAAAACCAAAAAAGGCTGGATCGAGAAAGAGAGAGAGAGTCCTCAACAAGGAGGTCAAGCTCCTCCAGACCAAAAGGAGCACCACTATTACAAAAACTGTCTCCAACTACCATACAAAATCCTCCTACAGCTCTATCCTCTAAATCTAGGGAGCTAGGTCATGCCTACGAGCATCTGAACATTTTCCGCAATTTTAATATACCATTAAAAGAACAGACTTTGGAAGTGAGATCATCTAAGTCTCAAGTATGCATAAGACATTCATGAAGCCTTGGTGGAGGTTTGCAGAAAATAAAATGGGCAGAAAGGTTAAATCAATGTTCATCCATTTTTATGGCCCTTGGTCTTTGCAACTCCGGTCAACTACTTGAATCCAGGGAATTCCAGGAAAAGACTGATATATCAGGATCATATATAATAAGAAAAGGTGGACAATATAAGAAAAATAGGTGCAAAGGGAGAAGGGAAGAAGAAAAGTACCTGGCATCGAACGTCAATTACAGTGTTTTCGTCCAAGTCAATTTTGGTGGGTTTACCTGACATCAACCTATTCCCTATGGTTCCAGCCACACAGTACCTGGGGAGGAAACACAGAAACATGCATTAAGAGAACTGAATCTGTGAATTTCATTATAGTACAACCCATATTGGCAGCAAACTAGAAGCAAGCCAGCAACCTTAGAAAAGAAAGGAAGGTAAGTGGGTTTAGACATGGAAATAAGATTTCAACCAATTACTTAACAAGGTACTTATTTAACTAGCCATTTAGCTTTCAATTAACAGATAGGAAATGAAACAAACTTCAATAGAAATGTCATATAAAAAATGGCCACTTTATAACAACTATAGATGAGCAAGTTCATTCATGAGAATACTATACTAGTTTATCTGACTAGATTGCAATTCTCTAACCAAAAACGCCCTAATCTACCTAATAAAACACAAGGGTGTGGGGACCACACAAACACAAGTTGAAAGAAGGGCTGAGATTCATTTGATCCAAGAGCTGATGTGTGCTCCAACTCTCTTAAGAAAACACCCACACTCTTACAAATATATTACAAAAATGTCATCGGTTCTTTTTACCCGCTGCTCGGCTTATGACGTAATGTCGTAGGCACGGGCAAGCACTAGTATATATACATAGGGTAAGTTCTGGGACTTACAGGTCAACCATTTTTAAATGGCTTACAGCTCTGGCTTCGGCCACAAGAAACAGTAGACCTGTATAGTGGAGTAGTGGACAATTGCCACATTTATGAAGTGCAGAATGATACGTATTACAATGCAGAATCTTGGTCTATTCAAATGTTGCAATTACATCAAAAATCTTGCATTTAAGGGAGAAAATGAGGGGGTACTGTTCAGCTTCCAAAAAGGAGAGAAAATCAAAGAATCTTGTTTTTTATGTGAACTATGAAGCTAGGAGAGAGAAAGTGGAGAGGTTAACTTGTGGAGGAGAGATGAAGGGTTTGGAGAATCTAGCCATTACGTCATGAAGTTCCCCATTGTCTCTTGGAATGTGAGGGGATGAATGATCCAGATAAAAGGAAGGTTTGGCATTAAAATCATTTCTAAGGAAATGTAGAGGTTTGGCATATATTCAAGAAATAAAACAGGATGATATTTTTGTAGAGATTGTCGGAAGTCTGTGGGAGTATTTGAGAGCTGTAGGTAACAGTGGGCACATTTGCGGTTTCCTATATTTTTAGTGGATGTGGAGAATTGTTTTGTCTCACCCCAACTATGACCTTGATAGGAGGTGATTGTGGTCAAAACTTTCTTTAGCAATGCAAAGTTGGAATTGCCTCTGGTATATGGGAGTGACTATAATGTCGTTACATCTCTTTTCAAGAGGTCCTGGGGAGTTGATGGGTCTATAAGGAATTGCAGTGTTCATATCTAGTGAAGTCGAGTGATTATCGAAAACTATCTAGTGAAGGCAATGGATGTATATCAAGCTATTGAACAGTTCGGGCTTCTGGCTTTCCAGATTCTTCACCAAAACGCAAAAAGCAGCTTAAAGAAGCCTAAGATTCAGCTTACCAACATTGAGCCTGGCTTTATCTAAAAGTTGAATCTGGAAAGCCAGCTTAAAAGCCAAAGCAAGGAGTTGATAGGAAACTTGGACCCTCCATACCCAGCAGCTTGCTGGAGTATGAATAAAAGACTGTTTCCTTGGTTTTGACCCACAGTATGACAACAACAAAAAAACTCCATCAGATACTAAGCTTAATCTATAAGCAAAGTAACAACGAAGGTACCCTGGTAGAGTAACAAGATTCTCTTCATATGGAGCCCACTGCTTGAAAACCTGAAGCGAAAAGCCACCGCTGATCATGCCTGGTGTAGCGAATAGAACACAAGGTCCTGGAGCATTTATCAAGGAACGATCGAAATTGCGAACTGCAACATCAAAATGCCAAACATTGAAGCACCCAATAACAACAACCACCATCATAACCAATACTAAATACCTACTTAAAGCTCGACGAGATTTTTTTCAGGCGCTGATCAGTCCAATTGAAATTTAATTGCAAACAATGGATGTATAACACTGCACCATCCACACTAAAGATATCTTTTTGCTGTTCAAAAAAAAATCCACACTAAAGAGAGAGGATGCAGTAAAAGGACTGAAATTACAACTCCTGTGCCTGTGGTACTATATCTTGTCAACATTTTCAGAAAGCTCATTGGGAAAGATATGGACATGGGCAATGCAAAAGTCTTTTCTCAAGGGTCTTAAAAGATTTTTGCAGGAGTACAAATGAAATGGAGACCATGGATTTTTTGATGCCGTTAGGAGGTTCATAACTTCATATACTAGAATACAAGATATATCACCAAAGTGAAGTCATGAGAGCGAACGTGATTTTCAAATTAGCGAATTTAAAAACAAATACAGGGAAGATTTTGATAAGAATAAAAAATGGAGCTTCGTAGCACGGATTTAAGTAAACTGGGCAAAACCAAACTTGTTGCTTAATATTTGGAAACTTAAAGTTTGACCTCCAAAAGGTGAACAACTGTGGCTGCAGAGTTACAGTTTTGGGTCAACATTAAAATGCACCGATGCTGCTAATTTGGTCAGAATTTCAATTTAGAGAAGTTCACACTTCACACTAAAAGACATGGTCTTGGTTGACTATTTTCTAAGAATTCAAGTACTCACATTGAATACGCTTCTCAATAGTTTAACACATTCTCACAAGTTAATGATACTCACGCATCATGATAAACCACAAGCAGCGTGACTTTAAGAATTCTGTATTAATTTTCGTTGACATTGAAGTGAACTGTATTAAACAGCAGCTGACTAACATCCCCAAGACAGTTGAAAGCATGCATTGCCCGAAACAATAGTGCAACAATCTCCACCCTTCTAATTGAAAAACAAGAATTGTAGGGATACCATTTTTAAACTCGAATGCATTGCGAGTAGCGTATGAATCTTTCACCTTTTGGCTAGTCCAGTTGATGAGCATTTTGTAATACATATTTGCTTGAATGGTCAAACCTGAAAGAGAACAAAGCAGTCAAAATGGTACAAGTAAAAAAAATGTCGGAATAAGCAAATAAGTACAACTGTACAAGTATTCTATTTCAATAGTCAGAGTTAAAATGCTATCACGGAAACTTACAATGGATATGCTATAAAATGAGTAGGTATCTGCAAACTGCCATACTGGAACATTACTTCTAAGTTCTATCAATATAGCTTAGAATTTCTTCTCTTGAAAATGCCCCTCCAGATTTTAATGTTGCCTTCCTAGATATTTCGCCATTGGACTTGCAGATAAAGTGTTTTTAAATGTTTCTTCAATTGGATTTCTTCATATAATGGCATACCAGAGAAGAGAAAAGGACAAGGAGAAAATGTGAAAGGGAGGGCCAAAATAGAGGGAGAAGAGACGTGAAAAGAGGAGAAAAGGAGTGAGCTTTGCCCACACTGGAGAAGAAACCTAACAAAAAAAATATTAAAATGTTAAGATGAAAAGGAATAGGAGAAGATCAGAGGAAGAAAGTCATTCAAATGTAAGATCTCTCAAAGCAAAATCATGCAAAGTATAGGCAGTAATATCTACATATATAAAGGCCGTGACATCTACAGATTCTCCACGAATCACGTAACCAGAACTGAATAAAACTATGTCAGCATGGTAGCCAATTTTGTAAAAACAAGCTCTTCATGCTACTAATATCAGATGATGGGGAGGATATCTATTTAAAAACCAACATCGTACAACTGTAAAACAGTTAACTAGAAAGCATAAGCATTACAAACCTGCTGAGAAATAAATAGGAACCTTAAGATTCATGCGCTCCCAATAATCATCCAACAGTATGCAGAGTTCCTATTGGATGATAGATAATATCGTCAAACAAGAGTGCATGCTTTATACTAGCAAAAGTATTAAAAAGATTCAATTTGCATAACACCATTCTAGATCCCACAGCTGAGATGCGTACAACAAGTACAACAAATGAAATATACAACACAGCAAGACATTAATCTGACATAACATATAATTTAAAAAAAGAGGAAAGCAAAAAAAGGAATGATATCGATTGACCATATCAGATTTTAAATATCTCCCCATGTGAGGTCATAGCAATAGAGTGCTTAATCTACCCCCAAAAAATTATTATCATTCAAAAAAAAAAAACTTGGAAAACCGTAACATAAGAAAATTTCAAATTAGAACAATCAAGTTTAACAACTATTTAGCATAATCTCACCAGACAAACTCATTCAACCCATCCCTGTTAAGAAAATCAAGTTCAGCTAACTACAGTACAAGATTTGCTATGCATGGAGGACATCCTCCCTGTAAATTGTGAGATTCAATATTTCTTGGATCTCAGATGCTCTACAAGTTCCAATCTATCACAAGAAACCATTCGAAACAACTCTTACTTATCATGTCATAGATTGGACGCATTTCTATGTTAACAAACTCAACAAAAATGACTACAGCAACTTGGAAAAACGTTGTTGACCATGTATGACTGCAAGTATGACACCTGGATCTATTAACATGCAAAATCCTATGTGCAACCTGCAAATATGCAAATGCCCATGCAAACAATACCTCAAACTCCAAGTTAAAAGTAACTACTGAGGTAACGTTACTTTTTAATGGGAGTTCGCGAATTTTGGTTCAATGGAAACGAATTCCCTGAACCAAATTTGTGAATTATGGCCCTTCAGACACTGGTAGGATTATTGTCTTGTGGGATGAAGCCATTCTTAATCTTCAGGTGCTTAGCTCACCTGGTCAAGTTGTTTAGAATAAGCTCCTGGGTATCAAATTTGAGGCCTCTTTCATTTATGGTGCTAATAACGGGGATGATAAGAGGGTTGTTGTGGAATGCTCTCTCCACTACTTCTATGGCTGTTGCCTCCCAAGTCCCATGGATTATTTTGGGTGATTTCAATATTGTAAAGGATGCTTCTGAAAAATGGAGTGGCCTTGGTATTGATTCCCATTGTGGATCTCTCACCTATAAGGGCTGCTTCTACACTTGGAGTAATAAACATGACAATGACCAGCAGCACCAGCTTATCCTTACCAAAAATCGCCGGAGTTATGATTAATAAAGCCTGGCTAAACTCCTTCCCCGACTCTGAGGCTACTTTCTTACCTCCCGGTATCTCTGATCATAGTCCTGGTTATGTTATGATTAGACCAAAGTATTTCTTGCCCTCAGCCTTTCAAGTTCTTTAATTGGTAAAAAACTCTGGTTTTCTTCCCTTGGTGGCTGATGTCTGGGCTTGGCCCCATATAGGTTCCCCTATGATGCTTCTTTGCAGCTAGTTGAAATCTCTCAAGTTGGAGCTCAACAAGCTTAATAGGCAGCAGCCGCAGCACTTCACTAACATCTCTCAGAGTCTTGGAAGCCAAGGTCCATCTAGAGCATATTCAACTCGTTATCAAGCTAATCCTAGTGATGCTTCGTTGGTTGTCCAGCAGTCTTTGATATCTTACTCTACCGTGCTCTTAGCTGAAGAAAGTTTTCATAAACAAAAATCAAGAGAAAGCTGGATTAAATTGGAGACCAAAATACTACGTACTTCCACAAAAAACTAAAGCTCCACGCTGCAAGAAATAAGATTCTTTCTATCTCAGATTCTCAGGGAGTCAGACATGAGAAATATGAGGCTGTCAAGGAAATTATTATCAGCTATCAGAAAGGAATTTTGGGTACAGCATCCACCCTTTGGATAGCCTTTCTAGACTTACTGATGTAATTTTCCCTTGCCTCAATGACTATCAGATTGCCTCTCTTGTAGCTGAGGCCTCTGTTGTAGAAATCAAGGACACTCTCTTCTCTCTTTGTGATGACAAAGCACCAGGTCCCGATGGTTATACTGCTTGTTTCTTTAAAATGGCTTGGAATATTGTTGGGAAGGATTTTACAGCTGCTATCAAGTATTTCTTTTCTACTAGTGAACTGGTGGGAGGGTTGAATGCTACCGCTATCACATTGGTTCCTAAAATTCCAAACCCTAGCTCTATGTCTGACTACAGGCCCATTTCGTACTACAACACTACTTATAAGGTCATATCCAAAGTTCTGACCAACAGACTAAAAACTGTAATTCATCGCACAATTTGTTCTTCCCATGCTGCTTTCATCTCCGGTAGGTCAATCTCTGATCAAATCTTCCTGATGCAAGAGCTAGTTATGCATTACCACAAAACTAACATCTCCCTAGAGCTGCCATGAAAATTGACATCATGAAGGCTTATGACTCAGTGTCTTGGAATCTAATACTGGATATTCTCGAGGCTTTTCATCTGCCTAAGTGATATCAGGACTGGATTACCACATGCATCACTACTCCTAAGTTCTCTATCTCAATAAACGGTGCTTTGGAGGGGGTTGTTCCTAGAGCTAATGGCCCAAGGCTAGGGAACCCCCTCTCTCGTACCTTTTTATTCTGGTGAGGGAGTTTTTCTCTAGGATCTAGCAGCAAATCATTTCATCTGGGGGCTTTACCTACGATCCAAAGTACTATGCTGCACATCAACTGCGTCAATTCATGGGGCAAAAGTACAGATCATATAGCAATTCATGGGCCACAGAACAGCTCATATACGCTGATGAAACCTGAAACATCTTTTGGAGTCAGGTTCAGGTCCAGTATGTACAGTACGAAAGAGAGCCACATGCATTTCTTCGTTTCCAAGGACGGATGAATTCAGAACACGAGGAAGCTCTGGTTCTCACGCTTTCCGTAGGAACTGTCACTGGTGCTTGGATATTTCAATGGCAAAATGAAGCAACAAATCTATATTGCATTATATATACATGTATGCATGCTCCTGAAACACTCTCGGTCCTCTAGCCTGCTCCCGCTTCATGAATTGGTTACTTGGGTTAAAAAGGCATAGACAGGCAGTTTGACATAACACACAACCTTTCCACTAAATCCCTTTCCAAAGAAAAGAAAGAACCACGATCCTTTGACCATCTTGTACCAAGACTTTGCAGAAAGAATCCTATAATTAATGATTACATCCCCCCTCCCAACCCCCCCCCCCCCCCCCCCCCCCCCCCCCCCCCCTCCTTCCCCGCAGAGCGCCAGTACACTTCTGTTAGCTACAAGATACTATTGTAACAAGTCAAACTGAAGTCCACAGAGCAGTCATGTTATTGAGAAAACCTGAGCTCTTCCGAGAGCAAATGTAGGAATAAGCACCTTTCCTCCATTGGCGATGCATTTATGAACCTACAGTAACAATGATAAGAAAATAACATGAGGACTTTTGAAGTACCAAACAAAAAAACACATCTAAGTGAATACAAAGACAAAAACTCTAAGAGAGATTATAGTAGCACACGTTTGTAAGGGTAGGGAAAGAGTAGCATTAAGAGTTCTATAGAACACAAAAACCAATGAGAACACATAGCAAAAAATCCATCTTCAAGAAAAAACAACCACAAGTCTTAGACACGACTTCCATTTTAATCATATAAACTAGTTTTCTACCCTGTGTCTAAGTGAGCATTTCAATATCGAAAATACCTAAAAGAATTAATGAAATTGTGCAAGATAATCAAATGGGAGAATGAAGAGGAGAGACAACATTCAAGAACAGCTCCATGGGATGTTGAAAAATCAGCATCAAGTCGTGCATTAATAAATGATGAAAACACAAAAGCCATCTAAACTCCATAGTGCTGGAAGTGGATCCTGTTTGATTGGAATAAAGTCAACACGCCAATCAGTAGGAGTAATGTGAAACGATAGAACTGTCAAGTGCAGTATGCATACAGCTTTAAGAAATTCCCTCTCACGAGCATATTTTGAATCACGAACAGTTGTTGCATATGTTGACCTGCAAGATTAAACCAGCGGCAAAACCTATCATGTCTGACATTGAATCCTCCAAATTTGTCCAAACAGAAAGTTTATTACAACACAGGAGGATACAAAATTTCTTAGAAGGAATCATGCCTTCAGATTTCGCATATAGGAATAAAGAGACCTAGTTAGTACAATTGCATCGATCCATTTTTTTGGGAAGCCAACACGGACCTCCCAAGAATTTTCACAACCAATAAAAGACCAGTATCACCAACTTGCAAGCCTGCACAATTGAATATGTTGATAACATACATTTTGTATGACGGATTAATGGCTTCTGGTTCAAGGGCTATAAAGTGTGATGTTGACCATGAGCACTACAAATTTAATATGTTCCTTACTCTGTTATAAGGAGGTCCAACCGTAGTCTGTCAATTTGAGCAGCGCCAAGATGTCTATCTGGTGTCATATTATAGTCCCCTGTGTACACCATAGCAGTATCTCCTACTTTTGCATAAAACATTGCAGCTCCAAGAACCTAAAACACATCACTAAAAATTTATACCTATAGCGAGCAAGGGGGACCACCAAAAAAATAGATATCAGATGGAGATATAGCGCATGGAACAAATGAAAGAGAAACATCATAGTGTCTACTAGGCTACTAGCAAATTATCCATAGTGATTCCGTACACAAGCCTCAATTCCAAAACTTGTGCTGCAACTCTGAAAAGCGCTTAACAGTAAGTATGATGAAAACAGACATCTGCAAGATATAACTTGTGACCATAAGGATAAGATCCTTGAGATCATAAAAAAAAAGCACCATGACTTCTAACAGAATGGTCCAGCAGTTTCTGGCTTCAACAACTGTACATTTCATTACTGTTGGGTAAGTAAAATTTGTCTCTAATTGGCTTAGAAACCAAACAATTTTCTATGGTTCATCAAAAGAAAATTCGATCATTAAGGGAATAAAATAAATTAAGGTTCCTGATGAGAGGATTGGTCAAGCTGCATCACAGATCCTAGGGTGATATCACAGTTCTCTGGATTAGCAACTACCATAAGTTGAAAGAGACAGGCTAGGTGTCCAAACAGCCGTATAATTTTAACTATTCTAGACAAACCCGTACGCTACAGGTTTAGCTGGAATTTGGAGCTTTGAGGTCTGCTGCCCTGATAGGCCAACTAGGCTTTGTGCATGAAAAACTGACATTAACCCTGCAGTATCCAAGATGGTGGGTCGAAAACCAATAAACTGCCTGAAAAAATACTACATTTCCCCATTGCTGGCCCCATCCCAAAATGTGGGGTCAGACAGTAGGTGCTAGGCGGCAAGTTGTTCATGTAGGCTGAGGCCGGAAAACTGTAGCTGGGCTCAAAAAAAACCCTAAACAATAATTCTACAAATACACTGCTTGCAAAATTCCAGAATCCAGATTTGCTCTTTTCTTCATTTCATGCTCCCTGTCCTCTGTGACATGGAATATCTTCCAATATCAAGCAAGTGTAGGCTCAGAAGACACATTGTCATCAAGTGCCATAAATGCGTGAGTTCTGCGAGAGATTGCGTCAATAGTAATGCATTTTGCAAGTCTTGTGCCCAATGAAAGTTATGGAAGTAGGCAGATAACTGAAGGCTGCGGCATCCCATGCCATCAGAAGTCAAGCAATCGCTTTGCTAAAAACAGATACTTATGCCTTTATGGTCATAATTGAAAGTTGCTATTTAGTCCAACTTAGGAGAACGAAGTTCGTAACTAGTAAGGAGCTTAAGGAGCTATATCTAGCCAAGTTATTTACTGAGAGTTCGCAGAGGGCTGAGAAAATTAGCTTCTTCTAAAATTGCATCAAACTCCAGGAAAAGAAATGAAAAAGAAGTTATGAAGGTATTTCAATATGCCTCTGGATATATGCTTAAACACATTTAGTTAGAGAAAATTGTTGAAAAGCCTCACATGTCCAGCATAGTAGGCCCGGATTTGGAGGTCTTTATCAACCTGCACGGTCTGCTTCAGATCCACAGCTGTAGCTGCCAATACGAGTACCAAAACCAACAGAAGGAAAACTAAGTTTAATTGAGAGAGAAATAGGAAGATGAACACATTAAATAATACATGCGGCCGCACATTACTTTAGTCAGGGTTTTCTTACATAACAAATTGCTGGCAACAGAGATGGATAAGGCAAGCCCCCATAGTATTCGGTATCAATGCAGTTGACTAATTAGAAGAGACCTCGCGTCAAAAAATCTTGAACTTGCCCGTTCAACAATGCTGTATAATGCATGATTCATTCCTTATACATCCAAACATATGGGGAATATGAAATTTCACTATACCTAGGTCATCCGGTATTGCATGTCATGATGCAAAAACAGCTTTATGGGGAATATGAAATTTCATTATACATAGGTCATCCGGTATTGCATGTCATGATGCAAAAACAGGTTTATGGGTGCAGAAATGTGGGAGACGGGAAAGATCAATGTGATAGCTGTTGCTAAGAAAAGGACATTCAAGTGAAGTCCTTTTAATGGGGCTTTGTTGGGAGGAAGAGGGGTGCAGTTTCCCTAGGAAGGTATTCTGCATTGTTCTAAATGGCGGCCGCCTAGGCGGCGCCTAGGCGCTTGGAGGTACCCCGCCGCCCCGCCAATACCCCTTAGCGTTTGATTTGGCACCCAGGGAGGTTTGGCGGTGTTTGGTGGCCGCCTAGGCGGTCTTGGCGGTTTGGTCGTTGGCGGCCTTGGCAGCGTCGTTGGCGCCTTTGGAGGCCTTTGGCGGCCTAAAATGTATAGTATTAAACTAAAAGGACTTATTACGTAATTTCGACAAAATCATATATATATATAACAATTACATAATTACAACCCACACCCATTCTCATTTCTCACTCACTCCAGTCGATCAAATGAAGAACAAGAAGTGAAGAATGAGCTCTAGCCGAATTGCTTATTCAACTTTGAACTTGGCATTAGGAGATGAACTTTGAACTTGGCATTAGGGATCTCCGATCTCGTTTATTTCTACTTATTGTCTTATTCAACTTATTTGCTAGTTGCTACTACTTAATTTCATTTGGGTTTGTACTTTGAAGTTTGAATATTCAACTTTGCATTATGGTTATTTCTACTTATTGTCTTATTCAACTTATTTGCTAATTGCTACCACTTAATTTCATTTGGGTTTGTACTTTGAAGTTTGAATTTGCATTATGGATACATGAAATATAATTTGATTGGATAATGATTTGTTTAAAAAAAAAAAAAATCCGCCGAATTGCTTGGCGCCGCCTAGGCGGCTTGGCGCTTGGAGGTGGCTATGAAGCACGGATACTCTATTTTGGACTCCGTATCACGTACCGTACGCGTATCGGATACGGATACGCTCGGATACGCTCCGGATACGTATCCGATACGTTTTTTAAAGTATCCGGATTTCAAATTTATTTTTTGGTGTTCCAATACGTTTCGGATACGCTCGGATACGTTTCGGATACGCTGGGATACGTTTCGGATACGTTCGGGGGTAAATTTGTTATTACTTAAAACATATGGGTTTGAACTGTAATTAGGGCTATATAACCTAATTTCCCTTTCCTGACGAGAAAAGGAAGAACGAAAAGGAAAAAAAAAATGCAGAAACGAAAAGGGGGAAGAAAGCGATTGATCTGGACCATCTCTGTCGTCTCTCATCTCTCGACTGTAAGCTCTCCTCTCTCTCTCGTCTCTCTCATCTCTCTCTTCTCGTCTCTCTCTTCTCTCTTCTCTCTCTCTCTCTCGTCTGACTCTTCTCTCTCTCGTCTGTCTCTTCTCTCGTCTTGCTTGTAGCATATACATACACACATATATATATACACAACGCTGTATAGATATTAGCCTTTTTTTTATCAGAAAAATTTAAATTGCATACATATATATTATTTTTATTTATTTTTATATTCAACGTATCCCCAACGTATCGTATCCTACTTTTCGGAAAAATCACGTATCCGTGTATCCGTATCCGTATCGTATCCGTATCTCGTATCCGTATCCGTGCTACTTAGGGAGGTGGGTCTCCGCCCGACTACCGCCAAGCGCCATTTAGAACATTGGTATTCTGATTGATGGAGCTCCATCCAAGGCAACTTTTCCTGAGAAGATCAAATGATAATTTACCTAGGAGACGACAGATCCAAGTTAAATTGGTCTTGACTTGGCAAGTGGTACTACGACTCAATACCCATTTGATAATTCATCGCAAGGTGACCAAGGATTTTTGGTTCTGTGGTCCGCTGGCACTATGTTTGACAGGTGAGGGCATTATAATCGGGTAGATAAGACGAAAGACATCGTTGGTCTGCTAGTGGGGGGAGAATAAGTGGTGTGGAGGAGGTTTTGCATAGACTCAAAACATGGTTTTCCTTTTTTGCTTTTGTTTTCAATAGGAACATAGAGAAGGTTGCCCACCCTTGATCATATTGCAGATTTCGTAGGAGCTAAGTTTTACATCATTTTCCCTTTTGAATCCATAGGCCTGGGTTTTTTTCTTTCTTCCAGATTATCACCATTCAAACCATTCTTTATATGGGCGGCATCCCCTTTTGATTGTTCCAATACCTTTACTTCATAAAAAAAAGACTTCAATACTAGTGTAGATGAGTAGATGACGTCTACTCATCTATACTATCAAATGGTTGTTTGACATTTTAAGCCATTACTATGGGGATATAAAGGTCAAGGCCAAATAGACACAGTGACTATGGGCCTCGACCAAAAAGAGTACACTGCAGCTGGGAATCATACTAATGTAATCAGCTAAACTCCCACTGGACAGAGCATAGTTAATATACAACTCTCTGCTTAGCATACACATTAAACTCGTCGAAAAAAGGACCGCCATGTACCTTTTCTCATACACTGCAAAATGTTCTCAGAACTGAACTGTTCTTCTTCTCCCCTTCTATCAACCATCACTTTACGATAATCCTCCAGCATCAACGGACCCAGAGCTTTTGTTGGGTACTACAGCAGGGGAAAAACTACGGTAAGTTCATCAAAACCCAGATATTCCAATGATGTATTTGAGTACTGCTAATCAAAATGTTAACAAAGGCCTTCAATAACAGAAAAATGGGCACATTTGGAAGGTAAACTAATTACTAGCCATGTTAAAGGAGATGTTAGTAGCAAATATTAATGCTTAACCAGATATGCCAATCGCCATAGAAACAAGAGTAGTCATATAATATATACAGTTGAGTATGAAACAACTTTGCAGTTGGTACCTAAGCAGACTTCTCATAATAATGACTGAAATTACTTACAATTATAACCTAGAAAATTACAAGAATCACATGGAAATGGCTAACCACCACAAACTACTTCATCTAAAGGGCGATAATTTGAAGAGAAAAGAAGAAGAAGGGGGCAACGAGGCCAATTCATGCTAATAATAATGAACTCCAGACAAATTAGAGAGGACCAATATTGTGGTGGGAATTTTTCTGTGAATCTATCAAGCTGTTTTCAAGAAGCAACAACAACAACAAGTCCCCAATCATGGGGGTATAGGTGAGGGAGGATTGGAGACAGACCTAACTTTTGGCAATATATGCGCAAAGTGACTGCTCTCAGAATGCCATTGAAACAATGGTTCCCCTATACCTCCAAAACCGAGAAGCTAAAAGGATGTTTTGCTGCGGAATCATGCCCCCGAATCAAAGCTGAAAGGCATGAGAGAGGGAATGCCTAGAGACCCGACTCAATTTCTGTGCACATTACCATACTTCACAGGAACAAAAATGCAATTTCGAATTAGAAGGCATTTGAACAATTGTCCAAACGAAGATATATTACCGTCATGTAAATGGGTCCACTGTACCCACAAACTTCGGTGAAATACGGGAGAGCTCCGATATGATCCAAATGACTGCAAATTAATTATACTCAAATTTGTTACAAATAAAATAAAAAAACACGTAAATTTAGATGAAAATAGATGGGGGGCGAATGGGGGAGCATACAAATGAGTGATGATGATGCAGGAGAGGGCGTTGTCGAAGTCGCCAGATTTAGAGATGAGAGAGAAATCAGGGTAGCGGAGGTGGTCCTGATGGCCCATGTGCATGCCGCAGTCGAACATAATCCGCTTCCCATTGATCGACACCACCACGCAGCTTTTTCCCACCTCTTGCCCTGCGCCTGAAACCAAATCCCAAAACCCTCCATTTTAGTGTATGTTCATCCAACTGGAAATTGCACGTAAATAATAATAATAAAAAGTGGAGAGATATAGAGAATACCTAGGACGAGAGTTTCAATGGCCATTGAGAATGAAGTCACGGAGATCGCATCAGTAGGAGAAAGGGATGACCTAATCAGATAAACAAGTTTCTGACGAGACTCTCGATTGTTTCACACATATAAGGACAGCGAGATGCGGTTCAAAAAAAAAAAAAAAAAAGGACAGCGAGAGAGTGAGATAGACACATACAGACATTGAGAGAGTGACAGAGTCAGAGAGAAATCAAGAGAGAGACACGCACACGCACAGAGAGAGAGAGAGAGAGAAACCTGCAGGCAAACGACGGAGCTGATGCCGCCGGCGAAGGATCGTGTCACAAGTGCCGGTGATGGAATACGATGGGCAGACGTCTGTGTCTGCGTTCCTCCGTGATGGAGAGAAGGAATAAAAACCGAAAGTCTGTTGATACAACAGATAAAATGCTGTGTTTGTGTTTGGACGAGTTTTTGACAAAATTTTTAAAAAACCGTGGGGAAAATTTCAAAATATCCCTCAACCTTTACACCAAAATTCAATTAGACTCTTAACCTTTTAAAAACTTCAATTTTACTCCCAACGTTATCTTCCGTTAATCAAAACGCCCCCTTCCGTCCGAATGACTAACAGATTTCGTTAAAGGCTCCGTTAAATATCGTCCCGATCGAATTTGGATGATCCGAGCCGCTCAATATGTTCAAAACGTGATTTTAAGGGTACCGGCGAGAAATCAACAAAAAAAATGACCAGGAAGGGTTTCATCTGAACAGTTTTTATTGAAGTGAGGTCCAGACCGAAGCAAAATCCAGACGTTCGGACTTGAACAAAATCCGGATCGATCTGCACCTCCCTTTTCCCAATCGAATTTCCATGATCCGAGCCGCTCTATGTGATTAGAACGTGATTTTAAGGGTACCCGCGAGAAATCAACAAAAAAAATGGTCGGGAAGGGCTTCATCTGAACAGTTTTTTATTGAATAGTTCTATAAACAATTCTTCAGATGAATCCCTTCCTGGTCATTTTTTTTGCTGATTTCTCATAAGTACCATTAAAATCACGTTTTGAACACATTGAGCGGCTCGGATCATCCAAATTCGTTCGGGACTATATTTAATGGAGTCTTTAACGAAATCCGTTAGTCATTCGGATGGAAGGAGACGTTTTGATTAACGGAAGATAACGTGGAGTAAAATTGAAGTTTTTAAAAGGTTGTGAGTCCAATTGAATTTTGGTGTAAAGGTTGGGGGGTATTTTGAATTTTTCCCAAAACTGTGGGGGGTTTGAAAAATTTGTGGGGTCATGAGTGGATAGAGAAATGAGAGTAATGATTGGAAGTATGGGTAATGAGTGAAGAGAGATAAAAAGATAAATGAAAATAATGATTTTGTGATAGGGGTAATGAGTGGAGAGTAATGACTAAAAATGGGAAAAATTCAAAATACCCCCCAACCTTTACACCAATATTCAATTAGACTCCCAACCTTTTAAAAACTTCAATTTTACTCCCAACGTTATCTTCCGTTAATCAAAACGCCCCCTTCCGTCCGAATGACTAACGGATTTCGTTAAAAACTTCGTTAAATAGCATCCCGATCGAATTTCGATGATCCGAGCCGCTCAATGTGTTCAAAACGTGATTTTAAGGGTACTCACGAGAAATCGGCAAAAAAAATGTCCGGGAAGGGCTTCATTTGAATAGTTTTTTATTGAATAGTTCAATAAAAAACTGTTCAGATGATCTATTCAATAAAAAACTGTTCAGATGAAGCCCTTCCTGATCATTTTTTTTTGTTGATTTCTCGCGGGTACCCTTCAAATCACATTCTAATCACATTGAGTGGCTCGGATCATCGAAATTCGATTGGGAAAGGGGAGGTGTGAATCAATCCGGATTTTGTTCAAGTCCGGACGTTCGGATTTTGCTTCGGTATGCACCTCCCCTTTTCCGATCGAATTTCGATGATCCGAGCCGCTCAATGTGATAAGAACGTGATTTTAAGGGTACCCGCGAGAAATCAACAAAAAAAAATGATCGAGAAGGGCTTCATCTGAACAATTTTTTATTGAAACTAATTCAATAAAAAATTGTTCAGATGAAGTCCTTTCCGATCATTTTTTTTGCTGATTTCTCGCGTGTATCCTTAAAATCATGTTTTGAACACATTGAGCGGCTTGGATCATCCAAATTCGATCGGGACGATATTTAACGGAGCCTTTAACAAAATCCGTTAGTCATTCGAGCGGAAGGGGGCGTTTTGATTAACGGAAGATAACGTTGGGAGTAAAATTGAAGTTTTTAAAAGGTTGGGAGTCTAATTGAATTTTGGTGTAAAGATTGGGGGGTATTTTGAAATTTTCCCGACTAAAAATATGGGTAATGACTAGTTTTTGAGTTGGAAAATTCTTTTCAAAAAGGAAACCGAGCAATGCATAAATTTTTCAGTGCCGGGTGGGTACCACGTCACCCGGCTGACGTGGTGCCCGAGCGGGCACATCCGAGTTGTCCAAAAGTGTATTGGACAGTCCAGATTGAAACACTCTCTTTCCTCTTTCTCTCTTCAAATTCGAGCCGTCCAAAACCGAAATGGACGGCCCAAATGCACCGAGCGAGCACCACGTGATACCCTCTCGGCACTGAAAAAAATTTCGTTGAAGAGAGTCCGTTTAAATTTGAAAATTGCAAGTAAATACCTACTAGTATTTTTTTTAAAAGGTTAGTGAAACAGATACTGATCAGTTTCAGTCCAATTATATTATCCAGTCCGGTCCAGTTTTGGGCCGTTATGGGTTCCTCCTGGGACCACAATAACTATCGGAATTGTTCATTTGTAGAGCTCATCAAGTATGTCATCCACGAAAAAAATTAGTTTGATCGAATATTAATAAATACATGAACAAAATAAATATTTGTACAAGAAAAAAATGGGCAATTATTAGGTTCAACCTAATTTTTGTCATCCTTTTTCTACTACAAAATGAACGATTTCGATAGTTATTATGAACCCGAGAGTGGCCCATAACGGCCCAAGATTGGACAATAAAACAACTGGACTGGAACTGACTCGGGAATGAAAGCGTAAAAGGAAACAAAACATTAATAAGTACAAACGCTTTTTCCCAAATCACGCCTGGTAAAAAAAATTTAAAAAGGCGCGTTTTGTGACCACAAACTTTAGGCTGATAAGGATTAACTTAAATTTTGTGTTTCAAACGGCTGATTAACATTTTGGAGGCGGATTCTCTGCGGTTGGACTGCCGAGAGTCCATGCAGTTCAATCATAATCGTTCATCTTTGCATCCAACGATCTAAACTTTATAGATTAAGGAAAAGTTTATTTCTTTGGAAAAGTTTTTTAAAATCTCGACCGTTAAAAACACCATCCGTCATCTTTTCTTCGGAAATTTTTTTTAAAAATCTCGACCGTTAAAAACACCATTCGACGGTTGTGAACTTTTCAACCGCACCTTTGCAGTCCACATTTGGACCGCAGACAAACCTAATTCTAACAACATTTTCTCAGCAAAGTTTAAAAAACACGTATTTTAATAAATAAAGTAATAGAAAAATTCCTGAACAATTAATGAGCCCACTTAAATCCCCTCCCAATGGGCCAATGGCAGGTTGGCTTGTTTAGATAATCTATTTTATTTTTGTTGACAGTAAAATACGTAATGTCAATAATAAAAAGTTTTTAAAATGCAAGTTCCTCTCGTTTCTCGTTTTGCAAACACGGGGTGTACTGGTCAAGGTGAACCCCGCACGTTGAAGATGCGAGTTTTATTACTCCATGTTCAAAATTCGAGTTCAGTGTCCACATTACAAATTTAAATTACTCCGATCATATCGCGTTCTTGTTTTGCCGTCGAATTTTATTTAGATGATTCGAACAATTTGCTATTATGTAGACCACGTACACTTAAGATACTTACCAATACAGATTGTTCTTAATTGATCCTCCATAAAACGATAATAGTAGTAAAGATCTCATTTCTCAATAGAATAAGAGTGCTAGAATAGTATTAGAACTGAGAATAGTTACAGTTATAGTGTTACACCCAGCATGCCAGTGGCATTGCAAATATTTAGGGGTAATTAAAAAATAATGTTTACTTGATTTTTAATGTTTACTTGATTTTTTATGATGGCGCTATTCCTTTTAATTCCCTAATTTATCACTTGAATATGATTTATTTTTTCTTTTGAATAGACCTTGATTAATATGATGATTTCGATTCAATCATGCTACTTGCACATACATTTTTACACATATCTTGCACATACACTTTTATGGGGACCACCTCGGGTCCCACCAATATGATCCGAACCGCTCATTATTTTTAAAATAATTTTTTAAGAGTTTCTGTAAAAAATCAACTCGATAGGATATCGGTAAGAGCTTTTTCAGAAATCATAGGGTGAAATAGTCAGATTCGCCCTGCGATTTCTGAAAAATCCGCCGGGAGCAAGTTGCCAAGTTCGGTAGTAGTTTGCCAAATATTCCCATAAGAGATCGGGGCAAAACAAAAAGTAAAGGAGCTCCCAATTCATACCCTACTATTTTTTTTGGGTAATGTAGAGTGTCTCGGGTTAGTTTGCGCGCATCTCGGACTATAATCTCAACAGCCCCTCCCGCAATATTTTCGTGCGCTTGCACATAAGGGTTGACCGCAAAGGAAATCGAACCTGAAATCTTACGGTTGAGCAAATCAACTTCTAAATCTTAAGTCAAGACCGGCCAACTGGCCAACCCCTTGTTGTTGTCTCATCTCTCTAATAGCCCAAAGAATATGGGTGACGACCCATTTTCTACCAGAACTGCTTTGTTTTGCTGCTCCTAGCAAGTTAGGTACTCTTCTTGTCACACACTGCCAAATTACCAATGATTTAATTACAAGACAATATTAGTACTTTTAAGTTTTAATAGCTTGCACTTTCCCACACTTAGAATCCAAGTCTACAAAACAAATCTAGCTAGGCCAGAGAGTCGATCACTTACTATAAAGGGAGCTGATAATGCCAAAACCCTTTTTGTTCCTGCCAAAACTTAACTTGTACATTTCATTGCTTGACTTAATTGTCCTTCACCACACCACTTGCTTTACAAAAATGCCCCTTGAAATCCCTTGTCTTCCACATGACTGTTTCATCTCCAACAAAACTCCCAAAACCCGCTGGAGCCTGGGGTTTGCCGGAATAAATCACGAAATCCCTTTTCCATTGGGCATCACTCAATTATGTGAGAAACTCTCTCTCTCTCTCTCTCAAGGGGAGAAGAATTGGTTAATTTGATTTTCACTGTGTATCTACTTCAAAAGATATTTGACGTCACGCTACGATTGGTTATTTGATTACAGTGGACGAAGATTCACCGGTGGAATGGAATCCTTGTCGTCCAGCAACCAAAACAGAATAAAATTGCGACAAAATGACCAAACCGAACGCGTGTAAACGTCTTCGAGAGAGAGAGATTTCATGGAGACATCGAAGCTTCAAGCCCTGTGGAAACCACCCAGTAGGCCCTAAAACCAGTGGGGGTTTTTTCGCCCAAATCATGACCCACCCCCCCGCCCCCCGAAAATCATTTCTGAATTTTTTGTTTCTTTGGCAATATCTTCACATACATATTGACAGCGTTAAAAAAAAAAGAGTCCAACAATTAGATCTCTTATACTTGATTTATGTGCATATGCTCGTGGACCCTATTCAGTTTCTTGATATTCTTAAAGGTTGAATCGAGGGTTTGTGAATGATGAGAACAGTCATGTGACTCATGTGTGAAAGAAAAGGGATTTTAAGGACATTTTCGTAAAGCAAGTGGTGTAGTGGAGAGCAATTAAGTTTTACAATAAATGGTACACATTGAGTTTTGGCAGGAACAAAAAAGGTTTTGGCATTATCAATTCCCTACTATAAATACACCGAAGTGTCTTTAACAGCAGGTTGCATGGCAATATCAAAACCAAAAAAAAGTCCCACCACACATCCTATCATAAGGTGATACTCCCACTTCATCTCATGATGTTCCTAAATACTGTAGTAAGAATTGCCTTTTAAGAATTCCTTAAAATTAATGTTTCGATTGTGCACCATGTAACCCTTTCGGTCCATATATTTCATGATTGTTTTGAGCCAATTCCAAAGATGGCCGTTGCTTTCATATATACATGTCACTGTAACACAGGTGTGTGGACTGTGGACGTCCCAAGCTTAATTGGTAGGGCAGTGGCCGGCCACCTTGCATGGGACTATTGCAGTTCAAAGTCATTGACGTAATGATCACCAAATGCCAATGAACGAATTAATCAATGCTTGGTCGAGAGGATGTTTCCTTGTATATATCATGGATGTGGAATTCTTAACTTAATTTGTTTGTTAGCCAAATTGTACACATTTCGACTAATTTTGAGACCTTGAAGTTAACGATCGATCATGCCGCAAAACCTCTAATCGCCTAAGATTTAGAATATTTGACCTTCATGGGATTCGAACATGAGACCTGGTGAGGAACAAGTACGTAGCCAAACCCCTTGGTTGATGCATGTGGAATTTGACATATATGAAATTTCACGCAGGCCAGCCCTTGGGCTTTCTTTCCTCTTGGCCTCTCTTTACCCTTTGCCATCAACTATAGTACTCATTTTGTCCTGATATTTTGAAGGCCTAAAGCGAATTTAAAAGATTGGGCCCTAGGATTTATTTAACAAAAAAATCCAATATAAGTGGCTAAATATAGAGTAAAAAGATTAAACATGATGGTTTAGCTTTGTAATTTAACTAAATAAATTTTTTTATACCATTGAAAAAAAAGAATCAAATGCAATGCAGTACCGATCATACATTGCGCTTTCTCTTACTAACTTTAATTGTAAGAATACTATCTTGAACAATAATAGAATTATCTATTTAAACTTTTTTATCAAAGTTTGATGAATGAGAATAAATTATTTGATTTATTTATAAACAAAAGTGGCTTATCTTGTGAATTTGATATTAAAAGTTAAAAATAAAATTAAACAAACAAACAAAAAAATCTTATCAAAACATTGATGGTGTGTAAAAGATTTGAACCTCTTGGTCTTGAGCAATACCTGCAACTACTAAAACATAACTAATTTATAATGCAAAAGGTGTAAGAGCTGTATATTATTTATTCCTAGATCCAAATAAAAAATAAGAAAGAAAAAAAAAAACTTTGTCAAAAGAAAACGTTCGTAAGAGTCCAGGGATCTCCTATCCCAATTTTAAGTACCTCACATGGATCATTTGTACTAGAATTGGCATTGTGTTAAAGTAAGGAACAATAATAGATATATAATATATCTGTTTTTTTTTTTTTTTGGGGAAAATGAGGCCCTCATTTTTCTGAAATTTCAGAGGCCTAAAGCGCCGGCACCTCGGGCTTTAGCCCAGGGCTGGCCCTGAATAAGTGTTACCATTTGTCATCACTAATTGGTGATTGGTCTCGATCAACTAGGCATATCAATGGACTGGATTGGATTCGAATTCGAAGTTGCTCGAATCCGATCCAAATCCAAACTTGATAGCTGTGCTCTTAAAAAAGCCCTTACTGATATATATATATCCTATTGAGAAGATCTACACTAGTCAACCCCATTCTCTTGAACTTAACTTAAATCTGAGAGTTTTGTCCTTATTTGAATTTTTTTTGCATTTGATAGTTTTGCGCCAAATACTACTAACTTTCACCGGGAGAGGAAAAAAGGGACTGAGGGCGGGCACAGCACGGTGCTGTCCCGGCCTTGTGGGGCCCGCTTCGATCTTTTTTCAATGATCGAAAACGTTCACTTCGTAGAGCTTGTCGAGTAGAACAACTTTGTAATAAATTAGCTCGATCAGATATCATTAAATCTACGGTATTTGGTTAAAATACGCTTGCAGAGACAAAGACAAAGACAAAATAAAAAGTACATGCTAAGTAGTAGCTAGAACGGGCCCTACGGAATTGGGTGTATTGTCAGCATACATTGCTAATCTACCGTTGAACATTAAGACAGAAAGTGTCTTAATTAATTAGGAGTAATGTGTTTGTTTGTTCGTATTTTTTTGATTGGGAAAGAAACAAAAGCATGGTTGAGAGTTGAGGTGGTTGGGGGAACCAAACCCTGTGCTCTAATCCTCACATTCAAATCAGTTTCAATCCTCATATGTTTGCTGGCAGCTACAGTATAAACTATAAAGGGCTAGCCAATCCATGTTGCACACAGAGACTCGGCTTTTTATCTCTTCCCCAAACTTTTTTTTTTGGATAAATTAATGAACATATATAATGCACAGATTTTATGGGGGGCCCATCCCGGATCCTGCAAGGATGATTTAAACCGCTCAATTTTCGTAAAACAATATTTTTATGCATTCTTGTAAAAAATATCATCTCAATAGGATGTATTGGTAAGGGATTTTTTAAAATTCATAAGGCGAATCAGTCAGTTTTGCCCTGCGAATTTTGAAAAAGCCCTTACCTAGCTATATTCGATTGAGATGAATTTTTACAAAATTATCTTACCCTCTATCAGTTTTATTAATTAACCAAAATATATACATGAAATCTCATAGAGTATATGCGTCAACTTTGTTTGGAATAATGTGTTATTAGATGGGCTAATGGGTGTTCGTAATGTGTTAGATTGGGCGTTCAAATAAAGACTAAAACAAATAGGGTGTCTGTTGATCAGATGCACACCACCGTCTCTATTTTTATAATTTTTTTGGGCCAGAATCAATAAATTAATAGGTCAATTTATTAAACTACTAGTACTATTAGTATTCGTGAATCGTGATATATATCGATGTTGTTTCATCAGCTAAAAACCAAAAGTTTACGTCACAAAGTGGGGCCGCTTTAGGGTTGGGTGATTGGGTCACTGTCCTGGCCGATCTTACAGCATTACTGTTAACATCAGCAAATTTATGCAACTATTTATCCTCGGACAGAAACAACAATGTATAAATAGGTAGGTTAACTTCTTTTGCCGTTCAAAAAATTAAAAAAAAAACAGGTAG
The DNA here is from genome assembly GCA_020567845.1 of Rhododendron henanense subsp. lingbaoense. Lineage (NCBI taxonomy): Eukaryota > Viridiplantae > Streptophyta > Magnoliopsida > Ericales > Ericaceae > Rhododendron > Rhododendron henanense. The sequence continues at coordinate 29,482,439 of CM036320.1, read as the reverse complement.
GTTAATAATATGGCCCTATCATACAATAATTGCTAATCCATGGGTGTTGTTTTCCTACTCATGGTAATCCTGAGAAGCCAATGGATCCAAGAGGCTCAGAGCAAAAAAGTTTTCGCCTGGCTGCGTTCTTATGAACTTAACTTAAATCTGAGAATTTTATCCTTATTTGAATTTTTTTTTGCATTTGTTAGTTTCGCGTCAAATTTTTGTGCTCACTTTTTGCACTAAAAAGTGGTTATTTTTCAAAATATATACTTGGGTAAAAGTAAACAAAATTTACTTTTCCGATTTCTCTCGTCGAGACGAATCACTAACCCACAAAAGTTTGGCGTAAAACTAACAATTGCAAAAAAAATTCAAATAAGGACAATTTTCAGATTTAAGTTAAATTTAAATTAAGTTCATAAGAACGCTTAACCAACATTGATGACATATCGGCCGCTCATGAGGCCCAGCAACCAATGCAGACTAAACATTATGCGGGATGGGGAGAATTTGCAAAAGAGAACTCCAAAAAGTGTGTTGCATTTAGGGTTGCTCAAAAAATTCGTTGAACCGTGAAACCGATCCGATCCGATTCGTACAATTTGGATTGATACCTTGGATTAGTCCAGACACGGATTCAAAAATTAAAAAACCGTAACTCGCGGTTTTCTATATTACCTACTATTATATCTATTTTAACCTATTTTTAGCATTTTAAGGTAATGCATGCACTTGACCTTGAATCTGGAAACTGGTGTTGCATGTAATGCTTCAAGTTTATGTTTTTTGGAACCTGTTAAACTGGTATTGGATCTGGTATTTGGACACTGGTATTAATCTGGAATCTCGAAAGTAAACTGGTATTGAATCCGGTTACTTGACCTTTATTCATACTAGAGGCCGGAGCACATGCGATGCGTGTGCACGTCAGACTTTAACAATAGCTTCCTGTTTATTGTTTGATTGAATTTTTGCAAATTTGGTCAAAATCTAACGTGCACACGCATCGCGTGTATCCCGGCCTCTAATATATAATAATAAGCACGAAGCTACAAACTGGCACTATAAGCAATGCACTCCCGGGCAAAGTCCCAAAATCAGTGTTTCATTCGACTACATGGTTCGACTGCATGGCAATCCTATAAAAACACATCTGGAAAAGAATTATTGTTGTGAAACCCATCACCAAACCACCATTCCAACGAAACCCAACTCGCTAAAAATGAATGCCTTTTTTAAACGTAAATATTGGTTGGTTTTTTTTTTAGGGAAATGTTTATAAAAAAAAAACCAATCCACAAAATAGCCTTTCCAATGGAACCTAACTCGCTCAAAAAATTGCGTTTGGGAAAAAAAAAAAAAAGCCAATCCACAATTTATAGCAGTTTAGATTTACAAAAGAAGCATCTATAAGTGACAATTAATTCTCTCGGGAAAAAAAAAAAAAAAAAAGCCAATCCACAATTTATAGCAGTTTAGATTAAAAAAAAAGAAGCATCTATAAGAGCCAAAACAATCATAAGAAGTAGGAGGAAAAGTCATTGTTGGAGTACCTGAGAGTAAAAGAAGAATTTTGAGAAGTTGCGGGTACGGAAGGAAATGAGGTTAAAAGGAAAACTTCGGGTAGCAATTGGGGAGAAGAACGGAGGAAGTTGTGCACGTAGTGGGATATAACTGTTTGTAGGTGGGTTTTTTTTCCTTAAATGTCTAATATATTCTCATAATTAATTGTTTTGTTTTGTGTGTTTTTTCTCTTAAGAGGGTATTTATGGGAAAAGAAAATACATGACAGGGGAGACACCAAAGTGGTACTCTCCCTTTATATATTAGAATAGATTTTTTTTGCTTGCTAGTTGCTATTTTCCTTATGTAATGTATAATCCGTGGGTAAAATCAAACCGATCCGTGACTCATGGATTGGATTAAAACCGGACCGTAGAATATTTGGTCCGGAAACGGATTGCATGTTCTAAAACTTGTGACTCGCGATTCGGTCCTCAATTTTCTAGGAATCCAATCTAATCCGGATTGTGAACAAACCCTAGCTGCATCTAGGCATGAGATTGCTCAACCATCCAGATTCAGGCACAGGACCGCCGCGGCCCGGGAATGGGCAAAAGATCAGAGATTAGTCTCAACAAGTCATTTAGGAGGAAGAAACGTGTTAATTCTTGGAAGAAAATTTCTCCTCATTGATTGTGATCTCCGCTCATCTCTTAAAAGCTGGTGTGCATCTTTAGTTCTTTCATCGACCTAGCGTCTCCATAGCTCGTGTTATAGAGAAAGAGCCTTTCGAGGCGGCTATGACTAAGAGCATCTCCAATTCAATACTCTATTTGAGAGTATCAAAATACTCTATTTTATTCATAAAGTGATTTTAGAGGAAATCACTATTCCTATTTACTCCAACCACAAACCCTCTATTTTTCCCTCTTAAATAGAGGAGGCTTGAGAGGATGGGTTGGAGGAGTTCCATACTCTCAAATGGATGAATAGAGCATGGGTTGGAGATGCTCTAAGGATACAAATGCCATTTTAAAAGGTGAATAGTGTTATAGAGGGGATCTCCATATGTTCTCCCATCCTCTAAATATGGAGGATTAATATCCCATCCTCTCAGATAGAGGAGGCTTGGGAGGATGGGTTGGAAGAGTTCCATACTCTCAAATGGAAGAATATAGCATGGGTTGGAGATGCTCTAATGAGCTATCAAATAGAGCGCCTAGTGACCAACTAGATGTCTTGACCGAAAAGCTCCAACCTATCACTTTGGTCACTACTGATCCTAACATGACAAGCCGCGCCAGCTCAGTTGAACATCTGATTATGGTGGATGAGCATTATGACCGCGCTCCTGTGCATCTTCAGCATTTTTCGTTTGTGTGGGCACTTCTAAACAAATACAAGCGACAAAGAATAGCTACTTAGATTTTGATGACTAGAAGAAGCGCAAAAGAGATCATCAAATCGAGGATAGCCATATTGATCCGAGTCCCTTTCGGGTTCCCCTATGTCGAGCACTTTAGCATCTCTAACTATTTGTTCTATTTTTGGCTGTTCTTCAATGTTGTTTTTGCAGGTGCTCATCGTTTTCTGAAAGTTCTTTTTTGAGATGTGGCGCGGTTTTTTGTTCTAGTCTTTGTGTTGCCGTTTTTGGTGCTTAGCTGTTGTGGTTTGTCCAATCATGCATGTTCCGATCGAAAATACATCTAGCATCTTTTTTTTTTTTGCAAGATTTGCTACATCTTCCAAGAACTTCTCCAGAAAAAAAATCATATCATATACATGCGTTGCACGATGGATTTCTCTTTTTGAGTTTCTTTTTTGGCTTATGGTGTTCTTATTTAGCTTGTGATCATGTTGTTTCTTGTTTTTTTTAATTTTATTTCTTGTCATGTCTCTATGAATATTGTAGTTCTTTTTTCATGCAAAAAAATAAAAGGACTTGTGGAAAGAAGTAGAAGGAAAGGGAAAATTAAAAAAAAAAAAAATTCATTTCCTGTGTTTGGTTCTTAGAAAAAGGGTAGGAAAAATTCGATACACAAGCTCAACTTTTCTCCAATCTGTAGTTTTTCCTTTCTTCTCCTCAAGTTCCAAACTTGGCCTTGTATACCACATATGAAGAAAAATGATTTATTGTGTCTCACAATCATTGGCTATTCAATCATCTTCAACTTAGCAATTGGTAAAACTTTTACAACTGTAATCGATAAGGTTGCATTATCCGCACTAGACTACTCATCAATATCTTTTAAATTTCAAATTCCACAAATCTTTCTCGGCATTACATTCCTATCACATAAATAAATAAATTTATCCATTGTAATAAAACTAAATTTATTTAATTAGTTTATGCATAACACAGGTTTGCTACTAGTTACAAGTTGAAATAATTTCTCTGCTATTTTTTTTTGTTATGTTAATCGGTAGAAAAGAGGGAAAAAGAATTTCTCCCCAGGTGATTGATCTACACACCCTGGACAAAGTTTAAAATTTTTCGTAAAAAAATCATTGATAAATGAGATGTAGCACTCCATTTAATTTTATCCCTTGACTTTCAAGAAGGAAGATCTGGAATTCAAGCATATGGAGGGCTGTGGAATCTTTTATGATTAATTAATTTATTAATTTCTCGCCAACCCTTCACTGATATTAGGGGGTGCTTTGGTTTTTTAAAAAAATATTTTTTGAAAAAGAAGGTAATTTTAAGCTAAAAAATTATGTGTTTACGCAAATAACTTTTCTACCAATATGGATCTTGTTTAATAGATCTCATTGAGATTTTTTATATGGTGCAAAAAAAATCAGAAAATTATTTTTTATTTTTATTATATTTAATTTTTAAATTTTTTTAAAAAGAAGGTAAACTGGAACAGAGCCCAATATTGGTAAAACACTCCCCGGACAAAATTCAAAATGTTTCGTAAAATGCGTAAATTTTGAATAGATTTTTCGACAAAAACCGAACACCCATTCCGATGCGCCGACGTGCGCAATACGCCTACCGCCCTCCGTTCCCAGTAATCACGCGCGCTTGCGCACCCAGCACACGATAGCGACCCTCTAATAAACATCCGTAGATACTACAGCAGCGTATTCTTTACCATTCCTAATACCACACATTACTCTCACTCTCTCTCTTTCTCTCTGCTTAAGAGCATCTCCTACCCATATTCTATATCTCTATTTGAGAGTATCAAACCCCTCCAATCCATCCTCTCAACCCTCCTCCATTTGAGAGTATTAGATTTTGATCCTCTATATTTAGAGGATAGAGAAAATATAGAGGATCACCTCTAAAATACTATTCACCTTTTTAAAATATATTTTTGTCCTTGTTTGTTTTTCTTATTAAATTTTTATACCAACTATATTCTCATGAGAGTATAAAAAAAAGGTTTTTTTTAGGTAAAGTGATTTTAGAGACAAAAATAGAGTGTTTGTGGTTGGTGTAAACATAAATAGTAATTTCCTCTATAATCACTTTATGAATAAAAAACATTATTTTGATACTCTCAAATGGAGTATTGGATTGGAGATGCTCTAACAGCAAAGCTTCTCCGCTTAGCAGCAAAATTTTCATAAATTATACTCTCTCTCTCTCCCACACTACACAACACGTTTCTAGAGAGAGAAACTCAAAAACTGGATACCGATTTAAAAAGCACTCTAGAGAGAGAGAGAGAGAGAGAGAGAGGAGAGAGAGTAAACAAACACAAACACAAAGCACATACACAGCATTGCCCTTGGAAGGGAAGACAGCTTAGGAAAGCCCAAACGTTGCCCTCATCTACACTTCACGTCTTCGTAAACTATTCCAAATTTATATTTATATACGCGTGTATATCCAGTTCGAAGCCCTAGTAGTTCGCGCGTGACGACGAGGTGCTGGGTCGTCGTTTGATGTGAGATAACCTGCTAGATCCGACATGGCGGAGGTCTCCGAGCCGAGTTTCGCGGAGAACGGCGGCAATGCGAGGAGCGAAACGACGCCGCTGCCGGCGACGGCGTCGTTCAGGGGGTCGTCGTCGAGGAGGCGGGCTCCGGTGCGGCCGAGCCTGGACGCCGACGAGTTCATGAACTTGCTCCACGGGTCGGATCCGGTGAAGGTGGAGCTCAATCGGCTGGAGAATGAAGTCAGGGGTGAGAAATGGGAGTTGATCCGGTGGTCGGGGTGTGGGTTTTTTGGATGCGACTGTTTAAGTTGATTTGATGACGTGTGTTTTGTTTATTCGTGCAGACAAGGATCGAGAATTGGGCGAAGCGCATGCGGAGATCAAGGCATTGAGGTTGTCAGAACGCCTTAGAGAGAAAGCAGTCGAAGAGGTTATATTTATGTCTTTTGAATCAAAGAGCTTCTTATTTATTTATTTTTATTGTTTTGAAATTGAATGAGCTTGTTATTTGAGTTCAAATAGTGTTAGAAGATGAACCAAACACGCACAAAACATTGCGAAGGAAACAATTCAATCACAAGAATTTTGGCGCACCATTTATGCGGTTGCAGTTGCCGAAGGACTCACACCAGTTTTCACTATATTAACGAGCCAGGATGAAGTACTCCAGAATTATATAGGCTATATATACGACTAATATGAGCAAGGAGTAAAACCTCAGCTGCTAATGTTGCCAACATCAGATATGCGGGGATATGTAATGTGCATAGTGCTTAAAAGATATTTTGCAAGTACTATTTACGCTTCACAAACCTAACAAATATATAGTGTTCATCGTATTATGCTCACAGTAGGGTGGTCTCAAATTCATCTGAATTTGGCTCATCCGTAGGGCATATGTGCTGTGCTTGGTTCTTCGTGAATTAGTAACTGGTGTTGGCGGTGTAATTATAATTCTTGAGGCCATTCCCCCGTTTCTTCCTTTGTAACGAATTTCTACAAAATCATGAGTAACTTGGACATGAAATTCTTCCCCTGAATTTGTGGGCCGCATGTCAGTGAAACTCTCTTAACTTCCATTTCATATGTTTCCATAGTTCCCATATTTTCCATGAAGTTGTGTTCAACTCTGTTTATGCTTGTTATAGTTAACTACCACAACTGATCCAGTCCTTGGATTGGTGTGGTTAAACAATTCAAATAAGATTCGCTCGAGTTTATCATCCCCATAGAATTACTAATACTACATTGTTGGTCCTGTCATTATTCATCCTGTGAAGGTTTTCCAAGCTAATGTTTGATTGTGTTCTTTCAATGTTTTATAACATGGGGATTGGTTGGCTACAGCCAAGGATTTTTAACCTACACTGCCATGCTTCCTGGGAAATGAATTCTACCGCATCTAGATCTGCTCACTACATTGCCAATTTTGGATTTGAATTTTGCGTGGGATGACCGTTTAGACGTGGTTGAATTTCAGTTTTTAAAATCTGACAGTTGCGGTAGCTTGTTTAATTTGTCAACTGCACATGTGGGGGCTCAAATGTATATGTATATGACATCCAGTACTCTCTATAACTCTTCTGCTTGCCAGTACTCTCTATAATACTCTCTGTACGGAGACTTTGGGATTTTTCAAGAACCTTAAATAGAGATATTGAAGCCATTAGAGGTTGTGTGTGCATTTTTTAGAGTGTTTTAACCCTTTATGTTAATTTTTAAATGGGGAACTTTTTATTTAGTCTGTGGTATTGCTGTCTTCCGCAGTTATGTGTTTTTGAAATAGTTCAAATAATGTTTACTTTGTTTTCCACATCATAGCTCACTGAAGAATTGTCGAGGGTGGACGAGAAGCTCAAGTTAATGGAGTCTGTTTTAGAGAGCAAAGTACAGCACGAAACTCTAACAATCTTTACCATATGTCTTCGTATGCATAATTTTTAAAGAGATATTTCCTTCTTTCAGAATCTTGAGATTAAGAAAATCAATGATGAGAAGAAGGCCTCTATGGCAGCTCAATTTGCAGCAGAAGCCACTCTGCGAAGGGTTCATGCTGCTCAAAAAGATGATGACATGCCTCCAATTGAAGCCATTCTTGCACCTCTGGAAGCTGAACTTAAGCTTGCTAGGCTAGAGGTATTCAAGGCTTTGATCTCCAATGTTTTCTTGTCACAGAATATTGAAATAATTGATCGGATGTGATTGTTCGTTTCAGATTGCAAAGCTGCAGGATGACAACAAGGCATTAGATCGTCTCACCAAGTCAAAAGAAGCTGCTTTGCTTGAAGCAGAGAGGACAGTTCAGGTTGCCTTGGCAAAGGCTTCCATGGTGGATGATCTGCAGAATAAGAACCAAGAGTTGATGAAGCAGATAGAAATTTGCCAGGTAAAGTGGTCATTGGAGCTGTTTTTCGTTTTTTAGATCACCAGACCTTTGGGCTTATAGTTTATGAGTAGAGTGTTAAATCAGCGTGACTATATAAATGTCTAATGACATTGGGATATCAGGAAGAAAACAAAATTTTGGATAAAATGCACCGCCAAAAGGTTGCTGAGGTTGAGAAGCTTACCCAAACAGTACGTGAGCTTGAAGAGGCTGTCCTTGCAGGTGGTGCTGCTGCAAATGCTGTGAGGGATTATCAACGCAAAGTTCAAGAGATGAATGTAATGTGAAACGTTTATTGAAACTATCTGATTTGCTTCAATACTTACCCATAAACATTCTTCTTTGGAGATGCTGTAACCAATGCTCAAAGTTGACGTCTTTGGTTATCATTTTTTCCCAGGAGGAGAGAAAAACTCTTGACAGGGAGCTAGCACGTGCTAAAGTAACCGCAAACAGGGTGGCAACAGTGGTAGCTAATGAATGGAAAGATGCTAATGACAAAGTGATGCCAGTAAAGCAATGGCTAGAAGAAAGGAGGTTTTTGCAGGTATTTACTGATTTCGATCACTTGATTGAACATGTTAAGTTCTGTTTTGCTGTTTTTGCATGTTATAAAATCATAAATTGGCTTCTCTATTTTTGTGGTTACAACCAAAATATGTTGTGACAGGGAGAGATGCAACAACTACGGGACAAGCTTGCTATAGTTGAAAGAGCTGCAAAATCTGAAGCGCAGTTGAAGGTAACTAATTGGCTTTATCACGATGTAGCGTTCGCCTATTGTAACTTTTCTTAGCCTTATTTTGATTTTGTTTTTTGTTGAACGGATCTTAGCCTTATTTTGAAATTGACACTTTTTTGCTCTTCCTAGGAAAAATACCAATTGCGACTCAAAGTGCTAGAAGATAGCTTGAGATTGTCAAACAGTAGCAATCGTTGCACCTTAGATGGGAAAAGCATAAGCAATGGCCCTTCGCGCCGCCAATCGTTAGGTGGAGCTGATAACATCTCCAAATTGACCTCTAATGGCTTCTTACCCAAGAGATCTCCGTCCTTTCAGTCAAGATCTAGTGGTACTAGTTCAGTGCTGAGACATGCAAAGGGAACATCAAAGTCATTTGATGGAGGCACACGGTCATTAGATAGAGGTAAAATTCTCTTAAATGGAACAACTCCGAGTTTTAATATAAGCCAGTCTTCTGAAGGCACGAAGGAAGCCGAAGTCAATAGCAATACCTGGAAAGGAAATCCAGAAGAAAAGCCCAATGACTTCCTAGGAGTGGATACCGAGGATACTGTCCCAGGACTTCTGTATGATTTGCTACAAAAAGAAGTGGTTGCTTTGAGGAAAGCTGGTCATGAAAAAGATCAAAGCCTTAAAGACAAGGATGACGCGATAGAGGTTAGTACTTGTCCAATCCAGTTTGTGATTCTTCTTTGTAGAGTTACTGGTTAAATTTGGGTTTATGATTCTTTGTTTCCAGATGTTGGCAAAGAAGGTCGATACTTTAACTAAGGCGATGGAGGTTGAGGCCAAGAAGATGAGAAGGGAGGTAGCCGCCATGGAGAAGGAGGTAGCTGCTATGCGTGTGGAAAAAGACCATGAAAATAGAGCCAAGCGGCTTGGGAATCCTAAGGCTGCAGTGAGTTCTGCTGTGAACAGTTCAGTGTTGCTCCCTGGAAGGTATGTATCATCTAAAATCAGCTTCACCTAATTTGATAAGTAATCAAGTTAAAATGTGCTTATAAATTTGGGAAGACAAGGAAGATTGCAGAAACCTTGGATCGTAACCAGATTTTCTGGGAACCGAAACTCTCACGGTGGTATCGTGGGAATTGCAATTCTTTTTTGCTACTAATTAGGACAATCTTTGACAAAGCCTCTTCTTGTCAGTGTGAGTTTAAAATGCAGACTGCATGCCACTTTGAAAAAGCTACTGTGGAAACTTTATATCCACCTCAAAACCAATTGACAATGAGTGGAGAGGTCTCAAATGTTATTAAGTGATCACCCATTTCACTCCCAAGCAATGTGGGACTATATTTCCTTAACAACTACTAACATGGCAACGTATTAGCTTGAGATTATTTGTTTTGCTGGAGTTTGCTTATGTTTAGTGGTTTTTTTTTGGCAACGGTAGATGGTGGTGATGGGCGGTGACTGGTGGGGTGGGTGACTGATGGGCTCTGATACCATGTTGTTTGGAAGGAGAGAGAATAAGTGTATAGGGTGTTAATTAACCATAACACATGAGAGAGCTTTATCTATATTAGTCAAGTGACTTATTACATAACTTCAACTATCCAATGTGGGACAAAGACTAAACTTTTTCTAACAGTTTCTTTTTAGGAGGTGGGTATTCATGCACGGACTTATAACGTATTGCATTTTGGCCCCGTTTGATAACAGTGATAGATGGATGAGATTAGGATTGGGATTGGTAATGAGACGGGATTGATAATGAGTATGTTTGTTTGGGATGGATGGGATGGATTATTAATATCATGTTTGTTTGAGATGGGATTGGATTGATAGAAGAAATTGGTAATGAGAAGGGATTGATAATGAGAAAGGGTTGGGATTGGACTATGAATACCAAGTCCCAAGGGGTATTGCTAATACCCCCTATGGGCCGGCTTGTTCATCCCATGGGACTACCAATCCGGGCCAATTTTGAAAACCAAACAAAGTATTACTAATACCCTCACCTTAGCAATCCAATCCCAACCTCCAAGATGTTTATCAAATGGGTGTTTCCCCAGTTACGATATATGTACAAAAGTGAATTGCTTTTGACCATACACAAGACCATGCATGATTTCAACAACTTAAAATATGGCTTTTTGTGGGCTTTAGTGGCATAAGTCTAACTTATATATTGTTGAATATAAGTTATTATTGTTGTGGGCTTTAAACTAAGGGGCTCTGATAAGTCAAAATATCAACAAAAGGATATTCATTGAACATGCTCAAAGACAAAAATGAACTAAGCACGACTTACTTTGATTTTACCCCTTTCTGTCTTCCTGTAAACTCCCTGTTCTGCTAAGGCAAATAAGTACTTATTTTTTGAATTAAAGGTGATGTAATGTGAGAGAATGACCTGTCTCGTAAAGTGAAAAATAAGTATTTAAAAAATAAGAACCTCAGCGGAATGGGGTCTTAGGCAGTAACTTAAGTAGCTCATGTTGAGAATACAGCATGACATAATTAAGTTACGGTTCCTTGCTTCATCCTTCTGGTTCTGGTTGTGCTGATCTTGGATTTTATGTAGTTCGACATAATTTTTCTTGATACTGTTGTATCTATTTCCCTTTTGAAGGAGTGACTCACCTTAATCATTTGGTCCTCATATCATGCTAAAGCATATTTGGACTATGTGTTCATATCTGTGCTATTTTTGTAGCCGTATCAACTAGAGAAAGTTTGGTGAAATTGACAAGACTAAGCCACATCAATGGGGAGAACGAACAAAACGCCGACTTACTTTGATTTTACCTCTTCCTGTCTTCTTGTAACCTTAGCCGGTAACTTAAGTGTGCTTTTGTTTCACTTTTTCCCAAACTACATGTTCCCTCTCTTCCTAATTGCCGTCTTGATGGCTGAGCAACGTAGGACAAGATAACTTCCTTAAGGAATGCCTTTTTGCATCTCATATACCTTGTCTCTCTTCCCATTTCCATCACAACTAAACTTTGCTCCTAATTGGAAGGAATGTCTCATTGCATAGCTTTGTTTCACTTGGCTTATCTTGTGAAGTTGTATTATCTGTTTTGTTCTTTGCACAGTTACACACCTTAGGAAAATAACATGTTGTGTTATGTTGTCATGATTGTAAAGATTGGGTGTCTAGCACAAAATTCAGCTTTTTTATGTGCCCAGAAATTTGAGGAAGCGAAGTAGCTAAATCTTCAAATTTGGTCTTGGTACTTGCATAAAAGTAAATGCAACTTTATTTATCAATTCTATATCTGGAAATTTTTGTTGAATTAAAAGATGCACAAAGGTTACTTGAATCAGTGAACAAGTAATGACCATTTGAAGCTCCTGCTGCCAAAACATTGCTCAGCAATTTGAGAATTTACTGGATTGGAATTCATGATAAATTTAAATTATTGGTTGCAAGTTTTCCATGGCATAACGTCCCTTCAGTTCCTTGATTTGTCGAGTTATATGGGGGGGGGGGGGGCTATTCTTATGGTAAACTTTCCGAGAGCTTCCACTTTGTGCATATATTGCCAAAGGTTAGGTCTGGCACTCTGGCTGGTATAGATTAGTATAAGTTTGATCTTTATATGTATTAATTCTGCTCTTTATTCGACTAGTTTTTTCTTCTCCAAATTGCCCGAGGCCTATGCTTTTTTGAATCCAATTGTAGATGTAATGCCAGTCATACCCCTGCTTCTTCTTTTTTTCTCTTTTTCTTTTTCCCTTCTCTTAGCCTTTGTTTGGCAAGCTACCGTGAGTTTTCGATGAGATCTTTAATATTATCCTAGAAAATTCATGATTGATTCCTTTCCATAAATTCTTACAATAAATAAAGTTATGTACAATTCTTTTTTCCTCAGGATTCAATAGAGGATAATGAATCATTCTGTTTTGTGCAGAAATTTGGGACGAGGTGGGTTAACACGCAGCACCCAATAGCAAGAAGTCCCATTTGCCGCAGTAAGATCGATTCTTCAAGGCCTTCGCTTGGGAGCTTTTTTTTTTAGTTATATTTCCCGCTTTTGTGGTTGATCATATATAACTAGCATGTCAGTGGTCGCAAGAACTTAGATAACCAGTGAAAGATGGTGATGGTGGTATGATTCTGACTTAGACTGGTATCCTTCCGGTTAGAAATCAGCAAGAAAGGAAAGGGAGGATATCGGACTTTAGCTAACCTTTTGGCAGGTTTATTTTGAGTGGCAGTAATTGTGTGGTTGTATAGGTAGCAGCTTGACATTTCCTTGCGTTGTGTTCCTGCCGTTTCCCTCCTCTTGTTTCCAGTCCACATTTGCAATCAGCAGCTAGATAGCACGAGTGTATTGTTTCAGGTTTGTCAATATTCTTGTAATCAGATTAAAGTTCACATTTTACATGGTTATGTTCTTTGTTCATGTCTAGTTTCTTGCTGGTTCTCTCTCTCTCTCTCTCTCTCTCTCTCTCTCTCTCTCTCTCTCTCTCTCTGTATGAGTACTACGCAAGAGTGCTTGTAGATTTCTATTTGGCAAGTTAAATACTTGTGTCCTTTCTTTTCCCTTCGTATTTATATGCCCTCAATCCGAACTCGCGTGTGCTCTAGAAGTGAGCCTTGAGATCGATGTTTTTTAGGACATTGATAATTAGAAGATGAGCCTCGAGGTGGCAAGGCAATATTCTGTAATCAGATTATTTCGGTTACAAGTTTCATTATAATGGACTGGTGAAATCAAGGGGTGTGGTTTTTAGAGCTAATCCTCTCTGGATTTTGGTTGCTGGTGACAGTAGTTCTTAGTTAACTTGGCATATGCTTTGATGTTTGGTCAAAATATTCCTCTATGCCCACTTTGGGGCTTGTGTTTTGTGTCAGATGAGGGTTTGCTTTCATCACGTGGATGCATGTGGTTCTGTAAGTTTAGTTTGACATTGATGTAAGATATGCCGGGGAAAGCTAAAAGGAAAGGAAATTAATTTATACGCGAGAAAATCTTATTTACGGAGGTTCTATAAACACTTGTTTACAGCACTCAATTGTGACCGTCTAGTGTTTTGGACCGTTGGAATGTTAATGAAACTTTTCCAGAGCACTTTTGGATGTCTATGATTGGTTGGTGCACCTCCGTAAATAAGTATCTCTTTCTACACTCTTCAAATTGATACAAACACTCATTTATTATGTTTTTTAGCGGGTGAATTTACGAAATAGTCCATGTGTGCACACTTTTTACAAATTTTAGGGACTTTCATAAATTCATCTATTAAAAGACAAAAAAAGAAGAGTGTTTGCATCAATTAATTAGGGGATTGTAGAAATTAATTTCCAAAGGAAAAAAGAGAACAATTTACGTGGATATTTCTTCAGCCACTACTTCCATCAGTCTTTGGTGCGATACATGGGACCATATGATTGGGTGGGGAGGTTTCAATTTAACTCACATTTCGGTGGGGTTTGGTGACGGAGCCCCTTGAAGTAGTGACAAATCAATATTCTCTCCGATCGGGTCAATTATGGATTAAGTTCGAACATTTTAAGTCGGATGGGTTTTGTAGTTGATTGGGGATCGTTTACTCTAGTTGAATCTAATCCATCCTTTAGCTGAGAAAAAAAGAAGAAAAAAAAACTTTGTTTTAGAGATGGAGGAAAATATCAAGGAGAATTGGAAGCATAGCTAGCAAGAATCTTGACTCTTCTGACACGTGACCGCATCCATCGTTCCTTGAGTTCTCAAATCAACCCACTCCTACCTGATTATTTAAATTTCTTAATTGTGCCATCTACTATTTGCTCCGTCCCAATTTGTTGCGTCTATATTGATTTTTTTAAAATTAAACATAAGAATTACTGACTTTTTGTCAATTTTACCATTTTACTCCTTTCAGCAAAATATTATAATTTTGTAAAAAATGAATAATAATTGAACCCAAATTATGGTATTGGAGTCGCATCCACAAGTAGTAGTCCTGTCACGTCAAATCAAGTTTAAATTTTGAATATGTGAGGGAGAAAATGAGGGCTAAAATGGTAATATGAACATCAAAAAATTAAAAAATTGAAACAAACACATTATTTTGGGACATTCTAAAAAAAATGACATAATAAAATGGGACGGATGAAGTACTTTTATTTAGAAGAAATTAAATAGGCATCCTATTTGGAGGACTTATTTAGGTGCTCATCCTAGTGGTTTTGAATACTTATGATCACATCCTCAAATTGTCATGTTACCTATTATACCCCTTTCTATATATTGATATAATATAATTTCCTTTAATTACCATGCCCCCACCCCCATTTCACGGATCAGGATTCAAGAATCCCATTTCAAACCAACTACTAATTTACTATGTTCCTATTTTAGAGGAACCCGTCCAAATCCGATACTGGACCACCGTTCTTCAACTCCACTTCGGCAACCCTCTTCCTTAATATTATCTCCATCACTGGTAACCATCCATCTCTCTTTCTCCCTCTCCCTCTCTCTGGCCATGTTTCTCTTTTAAGCAAAAAAAAAAGAGAGAAAATCTTGTACTGGCGCCGCAGTTGCCATGGCCAATCACCTCCACCGTCTCCGATCAACCTCACCATCACCGTCAAACCCATCCATCATCCATTCGGATCTCTCTCTCTTGATTGATGACCACCATTGCCACGAGGTTGTTCTAGAGGATTAAGAGCGATGGTCGTGCTGGTGTTGGTTTTTGCATCAAGCAAAACAAAAAAAAGAAAGAAAGAGAAAAGCTTGTACTGGTAGCCATGGCCGCCGCCTCTGCCACCATGGCCTTCACCATCCTCGCCTACGGAAGCGGCAGATAGGATTCTTCACGAGGTCATTTTAGGAGGATCGTTTTCGAGGATAAAGAGGTAGAGGCAAGTGGTGTGGGGTTTTGTGTTTGTCGTGTCCCCAATGACTCCCCATCACCACTGATCAGACCTCTCCCTTTTTATTGGGTAATAATCAATATAGATCTCAAATGTTGTCATGTTTGTAGCTGATAAAAAAAAAAAAATGGTATCATGTTTGTTCATAGTATTTGCAAATTCTTCATGTTCAGTAGTGTTATGCAAATAAGGATTCCGTTGCCGGAATATTAGTTTTAGGTATTATGTTTTTCAATTTTTGTCATGTTTGTGAATTGATGATGTTTTGTTCATCTACCTCGATTGAAACCTATACTTCTCAAAACTTGTCATGTTTTCTTATTTTTGTCATGTTTTTTATTTGGTCATGTTTTGTTTATCTACCTCGATCGAAAGCTTTGTTTTCTTCTCTTTATACGTCACTTTTTGGACAGCTTGGATCTGTCTTTCTCCAATTCAGCAAACAAATAGAGAGCCCATCGGTAGGGTGGCAAAAACCTGTGGGTGTTTTGGTTTTCGTTTATTACAAGGGAGGAGGATTGTCTCCAACCATCCAGTTTGTCCGTTTGTGTGTCCTTTTCGGGCTCATTATAACGTCGAAAACATTTTGAGATGCCAAAAATCAGGTTAATTGGATACCGTTTTATATAATTTCTGAATGCATTTGTCTTCTGATGAATGGGATAAATGGGCTCTGATTTGGTGTTGTATTCTTGTTATGTTCTAAGATTCATATGTTCTGAAATCATGTCAAAACGATATTCGATCAACTTGATTTTTGGAGTGATTTAAGTTCTCGATGAGATCTAAAATATAAACCATTCGAAATCATCAAAGTGGGTCCGACAAATGCCCACAAACGGTCAAATTGGATCTCAATTCTGTCACAAGAGTTGTGGAGGTTGGAGGGTTTGGAGTTTCTATGATCACTTTTGAAAAGATTTAATATCGGTTGCCCCCTCCACCCTCTCTAATTATCGAATTCACCCCTTTTAATTAGCAAATGGAGTGGAACAGTGACATCATTTTACAGTCACTCCCTTCGCCATTTTTATCTACAACTATCCTATTCTAATATGCAATTTAGTAATGTCAAGTAATAAAAAAAAATTGCAAGTGAAATTAAATCGGCACCTTTTATCAACTATCCTACCATGTACTGTAATTTCCGTACACTAATATGCAATTTTCTCTATTGGTCATATTGTTGCCTGCTATCACTATTGCAACTGATACTCCTATTTAATTTGTTTTCACGGCAATTACTATATAGGGGTGGCAATAATGCCACGACCCTATTTTTTAGTTCCACACGACATTTTCAGACTGTTCATCTTTTTACCCTTTCTCTGTTGACCGACCAACAAAGTTTTATTGTACAGCTGTACTTCTTTCTCTCACTACACACGCACTTCCCTCAAGAACCCACACACCTCCCTCAAATGTGCCTCTTCCTACTCTCTCAGTCCAATTGTTCTAATTTCTAGATTGCCCGCCAACGAATTGAATTTGTTATTGGCGAAAGTACATAAATACCCCCTCAACTATCACTTTTTTCCATGGAGACCCCCTCACATTTAAAATCGCCCATATAGACCCCCTCAACTACTGGAAACGAAAAAAATGCTAACTTCGTTAACAGGATGGAGGAAATGACTAAGATACCCTTTTTATAAAGCAAAAGTTCATAAACACCCCCTCAACTATCGATTTGTTCCATGGAGACCCCCTAACATTTATATTATACCCTTATTCTATCAGTCATTGTTCTAATCGTTTTTTTTTTCGTTATATACAATTTCTTTTTTCCTTACATCAATCATTTTTAAGAGAACCTTCTGTATATAACCTTAAAATTGCATATTCACTTATTTCATCCATAAAAGATTATATTCCACCAAAAATAGCGCGAAAACTGTGGCGTGACGGCGGCAGGTGCCGCAGTGGTTCTTTTGCTAAGAAGAAATGAGAATGGAAGAAGAGGGAAATGAGAGAGGTGTAGGAGAAGAGAAGTGTAGGAGAATGGTGGTGGCAGCCGGCGGCGGCCATGGCCATGGTGGCTGCTGTGTTGCTTTTCCCATCTCTTTTTTTGTAACTTGTTTGGGTTCTTTAGAGAGAGAGAGAGAGAGTATGTATTGGAGGAGAAAGAAAAGGTCACCGGAGTGGGACGAAACCAGTGGTTAATCGGTGAGGGTATAGAGAGAGAATAACTTAGATGGAAAGAGAGAGATTACTTGTGATTGAGAGGGGGGAGGAGAGTACAGTCCTTTTAAGTATTAATCCAACCATTAATTTTAATGATTGAGATGGAGTGTCCAAAATTGTGTGGGTGGAACCGGCCCCTATATATATATGAACCAAAGTTTTAGATCTGTTTGCTTGTTTTGAGTTTCGATTGGAGGCTGTTTGTAGATGGGAGAAAGAGAAGGGGTTAGAGGGGGTGTATGTAATGTAAAAAGGGTATTTTTGTCCGATTTATGGATGAGGGGGTTCATCACAAATGGTTTTGAGACGAAAGGGTGTCACTTGGGTAACGGAGAATAGTTGAGGGGGTTTGTATGGGCGATTTTAAATGTGAGGGGGTCTTCATGGGAAAAAGTGATAGTTGATGGGGTGTTTATGTACTTTCGCCTTTATTATTTTTTAACTCTGGAGATATATATACATGCTCCGCTACCATTCTAGGATACAGACTCGGGTTGCTACCATTCTAGGATACAGACTCGGGTTGTATGCGGTCGAATCGATGCCACCATAGCCTTTTCACTTAATTTCTTTCTTGATCTAAATGACTAAAACATGATAACATCAAATGTGGACGCTGGAGAAAGAGAAGAAACGATGAAATTGCGTTTCCATTTTGTTCAAAATTGATTGCCTATAGGTGTCAAACCCATTGGTTGTAAATAGATATTTAAAACCAAGTGGGATTCAAAGGGCAATATCGAAAGATATAAGGCACGTCTTGTTGCTAAAGGCTTTACTCAAAAGGAAGGCATTGACTATAAAGAGACTTTCTCTCCAGTATCATCAAAAGACTCTCTCATGATTATTATGGCACTTGTAGCTCATTATGATTTGGAGCTTCACCAAATGGATGTAAAGACTGCGTTTCTTAATGGTGACATTAAAGAAACCATATATATGGTGCAACCAGAAGGTTTTGAGACAAAAGAATCAGAACACATGATTTGCAAACTAAAGAAATCCATTTATGGCTTAAAGCAGGCATTCTGTCAATGGTATCGGAAGTTTGATCAAGTAATTTCTTTTTTTGGTTTTAAGAAAAATGCTATGGATCAATGTGTTTATCATAAGATCAGTGGGAGCAAATTCATTTTTCTAGTATTATGTGTCGATATCTTACTGGCAAGCAGTGATATTGGCTTATCGCCGTCTATCGATAAGGTGCTCTATAGATTTGGCATGCAAAGTTGTGCACAATGAGTTTGTCCAATGCCCAAAGAATGATTTGAAAAGAAAACAAATGGAAGACATCCCTTATGCATTAGCAGTAGGGAGTCATATGTATGCTCTAGTTTGTACGCATTCGGATATAGTGTGCGCAGTTAGAATGCTAGGTAGATATTTGCAAATGACATGCTCACATATCGGAGAATCTAATTAGTTGGATATTCGGACTCCGAGTTTGTTATTGCTTGCTATAAAGAAACAAAGCAAGCGCTATGGTTGCAGAATTCTATCACTTGGCTTCATATAGTGAGTAACATCGAGAAGCTACTAAGGATTTATTGTGATAATAAAGCTGCTGAATTGTATACTAAGAATGACAAGAGTTCGTCAAAATTGACGTATATTGACATCAAGTTTCTTGTCATTAAGGAAAGAGTTCAGAATCATCTTATGTCAATTGAGTACATTAGCACAGAACTCTGATTGCGGATCCGCTTACTAAGGGCTTACCACATAAAGTGTTTAAGGAGCATGTTGCTCGTGCAGGAGTGGTTAGTTCTAATGAAGTATTTCGTTAGTGGGAGTTGTGATACTCATATTATGGATTATTTGACATTTGTGGTGATCATTTTCGATTTATTGATGATTCTGAAATAAAGTTGCGTATTTTTCAAATTGTGGTTATACATAAAGTTTTGAAAATATGCATGATACATGAACTCTATTGAGTTATATATAAAGTTGGACCAGTTGGAAACAGGCATGATAAAGGATCACATTGCATGCATTTTTCATGCTACATATCCGTACTTGATCTATGTCGTTGAATACATAGGTATTTGTGACCATGGATGGGTCTTGTCATGATAAATATGGCAAAGGCCGCCATGATCATATATTTATGTTTTCAATGGACCAGATTGTTTTGAGATGACACTCATAAATTTCGACAACAAAAGTTTAAGCTCCTAAAGTTTATAATGTCTAATATCAGGATGACCTATGTGGCCCAAGTGGGAGATTGTTAGCAATTTTCTATTGATGGGGCCTACATAGATCATAAAATTAAACATTGTATGTTGTCGAATAAGGCTTGATTGATGTCGGTATTACCCATAAGGTTGTGATCGTTCAATTAATATGACCTGGGTAATGGACACGTCTCTATTAACACGTATTTGGGTCATATCACGTGCGTTAAGTGGTGCGGGCTTATTTTATATGTACGGACCAATTAAAGGGCCCAATATGGTTCCATCTATTATGATGGGCTATGATGGAACCAGGCAGTGTTGTTAAAATCGTACGCTACGTGATACGTATCGTATCGTATGTAAATCTATACGTATCGACCGTCGTATCGTCTTTGAACAGAAATTGTACGCTACACTGGGAGTATCGTACGATTCGATACATAGCGGGATACGAGGTGGTATCATACGATTTTCGAACACAGTAAAAACGTACCTTTTTAAGCCCCCGATTCAACTTTAATCCCATATAGGCCATTCCCTAACTCTTTTACCCATTGAGATACACCATGGACGACTCCTAAGCCCTAGTCGACTCCACTCTCCGACAAGTCTCTGACGTAATCGACGGTGAAAGGACTCCTCTATCCGACTGCTACTCTCTGATCTCTCTCTGATCTCTGAAAGCTTTGTTCTTTTCGTTGACTGAGAGGTATGGTTTTGGTCCGATCTCTGAAACTCTGCTCCTTTCATAAATCTAGTCCTCTTTGAGACTTGAGAGGTTTAGTGCTCTATTTTTTTTATTTTTGAGTAAAGTCGATGCTCTGTTTTTGTTGCTTTCTATGTCTATTGTATAGTAGTGTGTGTGTGTGTGTATATATACAGAGCCCTTCTAATGCGGACGCCCGCACTTTGCTTGGATGCAGACTTCTTTTTTGAGCCGTTGGATTTCATCCAACGGCTGGGAAAAGAGAAGGGAATTCGCGGGTTAAAACAAGCCATGGGTCGGGTAAATTGGTTCACGGGTCAATCCGGGTTAAAACACACGGATCCCTCACTTTGCCTTCTCCAGACAGACGGGTAGAGAGAGAAAGCAGAGAGACAGAGGCGAAATTCAAACGACGACTGCTTCGTCCACAACCTCGCCTTCGAAAGAGGTTGAATTCCCCGAGCGTAGGGCTAAGTCACTGTCAGCATAGATACCGGAAATCCGGAATCGTTCCCACAGAGAGAATCTCGATAGCTTGTTAGGATTTGTAGATGCAAGTGTTCCGGGCGTTCAGACGGCCAACTATCGGTTTGCTTTGGAAAGTGATGAAAACTCTAGAAACTTGGTTTTAACTAGATTAAACAAGCGGCATGGCAATGAAACTACTATCGCCCGCAACTTAGGCCATCGAGCCATTCTCAACGAAAACTCGGTTGAATCGCACGGCTTAGGCTATCAACCGGAAGATTTAGCTTTGAAATCATTTGAAAACTAGAAATGAAGTATGGAAAACAAGTGAGCTCTTTTTGTTCTTTTGGCAAACACAAGCCGAGACATCGCTCACGGAACCATATGAGCGAGCATATGATCACCGGAGATTAACATCGACTAGTTTTGTTACATAAAGGCGAACCCTTCTCATTTTCCTTACCAAACTTCGAGCCGAGAGTTGAGAAAGCAAGAAAAACATAAGTCACGAGACGATAATCGCCCCACGGCCAAGCCTAAACGACTACTCACGCGACATGAAAAGACTAGAAAGCTTGGCAAGTTTGGAAAACATAATTAACCGATGGAATCGAAAATTAACTTGATTTATAGAAGGATCTAGTCAAGAGTTACAACATTAATACTTGGAAAATTGAACAAAACCAAATACTTACTAGTGTTCTTGAAGAAATTGAAAAAGCGGAAAGCTTGGAGAAGATAACAATGGAGTTCTCAAAACTTAAAAGACTTAAAATTAATTGTTGCTAGCCTTTATGAGAGAGAAAACCCTCTATTTATACAAAATGGGTTTCTCTCTCTCTCAAAATATCCTAAAAGGTAGAAATCCCACTAGCGGAAAGCCAAAAAGGTGATAAATATTTGGCCGACAAGCCTCCGTATCGATACTATTTAAGCAAAGTATCGATACCACAAAGCTATCCTCAAAATGTCATTTTTCCACGTAGCAATCCCGTATCGATACTTTCCAGAGCCGTATCGATACGGGATCCTCTGATCTCCCACGAGACAACATAGTATCGATACGCCGAATCTCCGTATCGATACGGGATGGTTTCCTTCAGCACTCCAGGCCAGCCTCCTTGACTTGGCACCCGACGGCCACTAAGTTCACCCGACGCCTCACGCCTTCACTCTTGAGTCACTTTGGCGCGGGTTCCATCGGGCACGATCGCTTGAACTCATTTGGGGGACGGCTTAGCAATCAAAACACGCCTTTTAAGGGCGTTTCGCCTGAAACACAAAACAAAATACCTTACGAGCAACAAAACATCAAAAAGACGAAAATAGCAAAAGAACGCCACAAGCGAGAGATCTTTAGCACCACGATCTTACAATCTTAGGTGCTAATCAACGACTTTGAAATCGAACAACGACGAAGAAATCGAACAACAACAAAGAAGAAATCAAACAAGGTATCTCCTTCTCTCTCTCTCTCTTGATCTCTATTTCGATCTCTCTCGTTCCAAATATTACAAGAACCAGAAACCCTAACCCTCTCCATTTTCACCTTCTCTAATCAGGGTTTGAAGAGAGAGATATACCTTGAAATCAAGCTGTAATCGAGCCCTAGACGATTCAAACAAGGTAACTCCTCTCTCTCTCTCTCGATCTATTTTTTTTTTTCCTGTTAGGGTTTTTTATTTCGTTCTTTAGTTTTTTTTTTTTTAAATTTCGAGTTAGGGGTACAATCAATCGGGGTACAAAGGCGAAACAAGTCACTTTGCCTTCTATGTTGAAGGATCGAACAAAACCATGTGTTGACATATGTAGAATGATATATGCAGAGGCTTTGCCCTTTAGCTTGGTTAAGAGTTCATGGTTTCACACCGCCGTACAATCAATCGGGGAATATGGCAAGGGCTTGAAACCTCCTTCATATCATGAGGTTAGAGTTACATTCTTGAAGAAAGAGGTTGATAATGTGCATTCAACTTTAGAGATGTACAAAAGTGAGTGGAAGAAAACAAGTTGTTCTTTGATGTCGGATGGATGGCAAGATGGGTGTGAACGTTCTATCACTAATTTTCTTGTTAATAGTCCAAAGGGAACCGTTTTTTCTAAAATCATTGGATACCTCCTCAATTATCAAGAATGGTGTTGCTTTGTTTGAGTTGCTTGATACTTTTGTTGAAGAAATTGGTGAAGAAAATGTAATACAAGTAGTCAGCGATAGTGCATCCGCTTTTGTCCTTGCCGGTGAGTTGCTAATGGATAAGAGGAAAAAACTTATTTGGTCTCCATGTGCGGCTCATTGCATTGATTTGATGCTTAAAGATATTGGTAGGCTACCGGTGCATCATGACACAATCACCAAAGCAAAGACACTCACCGTTTATATCTACCGACATACTTAGGTGCTTAATCTGATGAAGAAGCATACAAAGAATCATAACTTAGCAAGGCCCGCCGTGACAAGGTTTGCCACCACTTACCTCACTTTGAAAAGTATCTTGACTCAAAGAAATGGGCTTAGAGCCATGTTTACTTCTTCGGCTTGGTGTAAGAGTTCTTATGCCAAGACTCGTAACGGGTTAGATGTCCAACAAATAGTGTTGGATGCAAAGTTTTGGAATGCAATTAGGTATTGCTTGAAGGGTGTACTTCCCTTGGTTAAAGTCCTAAGACTAGTTGATGGTGATGCAAAGCCCGCCATGGGTTATATTTATGAAGCAATGGATAGGGCAAAGGAACAAATTGAGAAAAATTTCAACAAAGTGAAAAGAAGATATGCTGCGATTTGGAAGATTGTTGATGAGCGTTGGGCATTGCAACTTCATCGACCTCTTTCATGCGGCGACTTATTTTCTTAATCCTAGGTAACATTTAATCTGTCAATAATGAAATCATTTCTTCTTGTGACTTTCTATCATGAAGGTTAGTTTCAATGTTCATTTTAGGTTTCATTATGATGCTTCCTTTGAGGCGGATGAGGAAGTGAGATTGAGATTGTACACGGTCATAGAAAGGATGTATCCGGGTATCCAAGAAAGATTAAAACTTGAGATGGACAAATTCCATAACGCCGTTGGTATGTTTGGCATTGATATGGCTGTTATAACTAGAGAGAATAAACAACCCGGTATTAACTCTCATCTTAACAATGTTTGTCAATGTTTCTTTCTTGCACTAATTTGGCTTTCTCTTTTTAGGACTATGGTGGGAGAGCTATGGAGGTAGTTGCAAAGAACTCCAAGAGTTAGCCACAAGAGTTTTATCCCTCACATGTAGTGCTACCGGGTGTGAAAGAAATTGGAGTACCTTTCAACACATCCATTCAAAGAAGAGGAACCGGTTAGAAGCACAAAGATTGAATGCATTAGTCTTTGTCAAGTACAATCTCACTTTGGAGTTGAGGCAAAAGAAACGAGAGGAGAATGGTGATGCTTATGATCCTATTTGTCTCTCCGATATGGAATCCGATGACGAATGGATTACCGAAAGCGAAGACCCATTGTAACACTCTGACTTTTATAATCAAATCTAGATATAATATACAATCTAAGATTATGATTCCCCTCAAATCTAAGGAGTTTATTGTAGAAGATTGAGAGAGAGATTTAATATAGATTTTTCCTAGATATCCCTAGATTTTATAAGATATATTAAGATTGGATTGGATTTTATTAGATATTATCTAGATTTTGTTAGATTATATAAGATTTAATTAGATATTATTAGATATAGTTGGATTTTCTTAGATTATAAAGATTTGATTTAGATATTAATAGACATAGTTGGATTTTCTTAGATTATGTAAGATTTGATTTAGATAATGGTAGATTTCTTTGGATATGATCAAGATACACTAAGATTTTGTGAGCCTCCTATAAATAGGCCTCCCCTCCACCTACAACACACCACACACCACCAAGTAAAATAGAGAAAGGAAAGAGAGAATAGATGGGGAGAAAGAGAAAAGAGGAAAAAGCTTGAAAGAGTTTGTGATGTTTTGAATGGTGGATATTAGTGGGCTAGTGGTGTATATTTTAAGGCATTGATTCGTAGACAAAACGGCCGGTCATATTTGAGGTAATCCGAGGAGTATACGATATGCTTCCCACTTCCGGAATCCTTTCTTCACTCTCATTTTTGTACTCCTTTTGATTATCTCGTGATATTTGTTCAATCTTGTGGATATTGTTGAAAAGTGAAATAATTGGTATCGAGTATGATGTTGTTGCCTGAGTACTATAGAACTGTTTAGTATAGGGATCGAACGAACTCATCAATAGCCTGTCTAATAGCCAGGATGGGTCGAGGATGACTCGATGAGGAAGGTATTGGGGGAAGGTCACTGGTCATGTACTGAGGAGGACATTGTATGAGGTCCCTTGTGATTGTTGCTTCGACTTGGTGGTCGATTTTCGTTTATTGATTCCACTTATGAGCTTTGTTATTCTGTTGTATCATATACTTCCCGGATAATTTCTTTTTCAGGTATGGAGCCAAATTAGTGGAAATTGAATCGGAGCACATAAGGATTAATTTGGAGAGGTCTTAGAAGAGTTGATAATTTTTGAGGATCTAAAAGATTATCTAGCTGGCGGCTTAATTTATTTTGGTGATGTAATTTATTTATGAAGAGAATAGGGGCCTAAAAGTGTTTAAAATACAATGTATTTCGGAGTTTATTTTTAGAAAATAGCGGGGCGTTACACCCATGCTTACCGCTAGGCCCTTCATGGATGGATATGAATGAGTGCTTTGAAGTTAATGAGGGAGAAACTAGTAGAAAAGGACGTAGAGGTATATTTCATGGGATGCAATCTTTATCTTCTTTCAAATAATTATATTTATGTACATGTAAATGCAATAGTTAATTGGTTATTGCTTCCATTTTTATAGGACCAAAAAACCTTCAAAATGACAGAAAAGGCAAAAGGAAGTTTGTTGGAGAAGAGAATGAGGTTGAAATTATTGATGATGATGTAGAGGAAGAAATAGAGGAAGAAGAAGAAGAATATATTGGTGATGATGGGGTGGTGCTTGGGGATGACTTTGAAGATGATGATGATCTTTACGACATTGCCGTGAGAGAGGAATAGGAGATTTGAGCAAAAAGACAAACTTGATATGTTTGGTTTACTTGTTACTGTTGACTTTTGAGCTTTTAAGTTAGCATATTAGTAGTAAATGGTTATAAACCATGCAATTAAGGTGGATAAAGGATGTAAGTCTCTAATACTTGATCTTTTGGTACACCTTACTCTTTTGGAACACTTTGGATGGCCTAAGATGTGTTATTTTGCATCCTAAATGTTTTTCTTTTTCATATGTCCTATCAATTTGTAGTTTATTGCAATGTATTTATGATTAATTAGTGTAAATTAACTTTTGTTACCGTATCTTACGATACTTGATACGTATCCCGATACGATACAAAAAATTATAAAACCGATATACGATACGTATCCCGATACGATACGAAAAATCATAAAACCGATATACGATACGTATCCCGATTTGAAAACCTTGGAACCAGGGCTTATAAATAGGTGGTCAAGGTCCCCACTCCAACCCTAGCCTTTTTTCTCATACCATCCTATCGTGTGTGAGACTAAGGTTAAGATCAAGAGAAGGGTTTTGGAGGTGGAAGACGAATAACCACACACTAAGGTTTTTATCCTCCATGGCGACATGTACGCTTCCAGTATTGATATACGATACGTATCCCGATTTGAAAACCTTGGAACCAGGGCTTATAAATAGGTGGTCAAGGTCCCCACTCCAACCCTAGCCTTTTTTCTCATACCATCCTATCGTGTGTGAGACTAAGGTTAAGATCAAGAGAAGGGTTTTGGAGGTGGAAGACGAATAACCACACACTAAGGTTTTTATCCTCCATGGCGACATGTACGCTTCCAGTATTATTTTCTTCAATGGTTTGATATGAGTTCTAGGGTTTAGAATTTCTTACGAAATCCTACATAGTGCTCTGTTTATTAGTATTTGTACGCGTGTATAAATCATCAGATCGAGGAGAGGGGTTTTCCCTACTGGCTATATCTGGAGCAGTGATGGGGAGTGGGAACCGAGCTTCGTGGATGTGGAGGTGGGGTGAGCAGAGGAGACGAACCAGAGCAGATGAGTGACGAGCAAAGCCACTGTATCTTATTCTGGTTGAGGAAGAGCTTTTCTGACTTTTCTTCCGAGTAAGAACTGGGTTTGTTGTGTCTTCTGCAGCGGGTACAGAAGAGGAGAGAGAGAGAGAGAGAGAGAGAGAGAGAGAGAGAGAGGGTATAGTAGTCACAACGTAACAAATGTCGTGGAGAGGATATGTAACAGCGTCACTATTAGTTAGTTAAAGCCTCGTTTGATATGTGTTTTAGGTTGGTTGAAAGAGATTAGTAGTGAAGAGGATTGGAGTGGATAGTAAACGTCTTTTGGGTCGAAGAAGGAATAGTAGGGAGGAAGAGGATTGACCGGGATGGATAGTGAAGTCGTTCGTAGTTTAGCCTCACGTTTGATTTAGGTTTTATGATACGTATCGTGTATCGGGTGTATCAGGTATCCCATCAGGATTTTGGTCATCGGCTTTTCTCTCTCCTAAAGAAAAGGATTCTCCCATCAAAATTTCTTCGCGTGTTTTTTCCTTCTTGAAATGCCAAGATCCCCGTCTTGGATAGCCTCGATAACGCAAGTGTCAAGTGTGTGACATATTATTGGAATATGTCACTTAATTCTTCAAAATACCTTGCGCTCCTGCTCTCAATCCTCGCTCTCATGGGTTTTTAGTTGTTTGAGATGGAATTCAAAGACGCTTTCACACTCCCGCTCTTGCTCACTCACATGCACACGCATCACGTGACTTAGATCTGGACTCAACCACACAATCCAAACCCATAATAACTGAAGCAGGGTTTAGACAAGATACAGTAAAATAGTTTTTCCCAACAATAATCTTCACAAACAAATTCAGAATGAAAATCCTTTGGGTTAGGACTTGAAAATGTCTCTCATTTTTTTTTATTTTCTTTAGAACATGAAACATAAGATTCATTAGAATTTAGAATAAGACATACGAACAGATTCCAAGGTACTCGCAGCAATGCTGTGCGCATCCGCCACAACACTTCTAGAGACCTTCTATCCGCTTTTCTGATGCCCAAAACCACTTCCGTAGCATCCGTAAGAATTTTAACTTGCCGATACCCTCTAGAATTGGCCCGCCGAAGGGGTTGAAGAGCAGCAATTCCTTCAACCATAGCAGCATAAGTAGCGACCACCCGAGTACAACCTAGAACTTCTTTGCCATGATCCACCCCTGAAGCATACCAAGCTGCAACTCCTTGTTGTTTACAAGCAATCCACTTTGGTGTAGCCTGCCAAATTTGGATTGGTCCAGAATTCAAGATTTCTACAGAGTACAGATCAAGTTGTGCAAATCCTACACATACCTTGCAGAATACCGAGCATGAATTACCTGCCCCTAGTTTGAAAAGCCTAACCGACACAAAACTTTTTATTACTTTGCGTCACGGAGGGCACACGTAGCGATTAACACAAACACATCTCAAGTCACACAGCTGAAATAGGCATGCGAAGAATTTACAGATTAAAAATTAGGAACATAGACCATAACAAGTCCTATCACCAGCCCATGCTTTTTGTACAGACTCACAACACTACGCTGTAATAAATACATACAACGGAACAACTACAAGAGACACATCCAAAAGCAGACATCATAGGAAAACCATATGATACGAAACTACTCATACTCCCCCTAACTGAATCCTCTCAATGAAGCAAACAACAAAGGAGAAGATAAACCTCTAGTAGCATGAGTCCCCAATATGTCCCGAAACTCAATGCTGCAACAAGACTGAATCACGGATCTAAATTTAATGTGATATGATGTTGAACTACTCATACTCCCCGTAGCTGAATCATAAGACGATAACAGAATGAAGCGAACAGCAAAGGAGATGATAAACCACTAGTAGAATGGATCGCCAATGAGTCCCAAAACTCAATGCTACAACAAGGGACTGAATCACGGATCTAAATCTTGTCTGCTCGCCAAACACAGCTCGTGCAGTTCATTCAGAACCCATTCCTCGCCATTATGGCCCCCAAGAACCAAAACCCTAGTTCCTCCAACAACACAGGTGCTATGACCCCAAGCAAACTTTGGAGGTTGCCCAGGAACATTAAGAATCCTCCAAGAAGGTTTCTCCTCAGCAGGATCCAACAAGAAAAGCTGTGAAGGAGAGTGGAGCCCGGCAATAGAACCCCCAAAGATAATAACCCTCCCACAAGGCATGCTCACAGCAACGTGATCAAGTCTAGGAGGAGGGACCACAGCATTTTGGCCACCTAAGCCTGTGAATGCACCACATTCCAGTTGCTTCCATTGTGGCTTTTCATCCTCTAAATCAATAGTGTATGCCTCACCCGATCGTAATCTCAAGTGTCCACTTTTTGCAAGCCCACCAAACATCAAAACCTTTGTCCTCCCATAAACAGAGAGTGAGTGCCCTAATCTAGAGGAAGGGGCCCACGGAGTGGGAATTTCTCTCCACATTGGTTTTTCTGTCATGAGATCTAACAGATATGTATCGCTCAGAAGTACACCAGCGTCAGTGCATCCGCCGGACACAACTAACTTGGAGCCTTCTATGGTGCAAGAGCTATGCCAAGATCTAGGGAGAGGAGGAGTTCCCCCGGAAACTTCCTTCCAGGTGGGTTGCTTGGCGTCTAAGTCAAGGACGAAAACGTCGTTGAGCAAACCCTGTCTCCCACAGCCGCCAAATACCACCAACCGGGAACTGTTCAGGCAAGAAAGCGTGTGGCCCCACCGCCCTGGTGGGGATGATTCTACACTCACACGACGCCACTCTGGATTCTTAGAATCGAGATTGAGAACAAACGTGTCATCCATCGGTTGCATGTTTACTCCTTCCCCACCAAACAATACAAGCCGATTCCCCACCGCACACGCGCTGAAATTGCATCGTGAGGGCTCGACGGCACCTCCAACTGTAAGCTTCCTCCAACAAACAGCCTCAAGAGTGGTTAGTTCCCTAGCCAGGCGGCCCCACCCTAGTTTCTTAGTCATGAGTTCCAATGCTCCCGTGACTTCTCTTCCCCAAGCATTTTGACAAACCATCTTCCTCACATGCTCATTCTTTGTCAACTGACGAATCCTTGTGCACGCGGAACCAATGGATGCGACATCCCTAGGTGTCAATCGTGACAATATGTTGTGAGCCAGGACCTCATCAGAGAGCTGAAGAATCCCACATATTTCTGAGAATTGGCTGTATTCTAATTGGCCACTCTTTGGAAAGTAATTACCGACTTGATCGAGTTTCTGATGGCAACTTTCTTTGAAAACAGGATAGGATACGCTGTTCATGTCTATTTTCGCCTCAGAAAAGACTTGAATGCCTATTACATGGGTGACTATTCCATCGTCATCGCGTATTGGAGCAAGTCTTAGACTGTTTACAAGTGGAGTACCATCTTTTCTGAAGTTGAGAAGCTCGCCTTGGAATTCGATGCCTTCCTCAAGGCATCTTCTAATCTCAGATACGACAACTGGATCCACCAGAGGGTGACGTCTTCGGGCACAAGGGTCTCTGTATTGCAAGAAACGGCTGGTACAAAAGAATTTCAAAGTGAGAATCATAAATCTTTTGTATCGCAAAGAGCTGAGAAAAATAATAGAACTGTATGTGATGGAAGGACAAAAAATAACTGAATCATGAATGCATGTGCCAATTAGAAAATTCAGCTGAAGATAACCCACCCAAGTATGAAAACAAACTGATAATATTTACGCAGAACTCATAAATACTTTGCACCACATTCACAGAAACAAAAATTTATAGATTTATATCTCCCAATCTAAAACTTAACCTGATTAATGAAAAAAACCAACATTGTGTGCTTCTGCAGAAGGCAAGCAGTTAGTCAGAAAAGGCAGAAGTCAGACTCAAAGATCTCCTTACACTCACAAGTACTAAGTAATAGGGAAAATAAAGGGAGGAAATATCCCGGTCAATGAGATATTTGTTGTCACTTGTCAGCCCCAACCCAAATTTCCTCGAGGACCAGAAAACCAAACAAAGCTCAACAAGTCAATCAGGTAAAGTCTAGCTGCCGAACAAAAGTCTTAATTCCTTCTAATGAAATCAACTTTTAGAAATAACAACCCTGGACTGAGCAATTCAACCTTCTGAAAACCCAAACACTGGTTTATTTCTCCTTTAACTCAAACTAGCTTCAAATGTTTTGGTCTTCACCACTTTGACCATGCCAGCCAAAGTACGCAACAATCTTAACCTCTCTTTGTTGATCTTTCCCAGGGAAATAGGTAAGGGGATAGAAGCACATGCAGCACTCGATATGTCAAAGCAGCTTGAAGCTCTCCAACTCGCACATACTGAAAGAAAAAAGCAAGCCAATCCACGCATCTTCCGCAAAGTACCGTAAAAGCCCTATGGGAAAACTTTCCATTTTACGGCAACCGAAATTATATTACAGGTCATTCAGAAGGGTTCCGGCATACCATTAACATTAGAGCAAATCTACCAGAATTGCTTATAGAAGATCATCTCTACCCCTCATGAGTTAACACACTGAGCTAATAAAACAAATTACTCTCACAAAACAGTTTCCAATTTAGAGTTTGCATTGTTGCAAAGCCATTTGAGTTTGAAAGAAGTTAAACAGAAAAGGTAAGTTGCAGAGCCGTATACATTTTAAACCCCTCAAAGGATAGAACAAGAGCACATCGCTCCTCTAGATCTTCTAGTTCACTCGAGTTTTCAATCTAAATTAGACAATGTATCAAATGTGATCTCCAATGAAACTTTTGCATATATAGTCATAAAAATTCGACATAGGGATTAAGGCTAGTACAAAATTAACTTTCCCCCGTTTCTTATTATGTAAATAGACTTTTTCACATAGCATATGTACAGTACCAGATGAAAATACCATTGACGTAATTGGTTCAAGGGGTGTTTAGCTGTTTGCGAAGGCATTTTACCAGCTTCTCTGACCAGATAGAATTTGCCAAAAAAGACCTGTCATTTTCAGAACTGACCTAGTCTCCAATACTAGCTGTAGGCTAATTCACATTTGTCTAAGCACAGCTAGTCTTTAGCTGATGTAATAGCTTGGATAAGGATCAGTATCTGCAACACTTTGAATCTTCTAGTAATATGCCAATCAACAATTTAAAGTCCCACGAACTTACAATTAGGTTAATCTGCTCGAATATGGAATGTAAGTACATACGATGCGGATGCACAATTCTAATGGTAAGCGTGTGGCATATCAAAGGGTGTCCCCCCCAAAAACTAAGTTTCAGCAGCTCCACAAATATCGTTCCATTCCTGCCTCTTAAACTCCATGGATCCTTACAAATAGAGGCGTCGCATTGTTCATTCGCTAATTAACGCTTCAATAACACATCCTTCCCAATCATTATTTCAAGGAATTGTCGATGAGTTCAATACATTGGCAATTGGATTCACAAGACATAAGAATGAAAGGTCCACATCAACTATTTCAGTTGCTTGATTCCATATAGATTCCAACATTACCCGAACGCACGATATCATAAAGTAAACTCCAACTATGTGTTGCAGATTCAGCTGATTTTTCGTCAAAATTTGTCTTTTTTCTGTGTATCAGTTTATGTAACATTGCTCAGAACAGTTTACCCATCCATACCAAAATTTATTTCCTTTCGAAGCCAAAACCTCTACACTACATAGAATTTTTCTTGACCTGCAGACCATTTCCAATGAAAAAAACTTCCTCCATCCCAAAATGATAGTCCCAAAAGACGTGTAATTTTTGAATAAAAAATAATTCCGTTAATAATTTTTTGAATTTTTCTGTACCAAATTAAAGATCTCAATTAATACTTTAATTTAGTGCGGAAAAACTCAAAAAAATAGGTACAGAAATACTTTGCTTTTTTTATCCAAAAATTGAACGTTTTTCCATAGGGGACTATCAAAATGAGACCGAGAGAGTAGTGTTCATGCATCAAATTGAGCAAAATCCAAAGTTCAAAACTAATTGACCCTTTGCCTGCCCAAAGAATGCACTTTTCTCATTCTACTAATTTTCCTCTCTTCACCAAAATCTACTTCACAAACTCAAGTCAATGAAAACACATACAGCACATTAAGAAAAGGCAAGCATACAGCAAATCAAGCCTTTTTACTTCCTCAGTAATTTCTTGAACATCAAACAGACGTAGAACTTCATGGAGAATTCGAACTCGAACCAATTGAAGGAGTTAGATTCTGAATTACCAGTTTCGACCTAAGACTTCATCGGCGCGGTATCCGGTGGCGATTTCGAAGACCTTGTTGACGTATATGATGGGGAAATCGGGCTCCAAAGAGTCTGAGACGACGAAAGCCGATGGAATCATAGGGTAGAAGAAATTGCCCGGCTTCAATGGGAGCTCACTTTCTCTCTCCTCCTCCTCCTCCTCCTCTTCTTCTTCTTCTTCTTCTTCTTCTTCGCCCCGGGCGCATTTCAGCCTCTTCCCGGCGCTCCAGAATCATTTTCCTCTTTCTCTCTCTCCATCCTCATGTCCACACCAACCTTCTCTCTCTCCTCTCTCTCTCTCTCTCTCTCTCAAAATATCTCGTCTGAGAAATCGTAATAGATATCCGCAACGTCAGAGAATATGTTTTGTGCTATATATATAGTGGTATTTTTTATAATCGAATTTCCAGTTCAGCTTACTCCACTAACTATGAGACTATGAATTTAACGATTGGACAAATTATTCAATGGCCCGTCTGGAATACTTAACATCCGTGGAATTCGAACCGCCCCATTGTGGAAAACCACTTACGGAATGGCAGCGGTGCAGAGCGGTCGATCCAATCGTTTATCTCGATAATCGACGGTTCGGATCTTAATCGAACGATGAACGATTTAGATTTAAATGCGCTCTGATATGATCCAGCCGTCTGTGTTGAAATAAACGACCAAATCAGCAGCTTCGCACCCACTCAATAGAGAGCTCCTCAACAGCATCACGGGTCGAAATCACCCGGGATTGTGCTTCGAAATTATTACTCCTATACTGAAAGAGTCATTTTCAAAAGATAGATAATGGTCCAAGGAAATGGACCAATGGGAGGTCTATATTACACAAATATCTCTAGTTTTTTATGGATTAAATGAATGCTACGTGTTCCCCAATAATTTACTCCTACTACTATTTGTGTAGTAGGTGTAGTTGACCCGGAAGCTTCTGCCTTTTGTCAATTTATTTTGTTTTAATTAAGATTTTTGTCCCAATAATTATCTGCCGTCCAAGGGGTTTATTTGAGCCAGATGGGTTTTACTTTCTTACTTTTAATAATTCTACGGTTAAAAAAACGTGTCATTGAGTTGGTAAAATGTTGGGGAGTGATTTTTCCAACAATAATTCTAACGTTATACTCATTCACACACTCCTACTCACAATTAGGGTGGGGCCCCACATACACTAGGTATGTAGTGTCTGCGGACTCCACCCATATGGTGAGCAATAATTCTAGGGACACACCCAAGCACACACCCAAACACACACCCACACTCACATGAATGGTGGGCCCCATACACACACTAGAGTGTGTAGGACCCACCACTCATGTGAGTAGTGGGTGTGTGTTTGGGTGTGTGCTTGGGTGTGGTGGTAGAAGGATTGTTTTTGGACTCCCCTATTATTTGCTTCTTCCCAGAAGTTGGTTAATATGGTTGATTTTTGCACTCCCCTATTATTTTACTCCCTCCGTCCCAATTTGTTTGTCCAATTGTCGAAATTCGTGTATTTCAAAAATACACTTATATCTTACATTTTATAATATTTTTTATGATTTTGAAAATTTTGTAAAATAAAACTAACTGAGATCTATCAAACAAGATCCATATTGCATATTAAAATCATTACAAATTGAAAATTATAGACAATTCTTTGAGAGGTCAAACGCTCTCAAAAAGTCAAAAAGGGGACAAACAAATCGGGACAGAGGGAGTACTTCTTTCCTGAAGTTTGTTATTTGGAGGGTGCAAAAATCACTTCCTAAAATGTTTTCCAAGATGAGTGTGATTGGATGAAAATTAAAATAAATTTTAGGAGAAATAGTAAATGGCATAGTTGTATTTTGGCATACCGAGTAATTATCCTGCATTCTCGGAGTACTACGTAGCGTTACATATATGATACTTCCAACTATTTACATGACAAATTATGACCCAGACACTTGAATTATCAAATAACGAAAAACTATGACATAGTGACATTATCTTCACTTTTTTGGGTGATTAAAAGACAATAAGTGAATCACATCAAGCAACTGATATTTTATTTGCGGAAATGTTTTATTTGCGAAAAGTATCACACAAACAGTGTCACATGGCACTCGGAGTATCCAATAAATTAGGCCAAGATATCTAGAGTACCACGAGTTTGACATCTAAAAAGTGGCCACGTCGCCCACTTTGTGGTGAAGATATTTTCGCGGCAGAGGACGTGGCGCCAACCATTCTCCACTTTGATGCTCAAGCACTACGACCCTAGCCTATTTCTCTCTTCCTCTCTCTCAATCCTAGCCATTACAACTCCTCGATCTTCTCATTTTCCCCTCCCCCCCCCCGTAGGTTCCATACCCTTATGCGGCGGCGGGAGGGGGAGGCCATGGTTCTACCGACTCCCTTTCTTTCTTTCTTTTTTTTCCTTCCGTCTCTCCAGATCGACTTAACGTCTGATCTGTGAGAGTTTTGTCTCTCGTTCTATGAGAGTTTTGTCTCTCGTTTATGGAGAGTTATTAGTTTCGTCTTTGGACAAATTTTGTCTACAGATCGGATTCTCTCAATTGAGGTTGCTTCACAACGATATATGTGCTTCAGCGTTCTATCCCTATACGATATCTTTGGCGAGACAACCCGTGGCGGCTTGACAAATCTGTAGTTCTTGGGAGTTCATTGATGCGTTCATACTTTGATGGAGTGCATCTAATCGTCTGGGTATTTTGTGTATTTTGTCTTAACTTTGCACTTTTTCTCATTTGAGACTCCTAATTAGATGTTAGGCAGTTTAAAAGTGTCGCTATTGCGTCAGGTCATGTCTGGCTTATGATGAAAGATATCAATTGCCTTGTGATTTAGTTGTTTTGTATTTTTAGACGATTAGTTTGGCTTTGTCCAATTTCTTTGTAATGATCTCCGTTTTGTAAGTGCTGTTGAGCGTTTATCAATATAATCTTCTCACTTTTGACAAAAAAAAAAAAAGATGCTCAAGCACTACACGCCAAAATGGTCAGTCAGTCACGTGACTCTTTTAACGTTTGGACCACAAACAAACTGATTTTTGCAGTATTTTTTAGAAAATTGAATTCTACATTCCATTTTTTTGAAATTTACACTCTTTTTCGTCTTTTAGCAAAAAAATTACATACACTTGCAATACTAAAATCCAAAAAAAAATGTGTAGATATCAAAAAAGGGAGTGTAGAATTCAATTTTCATTTTTTATCATCACCATTCAGACATTCATATGAAATATAGATAATGTAGAAAAGTAATTTAGTAAGCCAATAGTAAAACATTCCGTTCAAAAAAAAAAAAACCAATATTAAAACATTACATGAAAAATTATAGTAATCAAATAAATAAAACAAGTTTGATATTATTACGAATAAAAGTTGGAGCTTTAAATTTTTTTTACAAACCTCTCTCACCGAACAATAGCAATGTCTAATGAATCGTCGAGTCAAAACTTATCAATATTTAGGAGGAGTTCGAAAAAATGGAATTTTTTTTTTGTAACTACTATTAGTTCATAATTTCAATGTATACTTTGATCATGTCAAAAAATTAAAACATCGCATACTTTGACCACTCTAAGAAATTTCTTAATTGTTCTCCTTATCTTTCTTTTGGGAGCTTTTGGGCTTTTCAAGATTTGTTTTCATTCAATTTTTTCACATTCGTTAATCTTGTGTCAAACTTTTGTGAATTGTTGATTTGTCTCATCGAGACGGATTGAAAAAGTAAATATTATGACTTTTACCCAAATATTATTGAAAATATTAAAGATAAAACTCAAAAAAAAAAAAAAACGGGCGTTTTGGGTTTTATCTCAGATATTTTCAAAAATATTTGGGTCAAAATAAAAAAAATTACTTTTCTGATTTCTCTCGTCGAAATGAATCAATAATCCATAAAAGTTTGACCTAAAATTAACAAATGCAAAAAAGAAAAGAAAAGAAGGCAAAATGAGAAAAAAGATCAAAAAACTAATAGGAATGGGGGCTAACGTTCATTTCTTTTGAGTTAACCTTAAAAAATGTATAGTGCGTATTTATGAAAAATTTCAAGAGCATATTTTTTAACTTTTAAAAAGAAGTTGTGAGTTTTGTTAAAAATATTATCAACAAATTGTATTATTCTAGAGATTTCTAGAAGCCAAAAATGATCTAAAATCTGATTCTAGAAAAGTTGGGTTTTGATGTGCTTTTCAAATCTAATTTTAGATTTTTTCGTATTCTTAAAGATAGTTTTTAAGTCTTTTGCGTTAAATAGTACCAGGTTTTAATGCAACTTAATCACAATTTCACATAGTAAAAACATACAGTATTTATCTGCTCGTACAAAAATCTAAAATATAGAATATTATCATAATCTGAATCTATATGCTAAGATATGTATTCACAACTATCACAAACTAGCCATATATTGTATTCTTTATTGAGTTTTAATAAATAAAAATATTTTACTGATAAAAAAAATAAACTAGCCATATATTATTCTATTCCATTACTCTGAACACCAATAAGTTCAACCCGACCCAGTACACAAATAATTTTGTACGAATTTCTTATGCATCACTATTTTAGAGCTAGTTTAAATCCTCTTTCATTATGATACCAAATTGCCTTATTGATTATTTGTGATCCTTACTAAAATGCCTTCCGTCTACGTCCTTCCAAGAACATACCCTGTCCCTCACATCTTTGATAATCTGGTAAGAAATGCTTTCTAGGATAGGATGCTTATTTCCAAAAGAACGCTGCTACAGGTACAGCAAATGATGCACAGCAATGATGCACAGCAACCGTGCATAGATCGCTTTTGCGCCCGTCTCGGGTCCTGTAAAGATGATTGGAGCCGCTCATTTTGTTCAAAATACTTTGTTAGGGTCCCTGTAAAAAATCACTTCAATCCGATATCAAGAAGGATGTTTACGAATCATCCAACTTTGCTTTTTGAAGTAAAGTTGGATGATTTGTAAATAGCCTTCTTGATATCGGATTAAAGTGATTTTTTACAGGGACCCTAAACAAAGTATTTTAAACAAAATGAGCAGCTCCGATCATTTTTGCGAGACCCGAGACGGGCGTAAAAGCGATCTGTGTGCTGCTGATGTGCATCATTTGCTGTACTTATATCTTTACTGTTTCAAAAAATGCTCTCATTCCTCGTCTTCCAAATATGATACACTGAGCTTGTCATGGCCAATTTATTTGGACCCCAAACCACCTTCATTTTTTGAAGTGCACACTCAATTCCACTTAATTTAGCCTCAGGCCCCGTTCCAAAACACACAAAAAAAAAAAAAAGTCTTTATTTTTTAAGAAGGCAATTTCAAGTTCAAAAATTAGGGGCTTATTGAAATATAAAAATATGCAATATGGATTTTGTTTGATATACGATGCAAAAAAATTAACAAATTATTTTTCATTTACATTATTTTTGAGTTTGAAAATGTGAAATAAGCTGCTTATTTTTTAATAAGGTTTCTGGAACGAGGCCTCGTACTGTTACTTACATCTAAACCCCAGACCACAAAAAAGGTCCCGAGCAAACTTGTATTTTTCCTTCAAAATCTTTTGGGGAAGGATAGAAATAGAGCACGAGTAAACTTGCATACTCCGTACGTAGCACTAAGGTAATCATCAACTGGGATCTTCCCCTAAAAGACTGGAGTTTAGTAGACGACCTTTTGATTACTCACAGTCTATTCCTTTAAGCAGCTGCAAACAATCAGTACTGTAGGAGAGCCTTGAAGTAATGTGAGGAACCTCCAAGTATCTTACAGGAAGATTACTATGGGGAATGAGAATATATGCATGGTAGCCTCCAACTCCACTTTAAGGTCACTACCCACCCCCCTGAGTAAAAATTTGCCTTCTTTTGAAGGTTAGATCTAAAACCAGAATAGGAATAGAACTCATTTAGTGCAACCTTAACAATATATAGTGTGAAAAATCAACTTATCAACCCCACATAAACACAGAAAGGGGGTCATCAGCAAAAGCTAGATGATGGATATGTGGATCTTTGCATTTAGGATGGAAAGTAAACTGGTCCCCTATGGCTTTGTTATGCTGAATAATACAATAGAAGCCTTCCATTACTATAAAATAAATAAATAAGGGAGATAGGATCCCCTTGCCTTAGACCCCTCTTCCCCTTAAAAAAACCTTTCAAATCCCCATTGAAAACCAGCATTAGAGATACAATAAATGACTCATTTGGTGACTGGGAAATCCATGCATGGCATCCATCATCTTAGACAACAAATCCAACGGCACTGAGTCATAGGCTTTTTTTTTTTTTTTTGTCATTCGTTAATCCTAATCTACTCTATCCTAGGAGACTTGGTGGGAAGGGGGATGAGTGCTTACGGAATCTAACATTGCCCATGTGCATGGGAGTATAAATGAGATACCAAGTGCACTCCATTCCACTTGTAGTCATAGGCTTTCATTAGATAAATTTTTATGGCACGTTTTGGAGGCCCCACATCTCTATGATTTTCGAACTAGCTTGTACACGAGAAGGATGTCATCTCCTACCGATATACCTTTCACAAAGGCTGAGTGACCACTGTTTATCATAAGGGATAGGATATATTGCAATCTGTTAGCCATAACTTTTGTGATACACCTATATATATATATATAGAACATTACAACATGCAATAGGTTTGAATTCCTTCGTACTTGTAGTAGTTGCATTACCTGGTCGGGAGTTGGTGCAAGGTTGGGGTCGAACCATATGCATGGCAAAACCTTCCCCACCCTACCCTGTTGCCATCCATTGTCTCTCATTAATACTATTAATAAAATCCTCCTGACTAAGTTAACAAAAAGTTAATTAGTAATGTAAAAGACAAAAAAAAAAAACACACACACACACACACACAGTTTTGCCAAACTTAGCCCAAAATCAAAAGTAGACTTTGATAACTGCAATTTTTCTTTTGACAATATTTTGTATTCATCCATTTTTGGGGTCATATTTTAGAAGAAATTACATTACCTTTAACACCAACTATGTTTATCAACAAGAGTATTAACATCCTCTTTGTAGGAATTTAACTCACAACCTCATTGCACCTAATTAAGTACGCTACACAACCGTTGGGCCATATTTTTGCAAATGGTGCCTTTTGACCATATATTCAATAGATAAACTCAAAGACGAAGAACTAATTTGTGATAGTTCTCTAGATATCTAATTGCTTCAATAGGTAAAATTTTAAATTCCAGGCAAAGTATGCAAATTGTACTCGTATAAACATTCTTGTGTCAAGATTCTCTTCATTCAGAGATCTCATTTTATGATTAATAAATGTGATAAATCATATCTATTTTAATGTTATTTACGGATAATAACGACTGTTATAACGGGATCTGGCTATGATGCCTCTAGTGATTTTGGGACATCGCCCCACTTGTTTGTGATCATTGGATTGAAACATGCATTTCTCAACCAAATTACTTTCAAAATTTTAAACAAGGATTTTAATTCTTTTAATAATCCCAAGTGTATATACTCCCTCCGTCCCTTTTTTAGAGTCCAGTATTTCATTTTGGGTTATCTTTAAATAAGTGTCCATTTTGTAAAAGGATTGTGATTTTGGTACTCCAAAAATTGATGGAGGGGCTCCAAAACTTAACTGTGTTGATACACAAAACGATGCCATTTTGGAGTCCCTCTATCAATTTTTGGAGTGC
Organism: Rhododendron henanense subsp. lingbaoense; assembly: GCA_020567845.1. Classification (NCBI taxonomy): domain Eukaryota; kingdom Viridiplantae; phylum Streptophyta; class Magnoliopsida; order Ericales; family Ericaceae; genus Rhododendron; species Rhododendron henanense. The sequence continues at coordinate 29,441,530 of CM036320.1, read as the reverse complement.
TAAAATCAATTTCTTTTGTAAAATTAGTGGGTAAAAGTTGGTGCATTATTTCCATTTTACCTCTAAAAGTAGATTCCATTTTGAAAAGTTAGTGAATAAAAGTGTAATGATGATGTCTCCATAGAGGGTGAGTAAAAGTGTAATGATGATGTCTCCATAGAGAGCATAGGCGGACTTACTAAGGGGCACGTGCCCCCACACCCTCTCATACTATTTTTTTCAACTAAGGTTTTTTTTTGTTTGATTTAGAGGTGCGAAGTATATTTCGCACAATTGTGAATCTTTTCTTGATGATTCAAGACGTATATAACATAGAGATTGTCAAATAATTTGTCCACCCAAAAAATCAAGTTGATTGGACACTGATAACAACTTGATAAGAACAATTTATTTATGCAAAAAATTGTTAGATCGTGTATTTTTTATGAGTATAAGTATTTCGATGAAGTTGTTTTAACTTAAAGTTTAATCAATATAGATTTTTTAATGGACAAATTATATGACGAGCCCTATCATATGAACAGTTTGGATTGACGAGAGAAGATATACTTGTGGGCAAATTGCACTTGTAGGGAATCTGGGTCCTTTTATAAGTTAGGAAAGAATAAGAAAGAACAGAACATTAAAACAAAATTTTGGGAAACGTATTTTGTCACTTCACCACTCAAGTGAATCCTTGTTCTCTTTGTAATTCAAAAAGAATTTTTCAAAAAATTCCCCCTAGATTCTCCCTAGATTCCCCCTACTTCCAACATTTCTCTCTCTATCTCTCTCCACTTATTACCCCTACTATTTTTCAAAAAACTTTTCAAAATCCAATCCAAACACAGCATTAAATCTAGCAGAGAATACATATGTGTGGATATGTTTAAAAACTTTTGGAATGGTATATGATTATAATTGACGGTGAAATTCTTTAAGGTTATGAATGATTATGTACCCCCATTATAAATAATTTCTGGGTCCGCCACTGATAGAGAGTAAGTAGGGAAAGTTGAGATAAAAATTGATGTGAAATGTATAACGATGAAATTGTGGCAAGTTAGATCAAACCAAATTAATGGCCATTAATTCAGTCTTTGAATGATGTAGGTAAGTACGAAACCCTCTTTTAGCCTTGCGAAATAAATCACAAAATCACCCCTTTTTAGCCAAATAAATTGTCTTTTCATATGAGAATTTCGTCAAAATGCTGGGATTTCTTTCAGATGGAAGAATACGAAAAATTTACGATCATTTATAGAACTAGTGCTTGTCCGTGCCTACGGCACTACGCACCCCGTGTCGTAGGCATGGGCATTTTTGTAATATATTTTTATTTTTTTATGCCAATGTCAGAAGCCGAGCAGTGGTTAAAAAGAACCAATGGCATTTTTGTAATATATTTGTAAGAGTGTGGGTGTTTTCTTAAAAGAGTTGAGAGCACACCTCATCCATTAGATCAGATGAATCTCAGCCTTTGGATCAACTTGTGTTTGTGTTGAGGGCCACACCCTTGTGTTTTATTAGATAGATGAAGGAATGTTTGTTTTACAAATACTATCTATCCTATACTAACGCATGTTCGTGCATAAAGGCATGACTTGAAGAATTTGATATTCAATATGGTTTCGGTTCTCCGAGATAAAGTGTGAGCAAACTGCTCATACCTAAAGGCACAACACAATTTGATATTGAGTTTGCAATAACTGAATCGTTCAAACTAATTAGGCATCAATTAGAAGGCATTTGTAAATTGTTACCATCAATTGTCCACAATAAATACAATTTTCAGCAATTAAACACTACGTCCAGGCAGAGAACTTTATGTTGTCCATCCTTACCAAGATGAATCATCCCCAAAGCTTTATTTTTTTTCAATAAGCTTCACCCTTATGACATCCATGATCTACAACATGCCAACCAAACCAAAACATGAATGGCTGCAGTATTCTTAATACCTTCTCCCTACCGAAGAAACCATGATCGCGACTAAACCTAATTAATATGATGATCTCTCGCTCACAATCCATACTTACCTATAGGGGGTTTTTTCAAATAAAATTGAGATAGAACAATCAATCATATGAGAGAGAGAGAGATTGATTTGGATTCTTTCCAAAAATGGTTAGCTCAAGAAATCAGCCGTTAAATTCAAAGAACCACTTTAGACCGTTATATTTATAAATGTACATAAGATTCAAAAACTTAGCTCGGTTGTTATATAAATGATAATACAATGGTGATTTTGATTTTCGTTACATACTTAATTGATTTTCCTATGCAACTGAGTATAGATATCCTAATACAAGACTAATTAGTCCAGTTACCAAACATACTATTAAATATGACAATAATTTCTTACAATTCAATGGAAAACAAACAAAAAGTTCATAAAAGAAAAAAATAAAAATGTCTAGGCTTTTTTATTTTATTTTTTATCTTTACCAAACTGAGCCTTGTGTCCCAATCAATTAGGGTTGGGTTTTTTTTTTTTGTTGCATCCTTATTTAAATATTTTTTTGCATTTGTTAGTTTGGCGTCAAAAATCATGACGTTTTCAATTTTTCGGCCATTTTTCGATCACACTTGGTGATCGACTCCGTTCATTTTGTAGAGTTCAACGAGAACCATAATCATATAAAAAATCATGTTCATCGAACTTTAATATAGATACATGATCAGCACACGTGAAAATTGCAGAAAAAACAAAACTGGGTTCCAATTCAGTGTGGTTTTGAATCCAGTTTTGGTTTTCTTCAATTTCCATGTTTGCCAATCATGTATCTACAAAAATTCGGTGGACACGATTTTTGCTATGTTTAAGGTTCTCGCCAAACTCTACAAAATGAACGGAGTCGATCATCCAAGTGTGATCGAAAAATTAGAAATAGACCGGAGGGGATACCAAGGGTGTTGGTACATCCGGTATACAAAAAAAGTTTCTCTATTTTCCTTCTTTGTCGTTCTATCCTTCCATTTAAAACTCTTTTTTCCTTTCTCTTTCCGCATTCCTTATTTGGTTTGAAAGGAAATATGAAACAAAGTAACAAAATCAAGAAAAAAAGAAAAAGGAAAAGAAAAAAGAATCAAACTTTCTCTGCACATTTTCTGCTAAGTTACTTTTTATTTTATTTCAATTTTCAAATAGGCCGTAAAGAAGAGATGCAAGATTAATAAGATGCTAGTAAGTTCAGTGAACAAGCACATTTATCTTTACAATATTATTCTAAAACTTTTATGAACATATTAAGTGAGTCTATGTTTTTAAAATAATAATAATCAAACAGCTGTTTTTAATTTTGGAAAATGATTTTAACACTCTGCTATTTTATGATGACACTCAAAAGACTTGTCTTTCGGTGTAAAAATTATATATAATAAAACACACTAAAAAAATAAATTTTGAAGTACCGTCATAAATAAAAAAAATTGTAGTGCGAAAATTATTTTCCTATAATTTACTTTATTTTCCTTCTCTGTCGCGTTATCCTGCCATTTAAAACTTTTTCCCCTTTCCCCTATCTCCTTTCTCTTCTCACTCTCCTCTCTCTCTCTCTCTCTCTCTCTCGAACTCGAACCTTTCGTCCCCATTCCCCGACCATCAAATCCCCTAAACTAGATCTCAAAAATCCGTCAATCAACCACACCCAACACCTCCCTTACAGATCTGCTGCAAAACCGCCGCCAAATCGCCGTCCCCACTGCGCTCTCCCCACTCCCTCCCTCATTCTTCCCTTACACAGCTTCCCTTATAGATCTGATGCGCGACCACAGTGATGCTGCTCAGTGCTGATCCGCCGCGGTCGAAGGACTGGTCGAATTGACCTCTGGTCTAGAGATATACTATAATAAAGCGCGTTTTACTTGGTTGTTCGGGTATGGATTCCCTGCAGTACGTACCACAGTCGAGCACGGCCGAAATCGAGTTTCCCGTGGGCTTGAGAGTTCTCGTCGTGGACGACGACGTTACATGCCTGAAGATTATGGAGCAAATGCTTCGGAGGTGCATGTACCGCGGTGAGTCCTCTTCTTTTTCATTTTTCTTTCTCCATTTCAAACTCTTTTTTTTTAATAAGGTGTTCGGGCCAGCTTGCGTTCACTTGATTTATCATCCCTGCCTTAAAGTCAACGACCGGGGAAACTCTAGTGACCCCAAGGTTTGGAACGAGTGCTTCGCGAGATTCGACCTTGCAAACCCTTGTTCGGAAAGCCTTTCCTTTTCTGTGTCATGCAAGTTGCCAAACCCCTAAAGGGTTTTAAGATTAATGTTGCCTTAGGACGGAGCCAGGAATTTCACCACGCAGGGCGATCGTACATGCGAGAAAAAAATATATGTATAATAACGCAAATACATTAAAACACTCAAAATATCGTAAATACATAAATCGGTTTAACTAATGGGGTCGATCTTGATGAATGTGTCTTGTTTTTTTTATTGTTCATCTTCTTTTTTTCATTCATCACAACTGGATGAATTCGGTCAAAGGGCTTTCATGTTACTTGATTTTACTAATAAAAAACAAAGAATTAGAAGTCTAGAACAACAATTGGGAAAAGACATACCTACGACTTAGATTTCACCAAAATTAATGAGGGTTTCCAAAATCCTTTCTCCTCCATTGCTATTTTCTCGAAATTGTCTTTGGAGTCTTAACAATTGGGGACGTTTGTGCCAAGAGAGAGGCAGGGGGTTTGGTGTGCCATTGAGGTTTTAGAGCAAAAAGAACTAAAACTGTAAAATACTAAACTTATCTAACGAAAGGTGGAAGTTTATTACTTGAATATTCACAATATTAACCCTCTAGTTTTATGTTTTGTTATATTTTAACCCTTAACCTTTAGTAATTAATGTTGGTATTCTCGTATTTCAAAGGTTACTATCATATATTTTTTTCAAAATTCTACACAGGGGCGAGCTTATATACTTTCATAGGAATTTATTTATTTTTACATATAATAGTAGTATTTTTTTTCCCTTGCAGGGGCGACCGCCCCTACTGGCCCCTCCCTGGCTCCATCCCTGGTTGCCTTGACTTACAGCACGACGGTGTATGGGGTGTTTGTAGCAGCACAAGTTGACTGCTTTTGATACGTTTAAGATTGTTATCCGCCAACTCATTTGAAAGATTAAAACTTTTAGAGTAGACGGGTGCTAGTGGGGCGGTTCGCCTCCTTTTTAAGTTGCCCAGTAGTTTCCCAGAGAAGAAAAAAAGAAAAAGAAAAAGCCTTTTGGGACAATGGGAATTGGAAAAACAGTAATTAGTTTGAAAACTTAACGACTTCAAAATATGATCGATCATAGCTTCAGACACGTGAGAAGTCCCTCTCAAATGAGCTTTATTCAAGCCGATCTTGAGTAGCTTAGATTCGAGCCGAGTAGTAACTTATTTGAGCTTGCTCTGAAAGCATAAGAGCATTGTAAAATGTTCAAACTTTATATGTCTATATAACAAACCAATCTTGAACGTGTTTTTGATAAACTTTAATTTGGGTGCTTTTCTCCATCTCTGTGTTCTTTTTTCTACTGTTTTTACCTCCCATCCAAGAGAACCAAACCAAAACATTCGACTAGAGTCCAAAAGCAAGTAACCAAATCGTAGATTTCTAGGGCAAGGGAGGTGGATGGGGTTGGCAGACACAGATGGCGATGAAGCGGTGTTGGCAACAGCCATAGTAAGGAATTGAAGCAGCTGGCGCTTTGATTGGGATCTGCAGCAAATGAATTAGGAGTATCTTACTGTCCTTGTCCGAAAATGACATCATTTTAGAGATTAATGGTCAGCTTGAAAAGGGAGCAAAATGACTTTGTTTTACTGCACTACAGAGCTGTAGTGCACAGCTGAATTCAAGATCCCCAAGTCCTGTTGGGGAGGGGCAACTTTATTGTTTATATTCTTGACACATGGCCATTTTTTTTTATTTTTTCAGTTATGCATTTTGCAGTAATTGGTTTTACTTATTTTTGTGTAGAATGTATGTCGATGTCAGGTAGGGTTATGTTCGTTTTACTAATCTGTATTTTCTTGCAGTTACAACTTGCTCTCAGGCTACTGTTGCCTTGAACTTGCTACGGGAGAAGAGAGGTTGTTTTGATGTGGTACTAAGTGATGTTCATATGCCTGATATGGATGGTTTTAAGCTCCTTGAACTTGTTGGGTTGGAGATGGACCTTCCTGTCATTAGTGAGTAGTGCTTCTCATGGCTTTTGGGTTGTTTACGAGTCTGTTTCTATTCACTAATAGAAGTTTTGTTTTGCAGTGATGTCAGCTGATGGAAGAACCAATTTAGTTATGAGGGGAATCAGACACGGGGCTTGTGATTATTTAATTAAGCCTGTACGTGAAGAAGAGTTGAAGAATATATGGCAGCATGTTGTCAGGAAAAAGAAGAATGAAAATAAAGAATATGAGCATTCGGGTAGTTTGGATGATAACGATCGGCATAAACGAGGAAGTGATGATGCTGAATATGCTTCATCTGTTAATGAAGGGGCCGAAGGATTATTAAAAATACCAAAAAAGAGGAGGGATGCTAAAGAAGAAGATGATGATGGTGAACAGGAAAATGATGATCCAGCTGCAGCAAAGAAGCCACGGGTAGTGTGGTCGGTGGAGCTGCATCAACAATTTGTTAGTGCTGTGAACCAACTCGGGATTGATAGTACGATCTTCAACAATTTATCGCTTATGTTGCTTTGTTTTCATTTAGTTTGTATCTTATTGATGATCTACGCAATATATCTTGTGCTGAAGACTTTGAATTTTAGGAGTTGCACAGTGTTCGTGGTCTCCCTTTCTCTTATTGAAGGTTTTAGATTTCAAGTTTGATGTTTTTTGGTTGTGCGTAATGAGATTTAGTTTGTATTTCGTTTCAGAAGCTGTACCAAAGAGAATTCTGGAATTGATGAATGTTCCTGGTTTAACTAGAGAAAATGTTGCAAGCCATTTGCAGGTATGATTCTTTCTGCATGTGGGTGATTCGTTTGCATAAACTTCTCATTGATTTAAATTTTAAATTTCTCCTCCTTTTTGTTTTTTCCTTGATTTTGATTTTGGATATTTGGAAAAGAGAGAACAATACTGGCAACAAGCTGGCTTTATTCATTTCATTATCATACATCGCCTGTCCATGTAGCACCAAGCCCAACGTCTTTGTGTTTCTTTTCATTCATTGCTTGAAGACTGAGAAAATAAGAAAGGTAAAATCCTCCACCAGGTGGATTGAGCTGCACTCGAAATGGGAAAATATAGATACTCTCTAGCACCTTAGACCTGTGTCTGTGGCATAATTTGATGTTCATGGAATCATGTAATGGTTAATGCCTCTTAACTGTTAAGAGAAAAGGTCTATATCATAAGGAACTTGCCAAAGATGTACATGATTACCTTTGGCATAATTGGATGTTCCTAGAATTATGTGTTGGGTGGAGATTTGTATATTTAGGAACTAGTCAAAGATTTATTAGAGGGTTTTGAACTTTGTAATTTGGAGCAGGCAACCTGGCAACATTTACCGATCTTTCTTGGTATCGAGGTCGGCAGCCTGCATCGGAGGGCCTTTCCATGTTCTGTGGTGACCTAAAGTGTTTTAGAAGGAAAGGAATACAAACTGGAAAACGGGAAGGGGTTGGAGTACCTCGAATTTTATAAGCTCATTGAAGAGAGTTTCTATCATGGTTCATATTGATTATGCTTCGCAGAATAGGCCTGTAGAGTAGTTTCTTTTAGTGAAGCTTATAGGATACACTCTCAGTATGAGAGGCAGAATCCTCGCTTCGGTGAGAGAGCTGATACTGACTGTGGCAACCCAATCCCACATCGGTGAAATATCTAAATTGAATTCGATATATAAGGAAACCCAAGCAGCTATTGTATAACCTGAGATTAACCTTTTGAGCCACGTGGTTAGGCTAAGGGTTGGCAGGTCAGTTGGCGTGGGCATGGGTCGTTACAGTTGAAATTAAATTAGAGCACAACCCTGGTCTACATGGTGGGGGCCACCTCTAGAATCTGATACGAGGCTGATGATGTGTTATACAGGAGAAGGTTGTTAGGCCAATGCAATGCAACGAGGACGTTGCATCATAAGGTGGAGAGATTGTGGCAACCTAATCCTGAAACAGTGAAATACTGAAACTGAATTCGATATATAAGGAAAACCAAGTTGTTTAACTTGAGGTTAACCTTTTTAGCCACGTGGTTAGGCTAAGGGTTAGTAGGTTAGCTGGCGTGTGTCATTACATTGACCCTACCTGTTGTTATTTAGAAAGAAATCAAATACTGGTTTCCTAAGTAAATTGTTTGTAGTTCTAAGGCTATTAGAGATCTTAGTCACTATCTTAAAACACAATATAAGAGAAAAGTGTGGACCCTTTTCTTTTTGGTATATTGGAGGACGTATTGAATTTTGATGTTCCAACTGATTATTTGAGTTCTCAGCAATCTGAGAGGTTTTGCATTGTATGTTTGCTGTGATGTGATTGGTGTTATTAGGTTTTACAAATCTGCAACTAGACCATATGTAACTACTGCTGCATATAATGCTTAATAACTCCTTATGTTTGCATTTGTCATTTCTGAATTGCTGTATGCAGAAGTTCAGACTATATTTGAAGAGGTTAAGTGGAGTAGCGCAACAGCAAGTTGGGATTCCCAATTCATGTTGTGGGCCTCTAGAACAGAACGGAAACCACAGTTCCCTAGGAGGATTTGATATTCAGGCTTTGGCTGCTTCTGGTCATATTCCTCCACAAACATTGGCAGCTCTGCATGCTGAGCTTCTAGGTCGACCAACTGGGACCCTAGTCTCCCCTGGAATGGACCAGCGACTACTACAGGCATCCTTTAAGGGACCCGCAGGAATTTCTATCGACCATGGTGTGGCGTACGGTCAGCCTCTGATTAGATGTCCATCCAACATTTCTAAACAAGTTCCACAAAGCATCATAGCTGCTGAGAATGTTAATACAGCACTCGGCGGATGGCCACCTAATGGCCCTGGTACTGTGGGACCCCTCACCAATTTTGGTGGTTTGGGTGCTCAAAGTGGTAATATCTTAATGGGTATGTTACAGCAGCAGCAGAAACAGACCTTACAATCAGAACCCAGCCGTTCAATTAATGTGCAGCCTTCTTGTCTGGTGGTTCCCTCTCAACCATCAGCAAGTTTTCAAGCCGGAAAGAACCCTGCTTCAATGAATCAGAACTGTAGCTTTAGTAGAAGTTCTGCGATCAATTACAGTCTTGTTTCTCCTCAGTCAAATAATATCTCATTTGGTGCTGGACAAGTATCGGATGGAAATCTGAAAACACCAAGTGTGCTGAATGGGTACTCAGGTCCTGGTTCCATTTCTCCTTCTATGTTATCTTGCTCAATAAATGCTGATAATATTCCTAATAGGCAACTTCAGAACTCAACATTAGCATCTACTGCTGCCGGGCAATTGCCAGGGTTTGCTCGTAATGTGTCTGATACCCAAGGTTCTTATGGCTTCAATTCAGGTCAAGTGCTTGATCAGGGCCCTCTGAGAAATCTTGGATTTGTTGGTAAAGGCAATTCCATTCCGAGCAGGTTTGCAGTGGATGAAGCTGAATCACCAATGGGCACCCTGGACTATGGAAAGTTCCAAGGGGGGAGTAATGGGAACAAAGTGAAGCAGGAGCCAAATATGGATTTCGTTGAAAATGGGAAAGTTTGCATCCCCATCATACAAAATTTTTCACCAAACGATCTCATGAGTGTTTTCTCAGAATAGGTATGCCTAGTTTTCTTTGGTATTTAACTTTATGCTTCAAGAATATTCTTTTAATTACTATACTGTTACTACTGTACTACTTTTACTTGTTATGTGCTATATTTTATTAACCGAATAGCTCTAGATAATATGAAAGTCATCAGTTCATTTACTGTTGTAAAATTTGCAGATTAATGAGGTTTTGTTGTTTTCACCGGTGATAAAGGATGATTGGTTTGTTTTGGTAGGTAAGCAATGATTGAGAACTTGACACTGTGTCTAATGTCAAACGAATGGGCTGTCTAATTTGTTATGGTGGCATTTGTCCTTTTTTATTTTTTGTGGATACAAACAAAACATCAGTACCATGTAATCCCCAATCGATCGGGAGGGGGACTGGTAACAGACCAAACATTTGACAATATTATATGCACAAAGTTGCTCATCTCTGAAAGTTTTACCCTGGAATAACGGTCTCCCTATAACTCCAAAAATTGAGGAACTCAAGGGATGTTATGCCGTGGAACCATGACCCCAATTTCTGTGGAACGAAACAAGGTGTTCCTTACATGCCTAGATGCACGATCTGTGTGTTAGGAAGGTGGAGGTGTAGTGGTGCCACTAGTGGATTTTGGCTTAGTAGTTAGTACTGCCTCACTGGCCGCAGTTGTCTGTTATGGTGTTGGTGTGGTGGCCTGGTAGTGGTGGGCATACCTCACGGGGTAGGTCTTTGGAGGGGCATTCAGTGGGGTTGGAAACTTTGATGAATAACTTCTTCGGAAGGGTGGTCATGACTTTGGTAGGAAGTTCAAGATTGGGAGGTGGAAGACTGGTGGTGCTCTAGGCTAGTCTTATGGTTTACAGAGGTTTGGGGAGGGGGAGTATGCACTGTAGTGGTGTCACTTGACTCACTTCTACCGGCATTTTTCAGTTGTAGTTCTTTCCTATGAATTATGTGGAGGACATAATTCCTCTTTCTCGTAGAAACTCTATCACGCCATATCCATGAATATGTGGAGGACATAATTTCCCATGTTGATTAATTCATGTGGGTTTTGTGTTTTGACACTGACAATGTTGGTAGTAATCAGGGACTCTTTAGTCTTTAGAGAGTGATTTGACTGTGATATTGTGTCCATTGTGTAATGCGTGTATATTTTCATATCATTGGTTAATGGTCTGATTCTAACCCTTTCCTGTAACAGGCTTGCAGAGCAGAACTTCTGATTTTTATGGTAGGCGTGTATCAACATCAGCCAAAAGTCAGGAGAGATTGGAGTTAAAGTCATTTTTTTTTACGGTAGGACTAAAGTGCATCAGTGCTTCCATTCAGACTCAACAAAGAAGGGAGGGTAAACATTGCAAGAATGCCCTGTTGAGAAGGTGGTTGTCTGAAATTGCTTGGACAGGTTCTTTTTAATACTTCCATGCAAGTGTTATCGTCGTTTTAACTAGTCTTTAGGGAATAAGTTGTGTCAAAAACTCCCAAGTTTCAACAGATTGAGCTGGTGCCGGACACAAAGGCATCTTGCCAACATAATTGTGTATTCTAGGGCTGGCCTATGTATTTATTTATTTTCCATTGAGTTGTGAACCCGGAAGGTTTAGTAGTAGTTGTAGGCTTGTAAATTGTTGAAGCATTTGTTCCATGTTGGATGCTTGTAGAAAATAAGAAACTATAGAGATTGCGACGTTCATTTGATCACCCACCTTGCCGCACTTGGTTATGAACTACTGCTCCGTCCCAAATTTTTTTGGTTATTTTCTCACTTTTTGATGTTTCAATAGTTTGTCTATTTTTAAAAAGGAGAAGAAAAATAATTTGTACTGTATTTCGCGTTTGCCCTTTCCTCTTCTATTGAAGTGACAAGTCCAGCTTGAATTGGTGGGCATTTTCAGAAAGATCAAGCTGAATCGAAGGGAACATGATCGTGTTCCCTAAATAAGTCGGATTCTAGAAAATGGACAAATAAATTGGGATGGAGGGATTATGTTTATGGACCAGGGTACCCTTGTATCAGTGTATGTACGAGTTAGTTCTCATGTTTGGTAGACGGGAGAATATGTACATTCCTTGCAATGTTTTTGGTATTTCTAATGTTGATAATCGTCGCATGGTGCCATATTGTACTTCATTTCTGTATGTAAAGCATGTGAGCTCCTATGCATGGTTTCACTCGGTTGGAGTGCAAAATTTGCTGTTACCTCGTCATATATTCTCTTACGCTTATGTCCGGACAAACAAGGTCTCTCTTCCTTTGCCCGATTGTTTCCCTTCCGCCCTTTGTACAATGTTGGTGAGCTTGGTATGCAATATGCCCTCTTCGTATTGTTCCTTCGAAAATCTCCCCCATTAAACCCTACGGTGCTAATTGGGACGATCTGGCAAAGCGAATGAAAACATGTTTCTGCTTTTAGTTTGTGAGAACGTAAACCTGTCATTGGTAATATTACGTTGATAACTTGGTTCAATTCGCGCTTGGGTTATTTTTTAAATAAGACTTAGACAAAAATTCTGCGATTTCGGAAAAAAAATTCTCTCAGAAACTCCCCCGTAACACCACCACCACTCCTCTCCACTATCCCATCTCGCATTTCCCATCTACGTATAACCGGGGGGAAAGTTCAAAACGCTTACTGGGATTGTCAATACCATACTTCTCTTTCTTCCGAGGACAAATTAGCAACAAATCCGTGCTATGCATGGACTAATTAAGGGGGCGACTATTCGCAATCCTTAAATTTTCTCCCGTAGCCCGTTAAAAATTTTTGAAAATTATATTTCAGTAACTACATGTCGAAAATATGTTCAACCTTCGGTAAACAACTGCCGAACATACATTTCGGTAAATAGCTGTTGAAAATAAGATTATATTTCGGTAACTACATGTCGGAAATGCACAAGAAACATATATTTCGGTAATTGGATGCTGAAAATGTATCTCAATTTCGGTAACTAACTGTCGAAAATGTATCTTAATTTCGGTAACTATCTGTCGAAACATATGAAAATTTTTAACGGGCTACGGGAGAAAATTGAGGGGTGCGAATAGCAGCGCCCCTAATTAATGCAAGTTAGTGAATGGAAATGAGCAAATTTATATAGGTGAAATTACACAGAGACCCCATCATCTATATGTTTTGAACACGAACACCCCCTAACCTTTAAAAACGCCCAAAAGCACCCCCTCATGTATTACCGTTACCCAAGTGACACCCTTCCGTTTCAGAACCGTTTGTTGCAAGGGCACATGACAATAGTTTTGGCATTTTTAGACAAAAATGCCCTTAGGTGAAATTACATGGAGACCCCCTCATCTATACGTTTTGGACACGAACACCCCCTAACCTTTAAAATCGCCCACAGACACCCCCTCATGTATTACTGTTACCCAAGTTAACCCCTTCCGTTGGATTGCCGTTTGTTTCAATGGCACGTGCCAGTGCTTTTGGCCTTTTAAGATAAAAATATCCTTAAAACCCCATCCTTCTCCAGAATCCTCAACAAAACTTCCCGAGACCGACCCTTCACTCCATGATCAGCACCATGATCGGCGACAAGATGATGTTACCAAGGCCGGCCCTAGGCCAAGTGGTGAAATAGTGTCCTACATAAATTTTCTAATTTAAAAACAATAAACATAAATACTTTTCTATATATAATTTCCATTCATACTATTCAACATGGTAAATATTTCGGCTTTAATGGCTTTTGCGGTTGCAATAATATTCAGTGAACTTAGGTTTGAATCACAGTAGCTCCAATTTATGTGGTAGGAGAATTTTTTTTTGGCAAAAAGACACCACAAAAAAGTACTCTGCCAGGATTTGAACTTAGGTATCTTATGTGAATAAGCAAACACTTTACCATTGAACCACCAAAGGAGTTTGTATTATAGTTGCACACAGAAAATATATATACTTATCTAGCAAGGGGTGCCCCATTTTTGGCCCAAAATGTGAAGGCCCAATGCGGTGGCCTTTTGGGCCTCCCCATTGGGCCGGCCCTGGATGTTACCCATGGTGCCAGCGGTAAGAGGGATCAACACGGATGGGTAATTTGGACAACAATATTTTTGTCTCTTCAAACCGGATAACAGGCCACCGCCATGGAGAGGTCGGCGTCTCCGAGGGAATGGACAGCGACGAGGACGTCAGGGTGGCGGAACACTAACGAAGAAGATCCCAACCATTCCCTTGACCACCGAATCTGTATCAAAAGGGAATTAAATCCGTCGAGCACAAGCGAGGACTTGATGAAATTGATTGGTTGAAGACTCATAGGGTATCTGTGGACGTTTTTAAAGGTTAGGGGGTGTTTGTGTCTAAAACGTATAGATGAGGGTGTCTTTGTGTAATTTCAGACAAGGGTATCTTTGTCATTTCAGCCATTCCGTTAACAGAGTTTGTGATTTTTTAGTTTCAAGTAAATGAGGGGGTGTCTGTGGGCATTTTTAAAGGTTAGGGGGTGTTCGTGTCCAAAACGTATAGATGAGGGGGTCTTTGTGTAATTTCACCTTTTACATATTTATGTTTGTCAGGAATGCTATGGGATTCGTGGAATTTGAAACTAAAATGAGAATGCGTCGTCTAATGGGATAATGCAACCTTAACAATCGAAACTTAAAATTTTAAGGTAAATATAATTGAATAACCGATGATTGTTAGACCAATGGAGCTCTGAAAGAGCACTCCTCACTAACAGACCGATGATTGTTAATAGTTTAGTTGTGTTAGTGCAAGGTCCGTGTTTAATATGTTCTTTTTGGCATAAATATTCTTGGCGAGCTCCATAAAATGAACGAATTACTAGTTCATTCTGAAGTAGGGTTGAGAGTGGACCAAAGCGTTTAATGCATTCATTCTGAAGTTGGGTTGGGAGTGGACCCAAATCGTTCAATGCATGAGTTCAGTTGAGATGAGAATTGGAATTTTTCGCACGAGACAAAATCCTAGAAATATAGGCCGTAATCTTGTCCCCCATGTAGCCATGCTCCCAATTATGAATCAAAATGGTTCGCGAATTGCACAACCCATACATTTTTTTTTTCAATTTTTCTTTATCTTAGCATGAAATTGCATCTTGTTAATTGTACTAGTATTTATTTTAGTTGACCAACCACAAGATGAACTTGATCTCATGCTATATTTAATTATTTATGCCAAGTTTTGGGAGTAAAGAAAAGCAGAGAGAGAACAAAAAAGAGACGTTTTCTCTCTCTTAAGATTTCCAGTTTTTTATTTGACCTCACGAGATAAATTAGTGAAAAAATAAAAGGAACAGATAAAATTTAATAAATTATTGATTTACCAAAAAAAATTGCTTTCATATTTTTTTTTTTGGCTTACAAATTTGATTTTGGGGAGGTTTCACCTAACTTATTTCTTTTGACTCATTTTTATCTTTTGCAAACTTTTTATAAATTCTCTATCACTCTCTCCACTCATTATTCTCAAAAACCTCCATCAAAATTTAAGCCGAACAAGGCCTTAGGTACTTTGAGTTAAATTCTTTTCCCTTTTTTGAAAAAAAAAATTCAACTCACAAAATACTCATTATCCCTACTTCTAATCATTACTCTCCACCCATTACCCTATCTCCAATCATTATTCTCATTTCTCTCTTTATCTTTTTTTCCTCAAAAACTCAGCCAAACACAACATTAAAATTTTAAATTACAATCAAAAGTTGAAAGACACTCACTGAAAAATCTAAAATAGATACTTTTTAAAAATCTATATATAATTACTTTTCATTTTTCCATTTTTAATTTCTCCTGTGCTGAGAAATAAATAATTTAAATCTATTGAAAAGAAGAAGAAAAAAAAGAGAGAGTAGTAAATCATTAATCCAATTCTTCTCTGACTGCAAAACCCTACCAACCAAGACAAGATACATCCGACACTGCACTCAGACGCCCCGCCTCCTCAACTCTTCAACCCCCCTCCGTCACCCAGCGCCGTCACCCTCTCTCTCTCTCTCCTCTCTCTCTCCAGATTCCTCACACATTGCTTTGTACTCGAGCGGAACCACGTAAAACTTTGTGTTCTTGTTCTGATCGTTTGTTGGTTTGTTTATTCTCTTCTACTCTGTGGCTGTCACAAGCACCACCACCATGAATACCTCAACCATCCCTCACCACCGCCTCCTCGCCCGAACCACAACCTTCTCCCGCCTCCCCGCCGCCCTCCGCCCCCACCCCTCCCCCTTCACCGTCCGCATGTCCCTCAGCGAAACCGCCCCCTCCCTCGCCGTCGTCGGCGTCACCGGCGCCGTCGGCCAGGAATTTCTCTCCGTCCTCTCCGACCGCTCCTTCCCCTACCGCTCCATCAAATTGCTCGCCTCCAAGCGCTCCGCCGGCAAGCGCATCACCTTCGAGGACAAGAGCTACGTCGTCGAGGAGCTCACCCCGAGAGCTTCCGCGGCGTCGACATCGCGCTGTTCAGCGCCGGCGGATCGATCAGCAAGGAGTTCGGGCCGGTCGCGGTGGAGTGTGGGTCGGTCGTGGTGGATAATAGCTCGGCGTTTCGGATGGATGAGAATGTGCCCCTTGTGATACCGGAAGTGAATCCCGAGGCTATGGCTGGGGTTAAGTTGGGAAAGGGGGGTTTGATTGCTAACCCTAATTGCTCGACTATTATTTGCTTGATGGCCGCCACGCCTCTTCATCGACGTGCCAAGGTAATTGAACAAAAAAGCATATCCAGAATTACATTGACCTCCTTACCCCTTTGGATTGAGGTACTTGATAAGAAAATGAAAGAAAGGATTTGTGTTTCTTGCCAAATCAATTCATTTGGTTTGAGTAATGTGGTGAGAAATGGAGAGACATGTACAAAAGTGATACTCCCTCCGTTCCTAATTGTTGGTTCATTATTCTATTTCGGGATGTTCCAAATTAAAAATCTAGAATTGGTAAGTTTCCAAAATTATTCTTATAAATATCTATCGTTATACTGTAGGTGAGCTACAATAAGTGAGCTACAATGAAGGGTAATTTGAAAAATGACACCTTGAGATGTGATGTAATTGTAATGATTGCATGTACTTTGGGACTAACAATTAGAAGCGGATGGAGTATTTTCTATTGGCTTCTTCTCCGTTCTTGTCTCACCCTTTCTCACAATCCGAAGGGGCTTTTATTAACAATAAAGAATTCGGCTTTCTCACAAAATGAAACCTATATAGTGAGATTGGTGGGAAAGAAGAATGAATCAATTTAAAATAGTTCTTTAAAATTTGTGTGCCTAAGGAATAAGATTATCCTTTCTTTGTATGTTACGTACCATCTGAGTTTTAACTTCTCAAACGAGTTGTCCATGTGAGAAAATCGTAAAATCCATCGAATGTACTTAAGAACATGCGAGGAAAGAAGAATATGAAGAAGACAAAGGAGGTGGAGGTTTTGAGAGAGGCTTTAGGAAAAATGACTTCAAGAGAATCATCTGTACTATGAGTGATGGACGTACAGCTAACTGTTCTCATATGCACAGATGACAAAATTGCTTAAAGGTCTTCCCCTCTCCGACCTTGCGAAGGTTCTTTTCACCTCATCTTAGACCCTTGTGTCTCCAACCTTGTCTTAGGGGCCCATGTGTTTCTTCCCATCCGTAGGCTCAAAGTGCCTCACATTCTTAGATTATGTCAAGTATCTCTTAATCCAATCCTTCCTACTTCGGGCCAGCTCATAGTAGTGTCTTCTTTCTTACAGGTAGCTTATGCTGCACCGACGCTGACACGTGACACGACACCTACACTCTGACAGTAATTTTAGAAAAATGGAGGACACCGACACACTAGGCGACACATTCCAAAAAATGTTTATGTAAAAAATAAAAAAAGTAATTCTCTAATTGTAAATGTGTAACACTATATCTTATCAAAAAGTAAATGTGTAACACTATATCTTATCAAAAAGTAAATGTGTAACACTATATCTTATCAAAAAGTAAATGTGTAACACTATATGTAGCTTAACCTTATTTATCATGATATCATCCCCAAACTATTTCAACAAAAAGGTGTTTCATCATTTATGTGTGTTTATGATCTATAAACTATCAGCAGTCACCCAAAAAACATGACTTCTCTTAGTTTTTCATTAGCTTTACTCATTGCGGTTACCACCCCTGACTTGTTTTGTGAGTCTCCCGAGAGTGTTTGAACCATTTTTTAAACTGTCTCCAGAGTGTCCATTCGAAAATTGTTGAGAAAAAATGGTACACGTTGGATTTGAGTTACGGACAAAGTGTCAGTACTACATAGCAGGTAGTTATTCCATTCCCCCATTCCTTTAGTCTTTTCAACAGTAATTTGAATCTTAAGTCGCTGTCATGTCTTGCCGTCCCCCATGAATGCTTGTTATTGCGTAATAGGAACTCGAGATATATCTCTCTTAGATGAAGAGAATTCTGAAAATGAAGATTTGTTTGAAGTAGACACTGAATGAGGACCAGTAGTATGCAAAGTGTTCCTTTTCAACTCCGGAACAGACTTAGGAAAATAGACAAACTCTAAGTAGGGGCCAGACGGAACAAGCCTTTTAGAACCTAGTACTGCAGGAGTAGTCAATTGTAGAAGTAGAATAAGCAGCTCCTCTCTCTTTCGGTGTGGAGCGGTGGCTTGTGTAGCGATCTGGCAGAGGCTCTTTCAATACGCTGCCTCCGCTTGATTATTCAATGAATGAATGCAATGAATGCGTTGTTGATAAAGAGCATAGCGGGCAGGCTTCCTACGCCCTTTATTAACTTCTCAAGGCAAAAAGTAACAATACTCGTCAAATTTACAAATCTGAATATTGGAATATCATGATCTTTAGAGGTACTGATAAACTTTGTGTTATGAGTACGAAGTTCTCCTTCATGATTCTTCCTTGGATGTTTTGCATCCCGAGCAAGTTAATTTTTCTACTTTACACAATAGTAACTCTAAATTAACAAATAATAAAAGGGAAAATTTTAAGTAGTTTGATACAGTATTTAGATGTTCAGAACACAAAGAAATCAGGAGCACAGCGAGAAGTTGTTATCCGATTGATACCTTTTGATATATGACCGCGGCATATGGAATAGGAATAACTTTCTCCAAAATAGGAGAGTCCACCTTAAAACCAGGTTTAGGGCCTCTGATGCCTCTCTGTGCTCATGAGCTCACCTCCTGTCTCGACCTTTTCCTCCAGTGGAACACTCCCTTTTCTGCAGTTTGAAATCCTCAGTGCCCCTTGAAGGCGATGTCTAAGCACACATGGATCCCCTTCTTCATATCTTGTTTCCCTCCTGCTTGTTGACTTCGACATCAATGGTAAGCTTGGGCCTTGGCTACAGACCGGGCCGATGTGACCAATCCTGGCAAGCAGACACTAGAAGGTGGCATGTGCCGCAATGTCCTTCTCGGACCCGACTCTCTTCAGACACACCCAACACTTGTCTTACAGCTCTTCAAACGTGTCCTATTAATGTTATTTGTTAGAAGTAACGAAGCAAACTCTGCAACCTAGGAGGACAAGTGTCCGCTAGATAGACGACCTCAAGCGTGACCCACCAACTTCTTCTTTGCTTATATATGTGTGTGTAGGGAAGTCTCAATCGAGAGAAATGTATCCATTATTATGATGCCTAACCCTTCTAGTTGTTTGAGGCTAATGTTTTATTTCATCCATCGACTATCACATACATGATGATGCAGGTGTTGCGCATGGTTGTGAGTACATACCAAGCAGCTAGTGGTGCTGGTGCTGCTGCAATGGAAGAGCTCGAACAGCAGACTCGTGAGGTACTTTTCTGTATCTTAAGATCTTCTCTATAGTATTCTATTAACTTTTGTATTTAGCAAATTTGGGATAAGTTGGTTAGTCGCTTCAAAAAGTTTGATTTCTTTTCTGTGTGTTGCGATAAGGTCTTGGAAGGAAAACAGCCAACTTGTAAAATCTTCAGCCAACAGGTTGGTCTTTGTTCTTTTCGTTTCTTAAGTTCTCATTTACTATGAATTTGGACGATTATGAGTATTATTGGTTGTCTAATTTTCCTCCTCATACTTCAACTACCTGCAGTATGCTTTTAATCTCTTCTCACACAATGCACCTGTCCTGTCAAATGGCTACAACGAAGAGGAAATGAAATTAGTTAAAGAGACAAGGAAAATCTGGGTAAGTGTATGCCATGGTCTTTCGGATTTATTTCTAAATATTTCAATTAACGGTGTTTTTTCCCTTTTCCTGGAGCTTATGACTAATGTCTGTGTCCAAATTTTGGTCAATTTGTATAGTCTGCATGGTGATTCTCGTTTTCGGTGACAAATACTTCTATCTGCTGTTGTAGAATGATATGAATGTCAAAGTAACTGCAACTTGCATTAGAGTTCCAGTTATGCGTGCACATGCTGAGAGTATAAACCTCCAATTTGAGACGCCCCTTGACGAGGTATTATTGCATTTCAACTCAATTTCTGTCTGAAGTTTTCAGTCCTTAATTATTGTTCCTATGCATGTTGTCCGTAAAATTTCTATCCTTAATTTTTGTCAGTGGTTGATGGATAAGTTCTTGAGACTTGAGCTATAGATAGCTTTCGTGACAATTTTAGTCTTCTAGCTCAGTAGTTCTTGCTGTTTGTTTTCAATCACTTCTAGGCATTAGCTTAAACTATCTATCTTGTATAGTAAGATGAGACTATGATCTGAGTAGATATAAAGTAAAACTTACAACTTCTGTCTGTAGCTAGAAACTTTTTATCCTACCTTCCCTTTCGAATTTGCCTGCAACGATGCGAGCATGGTCATGGCTTTGTTGACTTGATAAAGACTATTTGTTTCTCAAAGATCATAACATGAAAGGATCCACTTGTTTTCATTAGTTCTCTGTTCTTCTACTTCCACTTCTCCCTGTCTTCAGTTCTGATGCAATTGAAATTACCCACCCAACCCAAACCCAAACCTCTGTGGTCTGGAGGATATAATTGGAACGGATAATATGGTTTCCCACTTTCCCTTTGTTAGGCTTGTTGTGAGTTATAACAAGGAAAAGGTCAATGGTTCTTTTGCTAGAGCTAAAGTCAAACATCTGTTAATCCTTTTTTACGATGAGTTGTAAGTTATAACAAGGAAAAGGTCAATGGTTCTTTTGCTAGAGCTAAAGTCAAACATCTGTTAATCCTTTTTTGCAATGAGTCTATATTTTCACAGTACAGTACGGCGGAGTATGCTCACATCACACTTTGACTGGGTGACTCATGAGTGGTTTCTTTCATGAGTGAGAAAAATTGACATGTTTCTTTCGTTATCAACGGAGGATACTAAATTGTAGAAGCACCTTGTACTGTTTATGACCACATGTTATTCATTTAGCCCAATCTAAATTCCTATTGTTGGGCTCTTCTAGACCTCTTTCGATTCCGTTTGTTAGTTTCAATTAGCCCCAAGTTCCCAACATCTGATTATTAATGCTCTTGTAATGAGGAAAACAAAACAAGTAAATTCCATCTCTGTTTTGGAGAATGATAATACCACAGTGCCACTGATGTGTCTTCTTGACTGGTTAATTACTGTAAAACCAAATATTGACTACACAATGTAGCAATGCTGAGTAGTCATTCAATTGTTTTACCACAATGTAATTGAGTGAAGCCTTAATCATCATGATGAGTACTGGTTTTTTTAGCATTCCAAATGTATCCTTGAAAGGCTCAAATAATTTTTTTTTGTTTTTAATCCTCTCTGAAGAGGACTGATTCTCAATTCCATATTACGTTTTTCAACCAGGACACGGCAAGGGATATTCTAAGGAGTGCTCCTGGTGTGGTGGTTATTGATGACCGGAATGCCAATCGCTTCCCTACCCCCTTGGAAGTGTCAAACAAGGATGATGTTGCAGTTGGCAGAATACGCCGTGATGTTTCTCAGGATGAAAACTACGGGTAACTTTTGAATACTGGGCCAACCAATTGTTTTTCACCGCCCCCCCCCCCCCACGCCCCTCCTTTTTTTTTTTAATCATTTTTCAAACCCTCAAATTTGATTGGGAACTTTGAACAGGTTGGACATTTTTGTTTGTGGTGATCAAATAAGGAAAGGAGCCGCTCTTAATGCCATTCAGATTGCAGAGATGTTGCTATAGTTCAGGTCTAATACTGCACGGCTTGTTATATGAAATATTTATTTTCGAGAAGTAGTGAATTTGGCAAGGGTACCATGTTAGCGGATGAGGAAAAAATTGACCACTTCTAGCAGAAGCTGTTAAGGTTGCGAAATTGTGTGTGTTAGTCCTAGTTTACCATATTCTTTTGAGGCACGGTCGCCCATAAATAGCTCTTATCAAGACAGTTTTGTAACATTAGTTTTTCTCTTTCAAATAATTTTACTCCCTTGTATGTGAGCATTATGTTGCATTCTTTTCTTGAGATCAGAACTCTATGTTGCATTCAACGATTTACCATACGATGATGATGAAAGGAATGGTCCCTAAGTAGTCCAGTATTGGCCATGCAACGTCTGTTACTGTGTTTAGGTACAGTTTATTGGAAATTTGGAATAGGGCAAAATTTTGCTAAATCATACTCCAGTATTGTAACGACCTGAGTGAGCTGATTTGCTTACCCTTAGCTTAATCACGTGGCTCAAAAAGTTAACCTCGAGTTATACAGTAGCTGCCTAGCTAGGCCAAAATCAATTTTATACTCATTCAACACTTTCCAAGTTTCCCAATGTGGGACTTGGTCTTCCTAGTGAGTTCTCACAAGTATATTAATAGTATTAGTTATTACGTTTAAGAGATGATAATAAAATGAATAAAATCTTTGTCAAAAAATTACCTCTTGTGCCGCATTGTTTGGTTCTAAGAAATTTTTTTGCAAAATCGATTTTAGAAAGGGAATTGTCTTTTTTTGTTATCCACACACATTATTTTTGTCTTTTAGCAAAAAAATACACACTTTAACACTAAAAAAAAAGCAAAAAAAATGGAGTGTGGATAAACAAAAAATGGAGTGTGAATATCAATTCCTTTTAAAAAACTACGACAATAACATAGGATTTACAGAATCAATATTTGAGTAAACTGGTCAAAGAATATTACCTTTGTGCTGCTTATCTACCATAGTATGCTTGGCCAGAAAAACCAAATTTGGTCCTAAACTCTATTGTGCTTATTTCTTTGTCACGGGCTAGATTTTTCAAGTTTACACATTTTACTTCTCATCTGCCTTTTAGCTCATGGATTCTCTTATTGACAGTTTACCGAGCTGCCGTTAAGCAGATAAAAATGACAAAAATACACTCTAAATGCATTGTTTATACTTTTCAATATATTTCCACACATTGATGTAGTAGTTTTTTTAACATATGGCAACGATTTTCTTAACCTCAATTGGATTGTTTTTAGCATTTTACTTAGGTTATGTTATGCTAAGGGAAATAAGTGCTTGTTTGAATTAAATGTGATGTATTATAAGAGAATGACTTATCTAGCTAGTAAAGCAGAAAATAAGTACTTTTAAAAAATAAAAACCTTAGCGGAACGGGCTTTAATTACTTATAATGGGAGAATTCTCGGTAGATAACTTTCGAATTGGTTGTTCAATAAAAAGAGATTGGTACTCCATCTATGGATTCTTATATCCAAAGCAAGAAATGCTCAGTCTCATGAACCAATTTTACTTGTCTATTTTCAAGTGAATCCTCTTAACTACCATCCTTGTTTTTACTCCTAAGCCCTAAACTATTTACATGTCCTGCCTACTACCGTAAAATTAATAGGAGTATATTTGTACGGAAATTTTGTCTCTTCAAATAATGGTTGTACTAGATGTGGTCCTCCACCCACCTTAGAGCTAGTTAATAATAGATGTGATGATGATGATGATGATGATGATGGCCCCATGTCTGTCTGCCAATTGTACTATCCAATCCCCACTCGTTCCTTGGGAAGCAAGTTCTATAAAGTAACTAGTACTAGTACTCATTTTCTTCTCACTTTTCTGACAACTTATAAAGTGTTCTTGGAAGTTGGAACAGTCAACAATATTTTGACGCGCTTTCATGATTGTATGAAATTTCTCTCTACTCTACAAAATAATTCGTATACACACAAATTATAAGAATTACTAGTACTTATTTTGAGGGATTTTGTAAAAAAATCAGCTAATCTCTAACAGTTTTTGATTCCTTGATTTGTAAGGACCAAAATTTCTATAAAATGATCAAGCTCTTATCTATGTCCAGCTGAGCTATATTTTCTACGAAGACCTGTAAAAAATATTTTAAATAAATTGAATATTTTGATCATTTGTGTGGGATCTCAAGTGGGTTTCATGCAATCTGTACAAATGATCTTGCGAGTCATAAGGTTTTTGGAAAAAATGCTCAAGAAAAAAGACCAAATAATTTTTTAATTTCTTTTGTAATGCTAATTAATTGTACGAATGAGTATTACATCAAATTGTTTAAATGTTTCTAAGATGGGAACCAAACAAAATGTTTATTTGTAGAAAGTTTGTCTACACAGACTTTCGGTGCACAGATCATGAACAGATTGTGATATGGGGCCTACTACGAAATTCCACACAAACAATCCAAGCTATTCATTAAATTAAAAATATTTTTTTTCAGGGCCTATGCAAAAAAATTAGCTCAATTCGATACCTATAAGTGTTCAATCCAATCATTTAACTTTTCATTCATATTATAGGGTCCTAAAACTTGAACAAAAAGTCAGATAATTAGATCAAGCACTTATAGGTATCGAATTGATCTAATTTTTTGTGAGAGCCCTCAAAAAAAATATTTTAAATTTAATGAACAGCTCGGATTATTGGTGTGAGACCCGTTGTCACGCCCCGCTCCGCAACGGCACCCAAAGTGGGCCCGAGCCGACACGACTACATGGCATTCCATACAGAAGACCAAACCACACCTTATAACCTGTCAGAAATAAACACTCAGCGGAAGACTTATCACCTCAGAAGAAAATGAGTTAACATATTGACCAATCAACTTGCTTACGTCGAAACCTTGCCTTCAAATATAAGGTTGATAGAAACCCGAAGCGTAGGGCTAGGTCGTTGTACGCATAATATCCAGAAGTCCGGAATCGTTCCCTCAGAGAATCGAATATAGCTTGAAATGGATTGTAGGTTTTATGGTAGGATTTCGGCGTTCAAGACGGCCAACTAGGTTTGCTTTGAATGAAATGACTAAAATGAAAACTAGGATTACGCTTGATTAACTTAAAGAGGCAAGTCTAGAGATCTTCTAACCCTTGACAAAGGCCGTTACCGGTTCTCGATTATAACTCAGGCGAGAGTCACAATCGCGCGCTCACGCCCGGAGGATTTCACTTTAAGAGACTACGTTTAACAAATGATGCGATTTCCCGGAGGCGAACCAACTTGTTTTTAATGTTTATCGAACACATAGGAGGCCACTAGGCCTCGGTATGCTACTTGCCAAGACCGCTTGACTAAATACCATGCCGAGGGGTTAACACCCCTTTGCTTACACCAAAATTGCAAGTCAAGCTCTATTCCGGAAATCATGATTTAAGCTCGATGGCTCGAGAACCAAATAACACCCTAAGTCCTCGGGAAAGATTATCCCGAGACTTAGCCAAAAGACTACTCACACATAGTTAAAGTATAAGCTAAAGCATAAAAACAAGACATAACTTTAAACTGATGGATTCGAAAACAAACTTGATATTAATAACAACCACAACCGTAGCTACAACTTTAATGAACGAGAAAATGACAAACAAGTTTAACTTACTAGTGAACTTCAAAGGTTAAAGCTTGAAGAGCTTGGTCTCTAATGGAGGAAAGACAAAATAATAAAAGACTTAAAGGGAGAGAAGACAAGAGTGTGAGAGTGAAAGAGTGAGAGAGAGGTGCCCTACTTAACAAGGTGGCACTTCTCTCTCCAAAATATCCCCCTTCTCATACCACAATATCCTCCTAAAATATCCTAAAAGTAGCTAGGATAAAAAATATCCAAAAAGCAAAAAGGTGAAAAAGTAGCAAATTCGGACAAATTGTACACAGCATGAACCGGTACAGCCTTTTCCCAGTACCGGTTCATGGCCTTGAAAAATCTTCCAAAATACAAAATCTAGACTTGGTGAACCGGTACAGCCTTTTCCCAGTACCGGTTCATGGTTGACAGATTTCTGATTTAAGCTTTGCTTGATCTGCCCAGCCCGACGGCAACCCGACGCTTCCTTACTTCATCATAAATCACCCGACGGGACTTGACGGGACAATGCCGCCTCGGATGCTGGAATTCTTCCGAGAGGAAACCTTAACGTTCAAAAGCACGAAAATACCACGTTCAACCTGAAACCAGCAAAACAGAACCTTACGCGCAAAATGAGATAAAAAGGGATAAAGGGGAATGAACCGCTACAAATAACAAGCTAAAAGCCCCCAAGATTATACAATCTTAGGTGTGGATCACAACTACAACCTCGATTACAAAACTTAATAAGTTCTATACTTTAACATATCCACCAACGACTTAATTACAACTTATAAAAATCAATTCCTTCATTAACTACCTACAACAAGCTCGACCATCACCATCTCCCAAAGCTAACACTCAAATACACCTCAAAACGTTGACCGGTAGTGGAACCACTCTAAGCCACCTGCTATCTGGCAATCCAAAAAGGAAAATCAGAGTGTGTGAAACATAGAAGTGCTCGATAAAATATCACAATACCCGAAGGAATATCAACATAAATATGAAACTCCAATACAACTGAAACACTCGAATGTAAATAACAGTTATATCTAACATGTCCACCAAACAGAGCAGTAATATTCAATCCTCAACAAAATGAATATAATCACAACATATGCAGTGACACGTTTGCCACTTCGCATGTACTCAACACGAGGTGTCCCACATATCATGCTCTCATCCACCGACTATTAGCCGGCATGGCATACGACATGGTATGCCTCACACACTAACCTTCAGCGATTCAAACAACACCCATCAGCATGCATATTCATCAAACACGCATATCACAACCAAATCTCATGTCCCACACACCATGCTCTCAACCATCGTCCATTGAATAATATGGCTTACGACATGGTGTGCTTCACACGCACACATCCACAACATATCAAAGCTAAACTATGATTAGCAATATGTACACTCACCACCACAACAATACCTTATTGAACATAATCATGTCAAACACACTCACCTTCGATTCGACTGGAGTATGCCAAACTTACGGTTTCGACACCTCCCATTTGACCAGCTCGCTACCTAGTCATAGGCTAACTCATATTAGCACACTTCTCCATTGGAATGATCAAACAAATGTATGATAACACCCTATAACATTTTACTAAGCTAACACATGCCCAAAGGTTAACAAGGCCACCAAACGTCTCCTAATCCATTTTACAACCATTTGATATCAAGTTATAAATCTAACAAGGTATTAAAAGATATCCAACGAATACCAATTTGTCCACGTCAATACCTAGAAGTTTTCCACAATAAGTGTGAAACTCAAACACCACTCAATTCTCCAAAAGATAACATATTCCACAACCAATTTATCTTAGAATGATCATAACATTTTATAGGTTTAGAATTAGATCATGAAACCACCACCATTGAAAAGTACGCTTTCAGTACATTAATTTTGATATATAATTTGTCCAAAACGGTGTCCGAATGAAAAAGATATGATCGTCCGAAGTTTCACAACAGTTGCTGAAAAATTACCCGAGAGGTACAGGTACCACAAAAACTTGGTACAGGTACCCACACAAAGTCGACACAAATGCTTCAATTCTGTTCTGCCGGTATAGGTACCACCAAAAAGTGGTACAAGTACCAACTGGATTTTTCAGCGAAAATTCAGAATGTCTTCCTTCCGATTTTCAACTTTTTCCTCCACTCAAACCACATCTAAAATTCCTCAAAACTACACCAAATCATGCTTTAACTCATGTATAACAAAGAGCTACTCAATAACATCAAATCCCATAAATCAAAGAAGTTTGAAATACAATAACTCAAAAGATTCAAGTGGTATTCTTCTCTTACCCAAATCAACTTGCAACATCTAATTAAAACATGAACCCAACAATTAAAGCATGAAATTAAGCTTACCCAAACATGAAATTTAACAATTAAAACATGGAATTACCTAGATGATCAACAACCTAGACAACCAAGAACCTCCAAGCTCTCCTCTCTTCTTTTCCTTCTTCTTTCCATTTCCTCTCTCTCTCTCTCTCTCTCTCTCTCTCTCTATGTTAGAAACAAGATGAGAATAGGGGAAGAAATATCTCCTAAAATATCCCCAGGATATTTGATAAAAGGCTTAAGGAAAAATAATCCAACGCAAGTGAAACCACATGCTCACTTATGCTCCACCCTTAAATCACACACAAGACCCTCAAACTTCCATCATATACAAATCAACCCCGAAAATATATAATTCAATTAAAAGATGAATTAACTACTCTAATATCCAGGACGGGTATTACAACTCTCCCCCCCTTAGAAAATTTTGTCCCCGAAATTAAAGCCACCAGCAGCACCAAACCAATAGGTTATCAAAACAATCATTTTCCACGACCAATCCTAGCAACACCGTCATCCCAAGCAAATAAATCACTAAATTACACAACTTCAAAACACCTTAATATGTGCAACACCTTTCAAATGACAACGTATGTGCACAAAATCATAAATCAACTACTCGTTCAAATACACCATCGTAATCCACTCTCACCTGGCTTCACCTCCTAATCAAAACTCTTTTTTTTTTTTTAATCATGCCCATATGCACATAACACATATAGAAGATAACACCCTTATGATTTATAATTAAAACTTCTTCTTTTTCTTTTACATCAACTCTCGACGAAAACAATTACATAAGCCCCGTAGGTCAACTTACATCACGACACCCCACACACCTACGTGCTAAAACCACTTTCACCATTTCACACAATTCTACCGTAGGAAATTTATGAGTTTATCCTTTAATAGAGTAAATTCCAACCTGAAACTCCCTAACTCTCGTTAAAATCAATATAATGCAATCTCAACAATTTTTTTTTTGTAAAATTGATTTCATCATCAGTACCAACTTAATAAATCACCATGACCCCTATATCACCTTGCACTCTCAAAACATGAGTATAACCTTTTAGGAAAACTAAGTTTTACCTTCCTACTATTAATTAGCATTATCACACTACTTGATACACCAACACACATCAATCTTGAAACAACATTATAAGTATATTATATGATCATGCTCCACTAACCATTTTATCACTCAGGTATACCAAAACAATCACATCTATCACACACAAACAACACCTCAAGAAATTTGTATATACCACTAGTATACAATCCAATTCAACGCATATTAATACGAATTGACAACCCACCTAACCTCCTACTCCTCAAACCCATCACAAACTTGTACCACCATAGCCCAACTATCATTTATGATTTCACATTAGATCTTAGCAAACACCTGTGCTACACTTAACCCATTTTCTATATGCATTCCTCATACACCACAACATCCTCCACCTTTTCACAACCAATGTCTAATTGCACTAAGTCACTTGTCTTACCTTCCTCTAGATAAATCAATCGCCCCTCACAACCAAGATCTCACCACCATTCCATGTCTCACTATCAACTTAGTACCATCCCTGAATGCCGTTTCAGAAACCCGAACTCAATTTTGTTGTAATGTGTCCCTTCAAAACAAGGTTAGTCCACAACAAATATATCATTGATGGCATGCAAATATGATATTATGCAAGGCGTGTCATGATTTGATGGGCACGTTGCCTATTTCATTACAACACCACTGACACTCCAGTCGACTGGACTGACTCTAACACGAAGTCATAATGCATGATCATGTTATCAAATCAACAACAAATAAAAGTTATACCTGTCCCATTTTCTCAGAATGGTTTTCAAGAACACCAGCACTCTGCCCCAGTTTCACTAACACGAAGTTAACCCATTTCTCATCTGACCCTTGCAACTGTTTATAGACATTGCTCATTCTCTTAACATAATTCACTCCCAGTCAAACTTACACCTCTCCAACTTGCACCTTTCAATCTCGTTAAACAAAATAGAGCCCAAAACACAATTTCCCCTTTGTAAAACCCAAACATTCACACTTACCATTAATATCTACTCCCACTAAAGCTACATCCGTCAATTAACTCACCAACCATTTCCAACTCATACAAGTAACAAGATATAAAAATACTCACATACACCTATCACTCTCAATAGATAACCGGAACCATATACTAGTCTACATAAAGTCAATAAAACCATCTCCACGTCACACTAAACCATTATGTTTTATATCTACATTCATCAACTCATAACACATGTACCTACATACTCACACGCATGTAATCACATCCTCAAACCCCATCTCATAAGCTAACCTACTAGCAACACTATAACATACTATTCACGCTACAAAAAGCAAGTGACGTATGCATTGCTGACCCTTTTCAAAACATGTTTACAAACCCAAATTATACATTCCCAAATTCTCATCATCAATTAAAATTTGACTTATTAGTCCTTTCGGTCCATTCAATACTAAATATGGATTTATTTTCTACGGCCACCAAGTGTAGCTTTTCAAAAGTTTTTCAAGAATACAAAATCTTTTGTACATGCTTCCAATTTTTAATAACGTACCACACACCACATCCACAATACCATACAGATCACTTAAGATTACTTAAATAGATGCAAGTAGTACATAGATACACATTCATTGTTCGTTCGGATATGCATAAGTAACATTGTATCGTTACCGAACTCACCCACTCAATACAATACCATCATCTGTAAGATTATCAACCTCCACCTTACTTGAACCTTTCAACTAAATGAAAGTATTTATAATTTATTCATAAAGTTCCTTAGGCACAACACCCAAAAACATTACCACACAGGATGTGTACTTACCCATGACTTTATTCAGAAAGCTCAACATTCTTTACACACCTTTAACATATTCCAAAAGTTTTCAATTTTTACAACAATTAACACTTCCCACACCACGGACAAATAACAACCATCTTAAACCTTCTTTTTAGCAACACATATACCCCTATGTGAGTGTTACCTCTTATGCATGCACATAACACACATTTATCCAATCACACATCAATGAAGCAACATAGCTTCTAGAGACACACCCATTGTCTCAATTACACTAAACGGTTACAAATGTGAACGAGTACCATTAAGATTATTAGGTATTCTCATATGCGCGTCACCCCACAAATTATCACACTTCTTTCAATATCCTCCCAATTTACTACGAAACCTACAATTTTGACGCTAACATTTTAACTTCAAAATGAACCCTCTCTACCGCGTAGCTCCCAACTCTCAAGAATCTGCTCACCGCCAACTTACACTATAGCAAAGTTGACATACCACATAGCAATATAACCTTCTCAATACACATAAACTACATCTTACAAAATCACATAATTACTTTACATGCACAATAAGCATTAATAACACGGTAATTAGGTTTAACCCTACATTCATTGCCATTTACACCTGACGTCATTCAATATTGAAATTACCTATCTCCTTGACACGCAAAAGCATATACTCTCCATAACGCCGTGAACCCTCAGTCCCTTTACCTCCACACACAGAACACGACCCATATACGACACTGCCAGTGCCAGCACAATCTGCCATGGAACAATTACCATTTGCTGCTCCATAAACTGAGTCATCTCAATAACCTGTTTTAACAACTTAAAACACCCACAACAAACACAATGCCAAGTATCAAATAATCACCTGTTAGTCACCCACTAACCCTTAATCGACAAACACAACACCCTATGGTCCACTACTAACCCCTAATCGACTCTCAACACAGAGACTAGAACGTACTAGCTCTGATACCAAGCTGTCACGCCCCGCCCCGCAACGGCACCCAAAGTGGGCTCGAGCCGACACGACTACGTGGCATTCCACACAGAAGACCAAACCACACCTTACAACCTGTCAGAAATAAACACTTAGCGGAAGACTTATCACCTCAGAAGAAAATGAGTTAACGTATTGACCAATCAACTACAACATCGATTACAAAACTTAATAAGTTCTATACTTCAACATATCCACCAATGACTTAATTACAACTTATAAAAATCAATTCCTTCATTAACTACCTACAACAAGCTCGACCATCACCATCTCCCAAAGCTAACACTCGAATACACCTCAAAACGTTGACCGGTAGTGGACCCACTCTAAGCCACATGCTATTTGGTAATCCAAAAAGGAAAACCAGAGTGTGTGAGACATAGAAGTGCTCGATAAGATATCACAATACCCGAAGGAATATCAACATAAATATGAAACTCCAATACAACTGAAACACTCGAAGGTAAACAACAGTTATATCCAACATGTCCACCAAACAGAGCAATAATATTCAATGCTCAACAAAATGAATATAATCACAACATATGCAGTGACACGTTTGCCACTTCGCATGTACTCAACACAAGGTGTCCCACATACCATGCTCTCATCCACCGACTATTAGCCGGCATGGCATACGACATGGTATGCCTCACACACTAACCTTCAGCGATTCAAACAACACCCATCAGCATGCATATTCATAAAACATGCATATCACAACCAAATCTCGTGTCCCACACACCATGCTCCCAACCATCGTCCATTGAATGATATGGCTTACGACATGGTGTGCCTCACACGCACACATCCACAACATATCAAAGCTAAACTACGATTAACAATATGTACACTCACCACCACAACAATACCTTATTGAACATAATCATGTCAAACACACTCACCTTCGATTCGACTGAAGTATGCCAAACTTACGGTTCCGACACCTCCCATTTGACCAGCTCGCTACCTAGTCATAGGCTAACTCATAAGCAAACTTCTCCATTGGAATGATCAAACAAATGTATGATAACACCCTATAACATTTTACTAAGCTAACACATGCCCAAAGGTTAACAAGGCCACCAAACGTCCCCTAATCCATTTTACAACCATTTGATATCAAGTTATAAATCTAACAAGGTATTAAAAGATATCCAACGAATACCAATTTGTCCACGTCAATACCTAGAAGTTTCCCACAATAAGTGTGAAGCTCAAACACCACTCAATTCTCCAAAAGATAACATATTCCACAACCAATCTATCTTAGAATGATCATAACATTTTATAGGTTTAGAATTAGATCATGAAACCACCACCATTGAAAAGTACGCTTTCAGTACATTAATTTTGATATATAATTTGCCCAAAACGGTGTCCAAATGAAAAAGATATGATCGTCCGAAGTTTCACAACAGTTGCTGAAAAATTACCCGAGAGGTACAGGTACCACAAAAACTTGGTACAGGTACCCACACAAAGTCGACACAAATGCTTCAATTCTGTTCTGCCGGTACAGGTACCACCAAAAAGTGGTACAAGTACCAACTGGGTTTTTCAGCGAAAATTCAAAATGTCTTCCTTTCGATTTCCAACCTTTTCCTCCACTCAAACCACATCTAAAATTCCTCAAAACTACATCAAATCATGCTTTAATTCATGTATAACAAAGAGCTACTCAATAACATCAAATCCCATAAATCAAAGAAGTTTGAAATACAATAACTCAAAAGATTCAAGTGGTATTCTTCTCTTACCCAAATCAACTTGCAACATCTAATTAAAACATGAACCCAACAATTAAAGCATGAAATTAAGCTTACCCAAACATGAAATTTAACAATTAAAACATGGAATTACCTAGATGATCAACAACCTAGACAACCAAGAACCTCCAAGCTCTCCTCTCTTCTTTTCCTTCTTCTTCTTTCCATTTCTCCTCTCTCTCTCTCTCTACGTTTGAAACAAGATGAGAATAGGGGAAGAAATATCTCCCAAAATATCCCTAAGATATTTGATAAAAGGCTTAAGGAAAAACAATCCAACGCAAGTGAAACCACATGCTCATTTATGCTCCATCCTTAAATCACACACAAGACCCTCAAACTTCCATCATATACAAATCAACCCGGAAAATATATAATTCAATTAAAAGATGAATTAACTACTCTAATATCCAGGACGGGTATTACACCCGTAGTAGGCCTCATATTACAATCTGTGCACAGAAAATCTGTGTCAATAGCAAAGCTGGTTTATTTGTGTCCAGTGTCTTCCACATTTTTCATTTTTTGTGGGGTTCAATCCAAAACCTAAAATATGATCGAAATCTCTCATTTTGCATACTCATTGAGAACAATAAATCTGATCGGACTTCATTGTCTATCTAGATATCTCAAGTATGATTACGCGCACACACAAACAAAACCCATGTATGATTTGTAACTTCAAGTCCATTTTTTTCTTGCAAAAATGTGATTCGTTCAAATAGCAGAAGAAGACGGATCAAACTGATCTTTTGCATTGATATTCTTCTTCGCAAGTTTTATAAAATGAACGATTTTGATCATTTTTCCAATCCAAAATGAACCCCAACATGGCCCCTTTACATGTCCTGCCTACCCCTTGTAAAATCAATTAGTAATAGGAGTATATTTTTCTGGTTGTACTGGATCGTGGTCCTCTACCACCAAGTAGGAGTAAGAGCATCTCCAACGAGAGATGTCAAATCTGATGTGGAGCTTGTAACGGTAATATTTGACACTATTTGACAAACCAACCCAGATGCCTTTTTTAGGCCAAATCCTACGTGGCTTTTGACATGGATGAAGGGGGGAGGAAGCATGCCAACTTTGACTACCTACACCTTGCTTGCCAAATTTCAAAAAATGACTATTTGTATTTTGACACAAGGGTTGAAGAGGGATAATTTGATGTCAAATAAATAGAATTTGACATAAGGGTTGGAGAGGAGGTTTTGATGTCAAATTGGAGATGTCAAAATGCCACATCAGCCTTCAAAAAAAAAATTGACATTCTCAATTTGAAGTCAAGGGTTAGAGATGCTCTAACTAACTAAAGGGATTCTAGCTACTCCCTTCGTCCTTTTTTAAATGTCCCGTTTTGTAACTCCAACTTAGAAAATATCATCATTACACTGTTCACCTCAACTTTTCCTATTTACCCTCTAAGGTAACATTATCATTACACTTGTACTCACTAACTTTTCAAAATGGAATCTACTCTTAGGAGCAAAATGAAAAATGTACCAACTTTACCCACTAACTTTATAAAAATGGACACTTATTAAGGGACAGTCCAAAATATAATACTGGACTTTAAAAAGGGAACGGATGAGTATTAATAATAGATGTGATGATGATGGCCCGTGCCTGTCTGCCAATTGTATTATCCAATCCCCACTCGTTCCTTGGGAAGCAAGTTCTATAAAGTACTAGTACTCCAGTAGTCTAGTGGTACAAAGTGTGGTTAATTTTCGGACAATGCTACTCATACAACAATTCAAACACAACAACTTACACAATCTTTCACATACATGTGGGGCCCATACATAGTAGTGTGTGTAACTCACATGTATGTGAGAGATTGTATAAGTTGTTGTGTTTAGATTGTTGTATGAGTATCATTTTTGTTAATTTTCTACTCACTTTCTGACAAGTTATTGATCAGTGTTCTTGGAACAGTCAACAATATTTTGAGGCGCTTTCATGCTTGTATGAAATTTCTCTCTAGTCTACAAAATAATTTGTATACACACAAATGATCAGAATTACTCTATGTTTGGTTTGTGTTTTGAATTTTTTTTTGACAAATAGTAGAGATAATAAGTAGAGAGAGATAGAGAGAGAAATGTTGAAAGTAGGAAGAATCTAGGAAGAATTTTTTAAAAAATGCTTTTTTGAAAAGCAAAGAGAACAAGGCTAAATGGAGTATTATTTTGAGGGATTTTGTAAAACATCAACTAATCTGTAAGAACTTGAGCAATCATTCAAATGGTCAAATCAGCTAAATCCCTTGATTTGTAAGAACCAAAATTTCTATAAAATGATCAAAGCTCTTACTTATGTCCAGCTAAGCTATATTTTTTACGAAGACCCGTAAAAAATATTTTAAATAAATCGAACGTTTTTTGTCATTTGTGTGGGATCTCAAGTGGGCACGCAATCTGTACATATGATTTTGTGAGTCATAAAGACCCTGTTCGTTTAAGGGTCTTGGATTTTGGATCCTAATCATTATCTTATTTCTCTCCAATTATTTCTCTCATTTTTCTCACTATCTCTCTCCAATCATTACTTCTATTTTTAATCATTACTCTATTTTTTTCTACACTTATTACCTGCAAATCCAAAATCCCAAAACAAACAAAGGTTTTTGGAAAAATGCTGAAGAAAAAAAACCAAATAATTTTCTTAATTTCTTTTGTAATGCTAATTAGTTGTACGAATGAGTATTACATCAAATTGTTTAAATATTTCTAAGATGGGAACCAAACAAAATGTTTATTTGTAGAAAGTTTGTCCACACAAACCTTCGGTGCACAGATTGTGATGTGGGGCCCACACAAATGATCTGAGTCGTTCATTAAATTTAAAACATTTTTTTGAGAGCCTATGCAAAAAATCAGCTCAATCCGATACCTACAAGTGCTCAATCAAATCATTTAACTTTTCATTCATATTATAAGATCCTAAAACCTGAATAAAAAGTCAGATAATTAGATCGAGCACTTATATGTGTCGAATTGAGCTAATTTTTTATGAGAGCCCTCAAAAAAAAAGTTTTAAATTTAATGAACAGCTCGAATTGTTGGTGTGAGACCCGTAGTATGCCCCATATTACAATCCATGCACAGAAAATCTGTGTCAATAGCAAAGCTGGTTTATTTGTGTCCAGTGTCTTCCACATTTTTCAGTTTTTGTGGGGTTCAATCCAATCATTTAATTTTTCATTCAGATTATAGGATCCTAAAACCTGAATAAAAAGTCAAATTATTAGATTGAGCACTTATAGGTATTGAATTGAGCTGACTTTTCGTGAGAGCCCTCAAAAAAATGTTTTAAATTTAATGAATGGCTCGATTGTACGGTGTGAGACCCCGTAGTAGGCCCCATATTACAATCTATGCACAGAAAATCTATGTCAAAAGCAAAGCTAGTTTATTTGTGTCCAGTGTCTTTCACATTTTTCAAGTCCATTTTTTCCTTGCAAAAATGTGATTCGTTCAAATAGAAGAAGGAGACGGATCAAACTGATCTTTTACATTGATATTTTTCTTCACGAGTTTTATAAAATGAACGTCTTCAATCATTTTTCTAATCCAAAATGAACCCCAAAAAATCGAAAACTGGACAGCACTGATGCAAATGAAATTGGATAGGAACTTTCATTGCCCTGCGGAAGAATGATTGGGATTTGGAAAGCAGCGAGTAATCTGTCCCACATGAGAACGCGTATTGACCAAGACCTCAAGTCTTTCTTTTCTTTTTTTTCTCGGAAGAAGACCTCTCAAGTCTCTCACTGGTCTTTGCTTTCTGTTATTCTTATGTGGTGGTTAATTAAAGGGCAAAATAAAAGAAAAGTGTAAGGTGATAATTGCCCATGATAGCTGGGGAACAACTATCATGGCCTACCATCTTATCTAACAGTCCTTTTCATTTTGTCTTTTTTTAAGGAGTAGTAGTTGGTTTAAAGCATTTGTCTAGTAGTTCTAGTTTTTTATTTATTTATTTATAATAATTATAGATATATCAATTACTCCATATGAATACCATAAAAAAAGATTTTGTACTTTATCCGTTCGTCAAGTTTATAAATGCTCTATGAAAATTTGGGCAGCAGAGGTCGAGATGCGCTTGTCTAGATTTGAGTCGAACTCAAACTTATTCAGGAGTTTTAAAAAGTAAAAAATATTAAATATTTATGTTCTTATACGGATCTAAAACTGCAAATGAAAATTTTGTTTTGCACATAAATAAGTTCATACATAGGTGAAATTATAAAAATATAGTACTCCTTCCGTTCCTAAATAAATATCCGACACGCAAATCTAAGCCTTTAAAAAGAAGCATTTTTTTGTAAAACATAATCAATTTTTTTTTTCACAAATCAACAGATATCAATGAGTTATTTTAAGTTGTGAAAAAAATTTGAATTTTTTAATAAAAAAATTGCATCTTTTTAAATGCCTAAGTTTGCACGTTGAACATTTATTTAGGGACAGATGGAGTAAAATTTAAGGTTTATCTAACTTTTAAAAGTTTATACATGTAAAATTGGAGTATAAAATTTTCATTACATACAAGGTTATACATATTCAAGGTTATGCGAAATTCTTATGGGATTATGGCTGTGTTCTTGTGAACTTAACTTAAATCTGGTAATTTTGTCTTTATTTGAAATTTTTTCGCATTTGTTAGTTTTGCGCCAATCTAAGCATTTGTGGGTTTCGCATTTGCCCAAAAAGTCATATTTTGAGAAAAAGTATTTTTTTCTCAAAATATTTGGGTAAAAGTAAAAAAAAATTTACTTTCTCGATTCTTTTCGTAGAGAAGAATCAATAATCCACAAAAGTTTGGCGCAAAACTAACAAATGCGAAAAAAATTCAAATAAGAACAAATTTTTTAGATTTAAATTAAGTTCATAAGAACACAGCCTATATATATACTCCAAGTTCGCGATTTTAATCGAGGCGAATACTGGCAGGTTCAGGTTCGGCCCATTTATTACGAGCCTAAAATTGAGGATCAGATTCGGTTCGTTTGGTGACTGAATCGAATTCGAATGAACTTTTACTGAGTCAAGTCTCGAACAATTCATGAACAGCTCGGTTCATATGGTTCATATGCAGCCCTATTTATCAAAGGGAAGATTCTTTTCTGAAATCACTTTGCTTTGTTCACTTTTGGGGATTCCCACCTCCTATCTTTGTTCTCAACCAAAAAAAGTTCTCCACTTATTATAACCCATTGTCTCTATCTATCTATTATCACTTATTATCTCAAAAAAAATTCCTCAAAATATTTACCAAACAGAGGATAATGCCCGTTTTGTTGAATAATTCTTTTTTTATTTATAAATATTCACCTTTGTTAATTTTGCATTAAATTTTATAGATTATTAATAATTCGTCTATATAACTTCTGTTGGATTGTCCAATGCAAGCCATTGCATAGACATGATGGTGTCAAGAAAGAAAACAAATTAAAGAATGAAAAGTAAAGGAAGGAAGGAAGGAAGGAAGGAAGACAGAAAAAAGAAAAGGAAGACTTTTACTCTTTACCTACGTTAGGTTTTTTCAACATCAAATTGTAGGACCTAGGAACCTTTCAAAGGAGGGAAAGATCAATAAGGGGTGTTTTCATTAAGCAACAAGTTATAGATCACAACTTTTTTGTTTTGTTCTTATTCAAATTTTTTTTGTGTTTGTAAGTTATTTGCCAAAATTTTACGTATTATTGGTTCGTCTCGACGAGAGAGAACCGAAAAAATTAAAAAAATTATGACTTCTACACTATTATTTTGGGAAATATCCAAGGAATAGCTCAAAAAGTCATTTTTTTGGATTTTTTCTTAGATATTTCCAAAAAAAAAAACTCGAGTTAAAATCATCCTCCCTCCATCCCATTTTCATTGTTCATTATTCTATTTGTCTTTTTTTTTTTTTTTATGTCTTTTACCTATATCTTTTAGTGTGGATCTTGAAAAATATGCAATATGCATGGATCTTGTTTGATAGATCTCGATTAGTTCTATAATACAAAGTTTTCAAAATTATGAAAAACATTATAGATTGAAAGATATAAGCAATTTAAAAATGACACGCAATTCAAAAATGGACAATGAAAATGAGATGGAATGAGTAATTTTTTTACTCTTCCGATAGGAGTAGTCCTTTTGAGAGTTCGTTTCATTTTTTCAATTGATTATATCTCATT
Source organism: Rhododendron henanense subsp. lingbaoense (assembly GCA_020567845.1). NCBI lineage: Eukaryota > Viridiplantae > Streptophyta > Magnoliopsida > Ericales > Ericaceae > Rhododendron > Rhododendron henanense. The sequence goes on along the minus strand of CM036320.1, from coordinate 29,401,876 downwards.
ATAATTTATATTGGTCTATATTAAATATAAAATTTATTACTACTTATTTAAAAAAATATAACTAATTTGTTATTCGATTACAATAGAACGATGCACTATTAAACGAGAATGGAGGAGTAGAGTTTTAGGGAGCGTTGGATTGGGAATACCTCACTCACTCACTAATGCCTTCACGACCACGGCAAGCAATTGTAAAACGACACGTGTCAAACCAAGTACAAGCCGCACGTTAGATTTTGTCTTTGATTGGATGATACTACAAAAGCAACGTAATCTACATGACATCAGCAGATTTACTTTTCCGCACTCTCTCTTTTAAAACTGTGTCATTTTAATGTGCTGTCAATAAAATAAAATAAATACATACCTCAATGTAGGAGTACTACGGAGTATTTTTCAACACATTTCACATATACTTCGAAACATTTTTTAAAATACATTTTCCATAAAATATCGATACGCTTTTTGAACATTAAAATTAAAGAGCACCGCAAAACAAGTAGACTGTCTTCGCTTTTGGTCTTTAGACTCAACCCCTCCCTCCGCGCGCATATTTTTTAGGTTAGTTTATTATTTGAACACCCCATTCACTCAACTTTTAACACCAAACTCATTTAACTCCACACATCTGATAGTCTACTATCCAATACAAAGCCATTTAGTTGAAAGAAACGACGAATTTTCAATTCAGATAAACAACTGAAGGAGTAGAGTTTGTGAAAAGGCAAAAATATATGTGAAAAGTTTAACAGAAGATAGGATCCTCTCCGGTCTTCAATGTGGACTGAATGAAACCGTCCAAATTTGAATTGTCACATGCTGTCACTGATGATTTAAATTTGCTCAATGACTTGTATTTGCTCCAACTCTTGCCAGTAGTAACTAATAAGAATTTTAAAAAATTGCAACCATTTATATATACGGATATATGATTATACCGACATATGATGCAAATTTGGATTGTCCCTTCTAGTCCAAAACTTGAGTATCCAAGCCCTTACTTTTTCTATACCTCCCGTTATAATCGATTTTCCAAACAGAGCGTCAGGCATGATTGATGGTAGTAAAATAAAAAACCAAAAAACAGAGCGTTAGCTTAGTTGAGGGCCAAACGGCCCCTTAGAATGAAGGTCCTACGTACAGTGGATCATATTTCCCAACGTTTTCGCCTATATTATAGGGGGAAAGGGAGGGAAAGGGAGGGAGAGAGCTAATAACAAGAAGAGAGAGGGAGAGAGAGAGAGAGGTTAGTTTGATCGTCAATCCCTAGTCAACTTCCTCTACTGTGAAAATAATGCATCTTTCTCCCTCACATTCTCTGTAATCGACTTATATGGGTCTTTATCTTTTTTGAACAGAATATGGGTCTTTATCTCTAAATATATATTTGTGCTACTCTGTAAATTTTCTCAGGTTTTGCTTATGTGATTGAACTATTAGCGGTTGAGGTCTCTGCATCTTCTTGTGAGTCTCTCTCCCTCTGACCTCTCTCTCTCCACTTGCATGAACTTTGATCAATTTTTTATATTTCTATCTCGAGAATTCTGTCTCTATACCACGCATGGTTCACGCAATGTGAACTCTTATTTAGTTGCTGATATTTTTTTTTGGTAATAAATTTATTGAAAAGGCATTAAGGGAATCCTTGGTTGCTGATTTTGCTTCTTTAAGCTTTACTTTATGTGGGTTTTCGCCGAATGCAGTGTATTTGTCCTGATTTAGGGATTTTGATTGATCCTATGGTTTCGTTATCTGGAAACGTTAGAGAAAGAAACGTAGAAAGTATAAGAATTTCAGTTGGTAGAATGCTAGAAATCCACTCTCCTATGTGACATGAATTGAACTTGTTATTGTGCACTGACCTCATGGAACACTGAAAAATTGATTTCCCTGCATAATTAATTGGAGCAGTGCTACGGACACACATGTCTGGATAGATGTGTCCGCAACTAGGGGCGGCTCCAGGATTTCAGTTTAGCAGTGACAAAAATGTAAACAAAAATTTAATGTACAAAATTGGATTCTCCCTAAAATAAACATATTTATTTTGGTTGTAAATTTGTCGGGCCTAACTTATTTTGTTCTCTTGAGCTATATTATCTACTTACTCACAAATTTAAGTGAATTTTCATATATTTTCGTTATGTTATATTAATTCAGTGCCGAAATATTAAAGAGAAGTCAAATTATATATAAGAAAATTACAATTTTTTGGTGCATTTTTTGAACCCAAGGGTGACCCCCTGGATATAAGGCACCACATGATGCATGTGGATTGCCCAACTATTGGACAGCTCCGGAATATTAAGTGAATTTTCATATATTTTCGTTATGTTATATTAATTCAGTGCCGAAATATTAAAGAGAAGTCAAATTATATATAAGAAAATTACAATTTTTTGGTGCATTTTTTGAACCCGAGGGTGACCTCCGGACACATCTGTATCCAAAACATTTTCAAGTGTGCCGACAGGAAATTAAGGAATTTAGATGTGTTTATATTTGAGGCTTTTGAGCTTTTAATTTTTTTTCTACTTTGCTTTTGCAAGTTGGGTTTTGATAATTTTCAAGAAGCTAATCCATACGCGGTTGTATTAATGGAATATTGTGAACTATGGATTTTCTTCTTCTTTTTCTCTTGTCGATGGATCTATATATGTATGCCTACTTATTAATCTCCAGTTAGTTTTTGTTTAGCTATAGTTTTTCTCTTCTCTTGCCAAAACCATTCTTCGAGGTTTAGTCCCTTTCTGTTATTTGAGTGTGCCTTGGCAAATTGGCTGGCTTTTTTATTTGCGAAATTTGTCTCACACATACATGAAGTGTTAGTGATGAGGTTTTGGTCACATTCTGGCATTGTTACTTTTCTATATAACATTAGAATATTTTGATTTTTCGTTACATATATTGGAAGTCCAATTTTTACTTCACATTCTGGCATTGTTACCTTTCTATATAACATAAGAATATTTTGATTTTTCGTTACATATCTTGGAAATCTTATTTTTACTTTTAAGGCATGATTTGCTTGTGCAAGCAAGGAGATTTAAAAACCTCATGTTTTGAATACGATGTTGTTCGAATGTCCTCTCGAAAACTCTTAACATGGCTGATTATAGCACAGTTGCAATGACTGACTTGATTCCAGGTATTGCACATACAGTCTGGAGATGTTAATCTAAGAAACCCTCAGGAAGACCTTTAAAACTATTGTTCATCAGTATTGGCAGAGTATTTAGTTCAATGTTTTTACACTTTGTTTCCCTTGTCTCTTAGGAATGACAATGAACTTGGTTATGCAGCTACCTTTAATATTATTTGCTATGTTGGTTCATATGATTAGCTTCACTTGTTTGACCTGTCAAAAAGATGGGTTTAAAGGATGAAATCAAATTGGTGGAGGATACAATAATAACTAAACCAAACTGAGGTTTAAGTCCCAATGAATTAGGACCGGCTACATGAATCCGTTGTCTCCATTGTGTTCTGTCGAGGGCATTGTATTCTGTGATATCCAAGTAATCTATGTCTTTTCGGACTTACCGGTTCTAAAGTCAATTTTTTCTCTACCCTTTCCCTTAGTTTTACCATCTAACGTACACATACCACACTCCTCCTATATGTATTAGTGGTCAAATTTATCATTATGGTAGGGGTTGCAGTTGCCCCAATAGAAGATAAGATGATCCAAATATTGTAATATAATATTTTGGTGACTCATGACATCATTGAACATATGGTGGCGAAAAAAATGCTCCAATGAAAGATGTCATTTGGGAAATGGATTTAAAACATAAGAAAAATGGTCAGTTTTTTTTTTTGTTGAAGTTTGGAGAGCTTGAGAAACATTGTGGGAGTGATTTTCTATAAGCTTAAGTTTTCGGAACAGTTGGTGGTCTAGCATGGTATCGGAGCTCAGGTTTGGTTAGATCTTGGTTTAAAGTCACTCTGTTTACAATTGTTCAGCAATTGCATTTTGCTTGTCTTTATGTATGGATGGTTTGAAAATGGGCCGCAAGACCACAAGCGTTTTGTGACCGTTTGGATGTTTACCACGACCTGTTGCAAAGACTATACTGGTGTGATTTCAATCATAGCTGTTACAGGCTTACAGCCTTTACGGTTAGGTAACATCTAACCGTTAGGGAAGTTACAACTCTGTTTTTCAACAAATTCTGCCGATAACACTTGTTTTTTCTTCACATTTTCATATTTTCCCATTGATAAATTTACTTAGAAATCAAGTTTAAACATCGCTATTTTTATATGTACGTACTATGTCCAAACTTCATATTGTACAGTGCTTAAGTTGCTATGACGGTTACACGAGCTTAGTGAAGTGTAACAATATTTCCCAGTCGAAAGTGTTACATTTTTGTTTTTTCACGCGATCTTTGGTTCTTAACTCAGATCTATTTGGTTTGAGGATCAATTTTTTGAATATGCTTGGGCAGTGTGCCCCCCCTTTTATATTTGTACTTTGGTGTACGAGCGTTTTTTTGGCCCGATGACTATTAACGTCGAACATGCTTCAAGTTTATTTCATAATAAAGCAGAAATTACCTGATGTACCTGGATTTTATAAGTCTCTAGGCGCACCAAGGCGACATGATCCCCTAGAGCCTAGATGCAAGGCGAGCACGCGCCACATCAAAGTGAGGAGCAAGTTTAAAAAAAGAGAGTAGAATTCTAATATAGGCAAAATTTTCAACATAAGAAATACTTGTAACATTGAAAATATCATGAAAAACATTTCATATGTTTAAATAACCAAATACTAACCAAAACATAACATCCATAAAAGCTAACGTATCACTGTGTAGCTTTAGAAACATAATAAAAAATCATGCACGCCTTTTAATCGTATTCAATACCAATTACATCATCATCATCATCATCATCTGCTTTACATCTGTACACATAAGACAGTATCAGCAGCTACGGCTCACAAGATCTCTTTTTCAGTTTACAGTCTGGCTCATTTGTTGCAGCTAAGGTTAATGATTGAAGCCCTTATTATAAGGGGGACATAATGTAGTGTTTTTCAACCCATAAGACCTTCAATGGATGAGTTGAAATCTAGAACATGTCCGGAAAAAGTAGATGAGATCTAGAACATGTCCGGAAAAAGTCTTTGAGGCTTACAATCTGGCGGGCACGTATGGTGAGGTTCCATTTGTGTACTTGGTGAAGCCCATGTGAGTTCGATGCACGCTTGTATAGTCTTGAGAGGCTAACTTGTTTTATAGTTTACTTGCTTTATCTTTTTGTGGTTCAAAATTGATGAGATATTATCAAATAGAGTGAAGTGCTATTACTATATAGATGATTTGCATAATATCTAATCTGCATAATATGGGTTATTTTATCAAGGAAATTGAGTGACTTCTTCTTTCTTCTTTCTTCCAACTTTGAAACTTATTGCTTATTGGAATTCCCAAATATATATTTTCCCTCTATTTTGTAGTTCTTTTAGGTTTGAAAAAGATAACTTAAGGGGATTTTACTTGCAATCACTTCATCGCCACTGGGACCACTACATGAGGTGCCACCGTTGTTTGGAATCTTGCACGGGAGGGAGGGTGTTAGAGAGCTTTTCTTATATTGTTCAACACATTTTTTCTATCCGCTTAATGTTTTCGGACAACTAGATCTAACAAGCTTAATTGGGTGAAGTGTCTTGTTACTTGTGCAAGTGGCATAATATACGGTCCTGCCATCTCCAGTGGCCCATTATATCAGATGGACGAACAAAAGGAAAAACAGCCAAACTTGAACATTGATGTTTAACATAGAATTAGATATCTCCATTTGTGAGTCGGGGTTGCTGCTGTGGGGTAGTATTCGAGTTTGTCCGACATTTGTTAATTATCACCTCCAAATCTAGTATATGAGTCTAGGTGACGTCTCTGCTCATGGCTAATTGGTTTTGAGTTGGATGCTTTAACAGTGACGAATAATGCTTCATTTTCATGTTTTTGTGGTTGAAGCAAAAGTCAACTAAAAATGCTAAAAAATATTTGGCTTTCTGCTATATACTATGAACAAATTTTCATTTTCCCATTTAGTGAAAAAATTGTGCTGTTACTTCTCCCATCGCGCTTGGAGCCTTGGCACTTGGGCTCCAGGAGGCCTTTGTGCTTGAATGAGCATATGAGGCGAGTGCTAATAACTATAGCTTTTGAGAGCAGTGATCTAACTGAAGCAACTAAAGAATAAGGTGACTGCAAACTTTGAACAGTTCCTTACATTTGATATGTTTTTTCTGTCATTTTGGGACGAATTCTTTTAATATACAGCCTTTCAGGTGTCTCAGAAATAGGTAATTGTTTGTTTTCTTGCATTAATTTCCAATCTTCTTTTTATTTCTTTATGTTTGTTTTTCTTTCTCTTTCCTTATTTGCAATTGCTGACAAAGTATTACACAATGAAACTGCAGTTAAAGTCTCTGGGACTCGATGGGTAAGAGTAAGACAATTGAGTTGTCTGGGTTTCCTGACGTCTTGCCTGCGGAAATAGTTAAGGAATTCATAGAGCGACACACAGGCAGAGATACAGTAGTTGCTTTAGAGGTTAGGGAGCCCAAAAAAAAGGGGTCCAGAGCAAATGCTGTAGTTCAATTCACAACTACCGGAAGTGCTAGTCAGATTCTCTCCTTGTCTGATCAGCGAAAGTTCTATTATCAATCATCTTATTTGAAGTGTTTCCCAAAGAAAGCTAATTTAGTACACAAGCCGAAGAAATGTGAACATGATATGGAAGGTGTAACTATATATTTCGGATGTCAGATCTCCAAGGAGATGTTTTCAGTGCTTTGGAAAAGGGAAGATATCTCAGTAAAATTTGGTTTTGGACTAAGGAAAAAAAAACTGGATTTCTTCATGTCCTACCTAGATCTTGAGTACAAGCTCGAGCTATTTTATGAGAACATCTTGCAGATTGAGCTATATTGTCCACGTGGTCAAAGAGCAAAGTTTCTGCTTATTCAGGTTTGGTCCTGCAGAATGTTTACCGTATGCATTAAGTTATTTACTTTCGTCAATACTCTCTTCCTTCAGAATTAGATGGATATTTTTTCTAGCAGTTTTAAATCCATTGCATAGGTTAAATAATCTGTCTGTTCAGGTTGTGTGGTGATTTGGCTTCTGATTAAGCAAAACTATTTGTAATGTTCCTATCTGACCAGCAAATTATCAAGCATCACAGCTTGTCAAAAATCTTTTTTAAAAAAGAGAGCATCACAACGTCAAATGTGCCAACTATTTGGAAAGAGTCGAAAGGCTAAAGCTTACAATTTTTTGATGCAAGTCTATTGATACTGATAAATTGCTGATGAAAATTGAAATAGGTGAGTTAATTAATTGTTTCAATGTGTCATATTAGGCAATAGGCTTGGCTGAGGGAACAACTTTCCATGGGCACTTTGCGCTATTGACCGGTCATGGGTAGTCCAATGTCCTGGACATTGGGGAAGCGTACTTAACCAAATATGATAAAATTTGGGAAAATCACGGCCAAGGACGTGTTTTGATAATTAATACCCGTCAAGGACATACTGAGAACATTTTTTAATGCTGAAAATGTCCTTAGCGGATATTAATTATCAAAACACATCCTGGACCGTCATTTTCCCATAAAATTTTGGTGGTCCCTGAGGATATTTAGACCATCTTTAAAGGAACAAGAGAATATTAGTGCAACCCCAAGCTTGTGCCTTACTAGGTATGCCCCTTAGGATGAGAGCCAATAGGCCTTGATTGAGTGCGTCGGTTATCTTAGAACCTGCATTACAATGGTTGGTTACATCTCTAAATCAATGATGGTACGTGTGGAAATTGTCACCTGCAAGGCTTTTGGACATGGTGGCCTTGGACCTGCTATGCCTTATTTTGCAACACTAGCGGGTCACTGGAGACTAGTTATTGAGGCGGAATTAATTGTCCAAAGAATTAGACTACTTTCCTCCGTATCTGCTAGATGAAGTTGTTATCTCACGTTGTTTAAGGAGGTTGCAGCTTTCCCGTATTGATCTATTTTACCTGTGAAGCCATTATTGGATCGATTAGAGGACTGCAAAGTCTGCCATGAGTCATGCGGTGGCAGCTATAATGCTAGGGCTTGTCGACAAGACTCTAGCTTCTTTTTATCCTAGGTGCTCATCTTATTTTGGCACAAATTTCCTTCAACATGCATCTGGCCTGATACTCAAGACTTCGTAAGAGATGTGTTGCATTTCCCTGGGAGCCGCTTGAGCCCGCCGTATGCCGTGGAGTCTGACATCAGTACATCACCTTGGTAGTGGAGTTGACCTCTGCCATAGGCATTTAAAAGAGGGTAGATTTAGTTTTGTTTAGAACTTCTTTTCACATCTCAGGAGTTTCCTAGTAAGTCAAATTGCCTCAAGTATAGTATAAGTCTCATGTGCCGGCGGTTCTCCAAAGATTAGACCTCCCAAAATCCTTAATTTCAGGGTACATTGGTACCTAGTCCTCGCCGACACAGACCCACAACAAGGCACTCCAACATGCAGATTTGTACATTGGTACCTAGTCTGACATGATGGAGAACCTTTAAAAATCATAATCATGTACTGTCATGAAGAAAAAGAAAAACATAAAGCTCTCAATAGTTAATAAAATACAATTTATGCCTTGGTCTATATTAATCATTCCATTATTCAGAAGAGTGTCTTAACAAAAAGCGTTTCACCATTGACATGGGTCTCTAAATCCAATCAATCATCATCTATCTATCATTTAAGAAAGACTTGCCTACACTATAACTAGATCTTGCTATTTGGTTTTATATCCCCCAATGTGTCCCGCAAGTGTCCTAGACTCCTAGTGTGTCTAGACTGTGATTTAGGTAGAGACCATAGAGTGTCCCCGGAGTGTCTGAATACAAAACTAAACAAAATAGGGCACTTTTGATTTGAGGGTCAGACATAATTTCCTTTTTTGATCTCTCCCATGTGTCATTTGTGAAAGAATTCGATTTCCTTTGTAGTTCACTAAGAGGAGGGAGTTCACATCGGAAAGTGTCGGCACTTTTGACTTGAGGTGTTTGTGCTTCATAGCAAGGACCTGTATCCAAAAGATGGAACTCAGGACGTGGGACGAAGTATTATCTAAGTGTCCATGTTTTGAATTATGAAATGAGATGTTGTAACTATTTGGGAATTCACCTGAAAGGTTTAAACTAAATATGATTCAGAGGAATAAAAGGATTTTCGATCTCATTGTGATGGGTGATAATAAAGCAACCCTTTTACCAAGAATCAAACATCATTCACAACTAGATGGCGCTGCCACATTATTAGGAAAAACTAAATAATCATTTGCATATTTTCAGAGTTGGGAGAGTCAATCCGCTCCTTGATTAAGTGTACCTGTTTCAAACCTATTTCTTTTTAATCGCTTATGTGTACAGTTAGCTTCATTGCCTTGAAAATATGTGCCTGTTTGATGGGGGCCATTGGTATGTTTAATGCATCTTATTCCGTGTAGAGTTCTTATTATTTAATATGTATCAATTCACAGTCACTTCAACTTCTCATAATTGCAAGGCAGGCTGATTTTTTTCCCCTATTTGTATGCTAGTTGCTAGGTGCTCCCCGGATCTACAAGACCTGTAAACAATCTGCTTACAGCTATTTTAAGGAAGCTCCTAAAGACCAATGGGTCAGGGCCACAGATTTCACCCCATTGAACTATATTGGCCAATCTTCGGCTTTTTGTTTGGAGCTTTCATGTGGTGTTCCACTTCTGGACTTCAGTGCATATTTCCCTTCTTACAGAGAAAATGGAAGGCCGTTCATTTTGAAGGAGGGGCTCCCTTACTCCTGCAATTTGGAGCTTGTACCCATTGTTGGTCCACCTAATGGTCTTGACTTGCCATATAAAATACTATTTAAGATCTGCATGCTGGTTCAAGAAGGGTATCTCGCGGGACCCACACTTGATATCAACTTCTTTAGGTTGGTTGATCCCCGGGTCATTGATAGCGGATGTGTTGAACATGCCCTAGACAAACTATATCGTCTAAAGGAGTGCTGCTATGAACCTGTCAGGTGGCTCAGGGACGAATACATAAAATACAGCACCTTAAGAAAACTTCCCAGAACACCTACCATTAAATTAGATGATGGATTGGTGTATGTACACAGGGTTCAAATAACCCCTTGCAAAGTGTATTTCTGTGGTCCAGAGGTTAATATGTCTAACCGGGTGTTACGCCATTATCATCAAGATATTGAGAATTTCCTTCGTGTTTCTTTTGTGGATGAGGAGGGGAAGAAGTTGTTTTCAACTGATTTATCCCCACGGACAGCCTTTTCAAGTGAGGAAAAAAGAACTCAAATTTATAGGCGTATATTATCGGTTCTCAGGGACGGCATTCTTATTGGAAATAAGAAGTTTGATTTTCTTGCCTTCTCGGCAAGTCAGTTGCGCGATAATTCTGCATGGATGTTTGCTTCAAGAAACGGGCTTACTGCTGCTGATATAAGAAATTGGATGGGCGACTTTCATAGGATTAGAAACGTGGCAAAATATGCCGCAAGACTTGGTCAATCATTCAGTTCCTCCACGGAAACTTTGAGTGTTGGTAGGCATGAAATTGAAGATATTCCTGATGTTGAGATTTTACAAGATGGAATCAAATATGTTTTCTCTGACGGAATCGGGAAAATGTCTGCCGAATTTGCTCACAGAGTGGCCAAGAAATGTGGGCTTAAACGTTCAACTCCGTCTGCCTTCCAAATCCGATATGGCGGTTACAAAGGAGTTGTGGCTGTGGATCCCACATCACGGACAAAGATGTCCTTGAGACCAAGTATGTGCAAATTCGAATCTGACATCACAAAATTGGATGTTTTGGATTGGAGCAAATATCACCCTTGTTTCTTGAATCGCCAAGTGATCACTCTTTTATCTACCCTTGAGGTTAATGATGACATCTTTGAAAAGAAGCAAAGGGAAGCGGTAGAACAACTGGATACCATATTAACCGATCCGTCAATGGCTCACGATGCATTGGAATTGATGTCTCCAGGAGAGAACGCAAACATTCTCAAGGAAATGCTTCTGTGTGGCTACAAGCCTGATGCTGAACCATTCCTCTCAATGATGCTGCAAACCTTTAGGGCAGCAAAGTTGTTCGAAATACGAACTAAAACAAGGATATTTGTTCCAAGAGGAAGGTATATGATGGGATGTCTCGATGAAACCAGAACATTGGAATATGGGGAGGTATTTGTTCAAATTTCTGAGGCGGGAAACAGGTTTTTTCGTGATAATTCCCTTCTTATGCTTAGTAGAAGCGACTCGAATCAGGGTTATCATATTGTTAAGGGTATGGTATTTGTTGCCAAAAACCCTTGCTTGCACCCAGGTGACGTTCGAGTCTTAAGGGCTGTTGATGTTCCAGCATTGCACCACATGGTGGATTGTGTGGTTTTCCCACAAAAAGGAATGAGGTAAGTGACATCATAATCTCTGTTATAGCTTTCCTGATCTTCGTCTTCTTTTTATGTTCTTGTTCGTACAATTAGATCACTTATGAAACCAATATGTGTATGTGCATAAGTTCATTGCCATGTGATGCTATAACACTTCCCGAAAGTTAACCATATCCCTCTTTACCAATGGTTGTGGCTTTATAGCATATTGTTAACTAAGAAGGCATGCAATGTTACAAAATAGCCTTTCAACTTTCTCTAGCGTTGCAATTTGGGATCCAGGATATCACATTCACCATCTATACGCCCACTGATAGTGCCTGTTCCAATTAGTAGTGATATTTTCTAGTTCGCCTAAGCTCACCTTTAAAATACGTCACTATAAAGGGATGTAAGCCCCTTGGAACTTTATTTAGTCAGGGATCTGGGATCCCAAGAACTTTCTCTAGCCAAGCATGTGGTTTGCACTATAGCTTGTCATGGATGCCTTCTCATTCTTTCACTTGCACTACCGGTTGCCTCATTAACAATTTACTTCTCTACTGGATGATACATTGATAATGTATTCAGTCCTTCAATTGTTAAGTGTAATTAGTGAGTACTACATGCGTGATGCCGAATGTAATATGAACTTAGCCACTCATAATATAAGGGATGGGTATAGTACTCCTATATAAACAATTTTGTTAGTTTCTAACTTTAGGTCTGAATTTGTTAGTTTCTAACTTTAGGTCTCTGGTTTCAGACCTCATCCTAATGAATGCTCAGGAAGTGATTTGGATGGAGACATGTATACTGTTTGTTGGGACCCTGATCTTATTCCACCGCGGCAAATCAATGCCATGGATTATAGCCCTGCACCAACTAAGGAGGAGGATCACGATGTCACGATTGAGGTACTACTTTCCACGCATTTTTGGTTGAAGCTATTCTCTTCATTTGTAAATGAACACTGTGCAGAAAGAGGACACATGCACAGTAATGCTATGTTGGCACACTTTTTGAACTTATTTCATCGTTCGTGGAAGTTTTGCTATATGGGTTGTGTTCTTTCTTTTTCCTTGCTTTCACAGCACAACATTACCAATTATTTTCATGTACACTTCAAAATTCACTTGGCACTGTTGTCCATTACTCGCAAGTTGATTTGTTATCACCATTGTTTTATTTGTGAAGACTTGCAATCGTGGACCCATGTGCAGCATTGCCAAATAGCAGATTTGATAATTTTATTTTTCCAGATTTGATGATGTTAAAATTTTCTGTTTGCCCTGCAGGAAGTTGAGGAGTATTTCACGAACTATATAGTCAACGACAGTCTGGGTATTATAGATAATGCTCACACGGCTTTTGCAGACAGCGAACCTGAAAAAGCCATGAGTGCTGCTTGTATGAAGCTCGCAGAGCTACACTCGATCGCAGTTGACTTCAATAAGACCGGCGTGCCAGCAGAGATACCTCCTCAATTACGCGTTAAAACGTATCCAGATTTCATGGAAAAGCCTGACAAACCTACTTACAAATCAGAACGCGTGATCGGAAAGCTTTTCCGAGCCGTGAAAAACATTGCCCCAGAAACGAGCTCCACCAAGTCCTTCACGAGGGAAGTGGCTTGGCAGTCATATGATCCCGATTTGGAAGTGGACGGTTTTAGGGATTATCTCGTCGACGCTTTTGATTACAAGGCCGAGTACGATTACAAGTTGGGAAACCTGATGGATTACTATGAGATCAATACGGAAGCGGAACTACTAAGCGGTAGTATAATGAGAATGACGTCGTCTTTCGAGCGGAACAAGGACGCAGAAGACGTCGGATTGGCCGTGAGGGCGTTGAGGATGGAAGCGAGGACGTGGTTCGACGCGGATGCTGAAGGTGAAGACGTTTATGCAAAAGCGTCGGCTTGGTACCATGTTACCTATCACCCTAGCTATTGGGGTCGGTATAACGTGGGATTGGACCGGGACCACTTCATTAGCTTCCCGTGGTGTGTCTACGATAAGCTGATTCACATCAAGAAAGAGAGAGCCAGCATGACAAGGGCTCCCCGTCTGCCATCGCTCGAACGGCAGTTCAGTCAGGAGTTGAACTTGGGGTAGAAAATCTATTTTCATTTTAATTATCTAAGATTGAAGAATTTCAGTGTGATTGCCGTTAAGTGTTCGATATTGTATTGTTTGAGTGTGTTTATTGTGAACTTTGCTGCTTATGTCTGTGTACATATATATGTGCCTGAACTGTTTGGTAGTGTGATTGGAACTTGGTTGGAATTTGCTGGTGAATCCTGTAACTAGAAGTATGTTACTGGAAAGACATTTGTTTTGTTTGGTTTTTTTTTTTGTTGCTATTTTCTGGGAATTCTGAAGCTCAAAATGGTTTCTTTTGCTTAATCAATTTCTGAGAAAACTGTCCAAAGAATAAAACCTTTCTGCTGCTTTGACCAGAAATCGACATTTGGTCCTTCTAAACTCTAGTGTCTGTTTCTTGGTTACAGGGCTAGATTCTCGACGTTTGCACGTTTTACTTCTTATCCACCTTTTATCTAGGGTATTTTTATTGACAGCCCACTGAGATGCCATTTAGCGGGTGAAAATGATTAAAAAAAACACACTTTAATGCATCTTTTGTATTTTTCGTACTTCCTTGAATCTTAATTGGATTATTTTCAGCATTTTCCTTTTAACTTCTCAGGGGATTTTCCCTCCCATGAGCTTTCCTTCTTCCTTCCCCTTCGATGACTCTGTCGGCTTCTTGGATTTGTTGTATGTTCAGATTATGATCGTGGAAAAATTCGGAAATTAATTCTCGGAAAAAACTCAATAATTCAAAAGTTAACTTCCAATTTCAGCCCTATAATTCAGAATTTAACATCTGAACAAGTTTTGGAACTCAACTTCTGCATTATTTCGATTATTTCGGACGTTAACTTTCGATTTTGGCAGTGGTTTTCGAAATTGAATATCTGATTTACAGTTCCAAATGTAGAACTTGAAGTCGTCGGAACTCAACTTCCGCATTCTTTTGATTATTTCAGACATTAACTTCCGATTTTGCAAGTGTTTTTCGGAATTTGATATCCGATTTACGATTCCAAATTTAGCACTCGAAGTCGTCGCCGGAACTAGATAAAATCCCCATATAGCCCATACCAGTTCGATTTTGGGCACAAAATCTCCATACCAAGTGCTCAGCTCAGATGAGTTTTTTCGGATTGTGAAGGCGTAGAACATATGACGAGTGGAGGTCGTCGAGATGGTGGTGGTGGTAGTTACGGAGGTTGTGCAGGACCCACTTCGGGCACGCATGGATGATCCGAGCAGTTCAATAATTTAAAAAAAAACTTGAGTGGGCCCATGAAAAATTAGTTCAATCCGATATGTGTAGGTGCTCGGTTCATTTTTTCTATTTTTTTCATTTAGATTTCGAATCTAAATGAAAAAATAGAAGAATGGATCGAGCACCTACAAATATTGGATTGAGCTGATTTTTTACGGGCTCACTTTTTAAAAAAAAATTTATTCAACAACTCAAATCATCTATGCGGAATCCGAAGTGAGCCTCTTATGGCCGTCGGTACACCTGATCAGTAGCTGTCGTCAGTTTCCGTAGCAGAGTTCCCTTAAATATATATATGCATAATGTGATGTCAGAGTCAGTTTCATTCGAACATTGCTACTGGTACAGAAATCTGTGCACAATCTGTGCACAAATTTTTTTTTGGGACCCACTACAGGTCCCATACAAGTGATCCGAGCCGTTCATTATGTTTAAAACATTTTTTCAAGTGTCCCCCGCGAAAAATCAGCTCAATCCGATACCTATAAGTGCTTGATCTAATCATCTAACTTTTCATTTGGGTTTTTAGAGAATGAACGGCTCGGATCACTTGTGTGGTACCCGTAGTGGGCCCCACAAAAAAATCTGTGCACAGATTGCTGTACCAGTACACTTTCTGGTTTCATTTTCTGTTACGACATTGACTATATTTGAGAAGATTGAAATCGTTGCAAAACTCACACACACACACACGTGTGTAGTTATAGTTTGCTTGAGTTTATATACCATTAAATTACTCTTATTGAAACTCATTGGTGACATTTCTTTAGTTTTTTTGGGCAAGTGCGTCTTAAATGGGAGAGAGCAGGGGAGGGAGAGAGAAGGGGGGCACTTGTCACTTGCTGATGTTTTTGTCATGAGAATAAATTCTTTACATCATCGGTGTAAATATTTGTTTTCTCCAAATCAATTGCATTGCGCCACGTTACAAAATATTGGTCCCAATCAATAAAACATGACGACGTAGTACAATATAATTGATTTGAAGGAAAGAAATGTTTACACCAACGGTGTAAATAATTTAATTTCTTTTGCCTTACATTGGAGTTATTAAAAGCTTGTCAATAGCTTCTAATACGGACTATAAGAGCATTTAAAGGGGAAATTGATGCCAAAGGAGAAACTACCACTTTTTGGTCAATTTTAAAAGAAATGTAATCAGTGTCCTGCACTTTGTCCTATAGTTTAAGGGGGTGTAAATAGTCAAAAATTAAGCTCAAGGGGTCCATCTAAAACTCGCTCAAAGTACAAAGGGTGAAACTAAAATTTGCACTACTTGTTTTTATTATCAACTCCGAAGGTGTTGTAGTGCACCCATGTGTGTAGTGTGTTGTAGGGGGCGGCACATAGCCGTCGATCTCATCAACGTTATTCAAATAAAAAATAAATTTTTTTTCCCTAAAAATGTTTGTTACGGAGTAACTCTTTCCTAAAAAAATTTATTTTTAATCTAAACTGTTGAAAATATTTTAGATGGCTACTATACAAACAGTACATAGCAGCCTTTCCGGATCCTAGCCAAACATAGAGCTATGGGCCTTCCATGTCCTCTGCGCCTAGCTCTTGTAAAATCAATTACTACTACAGTATATGTCTCTTCAAATCATAGAAGTGCCGGAAGTGGTCCACCAGGACCACCACCATAGAACTACTGGCCATTTTATCCAAAAGAAAAGTCTCTTACTAAAAGCTACTCCAGTAGTACTGTATTGGACTCTTGCATATTGTCTATTTGTGATGATGATGATGATGGTGCGTACGTACTATCCAATACCCAATCTTTGCTTGGCAACCAAGTTCGTCCTTTATAATTATTATTGTGAGGAAAATGGCTACATAAAAGAAACAGATTCTATAGTAAGTACTAGTAGTTACTTTTGTATTGTCGAAATTATTCACCAGACATTTTCTACTGCATATTGGTGGGAGATTTCTACACTTTAATTTGTTCCAAACTTTTTTTTTTGACAACTCCAGAGTGCTCGAGTCAATTTATTATATGGACGCCTCGATCACTTTCATGAAAACTGATCTCACAGTTCACTAGTCGGACAGTGACCAAAATAAAAATCGGAGAAAACATGTGCATTGACCAAGAAAGACTCTCAAGTTTCACCCAACCTTGTTTTCCGGAGTATTACTCCTATTTTCTTGTGGTGGTTAATTAAAGGGGAAGAAAAAGGTAAGGTGTAATAATTGCCCATATATAGTTGGAGAACAACATGGCCCACCATCCAATCATACAGTCCTTTTCATTTTTGTTGGTTTTCAAAGTACTGTGTCAATTCTTTTTTCTGCTGTTGTTTCTCTTTCTTCTAGGCTAAGGTAGTACGTATTTTCCAAATGATTTGTATTGGGTAGTGCACACTCCTTTTTTTATACTCCCTCCGTCCCAAAATCATTGTCCATTCCGCAAAACGGAGTCTTAAAAATAATGCAATTTTTTAAAGAAAAAATTCAATTTTTTTTCACCAATTAATAGAACTCATTGATATCTAGTAAGTTGTTAAAAAACTTTTGAATTTTTCTTGCAAAAATCGTATTATTTTTAAGACTCCGTTTTGCGGAATGGACAATGATTTTGGGACGGAGGGAGTAGTATAATTTTTTAGTGTTGAAAAGATTTGTATTGGGTAGAGCACACTCCTTTTTTTATAGTATAATTTTTTAGTGTTGAAAAGATTTGTATTGGGTAGTGCACACTCCTCTTTTTTTAGTGTTGAAAAGTGTGCGTATTTTTTTGTTAAAAGAAGAAAAAATGAGTGTGAAAGTCATTTCCCTTTATATTTTGGTGAAGAATGTTAAGTGATTTTTGTTTTCACTAGCTAGACAAATCGAGAAAGAAAAAAAAAATTGAACAGAAAACTCAGAATGTAACAACTCCGATTTTCAGTAAATAAAATTCTCGTTGTTTATTCGATAATCCTTTTATTCTTCTTAAGTACCCTTGTAAATTCCTTTCGATTCCTCTTAAAAACCTTGGATCGTTCTTAGTAATCCGTGATGATTAGATTCTTCACTCCAGCCATAGGGTCATTTTCTAAAGATAAGCGTCTAGCATATTGAGAAGTCGTAGAATCGTATTTCTTGATTAGAAATCCTATTTAGCAAGTCTAGTTAGCTTCTGACCAATTCATTGAGATAACCTAACGACCAATCTCAACCCTAGTTGAACCTTGTGAACCTTTCCAAAACCAAGGGAACCCTTTGGACCAAGATCACCTTTGACTATTACCCATTGGACGATAAATGCTAGAAAAATCTTTATCCATTGGACAATAGGTCTTTCACCTAAGTTATTCTATTAAGGTACATCTATAAAGTATTATATGGGAAGATGTATATATAATAATCCAATATTATACTTTGCCATTTTATCTATTGGTCCATAGAAATTAGGGAAAACATCGCCCATTGGTCCATAACCTAGTTTGCCACCTAGCACAAGATCTATTAGTTTAATAGACTCACCATGAGTCATTGTACTTATATACATACATTATGCAAGTCTAGTACTTACCATCTTTATCCATTGGATAATAAAAGTTAGGAGAATTGTTGCCCATTGGACAATATGTTAGTCTTTCTACCTAGTACAAGATCTATTAGTTTAAGTAGATTCACCATGAGTCATTGTACTAGTATAGATAGATTATATAAGCATAGTACTTCCATCCATTAACCATTGGATAATAAAAGTTAGGGGAATTTTGGTCCATTGGTCAATAAGGCCAAGTCAAGCCATAGTACTAAGTTTTATTAAGTTAATTGCTTACTAGATATGATATGTACCTATTTACTTAAAGTATTAGATATGTATATGTCATCCTAAGATTCTAAGTCCTAGAATATAGTTTATAAGTACATAGGTGGCATTTAGACTTATTCTATTAAGAATTTTGACTTAGAAATCTAGGATGAGATCACATAGTACCTTGTCCTTTGTAGTTAGTCATCCATATATATACATATACTAATCAAGGGAGAGGGAGAGAGAGAGAGAGAGAGAATCCGAGAGGGAGAGAGATGAGAGAGATAGGAGAGAGAGAGAAGAAGAAGATATGATGTACTCTTGGATTGTTTTCTTTCAAATCCTAGTATATATATACTTAAGTACTTGTACTTATGAAAGAAGAAAGATATGGAGAATATGAGATAGATATTAGGGTACCAAAATCTCTTACAAACTTACACCACAATCTTATACTCTTTCTAAGTCAAACACCAAACCCTTGTCCTTTCATGCTTAGGTGTACATTGGACTAAGAAAGGAGAGAGAGAGAGGCCGAGAGAATGAGAGAGGGAGAGAGAGAAAGAGTGATATGTGCACTTGTACTCTTCCAAACCTAGTCATAGTCCTTGGCCAATCTTCATACATCATCTTGTACCACTAAATCTAGGGTTCCTTACTCTTTCATATCCTAACCAATCTTCCAAAGTACTAGACAAGACCAAAACCCCAATAGAATAACCTAGACTTGTTCTAGATTGGAAAGAAAATCTTGTAATCTTTCCACCTATGTACTTACATTGTACCAAAGAGAGAGAGAGAGAGAGAGAGAGAGAGAGAGAGAGATGGCCGAGAGAGAAAGAGAGAGAGGCCGGGAGAGAGGGAGAGAGAGATTGGTGATGTGTGCATGTGTACCCTTAAGCCTAGTCATGGTCCTTTGGCCATCATCCTACCTCATCCAAGTACCATCAAATCTAGTCAATTCTTTAACCATTGGACAACAAATGTTATGGGAAAATTTACCTCTTGGATAATAAGTCACCCTTTGGCTATAAATAGCACCCATTCCTTCCCATTTCAACTCACACCTTCATTCTACAACTTCTCTCTCTAGAAAGTTTAGCATTCTCTCTTGTTCTTGGTGTTCTTGCTTGTTCTTGAAGTTCTTCCCAAGTTCTTCAAGAAACTCATCCAAGGCCGCCACTAAACCGCCACTCCACCACCTTATCGATCCAAAAGTTTTAGTAGTGTTAGTCAAGATCTAGTTTCGAGAGACACCTTTCTCTTTCGAAGCTACCGGAAGCCATCCTAAGAAGTTACTCCGTCCGACCACCGACGTACCATCTTACCTCCGTAGTCGTCACTACCGCCAAGAAGAACGGTAGGATTTTCCTATACCTCCTAAACTCTAAGTATAGCATATTGTATGCGTATTTTGAAGTGAATGTAGAATTCTTCGTCCCCGCTATTCCTAAGTATACATAGACTATTCCGTACACTCAAATCCTAAGTATAGGTAATCGTGTATTCATAGAATCTCAATAAATATATGTTGTTTTGAAATTTGAAAAGGAAGCATGAGTTTTGAAAGATAATGTTCATAGATTAGCCTTAAATATTCATATTTTGATCTTAGAATGAATATGAGCATGATTGTGTGATTACTTGACTACTTGTTGTTGATAAAGCATAAGTGGTTTACCACTCCAAAGGTGTCCGTCCATGTGGCACTATGCTTTATCTTGTATGATTAAATGTTGAGCATGATGATGTGATAAAGTGAGCATGCTATTTAATATAGAGTTGGATGATCTTGCTAGTTTAGTTTCAAGATTACTATGATTACGTGAAAAGTCCTACCGCGGAGTCTATGCATGATGACGAGACACAAAAATCAAGAAAAGTTAGAAACATAGTACAAGATCTATTAGTTTAAGTAGATTCACCATGAGTCATTGTACTAGTATAGATAGATTATATAAGCATAGTACCTTCATCCATTAACCATTGGATGATAAAAGTTAGGGGAATTTTGGTCCATTGGTCAATAAGGCCAAGTCAAGCCATGGTACTAGGTTTTATTTAGTTAATTGGTTACTAGATATGATATGTACCTATTTACTTAAAGTATTAGTATATATGTATATGTCATCCTAAGATTCTAAGTCCTAGAATATAATTTATAAGTACATAGGTGGCATTTAGGCTTTTTCTATTAGGAATTTTGACCTAAAAATCTAGGATAAGATCACATAGTACCCTTGTCCTTTATAGTTAGTCATCCTTAGGTATTCATATATTAATCAAGGGAGAGAGAAAGAGAGAGAGAGAGAGAGAGAGAATCCGAGAGAGAG
This sequence comes from Rhododendron henanense subsp. lingbaoense, assembly GCA_020567845.1. Lineage (NCBI taxonomy): Eukaryota > Viridiplantae > Streptophyta > Magnoliopsida > Ericales > Ericaceae > Rhododendron > Rhododendron henanense. The sequence continues at coordinate 29,380,998 of CM036320.1, read as the reverse complement.
GGAGAGGAGAGAGAGCCGAGAGAGATGGGAGAGAGAGAGAGAGATAGGAGAGAGAAGGAGACTAGGGTACACTAGTTTTGGATTTTCTTCTTTCAAATCCTAGTATATATATACTTAAGTACTTGTACTAGTGAAAGAAGAAAGATATGAAGATTTTGAGATAGATTTTAGGGTACCAAAATCTCTTACAACTTACACCACAATCTTATACTCTTTCTAAGTCAAACACCAAATCCTTGTCTTTTCATGCTTAGGTGTACATTGGATTAAGAGGAGAGAGAGAGAGAGAGAGAGGGAGAGAGAGGCCGGATGGAGAGGGAGAGAGAGGGAGTGATGTGTGCACTTGTACTCACTCAACCTAGTCATAGTCCTTGGCCAATCTTCATACATCATCTTGTACCACCAAATCTAGGGTTTTCTACTCTTTCATATCCAATCCAATCTTCCAAAGTACTAGACTAGACCAAAACCCCAATAGAATAACCTAGGTTTGTCCTAGAATTGGAAGGAAAATCTTGCAACCTTTCCACCTATGTACTTATGCATTGTACCAAAGAGAGAGAGAGAGAGAGAGAGAGAGAGAGAGATGGCCGAGAGAGAGAGAGAGGCCAGGAGAGAGGGAGAGAGAGATTGTGTGATGTGTGCATGTGTACTCTTGAGCCTAGTCATGTCCTTTGAGCCATCATCCTACCTCATCCAAGTACCACAAAATCTAGTCAATTCTTTAACCATTGGACAACAAATGTTAGGGGAAAATTTACCTCTTGGATAATAATCCAACCTTTGGCTATAAATAGCACCCATTCCTTCCCATTTCAACTCACACCTTCATTCTACAACTTCTCTCTCTAGAAAGCTTAGCATTCTCTCTTGTTCTTGGTGTTCTTGCTTATTCTTGAAGTTCTTCCCAAGTTCTTCAAGAAACTCATCCAAAGCCGCCACTAAACCGCCACTCCACCACCCTATCGATCCAAAAGTTTTAGTAGTATTAGTCAAGATCTAGTTTCAAGAGAAACATTTCTCTTTCGAAGCTACCGGAAGCCATCCTTACGAAGTTACTCCGTCCGACTACCGACGTACCACCTTCCCTCCGTAATAATCACTACCACCAAGAAGAACGGTAGAATTCTTCGTCCCCGTTATTCCTAAGTATATGTAGACTATTCCATACACTCAAATCCTAAGTATAGATAATCGTGTATTCATATAGAATGATCTTATCCCTAATTACTTACTCTAGGTATTTGTAGAATCCCAATAAACATATGTTGTTTTGAAATTTGAAAAGGAAGCATGAGTTTTGAAAGATAACGTTCATAGATTAGCTTTAAGTATTCGTATTTTGATCTTAGAATGAATCTGAGCATGATTATGTGATTACTTGACTACTTGTTGTTGATAAAGCATAAGTGGTTTACCACTCCAAAGGTGCCCGTCCATGTGGCACTATGCTTTATCTTGTATGATTAAATGTTGAGCATGATGATGTGATTAAATGAGCATGCTATTTAATATAGAGTTGGATGATCTTGCTAGTTTAGTTTCAAGATTACTATGATTACGTGAAAAGTCCAGCCGCGGAGTCTATGCATGATGCCGAGACACAAAAATCAAGAAAGGTTAGAAACATGACACCTAGGGTGTGTTAAAGATAAGGTGTGTTTTTGAAAACCGCAATGTGGCCGGACTTGCCCATTGTGTGGTGTGTGTGCGTGCGTAAAATATTTTTGAAATTACATAATGACCAAGAATGGTGTCATTATGGGTGTTTTGTGTGCCAATGGGAACCCGGCGCGGCGGAACCATTGTGAGGATACTCGAGAACCCGGCGCGGCAGAATCGAGGTTGGGTGTGTGCCAATGGGAACCCGGCGCAGCGGAACCATTGTGAGGATACTCGGGAACCCGGCGCGGCGGAACCGAGGTTGGGTGTGTTAATAATGTGATTTTCGAAATGATTTTGGAAGTGTTAATAAAGTGAAAAATTGATGACACGGTCTACGATGAGTCGCGTAGGAGAAACACGAAAATGCATGACACCAACGTTAGAAAGATAGCAAATGTGGATGTGTAATTGCTAGCTATGTTGTTGAATGAGCATGCGTAATTGTTTATATGCTTCTTGTTGTAAGTTAAGGGTTAGTGGGTATGGTTTATTCTATTGAGCTTTTATAAGCTCACGGTGTTACCTCTGGTGACCCTGACTTATTATATTGGTGGCAACGCCGGTATAATGGGTCAGATCTTATAGACGAACAGGGAGAACAATACACACTGGAGGCTTTTGGAGCCGAAGAGCTTGCTAGGATGGAGGAAGAAGTTGAGCAATAGATAACCTTAGAGTTTTCCCATCCTTGTGTAATAAAAGTACTATAGTAGGAGCCATGTTGTAATAATGAGCTTGACTCTTAGCCTTTTATTCAATAAAAATGTTTAATTAACGTACCCGAAAATGGGGGCGTTACACAAAAAGATTATGATAAAAAGCCGAGCAACGCTGGTACATCCACCGACCGGCCAGCACCTACCGGGATTCGAAGGGCACGCGGGGCCCACTTTGTATATTGGATTGAGCTGATTTTTCACAGAGGTCTGCTCGTTTTTTTTTTTTTTTTTGAATTATTGAACGGCTCGGATCATCTTTACGAGGTCTGGAGTAGGTCCCGCGTGCCCGTCGGTTCTCGATCAATGCTCTATCCGACTAGCCGTCAGTGGCCTTTGCATTTTCGAAAGCCGAGTTTCTAAGAGATGCCAGCAAAGGGAGGCTTTTGGAGTGAAAATAAAAAGAATTTATAGCCGAGTTTCTTAATTTCTCAGATTTTCTTTCTAACAATAGGTGGAGACATCATTCAATTTCACTAATGTTGGAAAAGAGTTACATATATATAAAATTGGTTAGATGGAAAAGCTAATTGATCCTGCAGTGAAACAAATCGTAAGAAATACTCCATCCGTCCCATAAAGTTTGGCATTTTCACTATTCCAACCCTATGAAAAAATTAACTATATCTTTTAATCCGTAATATTTTTTATAAGCAATATGGATCTTGTTTGATAGATTTTAATTTGTTCTATTAAACAAAGTTCAAAAAATCGCCTAAAACAATATGAATTGAAAGATATATGCAATTTAAAAATGGCACGCATTCCTGAAAATACCAAACTTTATAGGACGGAGGGAGTATAAAAGATAAATATGTCCATGCGGGATACTAAAACAAGAAATCAATGGCATTTTGTTCGTGATATTATCAATGTATTTTCTCACACGTAAAGGGAAAATGAAATGTTCTGGGAAAGAAAGGAAAAGAAAACAGGCACCAGCGGAGGTATATAGGGGCCCAGGGTGGCTCCGGCAGTCTGGTCACTCCTAACATTTAAAATATTTAACTAATGTTACAGGTAATATGATTATATATATATATATAAAATAAGTATAACGATCTCTAAAATTATGAATAATTTTGATTAGATCTAGCCAAAAATTAAAGTTATCTTACACTGTCTGGTAAAATTTTCTCAAATTCTTTCCTAGTCGAAAATAATTACACATGTGCGTTGCAATTGTTAACAATAATGCAAAAGATATTATATCCGATATATTAATGTACCACAAAGCTACACCATATATTGAGTACATTTTTGCATGGAAATACTTCTTTTATGTCGACCCGTCAAAATTCTGGCTCCGCCGCCAAGAACAAGGAAAATTATTATACTGGAATTCCGGGAATATTAGAGAAGATAAAGTTTATAGATAAAGATATAATTAAAGTGGTATGGATAAGAAAAGTAAGAAATTCTACCAAGGACAAAGTGAGGTCCAGTTTTAAATGGTAAAGTAAATAGTATGGGATGTGATGTTTTTAAGATAATAGAGCCCCACATATTAACGCTAATTCCCCATCTTCTTTTTACTAACGTCGACACTTTTTTAGTTTAAAAAAAAAATGAACGTTTCTTTCTTATTCAATTTTGAAATAACCACTTTAACTTCTTTTTTGTTTTGCTTAAAAGTGGTTATTTTTCAAAATATTTGGATAAAAGTTAAAAAAAAATGAACGTTTCTTTCTTTTTCGATTCATCTATTCTAGACTAATCAATAATCCACAATAATTTGGGGCAAAACTAAAAAACAGAAAAAGAAAATGAATAAGGACAAACGTGCACTTTTTCTAACAGTAAAAAAAAAGTGTTAGTGGAACAGGGCCATTCCCCATCTTAAAATAAAGCATAAAGTCACACAAATTATCCATGCAAGAATCAGGATTCAAGTATGGATGGCAACGGTTGAGTTTTTGGATAATTGTGAAATCATAATTAAAATCGAAATTTATAGCTAAAATCAAAACCTCATTGGATTTCTTTGATTTAAACCATAACGAAAACTGTCAGTTATCAGTTTGGTTCAATTTCCTACCGAAACCGGTGGTTAACGGGTTTAGAAACCGACGTGAACCCACACAACCAAATCAACATAAAATTTCTAACCAAGCTAAATTAGTAGCTAATTTCCCAATTAAAAGTCAACCTAAATAGTCATACTGAAAACGAATGATCAAGAATACCTTAATCAACCAGACGAAATTGGTAGGACAAAAAAAAAAAAAACAGCAATATAGAGGGATTTACCAGCACCCCACAAACAACTATTATTGATGAAGAGATATATTGCCCTTGGGACTTGTTCAAAAAACCCAACAAAATACTGCACACCATAGAGTTTATTTTGTTGTAAACTTGTGGGCACACGATCCAAAATTTTACATTTTTGCGTATAAAACGGGTGCGTCCTTTTTTCGGAAAGCGCGGCGAAACGCTTGCAATTCAGAGTCGCCACTCGGGTTTCGCGGAAAATCACCCAAGGAACCGAACTTGAAAACGTTTGCTACGTTTTTTGATTTTTGAAAAGGCTTGTAGACTGGACCGTCGTCACCTTCGATATCTGAGGTTCGGGAGCCAGGTTACAAGAGGGGAAGCGTTTTTATGGCACCCCCTCTCGCCCAATCCGGAGATCGGTCTCTACTCGGGAATTTTGTAAACATTTGCATTTTTCTCTCATTTGATCATTTTTTAGCCAGTTAGGGCATGGGAACAGTTAATGGGGGTTAAAGCTATGACAAGTTTGGCATTTATGACAAAAATGGTATGAATGTTGGATGATTCATTGAAACATGAATAATAGATTGAGAACAAGCACCTGTGAACATTTTAGACAAGTTAGAGCACGTTGACTGTGAAATGATGCGCGCAGGAGCAAGCCTGCATGCACTGGCCAGGCCACTGCATGCAATCCTGACCTGCGTGCGCCACATCAGAACTGGTGTGCGCCGGTAGATCTAAACCCACAGCTTCTGCACTCAACCCCTCTGGGCTCTGGAAGGGACCAATGCACACCCAGGACAAACCACGCAGTTATATCATGAACAATATAGTTACAGACGTCAGGAGTTAGATCTAAGAAATAAAGACATAAAACACCCCATAAACAGTGTGGGGGAGACAAAAGAGGCCTGGATCTAGCTCCCGTGCAAGGGCTAAGCCACTGGATCCTGACCTAACTGCCGTACGCCAGTAGGGAAGGGCCGTACGCCAGTGGGCCTTCTGTCCAGTGCTTTGACTTTGCATCATCTGGGCTCTGGAACATGACCAGAACAACCCCATAGGCCATCTAAAGCAGAAATAAACTGACAAGCAGTTACACAGTTCTAAGTACAGAAAGCAGTAGACTGGTTCTTATCATGCTGTAAGGTGTAAAGTGTAAAATAAAAGTAGAAAGCAGTGATGTATGATCCCCACGCCAGTGGTGCACGTACTGCCATAACTGGCGTACGGCATAAGTGTACTGTCGTGCGCCACCTATCACTACACACGAACTTTGAAACCTTGCCAGCTTTAGGCCCAGGACTGGTATTGATTACCAGCCTTGACCCTGCCAGTCCCCCTCAGGGGTCAGAACAGATAACAGAAACAAAGGTGGTATAACTTTGCTTGTGAGTTACGAAATGGGTTTGAGCTTGAGCTTGTGGCTTGAGGGATGGAAAAGTGAGTGTGAGGGTGTTATGGACTGTGGAGTATTGCTCTCTTGCTCACTCTCTCAATGGATGAAAGAAGAGCAAGAGAAACAAGAGAGAAGTGTGGGCACACGCTCCGAAAATCCCGTTTTTAAGCATAAAATTCCGGGTGCGCCCTACATCTCGCGGAAAGCGCGGCGAAGTGCTTCGCAGATCAGAGAGTCGCCACTCGGGTTTTGCGGTTTGTACCCAAGAAACCGTTCTTTTGAAAACGTTTTGGATCGCGTTTGTTTGATTTTGAAAAAGGCTTTTGTAGACTGGGCCGTCGTCACCTTCGATCTTGAGGTTCGGGAGCCAGATTACGAGAGGGGAAGGGTTTTATGGCACCCCTCTCGCCCAGTCCGGAGACCGGTCTCTACTCAGGCGTTTTATAAAACATTTGCATTTCTCTCTTTATTTGATCATTCTTTTAACCAGTTAGGGCGGGGGAACAGTTAATAGGGATTAAAACTGTAAACACATTTACAGTTTATGTTCAAGGATGTGACAAAATGTTTATGGATGTTTGATATTTGATCTAAGCAAATATAATAGATTGAGAACAAGCTTTTGTGGACATTTTAGACAAACTATCACACACGGACTGTGCAATGGTACACACAGGAACAAGCCTGCATGCACTGGACAAACCACTGCATGCAGTCAATACCTGCGTGCGCCACCCACAACTGGCGTGCGCCGGTTAACCCAATACCACAGCTTCTGTTCTCAACCCTCTGGGTCTGGAAAGGACCAGTGCACACCCAGGACAAACCACGCAGTTTATATATAATACTGAGCTATTACAAACAGATTAAAAGGGTGCAAAGCTACCAAATAGATAGAAAACCCCTTAAACAGTGAGGGGAGGATGATCAGGGCCTGGATGTAAGATCCATGCAAGGGCCAAGCCACTTGAACATAGATCACTAGCGCACGCCACTAATGAAGGGCCGCACGCCAGTAATCTCTTATGTCCCAATGCTTTGGCTTTGCACACCCTAGGCTCTGGAACAGGACCAGAGGGACCTAGAAGGCCAAACTAAGCAGTAAATACAGATAGAAAAGAAAGCAGTTCTAAATACAGAAAGCTGTAAACTGGTTTTAGCATGCAGCAGGGTGATCAAAGCTTAAATAATGCAAGAAAACAATGATCCATGATCCCCACACCAGTTCTGCACCCATCACCATCACTGGCGTACGGTACTTATTACTGGCGTGCGCCACTAAACATTGTATACGGTTTTGAAACCTTGCTAGCATTAGGGCCAAGACTGGTATAGATTACCAGCCTTGACCCTGCCAGCCCCCCTCAGGGGTCAGAACAGAAAACAGGAGCAAGAGGTATTATACCTTTGCTTGCGAGTTTGAGAAGATGGTTTGAGTCTTGAGCTTGAAAGGGATGGATGAAGGATGTTGCGAAGGTTATGGACTATGGAGAGTATTCCCTTGCTTACTCTTTCTATGGAAGAGAAAGGAAGCAAAGGAGAGTAATGGAGAAGAAAACAAAGGGACTTGAAATCTTCATGGAGCTAACTCTTTCTTAATGATGCCAACCCTTTGCAAATGAATGCAAATGGGGTATTTATGGAGGAGAGAAGGCTGAAATCAGCCTGCCCTTAGGGGCTGTTTGGGTGATCAAGCATTGGAGGAAGCTCCCATGCATTTAATGCATGGGACTTGGCTTGATGGAAGGTGTAGGAGAGAGAAGGGAACAGTTTCTGGCCGAATTAATGATCAGGAGGCTGCCAGCTGACGTCAGGCGGCTACACAGACTCCCGCCCATCTGGCTGAAAAAGGTTGATTTGACTGGTGATGACTGGCGTGCGCCACTGGTTGAGCGGCGTGCGCCAGAAAGTGGCGATGACTGACACGTGGCAGTGGTTCCTGCGCACGCTAGTCCACCACCAGCGTACTCCAGTAGGGTTTTGCTGAGGCCATTTGGTTCTGGCTTGAGGGTTCGACAAGGGTTTGAAATGGGTTTGGACGAGGTTCGGGACGCTCAAAGCTCAAACTCATCAACCCACTCGGTATGTTCTCGACCTTAATCATCATTGGGGAATCAAAGACCGTAAGTAAACTATTCTGGAAAGTCCAAAATAGGGTGTCTACAAGAAGAAGAAGGACCAAAGCTTGGGCTTTCTTAATGGTGTTAACCCCTTGCAAATAAATGCAAGGGGGGGTATTTATAGAGGAGAGAAGGACTGAGAAAGAGGGCAGTAACCAGTTGGTTGAGGCTGGTTTGGCTGGTTTGGTTGGAGGGAAGGTGTAGGAGAGAAGGGGACAGCCCTGGCCGAATGCAATCATCAAGGAACTATGGGTGACGCCCGGTGACCACAAAAGTCCCGCGTACATGATCGCATAAAGTTGATTTGACTGGGTTCGACCAGCGTGCGCCAGTTATATATCTGCGTGCGCCAGTGGAAACTGGGTCAACGGTCGATGATTGACACGTGGCAGCTTACCAACGCACGCCAGTATAGTACCAGCGTATGCAGGCGGGGTTTTGCTGTGGCCATTTGGTTCTGGCTTGAAGGGTTTGAAAGGGGTTCGAAGGGATTTTGAACGAGGTTCGAGACGCTCAAAGCTCAAATACACCAACAAACTCGGGTTGCTCTTGACCTTAATCATCATTGGGGAATCAAAGACCGTAAGTAAACTAATCTGGACAGTTCAGAATAGGGTGTCTACAAAACTCTATGATGTGCAATAGTTTGTTGGCAGGTGATCAAAAAGAGTTGGAAGGTGTAGAAAAGGATTTAGAAGGTGATAAACATAGGTGAGGCGGAGAAGTGAGACGCAAACCCTTAACCCTATATGAAAGCTGTAATATATATATATATATATACGGGGTGGTTCAAGAGACGCCCAAAAAAACACCCCATAGTTTTCAATCAAATTTTGATGATCCGAGCCGCTCAATGTGATCAGAATGTGATTTTAAGGGTACCCGCAAGAAATTAGCAAAAAAATGACCAGGAAAGATTTGATCTGAGCAGTTTTTAGCTTAGATTTAATGAACGGTTCAATTAAAAACTGCTCAAAACAAGCACTTCCCGGAAATTTTTTTTGCCGATTTCTCGCGAGCAACCTTAAAATCACGTTCTGCACACATTGAGCGGCTCGGATCATAAAAATTTGATCGGGAACTATGAGATTGAGATTTGGGGTGTTTTTTTAGGTGTTTTTTTGGGTGTCCCTTGAACCGCCCCGATATATATATATATATATATATATACAGTCCGGTTCCCTTGAGGGATCCCGGATGGTGACGTGGCACGGGATCAAACTGTGAGCCGTTGGATTTCAATCCAACGGCCAGGACAAGAAAAGGCCATTAATTACACTTAACCCCCCTGAAGCCCTCACAGTTCCCCCCTTCTCATTTCATTTCACGGACGGACAGACAGAGAGAGAGAGAGAGAGGCGACGCTGTTCAAGAGAAGAGAAGACGAACCCGTTCAGGAGAAGATCGAACGAGAGCAACGAAGACGAGAAGAAGGTCGAAGATCCACCGAGGTATCTCTGTCTCTCTCTCCCTCGACTCTGTCTCTCTCGAAAATTTTGAAAAATCTGGATCTTCGACCATTCCTCAGAACTTAGGGTTTTTTTTTTTAGGACAAACGACAAAGAACGAAGAGGAGAAGAAGAACGAACTAAGCAACCCAACGAAGATTGAAGCCAGCATCCAAGGTATCTCTCTCGGAAATTTTTTAAAAAATCTGGTTAGGGCTTTTTTCATACATTCGAAATCGGCAGAAAATTAGGATTTTTTTTTTCTTCTGATCTATGCATTGTAGGATTTGCTGCTAAAACCTTGGCTAAAATGTAAACCTCTTAATATGTTGTTCATTAAAGCTGATTAATCTATGGGAAAGTGATACTTTGTTGATAGTACACAGGGGTATGATTTAACATGATGAGATCGAGCAAGTTGAAAACACACTAGACCTCATGCAGATTACTGGATTTCTTGGCAGAAAGGAAAGTTAAGGCTGGTTTTTAGAATTCGGTACATTACAAGGCAAAAACATGCAGCTGAATTAAGTATATGAATGTATTTCTCAGTAGGTAGGGTTATTTCTAGTCCAATGATTAAAAGGTAACGAAAAGGTTTCAAAAGAGTTGCATTTAGAATTTCTCCATAACGTAAATATTACTATCTTTGTTAAATTATATCTAGAATGAATATGGTTTTTAGCTCTCTTAGATTTGCTAGATCATAAAGATGAACATGTTTGGTTGTCAGTTTGACTGCAGAGTTAGTTGGGTGCGCGTAGATTATAAGTTATAACTGCTTAAGCTACCCCAAAGATGCTAATTTTGTATCTTATGCAGTATCATGTGTTGAAATTATTGCCAGCTGTTTATTGTACGGACTCTTCTAGATGTATAAAGAACAAGAGTTGGACGGTTGACCTTGTGCAAGGATACAGGCTACGTGCCTGACATACTCCCCTAGAATGTCTCATATCATTGGTGAAACACCATTTACAGTAGGAAGAAAAGTTTAGAGATTTGTTAACTAGGAAGAGTTTTTGTCGTGCACGTGGTACACCATTTGCTTGCACCAAAGAGACGCACCCTATCTTTCACTTATTGTTTTTGGAAGAGCTTTCTGATGGTGCTTTTTGCCTTCTCATGGTGCTTTTGACATGAGAACTATATGGATTGGTTGCTTCTCAGTTTGCAGATAAAGAGTTAATTGAAAATGCTAACTTATTAAGATGTTGATTAAAACCTGTCTCATTCTTGAACTAGACCCAGAATGCACCTCCGTAGCCCTATCAGTTGTATGCATAAAGTAGTTTCCTTCTGCTTCCAGTAATTGTTCCATCAGATTTTTACTTTGTGGACATGGTCAACGTTGTATACCCAGTGGAGGGTTAGCAAGGAAAAGAGCCACGTCACGATGTCATCTAGCAGTCGTACTCTATCAATGCATGTGTACTATATACACACATGAGTTTTCCTACTTTTGTAATACACCCTCCGTCCCGATTTGTTTGTCCACTTGTAGACTTTTAGGTATCCCAAAATGTTTGTTCTTTGATTGTGTGTATGTTTTCCAGGTGTGTAAAAAGATAAAAGTCATTTTAGGCCTTGGCTTGCCGTCCCAAAATGTGTTACCTACGTTTTTCCCTAAAAAAATGACCTACATACACTGATTGCAATGTTGTCTAGTTTTGTAGGAGTAGAATCATAAGGAAAGAAATACATTTCATGGAAGGAAGTAGTTCGGGTAACAATGGAAGTGGTGATCCCGATTTTGAGATGTTTTGTTTTTGCGGAAAACCAACGCCATTGAGAAAATCTGGAACAGAAAAGAACCCAGGTCGAAGGTTCTTCGGATGTGCAAACTATAAGGTGAGCTACATGCATTGCCCATTTTGCCCCAATTTATTCTGTTGTTGTTCGTTGGAGTTGAAACCCTAAGTTCTTATTGTGTTCTTTTTTTTACAGGTACACATGGATTGTGGTTTTTTTTGCTGGTATGAGCCTTCTATTTTGCAAGAAAGGGCTGATTTGAGGCCAATGATGGTTCAGACCAAAAATAAGGGTGTGAGGACTGTTGAACAATGTGAGAGTTCAGCATCCATGACCATGAGTGAAGAAATGCAGAGGACAACAATCGCAATGCAGATGAAGATTGAAGCCATGCAGAAGGATTTTGATGCAATGCAAATGAGAGTGAGAAATGGGGGGAAATTTAACTGGAATTATCTTTGGGTCGTTGTTTTTTGTGTTATGTCGTACATGTGTGGCAAAAGCAGCCACTGATCTCAAGTCGTAGTAGTAGTACTAGTATGGCTAATTAATTTTGAACTAGTATGGCTAATTAAGTTTAATGAAAGGATGTTGTATGATTTGTTTTGTGGATTTGGCCAAGTTACTTTTTAGATTTCTTTTGTGGAAACGAATGCACCTAAACACATGCCCTGCCAAAAAAAAAAAAACACACCATCTCAGCACATACACTAGAGATTGCTTTCTAATAGACAGGTTCTCATTTGTGGGAAGGGCATTCACGCAGGCCCTCCACGAAAAGATTTTAACTTTGGAATGTGTTGGCCCCATAATAATTTCCAGTTACGGCTAGAGTGTATTATCTCCCTCCTCCCTGGCCAAACCCCTCTCCATAATAAGATGATATGCGCTACGAACTTAGTTAGGGAACCATACATAACATAACCCATGGTTTAGTTAGGGGTTTTAGCAAATTTGCATATAGTCCTACGTATCTTTTTTGCATGAATCCATTTTCTTTTCTTTTTCTTTTTCGTGCTTGAAAGGTAAGACACAGTAAGTTCCCATCTCTATCTGTAATTTGTTTTGCGGAAAAATTTGTTGTTAATTATGAGGGTACACTCTTATCATCAGCCCAAATAACTCCATTCCACCTAGACCGAAGCCATCACCTTTCACCTCCATCATCAATTTCTGGAGCCAAAATCATACAAGTGAAAAGATTGAAAAGTAAAATGTCAATTATATCCGAAGTCCTAAACTCATGAATTCTTGTCCTATGAGAAACCAAGAAAGAGGACATCTTCGGGCACCATGAATCTGACCCACATGAGTTTGAAGCTTATGTGCCACCAAAAAGGGCTGCTTATTTTTTTGACATTCCTCAATGAACCAAGCCGATGGGTAGAAATGCAGTTTGGCAATACAAAGGAACATAAAAGAACAGGCCCGAAAATCAAGCCAAACATGTTCCTAGTTCTCTCATCCCTTCATACTAAGTTCGATATTACTTGAATAATATCCACAAAACTCCATAGTTCATAAAAACAACTACATAAGCATGTACAAAGCTTCAGTAGTTGCAAAGAACAAAAGAAGTAAATACAAAATAGTAGAATGCTAGAACTAGAAGACAACAACGGTTCTTGAAGCAAAAGGCAGTCCAGAAACAAGGTTCATCTCCATATCCGCATACCCATATAGTTCCTGAAACACAAATAAAATTAGCATTCAATGGAATATTTCACAACGTATTTGAAGACCGTATTTCACTTAAACAAACACTTACATTCATTGTCAATGTCATCGTCATCGTCGTCGTCATCATACAAGCTAACATCTTCTGAAGACCTAAAAAAATTACACAACAATTAAAATATATTACGCGTGTAAACAATTAGGTTCAAATTACAAATAGACAAGTACACTTACATGTTCATAAGCTTCGGGCAATTTCTTTTGTCATGCGACTGCCCCAATAACCCACACCCATGACATTTCCTACTTTTGTTCACGGCCTTCTCTTTTCCTCCTTTCAAACGCTTACCACAACCCTTTGCCCTAACTTTCAGTGGTTCTTTCAAACCATGTTTGCTTCCAAGAGAAATAGGCAATTGGATAGAACTCGTTGAACCATGCAGGCGAGAACCCCTCATGCATTCAATCTTCTGTAGACTAGATAGCAACCCTTCTCTCATAATTTCAGTTCCTTCTTCATCTAATACAGCGTAATCCCCAATTTTAGAAGCAAGTTGAAAGATACCCTGTCGCCTCACGAAAAGTGAACTGCCACATATTTCTTTTTGATGACTGCCCAAGTCATCAAAAACTCTACCTGCTTTTACAGTTTTAGTCCACCTTGGCAAAATGTACGTGCTAGGGAGTTCCCTAATCTGCATTAAAGACAAGTACGCCAACAAGTGCCGACATGGAATTCCATCGAATTCAAACATCTGACAACTACAACTTGCACGGTTCGATGACTTGTCTACCGACACCTCACGACCTCTCGAACCTTCTATTTCTTCCCTATGAACCTTCCACACACAGCGCCGTTCATCGTCATGTAGTATCGTAACCACATATGCACCAATTTGAAATATTTCGTCCTGAAATTTCTTAAATGCATGGAGTGTGTATAATTCACTCATTTTCCTTTCCATCAACCATGAGGTTTTCAAGACTGGCTTCTCATTTATATCTTTGTGGTCCGAATCTAATTCATTATGTCGTACACGTGCAAGTGCCCTTTCGAACTGTGTCACAAATTCGTACATTGAATTCTTGTCAGAGAAATACCTCTTGAAGAATGCATGAGAAATTTCAGCCCTTTGACTACTTGTCATGTGGGCAGAGAAAATATGTCTCGTATATGCAGGAACCCATTTGCCACGAATTTCGTACATCGACTGCAACCATTGATGGGTGGACAAGTTCGATTGTTCTACAATATATGCCCAAGTTGCGTCAAACTCTTCAGGGCTCTCAGAATTCCAAATACATTTCTTGAACTGTTCATAATGATCTTTGTATGCCAATGCACCTATTTTCTCAGAAAATTTACTAACAATGTGCCAAATGCAATATCTATGAAACGTATTGGGAAGAGCACAAGCAATTGCTTTTGTCATTGCCGGATCTTGATCGGTTATGATCATTTTGGGCGGTGGTCCAGGCATTGCTTTCAAAAATTCCTTGAAAAGCCACTCAAAAGATTCACTTTTTTCGTCACTTAAGAAGGCACACCCAAATAGCGTTGTCTGCCCGTGATGGTTAACCCCTAATAAAGGTGCAAACATCAAGTGATATTTGTTTGTGTTGTATGTAGTATCGAATACGACCACGTCCCCGAAATACTGGTATGACTTCCTAGAGGTCACATCGGCCCAAAAACAATGGGTCATCCTATGGTCATCATCTTCCTCCATTGTATACGTAAAACCTGGATTCTTTTCTTTTTCAGTCTCAAAAAGCTCTTTCAACATGTTGGCGTCATGTCCATCTACATATTTCCTCGTATCCCTTCGAGAATTATAAATATCTCGTCGTAAACATCCCACATTTTCAAGACCCCCGGCTTGCAACTCTAAAACACTAATTTGTTGGCTAGTTGACACATTTGCAGCTGCTAGTTGTTGCGTTAACACTCTCTGTGCAAGTGACACTCGACGATGAGATCTCAAGAAATGCTTCTTTCTTGGCGTCGTAAGAGAGTGACTATGCCCCTCGACAAATTGGGTGACAACAAACCCTTCACCTGACCGATTCTTTACAACTGTTAATCTTGCACCACATTTCTCCCTAGTTTGACCCCGTTGTCGTTGACTGCCCTCAGAACATTGACTCTCCCCTTCTTTATTACAAACATACTCTTTCCTAATGGGTTCACCATTTTTATCCGTCTTGCTAGAATGGATTCGCACACTAAAACCAGCTTCGAATGCGTAATTGTTGTAGAACTTATAAACATCATCTAAGCTTTTAAATTCTTGTTTCAATTTTGGTATCACCTCGTTTTTCGTCACATCAGGACTGTAAAGTTCTTCAGAAGAATTACCAGACTCCTCACACGGCTGCATTCTAACCATCAAAAGACAAAACACTTACTAAACCATAGTGATCATAACTACCCTATTTTCTACATGAGAGAGAGAAATATACCTTCGCAGTGGTGGTGGTGGTGGAAACAAGGGGGTTGGATTGACGCTGGAACTATCTTCTTGTTCCATTTCTTCTTCTTCGTTCCTTCTTGGTCTAGTTCGAACTCTTTTCTGCTTTAAGAATGTGTAACTGGAAATAGCAAAGACAATGGAATACATTCAATTGAAGCATAGTGTGGTCATATTTTAAGTCCCAATGGCCAAGAAAAGTATCCACAGAAGCAGGTATGTCAAGTGGGGCAAACTGATTCATCCAAAAGCTTAGAGTACACATGAGCCACATGATACGTCAAATTGATGAAAGTTCGATGGTAATGCACAAATATTACAATGCAAATGGCTAGTCATCATGGTGAATTCATAGCCACGTCACTTGATCTATCAGGTCTTTGATTTCTCAAATTTTGATATTCCATGAGGAAAAGAAAAAGAGACACATGCCAGAATAAGACGACCAACTCAAAATGGGAGAGATAATGAGCACACTATTCAGTTTCATCAGTACAATCCATGAAACTTCCATGCTTGACTTCAAAAGAATCTTTTTTTGAGTTTCCAGAGCCAGTAAAAACAGGTTAACATGACACTTCCATGATGTTTTATCAGTACAAGTACATGGTAGTTCAATACTTGGCATAGAACATGTTTCTGATTTGACTTGGCGAAAGTTCCTAAATACAAGTTTAAAAAAGATATGAGTCTCCGTGAGTGTGCTGAAGGAAATAAAACAAATCAGAAGTGAAACATTCATCAGGGACAAGAAATGTATCAACAAGATTATTATAGTTTATCCCCAAAATTGAACCAAGTGCTCAAGATCTTTATATGTTAGCCATAGGTTTTATTGTAACAAATGTATCACTCAATCACGCTTCAAAACTATTGGTTTCCCAAAGCAGGGTAATTTTTCCTAACATAGCAGTTGTTCCATTATTGTGGTAAAACAGGGAAATTGGAATTGTATACAACTTATTGAGAAATTTAGCATAGGCATCAAGCACAACATCCAAAATGCGTATTTAAACACACAGAGACCCAATGTCACAAACCCAAATCCTAATTTTTTAACCAAACCAAAGATAAAAAAATAAAAACACAGATTTTTTCAGCCCTGTTCTTGCTTAACAGAAGAAACAATAATGTAGCTTTCATGTGTTTGCTCCATGAATGAAATTGAAACACTCCTCAAAATACTTTGCTGAATTCGAATCCCAAAAAAAAATCCTAATTTTCTGCCGATTTCGAATGTATGAAAAAAGCCCTAACCAAATTTTTTTAAAAATTTCCGAGAGAGATACCTTGGATGCTGGCTTCAATCTTCGTTGGGTTGCTTAGTTCGTTCTTCTTCTCCTCTTCGTTCTTTGTCGTTCGTCCTAAAAAAAAAAACCCTAAGTTCTGACGAATGGTCGAAGATCCAGATTTTTCAAAATTTTCGAGAGAGACAGAGTCGAGGGAGAGAGAGACAGAGATACCTCGGTGGATCTTCGACCTTCTTCTCGTCTTCGTTGCTCTCGTTCGATCTTCTCCTGAACGGGTTCGTCTTCTCTTCTCTTGAACAGCGTCGCCTCTCTCTCTGTCTGTCCGTCCGTCCGTGAAATGAAATGAGAAGGGGGGAACTGTGAGGGCTTCAGGGGGGTTAAGTGTAATTAATGGCCTTTTCTTGTCCTGGCCGTTGGATTCAAATCCAACGGCTCACAGTTTGATCCCGTGCCACGTCACCATCCGGGATCCCTCAAGGGAACCGGACTGTATATATATATATATATATATATATATATATATATATATATATATCCTTTGCCTATGAGGGCGTCCTCATTTTAAATAAAATGCAGACGTCCCCTTTTCTCCCCTTTTCCGATCAAATTTTGATGATTCGAGCCACTCAATGTGTTCAGAACGTGATTTTAAGGATACCCAGTATATGATTTTAAGGGTACCCGCAAGAAATTGACAAAAAAAATGACCGGGAAGGGTTTGATTTGAGCAGTTTTTATTTGAACCGTTCGATAAAATACAAACAAAAACTGCTCGGATCAAGCCATTTTTGGTCCTTTTTTTTGCTGATTTCTCTTGGAAACTCTTAAAATCACGTTCTGAACATATTGAGCGGCTCGGATCATCGCAAATTGGTTGGGAAAAGGATGTCCTTAACTTAATAAGTAAGGGCACCCTTATTGGAAGTTTTCTGTATATAGGTATTTCCATAATTATATTGTGGTCCGGTTTCGATTTTGGTCATGGTTCGGTTATGGTGCGTTTTAACATATGAAATCTAAACCAAAACCGAACTGGCTATGCAGTTTTTTTAAATTCAAAAACCAAGATGAAAGCCACGGCTAAAAAATCGATTGAAAACTGTTCCGGTCAGTTCGATTAACCATCAGCTTGGATGGAATTGCCACCCGAACCTTTCTTCTCTAAGAATCTGTTAGGTTTTTTTAATTCCCTTAAAAAAAATTCTATTTTTTTCGCATCAATTCGGTTGACCTTGTTTTTTCCCTTCAGAATCTATCTTCTTTAAGAATTTTACAGTTTTTTTATCAAAATGTTTCGTACTTTTTTGATTCGTCACAAAGAGATGAATTAAACATAAAAATAATGGGCCATAAAAAGTTTGCTAAAGACAAAAATAAGCTCAACAATTCTGCTTTTTTATCCAATTTTTTATTTTAGTAGATTTTAAAACAACATTTGGGTTTAACAATTTTTGTTTGAATGGTGTGGAGTAATGTCCCATGAAAATTAGACAAATTGATATTCAGAAGAAGAAATATCAAACCAAACCGAGCCTTAAGCCTCAATCAATTATGATTCACAGAAAAGAATAAAATTTATAACTTTTGTTAGGTTCCCCAATGCTGGAATGCAGCCATTCCATACAAACATGGTCTTAAGAAAGAAAGCAAAAAAAAAAAAAAAAAAGTAGAAAACAAATTAGAAGGGAAAATAAAGGAAGGAACACATGCAGAAATAGCTAGAAAAAGATTTGTGCTTTTGTACCTGTTTACCTATTTTTTCTCTCAACTGAAATTCCACAGAGATTTTGAAAAACAAAGTCAACAATACAAACAAAGGCAATGCGACTTGTCTCCAAAGGTGAATCTATAGTTCCTAGCTCATCATATTTCAGGACTTCGTCGGATGTGAAGTGGCAATCGAATCAAATGCGAAGTTGATAGCAAGAACAAAACTGAAGACTAACGAAAGAAATTAATTCTTCACCTTTCATAGTGTATCGACACATAAAAAGAAAATCGGTAATGTAAGGCAAACACCAATCTTCAAAGACGAAATCGGTACATGGGTTTCTAACTTAATCTACTCCTAAAATTGGTAATTCAAAGACAGAAATGTAAAGGGCAATAAATGTAAATGACATGATAAGTAAATCTAACCCAAAAGTTGGGTCAGTAAGACAACAAATTCGAAACAAATAAAGATAAGAGCATCTACAATGGCGATGGAAAAGAGCTAGGGATGAATAGTCATTTTAACATTGGTTAAAAGTTAGTTGATTGTAAAATATTAATTAACTTTTCCCCTCAACTTAATTCAATTACTACTTTCGTTCAAAAATAACTGTCATGTCCGCCAAATGAGGATTTTAAAAAATTTACAAAATATATTTTATTTTTAATGTAATGTCTCGATTTTTGGAAACGTTAATTTAAATAAAATAATAACAAGTTTATTATATGTTTAGATAAAATCATAATTTAGTCTTACAAACAAACAACAAGTCTTCAATCAAATTACATTTATTTAACTTAAAAGGGAAGGGGCACTATGATAATCTACTCCTCTTGGCGTCCATCTTCTTCAACAAGGTTTGGTCAGCTACGTACTCCTTCAGCTCATAAAACTGTCCATGTTTGTCTCCAAGTTCTAGCATAAAATGTCAGGATCACAAAAGTAGCACCATGAGCAATTAAGCCCAATAGCTAAGCATATAACAGTATCATTTTTACAAAAATTTAACATCACAATGATAAATAGAAGTGTCAGTGTCTTTTCATGTTTATCGCAACATATCATAAACCGTGTCATCATTTTTCAAGTATCGATTCCACTTTTCATTTTATTTCCTCGAGCGTACTTGTTCCGCTGACCATCTTTTAGGACCTACCGAGCTCCCTCTCAGGCTAAATTTAGATTTTGCCACCCGAAAACATTGATTCCATTGACCATCTTTCAGGACCTACCGGGCTCTCAGTTTTTAATTATTTCACAACGCACACACGACACTAGTTCCGCTGACCATCTTTCATGACCAACCGGGCTCCTAGGCCACACATGCACACCTAGCCATGATTCCGCTGACCATTCTTTCAGGACCTATGGGGCTCTCATGCTCACACATGCACACCCGAGCCATGATTTCGCTAACCATTCTTTCAAGACCTACCGGGCTCTCAGGCTCACACTTTTATTAGTCCTTTTCACATTCCATTTTCTCGTTTTTGTAGTCACTTCTCGTTTCTCGTGTCTCGTAAACATACATCATTTTCTTGCGTTCATATTAGTCTTTCAAAGCTTGCTAAAATGATGCGATAATACTAAATCTCTAATCTCATGCATTTTTATTTTTGACAACATTGAAAATTATAACATCAAATTTATCAAACAAACATAACATTTCTAACCATGCAATTAATTAAACATTGCAACGATAATATCAACTTTTCACCTTAAACAATTTAATCATGTGATATCATAAAAATTTTAATTTCAATATCTAACATATAGCACATCAACATTATTCTTAGGTGAGTAGATAGGAGGTTTCTACCATTCTTCTTGGCGGTAGTAGCGGCTATGGTACCGTCGGGTCGAAAAGTGGACGGAGTAACGTCGCTTCAGCTTGATTGAAATAAAAAGAATATATACTTTCTATCTTCTTCTTTTTTAAGAAAAACTTCGAAATTCCTAGATTCTTGGAAAATTAAAGATTGGAGGGTGGTCTTGAGTGGTGGAGGAAAGGTGGCTTGAACTAATTTCCTCCTCCTTTCTCTCTTTCTAGCCGAAACCTCTCTCTCTTTTTCTCTCCAAACTCAAACTAATGAAGTATGTGCAGATCAAAAAAAAAAAAAAACTAATGAAGTATGTGAAGTGGATGATTAATTGGTGGTGTGAGAAATGAAGGAGCCGCCCTTGGTATTTATAGGCTAAAGAGCTCATCTCTCTCCTCCTCTTACCCAGTTCTCTCTCTCTCTCCCCCTCCAAATCTATCAAAATTAATTTCCCTAAATCAAGGGTTTTATTTGTACAACAAATCTTAGGCAAATCCTTAGTAAATAACTAGAGTTTATGGCCAAATCCGTAGGGTTCTTAAGGGTTTGTACAATAGTATCAAGAACAAAATCTACTCCCATCTCTCCCTCCCTCATCTCGGCTAACTCTCTCTCTCTCTCTCATGCAATCTCTCCTCGTGATCATTAACTCTTTCCTTGATTTAAGGGATTCAAAGTACAACACCTTAATGGAAAATCTACAAGAAATCTAAGGGAGAATCCTAGAGTTTAAGGGCTAACAACTAGAGTTTATAGTTGGATGTACATGTATCAAGTGGTACAAGATTTTGTGAGCAAAATCCATCTCTCTCTCTGCACCCTCCCTCTCTCCATCACTCTCACATTTAAACCTTTCCATGATTTAGGAGAATAAAATCTAGAATTTTGATGGCATGATCTTGAAGTACAAGATCAAGATTTCACACCCCTCACATCTCTCTTTGTTTGTGACCTTAATGTGTGCCGAAATAAGATGCCCCAAACATAAAGCTAGGTCGGTTGAAAGCATAATATCCGGAAGTCCGAGGTCGAATCCATGGGGAGCGTGTCCATAACTTGATTGAAAATTTGCTTTGCGTAGGGTTTTAGCATTAGGACCGCTAACCAAAGTTTGGCGTTGAGACGGCCAACTTGGGAGAGATTTAGTTAAATGGCTACTTAACCTAATTATGGCTTTTTTACTGGAGATTAAAACTAAAGGCTAAGCTTAGGGATAATCAACACCCATAACACAAAGGTAAACTTGTTCTTCTTCCCTTAACTAAAGTGTTAAACGTGGCTAGGGTTTTTGAGACATTTTGACAAACACTTGGAAGGACATAGCTCCAAGCATCATAGGTGGCAAGTAGTTTAACCCTTACCTACATATGATCAAAGAGGTTAACACCTTTGAGTTTTGATACATAAAAATACCCCAAGCACAAGCTTAAACTAGGAAACAGAGATTTATGAGAGAAAAACAAGAAATACCCATGGCTACGGGATGCTAACCATCCCACAACCTAGCCTTACTACACTACTCACACATATCAAAGGAAGACATGAAATGAGCAAGGGTAAAGATAAGGTAAATACTAAACATTGATTAAACTCGAAATAAACACAAGATTCTCGAAGAGGAGAGAATTCCTTACAACTTTAATGAAGATGGAAAGCTTCGAAAGTAATTAGATTATACCTAAAATCCCTCCTCAAGACATGAATGAGGAGAGAGGTGAGAGCTCCTTTAATGGAGGTAGAGAGAGAAAGTGCAAGAGTAAAGATATCCCAAAAATCGGACTAAAGGTGGTATATATACCTCCTTCCGCAGTTAATTACAAAAATGCCATAGAAAAGTTCGCGAAGGGCCTTGGGGATCGATACCCCACACTAGGGGATCGATCCCCACGCTTGCTGGATCTGCTGGGGGTGGCTGGGGGATTGATACCCCTGTGTATGGGGATCGATCCCTGTGCTAGCTGGATTCTGCACCAGGTCTTCTGCTTTTCTCGGCCTTCAAGATGCTCCGCGTCCTCCTCCAATGCTTTGAATACTTCGTTTGGGACTCGGAATGACTTCTCGAAGCTTCTCGCGTATTCATATTCGTCCGGATTCCCCCGGGGATTATTGGGAGCCTTGAAAATGCCCTTTTTGCTCCAATTACGTACGATCAACAAAAATACACCTTGCATGCAATATCAAATAAAAGCGAGAGAATATGTATGCAAGTGTGACAAAACGAAGGAAGATAAGCCCCATTATTTACACTATTGAGGGCTTCTCACTCTCGGCATACACTGCTTCGCCACAACCTAACCATTGAAAAAAGGTTGATTTACCCCAAGCATAGGGCTAGGTCGTTGTCAGCATAAATACCAGAAAGTCCGGAATCGTTCCCACAGAGAGAATCTCTATAGCTTGTTAGGATTTGTAGATGCAAGGGTTTCCGGCGTTTAGACGGCCAACTATTGGTTTTACTTTGAAAGGTGGTAAATACTCTTATGAAAAAGACTAGAAATGAGTTTTACTAGATTTAACAAGCGGCAAGGCATAAAAGTTCATAACACCCGTAACTTAAGTCATCCAACCCTTCTCAACGAAAACTCAGTTGAATCGCACGGCATAGACTATCAACTGGAAGACTTAACTATAAAACCATTAAAAGACTAGAAGTATAGTTTGGAAAACAAGTGTGCTCTTTCGTTCTCTTGGCAAACACAAACCAAGACTTCGCTCCGAAACCATGTGTACTAGCACATGATCACTGGAGATTAACATCGACAAGTTTTGTTACATAAAAGGCGAACCCTTCTCCTTTTCCAAACCGAACCTCAAATCTTGAGTTGAGAAGAGCAAGATTAACTTAAGTCACAAGGCATTAATCACCCCGATGCCTAGCCTAATCGACTACTCACACATACTCAAAGAATCTAAGCATGGTAAGAAATCTAGGCAAAAGATTTAACCGATAAAATCGGAAATAAACTTGATATTGTAAAGGATCTCAACGATACAAACAACTTTAATACTCGATAATTTAATGTAACATAAATACCTTGGATTGTTCTTGAGAAATTACAACTTAAAAGGCTTGAAAAGCTATGGAGGAACTTAGGTATAAAAAGACTTAAAGTGAAATGTATCTAGGTAATGACTAAGGGGGAGAGAGCGGGGTATTTATACAACTCAGCCTTTCTCTCCACAAAAATATCCCAGAACTTGACAAAAGTGGCAAGTATTCCATAAATGAAAAGTTGAAAAAACAGCAAAAATATCTGCAGGAGACCAATGTTATCGATACCTATTAATAAAGGTATCGATAACATCAGTCTAAAATTCCCCGTAGATGCATGGTATCGATAACTCAAAACAATGTTATCGATACCCTCAAGGCTGGAAAGCTTCTGGACCAAGATCACCAAATGGTATCGATAACTCCAACAATGTTATCGATAACATTGTGAAAAATTGCAGATTTCGAAGGCAGGCTTCCTTCCTTGCCTTGAACACCTCCGGGCATCCTCTGGGGCATCGTCACTTTTCTCGTGGGACTCGATGGCACAACACCTCATAGCCTCGGGTGCTCGGTTACCCTCGAGGGCTATCCTTGGCGTACGTCAAACTACGCCTTATTCTCAAGTTTTACCTGAAACGCTTACAAAAATACCTTATGCGCAAAATCTAACAAAAACAACCACTTAAATATACAAACGCAGCAATTTGAAGGATTTGAGCACCAAAATTATTATTATCTTGGGTGCTTATCATACTCGCACACACTCTCACTATGATTTTCTCGCATGCATGCATTGATAGCTATAGATTGAGGTTGTACAAATGAATCCATGGGATTCAATCTCCCAATATCTCCTCCATGATTCAATGGATTACAATCCTAGGTTGGAGGATTTGCAAATCTCCAAAGATCTAACCCTCACTCTCGACTCACCCACACACACTCACATCTAAATTTCTCAAATCAAGGATTGTGTAGTACTAAAAATCTAAGGAAAAATCGTATGATATCAAAGGGTTTTAATGGCTAGTTCCTAGAGTTAGATTAAAATAATACAATCACTTTAATTTATAAAAAAAGTGATAAAATGATATTTAAGTAAAAGAATTATAATAAAATATTTAATTTTATTCACAAAAAATTGGCCAAAATTTTAGGTCGTTCCATTTAACTTCCATCCAAATTTTTTAAAACATTATCTTTAAAAAAAAAGAAAGCCGATTACGGCGTGTTTTGGTTACTCCAGCCACTTTCTAGCGACTATCAAGTAACTCTGAAAAACTTTATGATAGATGGGAGTTGGATTAATTTGGGTGAGGTGGCAATGATAGCTATAGTCATTTGGGGATGGATATATCCATCTCCATATCCATGAAATTGAGTTTTAATGGCTAGTTCCTAGAGTTAGATTAAAATAATACAATCACTTTAATTTATGAAAAAGTGATAAAATGATATTTAAGTAAAAGAATTATAATAAAATATTTAATTTTATTCACAAAAAATTGGCCAAAATTTTAGGTCGTTACATTTAACTTCCATCCAAATTTTCAAAACATTATCTTTAAAAAAAAGAAAGCCAATTCCGGCGTGTTTTGGTTACTCCGGCCACTTTCCGGCGACTATCAAGTAACTCTAGCAAATTTTATGGTAGATGGTATTTGGATTTGGGTGAGGTGGCAATGATAGCTATAGTCATTTGGGGTTGGATATATCCATCTCCATATCCATCAAATGCATTTTTAATCCCCATTGGAGCCCTGATTTTTGCATCTGAGGATGGAAAATGACTATCCATCCCCTCATTGGATTTGCTCTAATTTCTTTGATTTGTTGGAAAGACTTTACAATAAAGCCTAAATGGGCTATTTATAGGAAACAAAAAAGTGTAGGAAATAACTTCCATTAACTATTTTTGATCTTCTTCAATCATTTGCTTCCACTTGTCCAAATATGTAGGATGATGCCATGTGTTTTTTCAACTTCCAAGTGAATAGGACTAGGTAAGCCAAGTGTCCAACACATGTAATAAAAATTTAATACTACTAAGAATACCAGTAATATAGGTAACATTTCCATGATGACAACCTTTCCGACAGACAAATGGTAAAAATATGGTGTATACAGTATCCCATTAGTTCCATTTCATCAAATTGTAGGAACTAGTTTCAAAGGAGGCAAAGAACAATAATGTTTGGTACCCAAAATATCTTATTCCGAGAGTATGAAGATTATGAATTATATAAGACTAGCGCATGCCCGTGCCTGAAAGCACGGCTCTGAATCAATGGTCAAAAAATTTATTCTTGAATATCCCTCTAACCTCTTTAACGCAAAGGCAAAAAAAAAAAAAAAAAACTCAACATAGCATCCTCCTTTACTCATCAATACTGTTAAAAAAAAAACTCAAAATAGTTCAGTTTTTTTTTTGCCCAAAGAAACACGTAGAAGAATTGTGTGTATTCTTATAAAAAATGTTGTTTTCTTTTCGCGTATGAATCCAAAAATGATTGTTTTCTTTTTTACTGTAGGAAAATCAACCTAAAAGGAATCAACTTAAAAGCAAATTAATATTGAATTGAAGGTAAGGAAATCAACTTTAAAAAAATCAATTGAAAAAGGAAGGGGTGTATATTTCTTATCAGGGAATTAAACGTGTAACTTCTTTTTTTTACATTAGTGTAGGTGTATATAATAGAAAATATTTATTTAATCCGACGGCTATAACCTTATCAGAAAGTACCATCGAACGGCTATAGATGCTACTTTGTTTGTATGCCTAGACATTTTTAAAGAAAATTGCTCTATTTTATAATATAAATTTGTCAAATTTTATAAATTAAAAAAAATACAAGAGAGAAGGGATGGAGAAAACAGAAGAAAAGAAACTAACTACTCGTTCCGGGGCCACTCAGTAAACCAACAATGTAAAACTTACTTGTTCCAGGGCCAGGGGCACTCCTGAATTTATTATTTATTTTTACAAAATTTTAAAAGCAAATCAATAATGTAAAAAGCATCATTATTCTCGAGCTTATCAACAATTTGAGTCGGATAATAACCACCCCCTCCTATGAATCTACATGTTGCTTATGACACATTGCCTTGGATAAATACAACTGAGAGAGGGAGTATTAAACTAGGTTAATTATTAGAAAGATGCTAACCTCAGTCCTAAGGGCGCTGGATAATATGTATGAGGTACATCAATATTCGAAAAACAGTTTATTGATATATTTGTAAAAGTGTATTAGTATATGTGGGATAGGTATTAAAATCCAAACTTGTTTGGCATTATTCGCATATTAATTATCAATCGCAAGCAGAGGTTAGCAATACCCTAATTATTATCCAGTGGTCTTAAGATACTGTCACGTGCTCAAACGCCCTCCATGTCAATATCATTATCTAAAGTTCTTACTCTTGATTATGAACTCTACTCGAATGTATAGTTGTAAGGAGAATTAGGACGTCACATAACAACGCCCCACCACTATCAAGTAATTTTTCAATAAACTAAGGTCAATCTTATCGTAAAATACCTATGTCATACTCACGTGCTAAAACTCAATAACAACCAATATTATCTTAGAAAATTAAAGAGAAAGTCTACTAATTTATACAATATAATTTACACAATATGTTGACGTGGCACTGCATAAATAGCGGTTGCAAAGTAGTTGTTATCCAATTGCCAATCATACTGATACAATACCACATTAACATGTGTAAATTATTAAACGTGTTGTTGTGTTTATAAACTTGTTCAAATTAAATTATGTCAAACTCAACCTTAGTAGTCCTCGCTGCCCCCTAGATACCACTCTACTACGTAGAATTATTAAATGTTCCTGTATCACCGTCCTGTGATGCTATAATGTCATTTTTCTCCACGCATTAGTGTGAGTTTTATCACAAAGTATGTAGCTTTCAGGTGAGAGGAAGGATCCTGGAACACCACATAGCGGTGCTCCAGGGGCGCCAAATAATCACTCACCCACTAACGACTTAACAAATATTGCAAGCAATTGTAAATCAACATGTGTCAAACCTAGTACAAGTGCGTTATATTTTGTCTTTGATTGGATCATGCTATGAAAGCAACGTAATCTTCACAGCATCAGCAGATTACTTTTGAAACCTACAGAAAGAAATGAAAAGTATTTTAAAGGAAAATAATTTTTATACTCATTTTATTTGTTTTTATTCTTCTAAATGACAAAAATGCCCTTTGCATGTCCAAAGTGAGTTAGTAAGTATGATTACTTTGGTAATTTTACATGGATAAAAACAAGAAAAAGAGTTAATAGTATAAAACGGAGTTGAAAGATTTTTTTTTTTTTTAAATATTCCATATTTTTCGGCATTATGTGTTTCAAGAAAAGAGAGGAGACGATAAATTAATTAAAAAAAATATGGTCAACTTTTTCATACTTCTCTTTCAAAGAGCATCTCCAAAGGCTGGGCGAAATTTTTGTGGCCGACAAGAATATGTCCCACCCGCTTTTTTAGAAATTAGTAAAGCATTGTTTTGATTATTTTTAGTGTTATTAATATAGTAATATCTTTTGATTTATGATTTAGATCAAGGCTGAATTCAAACAATTTACATTAGCCTATAAAAGTTTTTGAAATACTTTCATAAATAAGTAGTAGTAAGCACATATGCGTATTAGTTACTCCAAGAAAAACAAAATAGATTCACTTGTTTATATTAACACCAGAATACAAAGATATACTAATATCAGGAGAATATATTTCAATTGAAAAGTATTCTTTTTATTCAGCCCGCGGATCGAAATTTTGGAGCCGGCCACCACTTTCCAAAGAAGGTAGCAAATTTGTACGCCAAATTTAGTTTTGGTGACACATGTGATAATTTGAAGAGTCAGTTGCTACTTGTTAGCTACAACTTACAAGTGCAATTCAAGAGACTTTTGAAATTCCGAATTTCTCAATTCTCATTACTCTTTCATTTTAAGGGATCCATTTTATCAAATAAACTATAACTAGACGCAAATCATAAATATTATTATCTATGAAGTGAAAATTTAAAAAGTCATTTGTTACTCTTCAAATCTGAAGAGTGAGAGAGCTAACTAAAATGGTGTAGCGAGTGTATTACCTTGTTGAAAGTATCTTTTGTTGATTTTGTTACCTCTAATTATCTTTTCCGTTTTTTCTCTTTTTTCTACACAGTTTCCAAACAGGGTGTCTGCATTCGTGTAAACTTTTAACTCTGAAACTTATTTCGATATTTTTTTCCGTAAATTTTTATTTAGTTTTTTGTCGTAATTTTTGGGGTTAATCGTTCGCCTCGACTAGACGAATTGAAAATGTATAGAAATATGGGCCAATGTTGAATAAATTCAAATAAGACGGCATTTTAAACAAATAAGACAGTTGTTTGATAATTTTTTCGTCTTTAGTGAATTTTTTTTGTTTTCCGTCATAATTTTGTACTTTTTAGACTCCTACTATCGTCGAAACGGATAATTAATCCAAAAAACATGACGCAAATCTAATGAAAATTCAGAAAAGACCAACAAAACACACAAAACGAAGAAGAAAAATAAGTTTACAAGAATGAGAAAGGTCCTGCGTAACAGGGGATTATATTTCCCAACCGTTTTGCCTATATCATATGGAGAGAGGGAGGAGCTAATAATAAGGGGAGGAGAGAGGGAGGAGCTAATAATAAGGAGAGAGAGAGAGAGAGAGAGAGAGGAGGAGGGAGGGAGAGCTCAGTTTGATCGTCAATCCCTAGTCAACTTTCTCTCACTACGGTGAAAAGAATGTATCTTTCTCTGTCTCTGTAATCGACTACATATATGGGTCTTTTTCTCCTGTGAATTTTCTCAGGTTCTGCTTGTGTGATGGAGTAGAAAGTAGTAGCGGTTGAGGTCTCTGCATCTTCTTGTGAGTCTCTCTCTCTCCTCACTTGCATTAACCTTGATCAGTTTATCTTTCTATCTCGGGAATTCTGTCTCTATAATTGGCTGGCACGATCCTCGCAATGTGAACTCTTCTTTGGGTGCTGAATTTGCTTCTTTAAGCTTTACTATTTGTGGGGTTTCACCAAATGCAATGTATTTGTCCTGATTTAGTGATTTTGATTAATTCTTGGTTTCGTTTCCTGTAAACCTAAGAGAAAGAAACATAAAAAAGTATCATCAGTACCAAAAGTTCACATAAATAATTAAATACTTGTAATTTTCGGATAAAAAAAAAGATAATTTCGTGCATAATTCTATAATATTTTCTTTAACCAAATTCAAGATCTCTTTAGCTCTTTCATTTGGTGTGAAGACTGAAGAAATTCAAAAAAGTATACATGGAGGTTCTTTATTTTTTATCCAGAAATTGCAAGTCTTTTTAGTTTTTATAATAAAATATTACTTTGCGATAGAGGGAGTATAAAATTTCAATTGGTAGAATGCTAGAAATCCACTCTTCGATGTGACATTAGTTGTACTTGTTATTGTGTACTACGAGCATCTCCACTCCTTACTACTAAAACTCAAAATTTGAGTAAAAATCCTTAAAAGGCTCCTCCACAAACCTATATCAAATTTGAGTTTTACTCAAATTTTTGAAGGCAAATTTCACGCTGTTGTATTTACGACTCTGCCATTAATGAAGTTTTTGCTCATATTTGTGCTTGGGTTTGAGTTTGCCCATTGGAGCACACAATACCAAATGAAGCTTGTACTCAAATTTGAGTGAAAATTTGAGTAAGGGGTGGAGATGCTCTAACGTATTCCTCGCAAACTTAAAATTAATATCCCTGCATAATTAACTGGAGAAGTATGCACGTGATTGCAAACCCATCGGCCGCTGTGTCAGACACAGTTGTGTCCAAAACATTTTCCTACTAACTGTGCCTGCAGAAAATTGATGACCTTTGGATGTGTTTATATTTGTTCGTTTCAGTTTATTTTCTACTTTCTTTTTCCAAGTTGGTTTTACATATTTTTCGAAAAGTTGATCCAGACACGGTTCCAATATTGGGTGAACAATTGATTTTATAGTTCAAAACCATTCTGTTCAAGGTTTAGTCCCTTTCTGTTGTTATTTGAGCAAGCCTTTGCCAAATTGGTTCTTTCTCTTTTTGCGAAATTTATCACACATACTTGAAAGCACCAATGGCAGTTATTCTCATGAGTTTTGAGCCTGACAGTGTTTAAGTTTTAGTGATGAGGTTTTGGTCACATTCTGAGAAATGAGAATTGTTAGTTTACTTTCAACATAACAAAAGAATATGTGCAAGCAAAGAGATTTAAAAACCTCATGTATCGAAACGGTGGTTGTGTGAAATGTCCACTAGAAAACTCTTAACATGGCTGATTATAGCGCATTAGCCATGACTGACTCTATTTCAGGTATTGCCCATGCAGTTCACAGACATTAATATAAGAACACCTTAGGAAGACTTTTAAATATTTAGTTCACTAGTATTTGCAGAGCATTTAACCGGATGGTTTTACTTTTTTCCCCTTGTCTCTAAGGAATGATAGTGAACCTTGTCCTACATTTCCATTTAATATTTTTGTTAATGTTATTAGGTTCGTTTGTTTTGACCTGTCATAAAGATTGATTTAAAGGATAAATTACGTTGCCGGTGGCTACGATAATAACTAAAACAAATTGAGCCTTAAGTCCCAATCAATGGGGGTCGGCTACTAGAATCCATTGTCTCCATTGAGTTCTGTCGAGGGTATCCTATTCTGTGATATCCAAGAAATATAGGTCTTTTCGAACTACCGCCTCTAAAGTCAATTTTGGTCTACCCTTCCCCTTAGTGCTACCATCTACGGTAACCATATCACTCCTAAATTCATCATTTTTTAAATTTATCATCATAGTAAGGGTAGCATTGATAGAAGATAAGATGATTCCAATATTATATTGTAGTACTTTGGTTGTAAGTATCACTCATAACGTCATGGAACAAATGGAGCTAGGAAAAAAATGCTCAAATAGATATCATTGGGAGGTGGATTTAAAATGAAAGAAAAATGAATGTTAGTTTCTTTTAAAAGTTTGGAGAGCCCGATATACATTTTGGGACTGGCTTTCTAAAAGCTTAAGCTTGTGGAATAGTTGGTGGTCTACATGTATTGGAGCTCAGGTTTAGGGAGGTCTTGGTCTAAAGTCACTCTGTTTACATTGTCAGCAACTGCATTTTGCTTCTCTTTATGCATGGATGGTTTGAAAATGGGCTGCAGGACCACAAGTGTTATGTACCTATTTGGGTGGTTACCACGAACCGCTGCGACCACTATAGTGCTGTGATTGAAAATCATAGCTGTAACAGATTTTCTGGTTAGGTAACGTCCGTAAAGACCATTACAACTTTGTTATGGAAATTACGACTCTATTTTCAGCAAATTCTGCTTATGACACTAATCTTTATACATATATACATACGTATATATACATATATGTACAGTGCACTTCTAATGCGGACCTCCGCATTCAAGCAAAGTGTGGACCTCCCTTTCCCGATCGAATTTCGATGATCCGAGCCGCTCAATGTGTTCAGAACGTGATTTTAAGGGTACCTGTGAGAAATCAGCAAAAAAAAAGACCGAGAAGGGCTTCATCCGAGCCGTTTTTGTTTATTTTTTATTGAACGGTTCAAGTAAAAACTGCTCAAATCAAGCCCTTCCCGGTCATTTTTTTTGCCGATTTCTCGCGGGTACCCTTAAAATCACGTTCTGAACACATTGAACGGCTCGGATCATCAAAATTCAATCGGGAAAGGGGAGAAATGGGGTGGTCCGCACTTTGCTTGAATGCAGAGGTCCGCATTAGAAGTGCACTGCATATATGTATGTATGTATATATATATATATTCTCATGTTTATCAATTGCTAAAATTACTCTGAAATCACGTACAAACATATAGATCTATGTACTATGTCCAAACTTCAAATTATATTTAAGTTGCTATGATGGTTAGATGAGCTTGGTTTAGTGTTGCAATATTTCCCACTCGATATTTTTTTTTTGTTTTCACTCGATCCTTTGATTCTTAACTTGTATCTGTCTGGTTTGAGGATCAATCTTTTGAATAAGCTTGGGTATTATGTGTTTCCTTTTATATTTGTACTTTTGGCACATTGTACGACAGTTGTTTTTTGACCCAATGGCTATCGACATCAAACATGCTTCAATTTTTTTTACTCCTCATAATAATGGACGAAGTATCTATATGTACCAGTGCTTTAGAAGGCTCTAAGCGCACTGAGGTGCCATGGTCCCCTAAAGCCTAGGCATAACGCCTACGCGCATCTCATCAAAGAAAGGCACAAGTTACAAAAAAAGGATAGAATTCCAATATAGGAAAAATTTCCAACATAAGAAATTCTTATTCAAAATACCATAAAACATAGCATTTAAAATGTTTAACTAACCAAAACATAACATCCATAAAATCTAACATATTAAATTCAACTTTGGAGACATAATAAAATGCCATGCTGAGCTCTGGCTCCTAGCACCTGCTGACAGCTCTCGAATTATGTACACCTATTACTATTAGTCGTCATCCGTACCAATTACTTCATTTTCTAAATCATCATTTGATTTATATACGTATACGTAAAACAGAGAAGAAGCAGCAGCATCTACGGTTCACAAGATCCTTTCACAATGTGTGCTCGTTTGTTGCAGCTAGGATTGTTGATCGAAGCCCTTTCAAATGAAGGATTTTAAGTAGTGTTTCTCACCTTATAATACCTTATGAATCAATGGATGAGATGAGATCTTAAACAGATCTGGAAGAAAGTGAGGGGTGCCTCAAATGCACTTCGAGAACTACACCTCGCCTGTAGGTATTCGGATGTGCCTCGTGCGCCTATGAAAACACTGATATGTGCACTCAAAATACAAAATTGAAAAAGATAAGATAAGATAAAATCGTTAAACAAAACATAAAATGTAGTAGCAACTTGAAACTGCGTAAAGTTTGTATAAATGTTGATACTTGATAGTGTCTAGAAACTAAACAAAATCCACTAAAACCTAGTTTGAAAATTAAGCAAGGCAAAATGTGATTGTGAATTGAAAACAATAAAACATGTTATAGAAGTTTTCTTTTATATTGTGTAAAGGAGGAAAAAACTTTCAGGCCTGTAATTGCTTCAACCATTACAGGTTTGGCCAATCCTACTCAACACTATATAGAGGTAATTGTGGCAAAAGGGGCCAATCTGGTCTAACACCGTAAGGTAATGGATGGAATTGCCATGAAACGAGTTTTTATCGATTAATAGATCACTTCTACTTCGTTGGAACATATAATCAGAGGACACGTATGGTTAGGTTTCATATGTATACTTGGTGGGATCTAGCATATCTTAATCAATTTGTTCGCGGGCTCAATGCAGGCTTGTATGGTTTGGAGAGGCTTGCTTATGTTATAGTTTAGCTGCTTTATCTGTCCATGTTCAAATTTGATGAGATATCAATAAATAGATTGAAGTGCATTACTATATAAATGGTTTGCATGATATCTAATCTACAGAAATAGGGGTTATCTTATCAAGGAAATTGAGTGGCTCATTCTTTCTTTTAACTTTGAGTCTAACAAAGATAAGTTATGGTTATTTTACTGTGCTATTGCTTCATCGCCGCTGTGACTACTACATGAGCTGCCACCATTTTTTGGAATCTTGCTCTGGAGGGAGGGTGTAAGAGAGCTTTTCATATATTGTTCAAGCCATTTTTTCTATCCGCTTAATGTTTTTGGACAACTCTTTCTAACAAGCTTAATTGGGTGAACTGTCTTGTTACATGTGCAAGAGACATAAGTTATGGTCCCACCATCTCCAGTGACCCATTATAACGTATGGACGAATAAAAAGAAAAACAACAAAACGTAAACATTGATGTTTAACATAGAGTATAGTTCTGTTACTACTATAGAATGAATTTGAATTATATTTGATCTACGGTTTTATGGATTATTTCACCAAGGATTTGAAACCTTTGGGAATTCGCAGAGATATTTTTCCTTTTTCCATTTTCTGCTTTCTTGATTGAGTTCCCTAAAAATGGGCTTTAATACGGAGAACTTACGCTTATTTTACTCCACAATCGCTTCATCGCCACTGTGACTGTTACACGAGCTGCCACCATTATTTGAAATCTTGCACGGGATGGAGGGTGTTGGAGAGCTTGTCATATTTTGTTCAACCATTATAACGTATGGACAAACAAAGGGAACACAACAAAAGGTAAATTTGATTTTAA
Organism: Rhododendron henanense subsp. lingbaoense; assembly: GCA_020567845.1. Lineage (NCBI taxonomy): Eukaryota > Viridiplantae > Streptophyta > Magnoliopsida > Ericales > Ericaceae > Rhododendron > Rhododendron henanense. The sequence continues at coordinate 29,346,492 of CM036320.1, read as the reverse complement.
ACACAGATAACCAAATTAGTTATCTTCATGTGCGAGTCAGGGGCTCACGTGAGGGCTAGTGTTCGAATTTGCCCTACATTAGTTATTATCACCTCTTAAACTAGTATATCAGCCTCTGGTTGCTAATTGGTTTTGAGTTGGATACTTTAACAAAGATGAATAATGCCTTGGTTTCTTGATTTTGTGGATTGGGTAAAAGTCAAATAAAATGGCTAAAAATATACTACTATATATATTTAACTTTCTGCTATATACCCTGAATCACTTTCCATTTTCCTGTATAGTGAAAAAAATAGCGTGGTTACGTTACTCATTGCGCTTGGAACTTAGGGTCCAGGAGGCCTTTGAGCTTAAATGAGCCTACGAGGTGGACTGATCTAACTGAAGCATCTAAAGAATAATATGACCGAAAACTTTGAACATTTCCCTACATTTGATATTGTTTTTCTGTCATTGTGGGACTATTTTTTCAATATTTTGCATTTTACTACCCAAACATCAAATGGTGTGTCTCAGAATAAGCTAATTGTTTGTTTCCTTGCTTGAATTTCCAATCGTCTTTTGAACTCTTGTAATCCTAGATATGATTTTCTTGTAATTTATTATCCTGTATGTTCATTTTTTATTTTCTATTTCCTTATTTGCAATTGCTGACAAAGTATTTACGTTGGTGACACTGCAGTTAAAGCCTCTGGGACAGGATGGGTAAGACAATTTCGTTGTTTGGGTTTCCCTACGTCTTGTCTGGGGAAATAGTTAAGGAATTCATAGAGCGATACACAGGCGGAGGAACAGTAGTTGCTTTAGAGGTTAGGGAGCCCAAAAAGAAGGGGTCAAGAGCATATGCCATAGTTCAATTCACCAATACCAGAAGTGCTGATAAGATTATCACCTTGGCTAATCAAAAGTTGTATTTTGGAAGATCTTATTTAAAGGCGGAAACAAAGAACTTTGATTTAGTACCAAATCCAAAGAATTATGAACATGTTATGGAAGGTGTAACTATATATTGTGGATGTCAGACCTCGAAGGAGAAGTTTTCAGTGCTCTGGGAAAGGGAAGATATCACTGTAAAATTCGGTTTTGGACTAAGAAAAGTGTATTTCTTCATGTCCTACCATGCTCTTGAGTACAAGCTTGAGCTATTTTATGAGAACATCTTGAAGATTGAGCTACATCGTCCACGTGGGCAAACAGCAAAGTTTCTGCTCATTCAGGTTTAGTCCCGTAAAATGTTTTACCTTTTTCATTAAGTTATTTACTTTCATTTGTACTCCTCCTGAATTAGATGCATTTTTATCTAGCAGTGTTATATCTATTGCATAGGTTAAATAATCTACGTGCCCAGGTTGTGTGGTGATTTAAGTGATTTGGCTTTTGATTAAGCAAAATAACTTGTAACCATCAAATTACTATGCATGACAGCTTGTCAAAAATCTTTAAAAACGAAAAAGAGAGCTTCATAACTTCATATGTCTCCACTATTTGGAAAGAGTCGAAAAACTAAAGATTATTGTCCTTTTGATGTTAGTCTTGTTAGGAACATGTGTGAAAGATTGAGTCCCACATCAGATAAACAGGAAAAGGGTTGGACCTTAATATACAATTGGGTGTCTCACCACTTAATCAGCGTCTACCATTCAAGAAAGACTTACCTAAACTTTGACTATTTCTTACTATTTGGGTTGTTCCCCCCAACGTGTCCAGCTAGTGTCCAAAACTCCTTGTGTGTCTAGAGTGTGATTTAGGTGTCCCCAGAGCGCCGGAATTCAAAATCTCAAAACAAATAGGGCACTTTTTATTTGAGTGATGAACATATTCCTGGAGAGTATCGGCACTTTTGATTTTAGGTGTTCGTGCATGGTGCATCATAGCAAGGACCCGTATCCAAAAGATGGACGTGAGGACGTGGAACAAAGTATTATCTTATCGTACATTTTATGAATTATGAAATGAGATGTTTAACTATTTGGGAATGCACCTGAAACTATAGGCAATTCAAGGGAATAAAAGGATTTTTTTATCTCATTGGGACAGGTTATTACAAATTTACTCTTTAACCAAGAACCAAGCATCATTCACAACTAGATGATCCAAGCGTGACCTGAGTTCAGGCATCGGACATATTCCATTGTACCCTTGTCCTCATAACTGGTTGACATGTTGCATTGGGGAAAATGGAGGAGTCCACTGTCCATCTAATACAACACATACAAATTCTTGGAGCCTTTTGTAATTAATTTAAGTACTTGTTCATTGGTTAATGAACAATCCCTTTGTCTTGTTACTAGTTTCGGAATTCGTTAGACATAGCTTGTAGATTTGGGGAGTCAATCCCTGTACTCCCTGCCACATTATGATGAAATAGTCATATGCATATTTTCAGAGTTTGGGGGTCTGTCCGCTCCTTGATTAAGTTAACCTGTTTCTAACCTAGTTTTTAAAATCCAACTATGCGCACAAAATAAAATGCAATACAGTTAGCTTCTTTGCCTTGAAAATTTGTGCCTGTTTGATGGGTGCCATTGGTATCAGGTTATTCCGTATCCTTCTTGGAGTTGTTTTGATTATCTTATCTATATTAGTTCACAATCACTTCAACTTCTCATAAATTGCAAGGCAGGCTTATTTGTTGCGCTGGTTTTATGCAGTTGCTTGGTGCTCCTCGAATCTACAAGAAATGTGAACAATCTGTTTGCAGCTATTTTAAGGAAACCCCTGCGGATCAATGGGTCAGGGCCACTGATTTCACTTCATTGAACCGAATTGGCCAATCTTCTGCTTTGTGTTTGGAGCTTCCATATGGTGTTCCACTTTTGGACTTGGTTGAATATTTTCCGTCTTACAAAGAAAATCAAGCACCATTCATTTTGGAGACTGGTTTCCCCTTCTCTTGCATTTTGGATCTAGTACCCATAGTTGGTCCACCTGATGGAATTGAATTGCCATACAAAATACTATTTAAGATCTGCATATTGGTTCAAGAAGGGTATCTCGCAGGACCCACACTTGATATCAACTTCTTTAGGTTGGTTGATCCCCAGTTCATTCATATCGGATGTATTGAACATGCCCTAGAGAAACTATATCATCTAAAGGAATGCTGCTATGAACCTGGGAAGTGGCTCAATGAGGAATACATAAAATACCGCCGCTTAAGAAAACTTCCCAGAACACCTACCGTTAAATTAGATGATGGTTTGGTGTACGTACACAGGGTTCAAATAACTCCTTGCAAAGTGTATTTCTGTGGTCCAGAGGTTAACATGTCTAATCGGGTATTACGGGAATATCGTCAAGATATTGAGAATTTCCTTCGGGTTTCTTTCGTGGATGAGGAATTGGGAAAGATGTTTTCAACCGATTTATCCCCACGGACACCCTTTTCAAGTGAGGAAAGAAGAACTCAAATTTATAGCCGGATATTATCGGTTCTCAGGGACGGTATTGATATTGGAAATAAGAAATTTGATTTTCTTGCCTTTTCGTCAAGTCAGTTGCGTGATAATTCTGCCTGGATGTTTGCTTCAAGAAATGGCCGTACTGCTGCCGACATAAGAAATGATATGGGAAACTTTCGTCAAATTAGAAACGTGGCAAAATATGCCGCAAGACTTGGTCAATCATTCAGTTCCTCCACGGAAACTTTGAGTGTTGCTAGGGATGATATTGAAGTTATTCCTGATGTAGAGATTTTTCAACGTAAAACCAAATACGTTTTCTCTGACGGAATCGGGAAAATGTCTGACGACTTTGCTCGTAGAGTGGCCAAGAAATGTGGGCTTAAAAGTTCTACTCCGTCTGCCTTCCAAATCCGATACGGTGGTTACAAAGGAGTTGTGGCTGTGGATCCCACATCATGGACAAAGATGTCCTTGAGACCAAGTATGTGCAAGTTCGAATGCGACAACACGAAATTGGATGTTTTGGCCTGGAGCAAATATCAGCCTTGTTTCTTGAATCGCCAATTGATCACCCTTTTGTCTACCCTTGGGGTTAATGATTTTATCTTTGAAAAGAAGCAAAGGGAAGCGGTAAAACAATTGGATACCATATTAACGGATCCTCTAAGGGCTCAGGATGCATTGGAATTAATGTCTCCAGGAGAGAACACAAACATTCTTAAGGAAATGCTTATGTGTGGCTACAAGCCTGATGCTGAACCATTCCTCTCAATGATGCTGCAAACCTTTAGGGCAGCGAAGTTGTTCGAAATACGGACTAAAACAAGGGTATTTGTTCCAAGAGGAAGGTCAATGATGGGATGCCTCGATGAAACCAGAACATTAGAATATGGGGAGGTATTTGTTCAAATTTCTGAGGCTGGAAATAGGTCATTTCGTGATAACTCCCTTCTCGTGATTAGTAAAAGCGACTCGGACCAAGGCAATCGTATTGTTAAGGGTGAGGTATTTGTTGCCAAAAACCCATGCTTGCACCCTGGTGACGTTCGTGTCTTAAAGGCAGTTGATGTTCCGGCGTTGCACCACATGGTGGATTGTGTTGTTTTCCCTCAGAAAGGAATGAGGTGAGTTATATCATAATCTCCTTTTTTGGAATCTTTTTATTGACTAAGGTTCTAGAGTACTAGTGTCTTGCTTTACATTGTCGGTGGGGTGAAATATCACTCATACAACTTAGTGTTCTGGCCAATATTTGAATTGTGAATTTTCCAAACTGGAATTGTTTCCAACAAATTTTGTTACACAGGTTCTTTTCCCCTCATTAGTTTTGATTGATTCCAAGTTATATGGAACTTTGCTCTTTCTATGTATAAATTCGATAAAGAAAATAGAGAATTTTTTCCTGTCCAAATTATCTGTTATAGTTTTCCTCATCTTCTGTTTCTTTTCATGTTATTGTTCTTACAATTAGATCACTTATGAAACTAACTTAATACATCCAGCCTTAGGGTACATATAGACACAAAGATTAGCATTTGTATGTGCATGAGTTCATTGTCATGTGATGCTATACCACTTCCCAGACAGTAACCATAATCCCCTCTTCGCCAAGGTTTGTGGCTTTATAGAAGATTGTTACCTAAGAAGGCATGCAATGTTACAAATTTAGCCTTCCAACTTTCTCGAGCTTTGCAATGTCTGATGCTATAACACGTCTATATGCCTATTTCTAGTGCCCCGTTCCAATTAATAGTGATGGTTTCTAGTTCGATTAAGCTCATGCCTTTAAAATGTGTTGCTAGAAAGGGATGCACCTTTGAACTTTATTTAGTCAGGGATCTGGGATGTGTTATGCATATAGCCCAAGAATTTTCTCTAGCCAAGCATGTGGCTTGCACTATAGCATGTCATGGATGCCTTCGCATTCTTTCACCTGCTCTACCATTTGCCTCCTTACGATTTTACTTCTCTATTGGATGATACATTGATACAGTACGTATTTCTTCAATTGTTTACTGTAATCAGTAAGTACTGTATACGTAACTTGGTCACACGTAATGGGTGTAGTGTATAAACAGATTCGTTAGTTTCTAACTTTAGGTCTCTGGTTTCAGACCTCATCCGAATGAATGCTCGGGAAGTGATTTGGATGGCGACATATATTTTGTTTGTTGGGACCCTGATCTTGTTCCACCGCGGCAAATCCCTGCTATGGATTATACCCCTGCACCAACTGTGGAGTTGGATCATGATGTCACAATTGAGGTACTACTTTCCACGCATTTTAGATTGAATTAGTGGTTCTCTTCATTTGTAAAAACAATACATGAAAGAACATTGAGCAGAAAGAGGACGCATGCACATTATAAAATGTTGATGCACTTTTTGAACTTATTTCATTGGACGTGGAAGTTCTGCCACACGGGTTTAGTGTTCCCCAACTACTCTCAAGTCTCATCTCATGGGTGTGCTCTCTCTTTTCCTTTCTTGCTTTCACAGCAGAACACTACCAAGAATCATTATGTTCACTTCAAAATTCACTTGGCACTATTGTAATATTCCATTACTTGTAAGTTGATTTGTTATTTCATGCCTTAACGTAATTCACCAGAGTTTTATTTGTGAAGAAACATGTCTCTGTCCTGTCCTCCATTATCTTGCTTTTCTTATATGGGGAAGAAGATTTACTCTAATGTTGCTGACGTGGTGGTCTTTACTTGTTTTAGTTATCAATGTATTTTCGGTTTTAACTTTTGCTATTTTGCTACATATTTATGCTTTTTGAAGCTCCATATATTGGTTTTCTTGGCTGAAGAGTTTCTATATTGTGAAAAGCCTGATTTCTTGGTATTTTTCGTGTAAAAATTAGGAAGCCAAGTTTCTTTGCGATCAAATTGAACTCTACAAATATAATGTCAACATTGTGCAGTAAAATATGTTTGGAATAGTATTTTGATATACGTTAGATGGACTCGGCTCTTGGGCATGGACGACGTGCATTGGATTCGTTGAATCCAAGGCTCAAGAAGATGGCCGATTTTCCTAATATTTAGGCAAAATGGAGTTTACGAGCAATCATTCCATCCCAAGTACTCCTGCTTTTAATGTTCAAATTCCTGCACAATTGTGTCATCCCATTCCCAAGAACAGGTTTCTTTGTTTCATTTATGCTTCAACCTTGTGGCATAAGCATTCCTTTTGTAACTATTTCCAATTAAGCAACACATTACAACTGAACGAAACTATGTAAAAGTAAGGAAATATCCTTGAGAAAATAACTCTTTGCATTGAGGAAGTGGGTTATTGAAGTCCTCAAGACATTTTTCTAGTTTTCTTGAATTTCTTAGTTAGAAGGGGCATGCTTGTGGCGTCAAAGGAAATGTCTCTTCCTTATTTGCACTTATATATTTGTATATTATTTTAGCTAAACATAAAAAAATTCTTGATTTTGTTTTCCAAATTTGATATGTTTAAAATTTTCTATCTTTCACTGCAGGAAGTCGAGGAGTATTTCACGAACTATATAGTCAATGACAGTCTGGGCATTATAGCCAACGCCCACACGGTTTTCGCAGACACAGAACCTGAAAAAGCCCTGAGTGCTCCTTGTGTAAGGCTGGCAGAGCTATTCTCGATTGCGGTTGACTTTAATAAGACCGGTGTACCAGCAGAGATACCTCGTGAATTACGCGTCCAAACATATCCAGATTTCATGGAAAAGCCTGACAAACCTACTTACAAATCAGAACGCGTGATCGGAAAGCTTTTCCGAGCCGTGAAAGACATCGCGCCAGAAACGAGCTCCACCAAGTCGTTCACGAAGGAAGTGGCGCTGAGGTCATATGATCGCGATTTGGAAGTGGACGGTTTCAGGGATTATCTGGAGGACGCTTTTGATTATAAAACCGAGTATGATTACAAGTTGGGAAACCTAATGGATTACTATGGGATAAAAACAGAGGCGGAACTACTAAGCGGTAGTATAATGAAAATGGCAAAATCTTTCGACCGTAGAAAGGACGCGGAAGAAGTCGGATTGGCCGTGAGGGCGTTGAGGAAGGAAGCAAGGACGTGGTTCAACACGGATGCGGAAGGTGACGACGTTTATGCAAAAGCGTCCGCTTGGTACTATGTTACCTACCATCATAGCTATTGGGGTCGATACAACATGGAAATGAACCGGGAACACTTCATTAGTTTCCCATGGTGTGTTTACGATAAGCTGATCCACATCAAGAAGGATAAAGCCAGCATTAGAAGGGCTCTCCATCTGTCATCGCTTGAACGGCAGTTCAGTTATGGGTTGAACTTGAGGTAAAATTTGTGTGTTTTTTTCCCCAGTTTGAGGTAAAAATTGTGTGTGTGTTTTTTTCCCCAGTTTGAAGCATTTCAGTGTGTATTGTACAGGCGTGTCTATTGTGAACTTTGCTGCTTATTTCTGTGTACATATATGCCTGAACTGTTTGATGTACATACAGTTTGGTAGTGTGATTGGAACTTGGTATTCGAGAATGCTGGAATTTGCTGATGAATTTTGATTCGGTTCATGGGTCAATTTTCGGATTTGGGACCATATGGTTGGGACGCATGCGGAATGTGTATTATCTAACAACGTTAATGCCCGGTTATGTTTGCGTTTTTTTGGTGACATTCGATGCTCTTTTTTTCATAATCGGGAGTCTAAACTAGCTCACGCACACCTTGACTAATCCAAGAGTCTTGAAATTGACGACCAGGCAGATTTCCAGTTGTCCCAGAGAGTTTTGACTAGCAGTGGGAGTCGAACATACTAGCTTAACAAGTAAGCTCTTATTTGCTAGCTCACACTCATTTTGACTAATCCCGGTGTCTTAAAGCTAACAACCAAACAAACTTTCAGCTAACCTAGAGTTTTTTTTCCCTAGCATTGGGAGTTGAACATAATAGCTTTAGTAAGCTAGCTCTTACTTGCTGATATGCTCTCTCACATGATTAATCCCTTAAGAGTTTTAGTTCTCATTGCTCTACTGTTTGGACTTTGGAGAGTTGTGCGCAATAAGTATAAAGTGAAATAAAGATAAAGTAAATTGACAAGAATAACTGTTATTTTATTTTCAGTCATTTTTTTTTTGTAAGAAATGGTAAAGTTGTTTGTCCATTATAATAATGTAAGATATGCCGGTAAATAAGAGGATTCATGTAAGGAATATGTCTATGTAACCATGTGGCATCATTTTGCTTCCATCGGTGGTCTCTTCTCCCTGTACTACTACCTCCACAGCAGCTCCCTCTGATTCAAAACTAAAATCAAGCCAGCTGATGGTTCAATCAGCCCCAGCAATCCCTTGAAATCACTGTTCAAAAGATATTATCTATGCTTTCGTTCTGAAAAAGTGACAAGTGACTTAAACTAGAGCTAGGGTACTAGTTGCCACTTCTACAATTTAAAATTAAGATGCATATCTTATCGTAAAAGTATTTTCTCGAATTATAGTCAAAATTCAATTAATGACATGCTATAGTATTAAAAGGACCCGGCTTTTCTACAGTCCAATTGTAAAGAGGTCTCCGCCGTTACATTTCAGTCGTTCATCTTTGCATTTAATGGTTCCGAATTTAAAAAGACTATTTTCTACAAGATTCTTTCCATAATCGGGACCATTAAAAACACTTTAAACAGCATAGATAAAAAAAAATTGTGAGTAAAGCACCACTTTATCATAAATTTTGTACAAAATTTCGACTTTGACAAGCTTAAACAGCTATGAGTGAACATGCTCTGAGCCTCTGAGGCATGGTTCATGTGTACACTTTTATCCGGTTTTCAGTTAATTCCATTCTGTCAAACTCGATCGGCCTGCTTAATTACCTCAACTCACTGACTACTTTCACAGGGAAGAGGAAGGGTGCCGCTAAACGGCACGAGTGAGCAACCTAAGGTGTACATTAAAATTGGAGGCACTGCCTTCACCCTGCACATGCGAGGTGTTGAACCCTCCACCTCCCGAGTGGAGAAGTGTTGAGAAACAAAACTGCAACGCGTTGCAGTAAGACTTGAATCCAAAAATCATGACCGATGAAAGACAGTCGTATCAACAAATTGTTGTGACTCATATACACAATACAAAATTGAAAGCGGATAAAACTTGCTACACGAGTCATGGTCTCCCCAAGTGAAGACTACCGAGAGGTAAGGGTGCAGTCCGCCGCATACTGCATTATAACATGCAGCTGGGTTCTACAGCATTGTGAGAGGGTGACACCAACTCGATGTCACCGCTCATACTTTAATCCGTTCTCCTTTTGAACACCATGGTTCAGCATTCATTATATACCATGTACTAGCACCAGCCTGCATAGCAGAAGAAGAAAACCAAACAAGTGAACCCAAAAGAGAGGGTACAACTGACTAGTTTCATCGGAGGAACCAGATAAGACTCCATGTTCAAAAGAACATCATCTACGTAGAGCAATTTTTGTGCCTTCGGGGAGTCTATTGTGCCATTTAAGTAACCAGCAAGTCCTATAAACCGTCAACATCAGATACTGTCGAGTCACAACGTAATGGCTCACCCGGGCTTTTCTACATCCAAAATTTCTTTCTCTACTTAAAGACAATGCACTCTCGGTCACAAAATCATGCATCGAGGTTAGAGTTTTTCTAAATTCTAAAACTTCTAGCAAAACTAATAGTGCATTGCAAAGATGATTTTCGGGGTGATAACCCCAGATATTGTTTCCATAATAGCTCACATGTGGCCAGTACTGTAGGGAGTGCGATCAATACACAACGAGAGTATTCTTAGTAAAAGAGGAGTATCAATTTTCCCCTAGAAGCAAAGCTAATTGAGCAGAAGCTCCAGTTCTGCATCTGCACCATCTTAAACAGAAAGACAAAAAAAGAAAAAAGAAAAAAGGGGCAACTCTCGTTGATGATGTTGAAGTTCTAGTTTAAGTAGTTTGTCTGTTGCCCGTAAGGCATATACAATTGTAAGGGAATCAATGTAAGTGGTAGTCATGTGGTTTGTCTGTAAGATATGCTTGTAGAAAAAAATCACTCACCATCATAAAATACCAGATTCTACCACCATTCTCCCTGATGGAACCACAAAAGGGATCGAAAACATCGATTATTCTTGAGGTCCAGAAAACAAATATGGGATCTACTATTGAATTGTGAGGAATTTCTCTTAGCTTTCTTTGCCAAAAGGCGATGTCACCAAAGAGCAGGAGAAACTTGATACCGAGTCCACTGACTCCATGGATTTTCCATATGTCTATATGATGAATTCTGACAATCCACCACCAGAACATGTTGAACACCCTATTGTTGAGGAAGCCTCTGAACCAGAAATTCCTAAAATATGCAGCAGAAAGAAACAGCACTACAAACGATTCAGAGCAATTATAGATGTACAACTTCACTAGATAGAAATCAAATACAAGAAAAAAGTCCCAAAATGTGGAGATGTTCTCTAAGTAGCACTACATATTTACAACTAACATAGAAAATGGAAACGGAAGCAAAAGATTTGAACACCATCCATGGCCAAAATATATCATCAAGTGACATTTTTTCACCTCTTACCTTAGTGAAGGCTATATGTGTGGTGTTTGGTCAGAGACAGAGGCCAATCCCTGCATTAGCCTCACAATTTTCACCGAGTTGTCTAGATAATACTTGGCCTTACTGGGTTTTTTACAAACAATACAGGCAAACACTTCTGCATTCAGAACTATAGATGGGCCATCTATGGAACTTGTAATCACCTCAAACATGTCTTTGTCAGACTGGTCGTCTCCTATGCACAGGACTAAATTGGCTAACATTCCCCTATCTTGCATGGTAGAAAGTAGGCGCTTTGCCACTAGCCCTTTGCTTACATTCTGAATCATAATAAATCCTTCTATTGTTGCCTTTTGGCTTAACCATTATAGACTCAATGAAGGATGTCACAAGCAAAAGCTCTCACACGAAGAACATGGTTCACAATAGGCTAAAAAGCAAGCCCAAAAGCGGTGAAAAACATGAACTGAAATGACACTACTAAAAGCAGTTCCACAACTCTTTGGGGTGGCAAAAAATAGGTTCAAAACTGTTGCAAAATATAGTGCCAAATCTTCACTGTTGATTAAAGTAAACGTAGTCCAACTAAGTAATGCTCAAACTTAACTTGATCTTGCACATAAAAGGAAGTTGGGTTCCAAATTCCCAACCCAATTTAAGGGTCGGGCTCAAGTGAAGCATTTACCGTGGCTGCCATCATTGGTAACATAGCATCATCCGCCTTTCTTCAACAAGAAAAGTTCAAACACATGTTTACCCATAGAAATTAGATAAACATCCTCCACACTCAAATAATATTCCATACAAAATCTTCTTTCATAAATTGCTTCAGAATCTGGTAATGTATCCCTTCCACACAATATGGTAAAGTCGTGAAAAACACACTAGACAAGACGAAGAACATAGGAGATACACGAAACAGAATATGAACATATAAGCTACACCAACTTGAAATCGTGGAAACGCAACTAACCCCTTGTTTGCTCAAATCAACGATTGAGAAAAGTCAAAACTGAGGATAGTTCGTCTTTCCTCAATTCACATATACAAAATAAGAGAGACAAAATGAATGAATAGGAAAGTAGTTACTCAAACCTGTGGTTTAACCTCTACGATATTTTGCCCGCTTTTGACTGTAACTGGTTCATTGGCAAGCACGCTTTCAAGATGATCAAGAAGTTCCTTAGCTTGGCAAGACCCAAAATCAGGATCCGCATCCTCCTAACACCAGACCAATGAAGTTCCCTATTTTCAATCGTGGACCCGTCTGTTGTCTCGGTGTAAAGCTTCATAATCGGTTCTGCAATCTGCTTCCAGCTACATTCTACCACTAGTACACATGTTTCCCATTCCTCATCTTGCTTCAGCCTGTGCTAATTAGACAAGCATCAGTTTCCAATAAAGCACCCTTATTCCGCAAAAAATCTTGAACAAGACCACACAAAAAAGAAAATTATGTGATTACATTACCTAATGAAATATCCATGCCGTGCAGCAATTCCCAGATTATCACAGGGGGGCAAACCATTCAGCAATTTTGTCGCAGCTTCTGGCACTGACTATGAAAACCATATTATTCTTATCCCTGCATAAACTGTTTAAAATCTGGATGGTTTTAGAGCTCATCGATTGAAGCCTGAGGCATCAATGTACCATCGGAGTCTAAAAGGATTGCCCTAGTTTTAGTCCTTTTGTAAGCAGAAACTATGTGCTCCATCAACAGCTTCCTAAAATTTGGATCTAGCGCAACAACCCTAAAACTCACTCCAAACCCAATACCCCATGACCTCCTCTGCATGTGATCTTTACAAGTCCTAAAACCAAACATTGATAATGCACTACAAAAGTTGCTTGTTGATTTTAACCACCAAACAGGCTAAATATTCGAATTCCAAAACTAAGAAGACCTACTAGTAATGGGTAACCAGAGGAACCAAAGACAGGAAACTACAATCAGTCGGCAAACAAGTACCATAAAACAACTACAATTCAACAAAAGATAAAAACTACACCAAGTAATAAAACATTGTGCCGTTACAAAGTTCAGTTAATCAGCCTTGCTGCTTGTGTGACATTGCAAATACAACTGGACCACCAAATCAACCATTTTAACTCAAGTTATTCAGAGAACATAACTCCTCAATTTATGATATGAATACAAAATAAATACGCATCATTTGTAGGCAACAAAGGAAACAATAAGGATGGTCACCGTCCATCTGCCACCAGCAATTGAAATCCTTCATTATTGTCTTCATTGATCGAAATTGTGAACCCTTCCAGCGGAGAACAACCAACAAACCCAGCCATACCATGCTTACTTGTACTGCTGCGATACCTCGCCCACCAGTCTATCCATAAACTCGCATTTCTTATCAAATCCCCACCCTGGGTTGCTCTGCATAACATAAATTTTCTTTACAGCATAATATTCCAAATCACACACGTTCCACAAACATTGATGCTGAAGTTTTGATTGCAGAGAAACAATTAAGGGAAACAGAATGAAGTTACAATTTTTCCTCTTTCTGTGGTTCGCTAGGAAAATGAAAACAAAATTGACTGGATATTTGTCAATAAAATCCACTCTCTATAGTAATCCATAAAACCTCGAATGGTGTAACTAGCATCATTTTTCCAGCACCCTTAACAGATTCAGAATCCAAACAGAGCATAAGGGTACGCACTACACACTATCTACTAAAAAAACTGCAACAAATGAAAGTACCCTAACCTCTAATCTAAAACACACAGAGTACTAGGATCATGGAACTATAGAGGGAGGTTCAGAAAGATAAGGAAATGACAGGGAAACAAAGAAATAAATCTAGCTGCCTCACATATTTCTTTCACCTTCCCTTTTTCCTCTACAAATTCATCCATATACCTATGATCCACACATGGAATAGAACGACACAAAGGAAAACAATCACCTGACAAAAAGGAAATCCCAACACGACATACACAGGCAACACCGAACAATCACCAAATATATCTTTTCATATTACGTATCAAATGTATAATGCTCTCACAATATTACTTGTAAAAAGGAATCAAAAATAAAGAGAAGAAGAAAAACCTCAAATTAGCAAAATAGTCAAGTTAACAAAGCAACGCCTACTCTCCTTCATCACATTTCCAATCTGGTTTCAAATTCCCTGTCAGTAAAGCACTCACACAAACAGTACACCTTTGCATAAACTCCAACCATTGTTGGAGCCGAGGTTCCTTAAGGGAAATCTAGGAGAGCCATGGAAAATGACCTATAATGGGTAGCGGTTAATTCAGCAACTAACTCGATAATATATACTCCCTCCGTCACAATTTAAGTGTCCACTACGGTTTTGCATGCCATTTTCAATGGCTTATATCTCTCAACATACATATATTATGTTTTATGTTTTTAAAATCATTGTCTTATAGAAATAATTGAGATCTATCAAACAAGATCTATATTGCATATTTTTAGCAATATACATTGAGAGAGATATGCAATTGAAAATGGCACGCAGAACCGTAGTGGACACTTAAATTGGGACGGGGGGAGTAGAATTTAATTTCACAAATTCTGATTGCAATACGCAAGTGTGTTGCCCTTTTCCACCAAGTTTCTTTTAGCTCTCATTTACTTCCCTAAACAACCACTTAGTCTTCCAACACCCTATACCAGTCCAAACAATTAAAAAACATTGTTCAATTAACCAGAGAACATACATAAAAAAAATTCTTCAAATACCAAGAACAGTAAACTCTTCTCAAAAGTGAACAATAATTTTCATCAGTTAGATAAAATTATTCCGTAAACCTAAACTATTCTGCATACACATAATCCCAAACGGTTTCCAATAAAAAGCTAACAACAATATCAAAAACCACCACCTCTCGTAGAACCAACCATATTGTGGGTTGACATAACAGGCACAAAATATAGCAATAGTACCAGAAAACCCCTGGTATCGAGCTAAGACTAAAGAAAGCCACTGAATCAACAGAATATAAGTAGAAACAACCCCAACCTGAAGTGAAAGAACAGCACGCTCAGTAAACCGCTTCACCGAAGCAGGTGCGCTTTTCGGAAGAGTTTTTGCAACTCTTTCCAGCTCTTCATGCTGCTTCTTAGCAGTAACTCTGTCAGGTCCACTGTAGTAATCGACAAGCTCTTTCATAATAGGGACTCTCTCCATTGCTTCTTTCACAACTTCCTGGTGAAGTCAAATAGGTAAAAGAGTTACAGGCAACCCTGAATGACAATTGAAAACAGAAGCATTATAGATAAGAATTATGCCAGACTCTACTAATTAACCAAGGAAAATGAAATTATTACAAACCAGAATGTGATGCATCTGACGAAATCAACCTTCACGGGTTTTTTTATTGTTCTATAAAAAGAGGGAAATAAAAAGAAACAAAAAGATCAGGACAAGAAGTCCTCCAAAAAAAGAATGAGAAAAAAAAAAAACTTTTCAAATGACTCCAATCTCTAGAACTAAACAGCGGATCCCCTTTGATAGAAGAAGATTGAAGCCTGAAAAAATTATTGCAAATCCTAATACACATTTTAGAAATCTACATCCTAATAGATTATTGCAGTCCTTTAAAGCATAGAACTCATAGCACGCAATACTGCTCATATTTAAGGAGCCTCTGCTTTGGTATTTGACTCAAATCCACGCTAAAATGAAGAGAAAAATGTTTGCACCTCTGATCAACCCCTCAATCTGATACGACAAGTACTCTATTTCTCAAGGTCATCAAAATAATCAAAGTATCAAACCATATCTCAATCACACATCTCTCATCTAAAGTCATTATGTCCTTTCTCACCATACACTTCTCGAGAGAAAGCAAGAACAGAAAAGACCGAGAGATTTATGTGGTTAACATAATTCTAGTTGCCAAGTGTTTCTGCTTTCGAACGAATGGCAACAGTTGTGAAATTTTTTGCAGATTTGAAAGAGAGGGGAGGAAGAAAGAGGTCTGAATACGCTACTACTCTATTGGGGAGGAAGAGAGAGAGAGAGAGAGTGCTGCAAAACTTTTCAAAATATAGTGGAACGTTTTCTCACTGCCGAGGAGGAGCCATTAACTTCTTGAAAATCCTCTGTATTTGGCTTGGTTTGGGGCGCAACCGTGCCATTGGTTTCATTTTCAATTTGCTAACCGTCTCTCCTTCACAAACATAACTTACTAGTTTAGTAAACTGAATATTACAATCCACAATAAAGGAGTTGATCATAACAGGGACATCCCTAACAAGGCTTTCAAATAGCAATAGAAAGTGAATTATGACCGATGATGAAGGGTGTATTCCTGAATTGGGAGGTATATGTGGGGACACTTGTAACTGCGTTGACTGTTCTCAAGGATTTGTTGAGAGAAGATACTGTCAAGCAAAATGAAACCAATAATTCTACAGCTGACAAGACTAAACTGGTAAAGCAAGACAGCCAAACCAAAACTAATCCATCGAGATCTAGATAGAATTACAAAGATTATAAGTACATAACAAATGCAAAACCAAAATACAGTTCCAGAAGAATGTGTAGATAATTAGATATACAAAAATTAGATTACCTATCACAGTTTCAATCACAGTAACTAAAATAGATGAAAACAGACAACAGTAAGCGATCACCATACTGCAATTATCAAACTCACGTATGTTAACTTCCGACAAATATACGACGCCATAAAAGGAAAACGAAATCTTTGCAGCACCAACCTATACAAAAGAGCAAGTTGACATACCTCCCACTCTGATTGGCTTTGAATTCCCTCATAAGCCATTAGGAAAGGCTTCATCTTCTCAAGTGCATCTCGAAGAGAAATTGGGGGCTTCTCATCAATGTCAGGGTTTGTACCAAAGTCTTCCATCAAGTACTCTGGCTCACACTCTATCTACAAATACATGCAGAAGAAAGACGTCAGATTTCAAACAATCATTTTCGGGAACTGCTCATTCCTGGTATAATTAATAATGAATCCAACATGCATTTTACCATGTAATTCGTGTGGAGAGCGTCCAAATAGGCATCCTCCATGGGAGAAGGCAAGACTCTGCCACTCATCTCTTCAAATGCTTCAACCAGTTGATTCATTTTATCCGGCCCAAGGGTCTTTGCCAATTTCTCACCGTCGGCATCGTCACCAAGGTAAAGGTCATCATCAAAGTCATTGTCTCCATCTTGAACCCGGCTGTCTCTACCTCGACCTCTACCTCTTCCTCTCCCTCTCCACCCCTGGCTCCCTCTCCCACGAGTGCCTCTTCCTCTAAAACCACCTCTCCCCCTTCCACCGTCCTCCATTGTGTCTTCAACAAAGCCACCCTTGGACAATATCCCCACGGCCTTCTTTACAGCCTCCTCGCGGCTCAACTTTGGTTTGGTTAAACTGCCATCACCGGACGTTGAGCCAACACCTATCCCTCCACCTGGTTTCGAGGGCCTTCGGTGTCGGTTTTCTTCCTTAGCCTTCGCATCGGGAACAGATTGTTTTGCGGGCTTTCCACGGCCGGCACCAGAAAGCACAGAGAGAATACCAGAGGGGAGGTCGTTGTCCTGGAGCAGGGGATCTCTACGGACAACAGGTTTTATCGTCGCTGAATCAGACGAAGGCTCCTCTTTGGTGAAGAAAATGGGTCTCTTGGGTCCGAATCGCTCGGGCTCCGCTCGCAGATGGGGAGGAGGAGGAGCGGTGGCTCTGCCGCGTCCGGCGCCATCACCGTCGATACCGGTACTACTAACAGCGGAAATGAAGGAAGAATATGAAGGAAGGGTTGGGGTAGAAGAAGGGAGGGGTTTACCTCGGCCATGGCCCAGCCCAGATGGTAAAGGAGAGGAGATAAAGCCGCCTTTGGGGTCATCGTCATCCCCAGCAGCCTCTGGTTTCCCCGGGAGAGGGGGAATCTGAGAGTCGGAAGGGCCAATTACAGACGACCCTCGTCCACGACCCCTGCCGCTGCCACCGCCACCGCCACCGCCGGAGGAAGTGGAAAAAGCTGAGGAGGATGCAATAAGAGTGTTTTTTGTGGCATTGCCGATTACTGGACTTGACAATTTTCCCAAGCTTCGTCTCATGGAAACTAGGTTTCTGGAATCCGAATCGCTTCACCTGTTTCAATGGCAAAATTCTACTACTACTATATGAAAGGCCACATATTAACCAAAACCTTTAACACCCGAATTAGAAAATACTAAAAAACAATAAGTTATATAAATACTTTCCAAAAAATTGTACTCACAATTCAACAAAATGACAAATTAGGATCTTCCCAAACAATCGTAAGTGGAAATCTATATAACTGTACAGCTTAGGGATGAAATCGGCTTGGTTCGATTTATTTTCTTTCTTTTTTTTTGCACGGAACCAAATCAATTGGTTTTTAAAAAGTAGAAACCGACATGGTTGATGGAGGAAACCGTTCGGTTCAGTGCTCGCAGTGCCGACCCTAAGGCAAGGCCCAAGAGGTTGCCGTCTATGATCCGAAATTGTTAGGAGTAGGTATAACAATTAGTTGTTCGCAACATGAATGTATTAACCTTTATTGGTTCAGTTGTGAGATTGGTCTCAAGGCACGCTCCATGGTCGAGTTCAAGTCATACCCTAAGGCTGTGTTTCAGAACTAAAATAAGTTCTTATTTTTTGTCCAATAAGAAGGCTTGTTCCGGAAAATAAGAAGGCTGGTACTTACTTTGGAAGAATTTATATAGGTACCGACCGGCCGGGGAGAGAAATCGTACCGGCGGCCGCGCCGGGCCGTCTCCGGCCACCGGACGGCCGATCCGAGCCGTCCAAAAATTCTAAAATAAAAAACCAAGAGGGCGTACGCGGGAATCAACGGCATCCGAGGTGTGTAGGGTGCTTGATTGAGCACCCATTTTCCGTGTATATATGAACCCCTTGGTTTTTTATTTTAGAATTTTTGGACGGCTCGGATCGGCCGTCCGATGGCCGGAGACAGCCCGGCGCGGCCGCCGGTACGATTTCCCTGCGCCGGGGCCCATTCTCATAGCAACAGTCTTATTTTTGTATACAGCAACTTCAAGCTCAAAAATCATGCGTTTACGCAAATAATTTTCCTATCACTATGGATGTTGTTTGATAGATCTCATTGAGATCTTTTATAAAGTACCCAAAAAAAAATTTCATTTACATTATTTTTGAGTTTGAAAATGTGAAATAAACTTTTTGTTTTGGTTTTGTGGAATGACCCTTCTTATTTTTGAAATTGAAGTTGCAAAATAAGTACTTATTTTTTAAGAAGATAAGTACTTATCAGAGCTACACAGAAAAAAAAAAAAAAAAAACCCCTTAGAAACCCTCACTGTTGCTCATTGCGAGAGCCCTCCTCCACCAGCTTTCGCCTCCCTTGGCGGCTCGTCTGCCATTGACGACCACCACGGCAGAACCCTCCGCTGCTCCACCGCTTGCATCGATCTCTCCATCCTCCTAAACGGCTACAGCACTGGTGTTCTTACCCTTATTTTAGGGCGTTTATTCTCTCGCTGATGTGGTAAGCGCGTTCTTCCTCTCTTTTTTTCTTGCTGGTGGCTACCGATGATCCGGTAGCAGACTTCTTTGATTTGCCGTGTCTTCGGCTGGTTGTTGTGGCTGCTTTATTGCTTCGTAAGCAAATCTACTTGATTTGTTGTGTCTTCCGTTGATTTCTTCGGGAGGTTGATTGTTACCATGACTGATAAGGATGCAACTCCTTCAGCAACCCTTATTGTGCCTCATGAGTTGTCTATAGCGCATCATTCGCCTGCCCATCGAGTTACAAGCGTTCTATTAAATGGAAAAAAAATTCCAGCATGGAGTCACTCCTTCCGTTTATTTCTTGGAGGCAAAGGCAAAACTAATTGGCTACTTGAAACTGAACAACAACCACAAGCAAATGATCCCAAACGTGCTCAGTGGGATATCAACAACTGCACAGTTTTGGGTTGGTTCTTTAACTCTATGGATGAACATATTTATAACATGTTTATGTATTGCGATACAGCCCCTCGCTTGTGGGCTGCCTTGACACAGATGTTTGCTCATGCTCGGAATGATGTTCGCATTTATGAGCTTTATCAGGAGATATCTCATGCAAAGCAGGAGGTTCTAAATCTCTCCATTGCTGAATTTTTTGGGTATTTGCAGTCTCGCTGGGAAGAGTTGGCTCAATATGAGCCCATGAGTGACTTTCCGACTGAGACCGCCTCTATTGTGGTCAAAAGGCTTACTCGTCAGCACACTTTTCAGTTCTTAATGGGTTTGAAAATTGACTTCAAGCCTCTCCGAATTCAGATTTTAAACACCTCTCCTATGCCATCTTTGTGTGAGGTTTTCGCTACTATTGATAGTGAAGAGCGTCGCCGTCGCATCATTCAGCCCCAAGGTCTTCTTGCAACTCCTACTACTTCTCCTGTGAATGATCAGATGGCTTTTACTGCTAGCTCTCGTCCTCCATCTGGGAAGATTATTTGCCATCATTGTGGTGACAGTGGGCATGTTAAGGCCCGGTGTTACAAACTTCATCCCGAGTTGAAGCCACGCGTTACTCGGAATCGTTCGTATGGTTCTAGCTCTTCTGGCCCTTCTCGCACTGTAACTTTTGCTGAAAATACCGGTATTTCTGCGCCTCTTAGCCAACCGGATTATAGCCACCTTCAGTCTCAGATTGGACAGCTTCAAGAGCAACTTGGCAATCTAACTGCTCGTGCTCAAAGTGCCCCCTCCACCTCTACCGCCACACTCGCTGCAGGTATTCCCACTGCTTTTCATGTTCAGTCTGCGAAACCTACTTGGGTTCTGGATTCTGGTGCCAATGATCATATGACTGGTGAGTTGTCATTATTTTCTTCCCCTGTTCTTCCTGCCAACCAAACAGTTTGTCTTGCTGATGGCTCTATCTCTCGTGTTTGTAATCAGGGTGCCGTGTCTTTGTCTCCAGATATTACCCTTACTTCTGTCCTACATGTTCCAAATTTTGCTTTTAATTTGTTGTCTGTTAGTCGCCTTGCTAAAAAAGCCTTAAATGTGCTATCATTTTCTTACCCACTCACTGTCTCTTACAGGACCTGGTTTCGAAGAGGATTTTTGGCAAGGGATATGAGCGCGATGGGCTTTACTTCTTTGGGGAGCCGCCACCATCCTTACCCACTTTATCTAGTCTTCAGGCATCTGTGTTGCCTTCATCTCATGTGAGAATTTTTGGAGCCTAAAGTCTCTTTTTTCCATGTTCATTTTTCAAAAAAAGGATTACATGTGAGAATTTCCTTTATTGGTGTTCAAATATAGGGCCCCACCTTGGCCCGCCAAAGCGGTTCGGTCTGGTCGGTTTCGTCAGTTTACCAATTTAGGCTCATGCCAACAAGAAGAAGAAGAATATGTATTACCCAAAAAAAAGAGAGGAAGAATAGAACCACATGCTTCAAAAGCGTTGTTGGGAGACCGTGAACGTTGAATCTGTGCTCTTCATCATCTTCTGAGAGAGAGAAGAGCACAGATTGCAGCAATAGAGGGAGGGAGAGACAAATTGTGTGAGGAAGACAGGGGAGAGATGGGTCCAATTCCAAATTGGCGTTCAATTCTATTGAAGAAATGAGTCCCAATAGACGGGTTCTATTTTCTTTCGAGAAAATGTCAGGACACTAATGTCAAGCGATAGACATCAGTAGAATTCGTAGTTATTAGTAATATCACAAGGGATTAATCTCTTCTTCATAGGAAGAGAACCCGCGACCTCTTACCTTCCAAAGGGGGCTACACAACCAATTGGGCTAAGCTCAAAGGTCTGTTCATTTCTCTTTCATGTTCCTTTTTATAAACTTTCATATACCGTATGTTATGCATTTTTTTGGTAACATTCTATGCTCTTTTCTTCATAATCGAGAGTCTGAACTAGCTCATGCGCACATTGACTAATCCAAGAGTCTTGAAGTTAACGATCAGACAGACTTTTAGTTGCCCCAGAGAGTTTTGAGTAGCAGTGGGAGTGGGAGTCTAACATACTAGCTTAAGAAGTAAGTTCTTATTTGCTAGCACACGCGCACTTGACTAATCTCAGAATCTTGAAGTTAAGAACCAAATAGACTTTCAGCTGACCTAGAGATTTTTTTACTAGTAGTGGAAGTCGAACGTAATAGCTTAAGTAAGCTAGAGTTATAGTTCACATTCTATGCTTTCGTTTTGAAAAAGTGACAAGTGACTTTAGTGATTTTCCGATTATTGTGAAAAATCTTTTTGGTTATATTATAGATCTCCATAAAATAGAGTTAGTTAGGGAACTAGTTGCCACTTCTATGATTTAAAATTAAGAAGCATATCTTATCGTAAAAGTATTTTCTCAAATTATAGTCAAAATTCCATTGGCCCACGATCTAGCTTAAAAATAAAAAAATAAAAATCCTCAATCTGTCTCCTACCTATGAACAGAATCGGCATGTGGTGAATTGAATTGAAATAACCCTTATAGAGTCGATATGCTTAACGTAGCAGAATTAAAGCTGTTACCCACTAAATTAAAACCCTGTTCCATTAACAACTTTTTCTGGTTTTGTCCTTATTTAAATTTTTTTTCGCGTTTTTAAGTTTTGCACCTCACTTAAAAAATTCAAATAAGGACAAAATCCAAAAAATGTCCAAGGACAATTATTCTAGATGGAGAGTTGCAATGGAATTTCAAAAATCCAATCCAATTTGCTTTATTACTCCAAAATCAAGAAGTCAATGGGTAACGAATGACTTGTCGAAGCCATTTATGGCATGCTATAGTATTAAATGACCCAGATTCTCTATTATTATCGCAACTCTCCATTATTACTTCGAGCTTTAAGGCTCTGCTGCTGTTATTTCTTTGAGCTTTGCAACTTCTTTTTGTTCTGCTTTGCAGTTCTTCGAGCTCTGCTCCGCAACTTCTTCGAGCTCTGCTCTGCAGCTTCTTCGAGCTTTAAGGCTCCGCAGCTTCTTCGAGCTCTGCTCTGCAGCTTCTTCGAGCTTTAAGGCTCCGCGGTTTCTTTGAGTTTTAAGGCTCTGCAGCATCTTCGAGCTCTGCTCCGCAGCTTCTTCGAGTTCTGCTCCGCTACCACGATGTCGAAGCCAACCAATGTCGGAGGTTCTTGAAGCCTACCACGATGTTGAAGCCAACTTTTGACCGGCGAGTTGAAGCCAATCTTACTAGGAAGGTTCTACCATGAAGTTGGAGTGACCAGCAGAGGCAAACGAGAGATAGGGAGAAACTCTACCTTCTACCATCGTTCTTGGAGTTTGATGGATTCAAGCAAAAGCAAGCCAAGGCAAACCAGCTACTCTACCTTTTACAGTCATCTGTGAAGTTGGACAGCCTATTGCAAAAGTCAGCCAGAAACAAGGACCGATTCTACCTTCCACAATCATCCGTGCAACATGAGGATTCATGCAAAGCAAGCCAACACATCTGCCATCCATGAAGTTGAAGAGATTGTAGCAGAAGCAAGCGAAAGCAAGAGAGCGACTCTACCGTCTGCATGTTTTGTGAGTCGGAGGGACCACAAAAGGAGCACACCAAGGCAATGGAGTGACTCTACCTTTTATGATCATCCATGGAGTCAGAAGGATTTAGCATAAGCAAACGAAGGCAAGAGAGCGACCTTGTGCCATCACCAACGAAGCTGGAGAGTTCATGCCAAAGCAAGCTGAGGCAAAAAAACATCTCTTCCTCCTACCATCCAACATGAAGATTGAGGGGGCACTTTAACGTGGATATGCTTGGAGCGCCTTAGGTCTACGTTTGCATAGAAGATGTGTTGGGGAGCATGGGGTCTCGATTTGAACTTTGAGACAAAGGATATACCAGTTCTTTTGAGAAGTCAAATGAACAATCTGTCCACACGATCCACCACATGTTACTTTCATTGATTTGGTTTGAGAAATAAAATTCAACTTTTAGTCTACTTATCCCTTGAAGGATGAAGTAAACACAATTTTTGTTTTGTTACGACTGTGCTTTGAATTGAAATTCTAAGCTGCCTACGTATCCAAAATGAGATCAAGCCAAACGTAGTTCAAAAGGATTTTTTGTTTTTTGTTTTTTGTTTTTGGATGACTGAGCTCAGAATTCAAGCTGCCTACGTACCCTTGAAAGGGATCAAGTCAAACGTAGTTCATATATATATATATATTTTTTTTGTTTTTTTTTGTTGGGCCGTGCATAATTTTAGCTCATGCGGGCCAGGAGCAACATGCAGTTTAGGCTCATGCGTCATGGAGTAAGTTTGCTCTTCAAGGGTAGTAGCGCTTCAAGAATTTGCCATTTATGGGGCCAACTCTTAAGCCATCTTCAGCGACCAATTTGTAGGCGCCACTTGAGTAAACTTCTTGC
The DNA here is from genome assembly GCA_020567845.1 of Rhododendron henanense subsp. lingbaoense. NCBI lineage: Eukaryota > Viridiplantae > Streptophyta > Magnoliopsida > Ericales > Ericaceae > Rhododendron > Rhododendron henanense. Next base: position 29,322,197 of record CM036320.1, on the reverse strand, counting down.
ACCACATATGGTCCATCCCACTTGGAAACGAATTTGCCACCGATTTTATGGGTGGTATTAATGGGCCTTCTTACAGCAAAAACCAAGTCCCCTTTCTGAAAAGAACGAAGACGAACCTTCTTGTTGAATGACTTCGACATGCGGGCTTGATAACACTCAAGACGTTGTTGTGCCTCAAGCCTCTTTTCGTCGAGCGCTTCTAATTCTTCCAGGCGCAAGCGAGCATTGTCTTCATGAGTGAGGTCTTCTTGAATGGCAACCCTTAAAGATGGAATTTGACGTTCGAGCGGCAAAATAGCTTCCACGCCGTACACTAGTGAATATGGAGTGGCTTGTGTAGGTGTTCGATACGTGGTTCGATATGCCCAAAGAGCTTCTTCCATTCTCTCAGGCCAATCTCTTTTTTGCTTTGGCTACCACTTTCTTCAATAAGCTCCCAAGAGTCTTGTTGAATGCTTCCGCAAGACCATTTGCAGGCGGATTGTACATCGTAGAAGCATGTTGTTTGAAGCCAAACTTCTGACAAAGTCTAGTTACGACACTATTGCAGAAGGACTTTCCATTGTCTGTGATGACTGCTTACGCCAAAACCTTGCCTTCAAATAAGGTTTGAAACCCCAAGCGTAGGGCTAGGTCGTCGATAGCATAATAACCGGAAAGTCCGGGATCGTACCCACAGAGAATCGAATATAGCTTAATCGGATTGTAGGTTTTATATGGTGGATTCGGCGTTCAAGACGGCCAACTTGGTTTTGCTTTGAAAGGTGGAAATGCTAATGAAAAAGACTAGAAACGAGTTTTATAAACTAAAAGAGGCAAGTCTAGGGATCATCTAACCCTTGACAAAGGCCGTTACCGATTCTCAATTATAACTCAAACGAGAGTTACGACCGCGTGCTCACGCCCGGAGGATTTAACTTTAATGACTACATTTATCAAAAGATGTGATCATCCGGAACTAAACCAATCTATTTTTGCTAAAGTATCTAACACGTAGGAGGCCACGAGCCCTCGATATGTTGCTTGCCAAGACCGCTTGACTAAACTTCATACTAAGGAGTTAACACCCCTCGCTTAGACCAAAATGGCTAGGTTAATCCAATTCCGAAAATCATGATTTTAAGCCCGAGAGTTTCGAGAACCAAATAACACCCCTAAGTCTTTGGGAAAGATTAACCCAAGACTTAGCCAAACAACTACTCAACCATAATAAAAAGACTAGAAAACATGCTTAAGGAAGAAAACATGATTAACCGACGAAAATGGAAATAAACTTGATATTAGTAAGGATCTCAACCGTAGCTACAATATTAATAAATGAGAAATTAACATAAGACAAATACTTACTTGAGTTCTTGAAGAAAATAACTAAAAAAGCTTGAAGAACATTAATGGAGATTTCCTAGAAAGCAAATAAAGACTTAGGCCTAAATCTAACTAATGGCCCATCCTTTCTATAAAAGGCATACAAGCCTATTTATAGGGCTTGCAAAATATCCCTTACAAAAGACCAAAGGGTCCCTAAAATATCCCAAAAACATTCCACAAGTGGAAACTTTTCATAAATGAAAGGTTGAAAAGTTAACCAAAAATCTGCAGATTTTCCCAGGCTGTACCGGTACTGGAAATGGCTCAGTACCGGTACAAGGCCTTCAAACGGCTGGAAAAATTAAACTCTGGACACCTTGTACTGGTACTGGGAGTTGCCCAGTACCGGTACACGCTTGACAGACAGATTTTTGGGCAAATTTCGCGGGCTCGCTCCGGACACTCCCGAACTCGAATTTGGGTGTTCTTTGGACCGTTGGAAAGTTTGTCGAGTCTACTTTCTAACCCAAGTGGTTTGGATCCAATATCATTTGTACATCAAAAGATATGACATTTCTACCCTCAGCTGGTTGAAAGATAAGTAGCTTTGGTAAAATCCTCACTTCTCCTTCAATTCCCTTGACCCTTGGGCGACCCGAGCAACCTCCAAACCATCTCTTCATGACTCTTTGGGCACCACAACGTGGTGGCACGTGGTCTTGAGCACTTGGTTACACCCGGAGCATTTCTTGGCCTTCAAAACCGCCTTATTAGCACGTTTTACCTGAAATATACAAAAACCTACCTTACGTGCAATATCACTATAAAAGCTAAATAAACGTGAGTTAAAACAACATAAAATGGGACTAGTCGCACTAAATATCTACAATATTGGGTGCTCATCAATGATGTGGCGCGGTACACCATATCTAAAAATGAGATGAGTACGGATGAAGTTGACGACATTTTCCTTCTTTACTTCCTTCAATGGAATGGCCTCTGCCCATTTGGAGAAGTAGTCAGTCGCAGCCAAAATGTATAAATGGCCACCAGAAGACTTTGGCAAAGGCCCCACGACATCCAGCCCTCATGCATCAAAAGGCCACGAAGCGACAGTTGGATGGAGCAGTTCTAGCGGTTAATGTATAAAGTTGGCGTGGATTTGGCAAGCATGGCATCTTTTGGCATACTCCATGCAATCCTTGACCATGGTCAGCCAGTAGTAGCACATCCTTTTGATTCGAAAATGAAGTTTGGGGCCAGTTTGATGAGCGCCGCATATTCCAAAATGAGCTTCTTCCAGAGCTTGCTTTGCCTCATTTTCTCCAAGGCAACGGAGGAATAACCCTTCAAAAGATCGGCGGTAAAGCGTGTCCTTGTAGTAAATGAATCGAGGGGCACGACGCTTCACATCCGTTCTTCTATGTGGATCATCAGGCAATTTTCCATGTTGCAGATAATCAATGAATGGTTGGCGCCAATCCTCAGTTTCAATTTCCAAAACTGAGACAACGTTCACTTCCCTTTCACCATTGTCTTCACTTTCAAATATCGGCGGTATAACCCAACTTTGGCATATCGGGACGTGCGTCTCGTGGTCAGGAAGAGCAAATGTAGAAGCAAGCTTTGCAAGTGCATCTGCTTGCCTATTTTCACCACGCGGCACGTGCTCTAGAGTAACATCTCCAAGCCATGCGATCAAGCGACGCGCGTAATTATTGAAAGGTACGAGTTCAGGCTTCCTCACCTCGTAGATGTCAAGAAGTTGGTTTATGATCAACATTGAATCTCCATATACCTTGAGTACCAAGTGCTTTGCATCAACGGCCATCTCCAGCCCAAGAATGAGAGCTTGGTATTCAGCCTCGTTATTTGAACAATTTTGTGTGAGAGTGAAAGCATATGGCAAGACATCTCCTTCTGGGGAAACAAATATCACACCAGCGCCAGCTCCACTTCGATGAAACGCGCCATCAAAGTACATTGTCCAAGGGGGACGAACTTCTACTATCATAACATCCTCATCTGGCAATTCTTCGGACAATTTTCATTCGGCTGGTAGAGGATGGTCTGTCAAGAAGTCGGCCAGAGCTTGCCCTTTAACGGCTTTTTGCGGCACATAGATGATCTCGTATTGTTGGAAAATGAGTGACCACCTTGCCAATCGATCAGAGAGGATTGGCTTTGACATGACGTATTTGATTGGGTTAGCCATGGAGATGAGATGCACTGTATGAGCTTGAAAATAGTACTGCATCTTTTGGATTGCGAAGACGAGGGCGAGACACATCTTCTCAATCACAGAATAGTTCAACTCATGCGGCAACATCATTTTGCTTAAGTAATATAAGGCACTTTCTTTCCCTTTATCATTCTCTTGAGCGAGAAGTGCTCCAACCGAACGCTCTTGCGCAGCAATGTACAAGATTAGTGGTCGTCCAGGTATAGGGGCAGTGAGAACTGGAGGGCTCGTTAGATAGGATTTGATACTTTAGAAAGCATTGTTGCATGTTTCATCCCATTCAAACGGAGTCCCTTTCTTCATGAGACAGCTGAATGGTTGACATCGACCAGCCAAATTTGATATGAAATGGCGGAGGTAAGCCAATCGTCCTTGAAGACTCTTCAGCTCATGAATATTCCGAGGTTCAGGCATTTTCTGGATAGCGTCGATTTTAGCTTATTCAATTTCTATGCCGCGGTGGTGCACAATGAACCCAAGAAATTTTCCAGACGTAACCCCAAAAGCGCACTTTAAGGGATTCATCCTAAGTTGGTACCTTCATAGCCGTTCAAACACTTGCCTCAGATCATAAAGATGGTCGGCTCGTTTCTTTGTCTTTACGACTAAGTCATCGACATAACACTCCACATATTTGTGGAGCACATCGTCGAAGATCTTTTGCATCGCTCTTTGGTATGTGGCACCCGCATTCTTCAAGCCGAATGGCATAACTTTGTAACAGTAGATGCCTTTAGGTGTGCGGAAAGCTGTGAGCTCTTCATCTCGTGGAGCCATGCGAATTTGATTGTAGCCAGACGAACCATCCATGAATGACAAAACCTCATGTCCAGTAGTGGCATCAACCATGAGCTCAGGTATGGGGAGTGGAAAGTCATCTTTTGGACAAGCATTGTTCAGATCGCGGAAGTCAACACAAACTCGAATTTGCCCATTTTTCTTCTTTACTGGGACGATGCTTGAAATCCAATTGGGATATTTGACTTCTCGAATGAAACCAGCTTCGATAAGTTTATTGACCTCCGTTTCAATTTTGGGAACCAAGTCTGGTCGGAAGCGTCTTTGAGATTGTTTGACAGGTCGGACACCGTGCTTCACTGCAAGAAGGTGAACAACGATTCTTGGGTCTAACCCTGGCATTTCCGTGTAATTCCAAGCAAAGATGTCTTTGTACTCATGAAGAAGTTCAATGTAAGCAACTTCTTCTTCAGGCATGAGCGAGGCACTTATGTAGGTTGGCCGTGGGTCATCTTCAGTCCCTAGGTTGATCTCTTTTAAATCGTCAACGGTGGACTTCACGCCGTCTTCCAACTCTGGTGGAGCATCTTCAGCATCCTCTTCTACTTGAACTCCATTACAAGCGACTGTGATATGGAATGAGGAAGTGAAGCATTTTTCATCAGAGCCATCTTTAAATCCCCTAGAGGGCACATTGGTTAACACCACAGTTTGTCGCTTTACTTTTAGCAATTCATCGTCAACTGCCACGTGAGAGTAGTACGACGCTCCATGCGAGAGGGTATTTTGCTCTTCAACTTCTTATCGTCTTCTGACAAGAGAGCAATCCTCCGTTTTGAAGCCTTCTCGATGGTAGTATTTGAGACACCCAATCGGCAATGCACAGACTTTCGAGGAGTGTTGGATGAGGACGCCTCCTTCGGTAGACTCAATCTGCTATGGACAGACTCGCACAAGCTAGAGGGTGTAGGGCTTTCACTTGGTGGCCCTAACCGACTTTGAATGGATTTTCTCGTGCGAGACGATGAGACTACTTCACTTCGGGGCGCCAATCTGTCAAAGATTGACACTTGAGATTTTGGAGCACCTAAGCGGTCAAAGACAGATGTCTTAGATGAACTGATGATGTTCCTTCTTCTGTCGTGATGTAATTGTTGGTGGATTTCTTTATGATGATACGAGCAGGTGCGGTATATCCAAGGCCTGCTTGAGACTCTTTGATAGCATATCCCTTTTGCTTGAGCATCTTCTGAGTCGAGTTCAAGCCATGCATTTTTTCGCCGATCACCTCAGGCAGGAGTTTCCCGAGAGAAGTTGAATCTTTAGGATTATGTCCAACCTTTGCGAGAAGCTTGTAGGCATTTGGATCAAAGTCGTTTGTCCATTGTGAAGGCAAGTAGTCATTTTCCACTATGGGGCTATGCGTGGCTCGAACAAATCCTTTTAGGGGTGGAGCGACCTTTGCTTCGTTGAGATTAGCGACTAGAAGTGTCAATCCATCCAAGGCCGACTCTTCATCTTTCTTCACTTTTGGCACAAAACGAAGTACGGGTGTCCCTTTCTTCTTTGATGCCTCCTCTACATGACGACTGACACCTTGATCAATTTTCTCCTTCTCCTTAATTAGAATGTTGGTCTTACTAAGTTGCAGGTTATTGGCTTTGGACTGCTTGTAGCTTGATGACGAGGCGTTGGCTCTAACTCCGTCAACACCACATTTGCTGAGTAGAATTTAGCATCAGCAAAATGGGACTCGGCTTCACTAAAGGGTTTGTCATCAACTACCACCTTCTTTATCATGCCATCTTTGCAGTATTTGAAGCATTGATGAAGGATTGATGGGACAACGCCATTCTCGTGGAGCCACGGCCGCCCTAAAAGCACGTTGTAAGAAGTTTTTGCGTCAATGACATGAAGTGATGCACTTGAAGTCATATCATCGATGAGCAAGTCCAGACGAATCACGCCAATAGCTCTTTGCCCCCCTTGATTGAATCATTGGATCATGAGACGACTAAGTGCTAGTTCGTCTATAGGGATGCCAAATTCCTTCATGGTACGAAGCGGCAAGATGTTAACTGCAGATCCACCATCCAAGAGCACCCTATTGACCCTCTTTTCGCATATGTATCCAGTGAAAAAGAGTGGGCAATTATGCGCTATGTCACCAAGCCGCAAATCCTCGTCAGAAAGTGTAATGCTTCCAATGCAAGCAAGACAATCACTGACACAACTTGTAGAGTCAACCTTGATTGGAGTATCTTTAGGTGACTCAAGCTCTGGATCCTTGATTTCTTTGACACCCACAGTGCTGCATGAAGCCTCAAAAAGACCGGAGTTGCAAATTTTCTCAGGAAGGAAATCCCATAGGGTAAAAGGAGCACGCAATTTTCAGACGGGCATGTCTTCTTGCCGATTTGAGGATATTCTCTTCGACTTCTTCCTTCTTTGTTGCCTTCTCGCACGCATCCTTTTGGGGCTAGGCTTTGGTATTGCAGCTTGGGGATGCTTCACACTTGATGCGTGCTTCTTCTTTTTACGAGTAACAAGGGTCCATCCTTCATCATCCGCATCCTCAACTTTTGTGTTGGTAGAGATGCTGTCCCCAGACTGTTGAATAGAAGGGCATCGTACTACTTCAATTTGATCAAATGACCCAAATTGAATCTTCACCCTTGGTGACGCTTTAGGCTGAAGAGTGTCATTTTGTAAAGTAACTACAGTCTGATTTGTAGCTACAGTCTCATTTTCTTCCTCCAAGACAATCTTCCCTTGGCTAGCGAGCTCTACTATCTTCTCTTTAAAGACAAAGCACCGTTGAATGGGATGGCTAACCAAGCGGTGGTACTTGCAGTAGTTCTGATCATTCACCTTGTTAGCCTCCTCGGGTCGTTTCAACTCTAGAAGCTCAATGAGTTTTAGATCCAGCAATTGATCAAATATTGAGGGACCTCTGAATCTGGAAATGGATACACCTTTTCTTGCATCTCCTTCAACGTGAGCCTCCTTTTCTCCTTCTCTTGTGGAGGAGTAAATTTCTCTACTTGCTTTGTCTTGGGTCTTGTAGAGATTTTGAAAGGTGCAATATTCACTGTCATGGAATCCTTTTTTTCTCCTTTGACTATGGGTTTGCCCCCTTTGTGGAAGTCTGGCTTATTCCCTATGGTGCGAGAATCTTGCGTTTTGCGAGAGTCTTGTATTGGTAGGCCTTGCCTTCCATTTGCTGCAATGGTGAGTTCCATGTCATGAGCTCGAGAAGCCAACTCTTCAAAGGTTTTAGGCAAGATTCCTTGAAGAATGTATTGTAGATCCCATTGCATGCCTTTGATGCACATCTCGATTCCGGAAGTTTCAGACAGTTTATCCTTGCAGTTTAAACTCACGTGCCGCCATATATTGATGTAATCAATGACAGGTTCATCCTTCCATTGGCGAGCATTCGTAAGCTCGAACATACTGATAACACGGCGAGTGCTATAAAAACGGTTAAGAAATTCTTGTTCCAGCTGCTCCCAACTTTCAATCGTGCCAGGCTCAAGGTCGCAATACCAGTCGAAAGCATTGCCTTTGAGCGTTCTAACGAACTGCTTGACGAGAAGATCACCATCAGTTCCAGCATTGCTGCACGTTTCAACGAAATGGGCAATATGCTGTTTTGGATTGCCCTTGCCATCAAATTGCTGAAACTTCGGTGGTTGATAACCAGTAAGCATCTTCAAAAGGTCGATCCTTCTAGTATAAGGCCTAGCATAAGTAGAAGAAGATTTTGGCGCCTCTTCGTACTTCTGCTTGATGGTGCCTAGAATGAAATCCTTCAGTTGGTCCACGGGAATCGAACCCTCCCCAAAAAGCGTGAACTCTTTTGGTACTCCCTTTAGTTTGCCTGAGGATTCAACTTGACTTGAATCCCCTTTACTTTCGATTTTGCTTTTGAGGTAGGCGATTTCAACGTCACGTTCTTCTAGGGTTTGTGACATTCCCTTAACTATTTTGGCCAGGTTAGCAACTTGTTCTTCTAGGCTGACCGTATTTGTTGTCATAACATTCATGACTGAAGAACTGGTAGTCTTGGTGGGAGCGTTGAATTTTGACTGAGGAGTGCTTTTAAAAGAGTCGGAGTCAAAACTCCAACCGCTTAAATAGCCATTTTCCAGGTTCCTCTGAATTTTTTAACCGGACTCCTGAGGCATAGAAGGATTTTCAATGTCGGTTGCCACATCCTTCACTGCTTCTATGGTAGAAACGACATCCCTTCCTTCTGGTGAGCTTAGCGGTGCTTTTGGTAGATCAGCCTCAGACACCAATTTTGGTGAGCTTGGCGGTGCCTTCGGTAGATCAGCCTCAAACGTAGGATTTAATTTAAACAAGGGGAATTTAGAGGCCAACCCTAAAAAGTAGGTTCATATTTAATTTAGTCCTGACAAAAATATTCCTTCTTTATTTCAGTCCTTTTTCTTGACTTTTCATGCATTTTTACTGTTTTGCCCATTCTTCTTAGCTTTTTGTGTACATGTCCATTTTTAGTAAAATTTATATTTTTAGAATCAACTCCTAACCCATATAATTTTGGACAAAAATACCCTTGGTTATGAGAACTGCCAATTCTCATAGCCAGTTAACATAAGATTTCGGACAAAAATATCCCCGCTAGTTCACATAGCCCGAGTTAACATATTATTTTGGACAAAAATACCCTTGAACTATGGCTATGAGAATTGAGGCTATAAGAGCTATATTTTTAGAATCAATTCCTGAATCATATTATTTCAGACAAAAATACCATTGGTTATGTGAACTGACTATGAGAATTGCCAAGTCTCATAGTCAGTTCTATGAGAACTGAGCAGTTCTCATAGAGAACTGGCTATGTGAATTGAGCTATGAGAACTGGCAATGTGAACTGCCAATTCTCATAGTCAGTTCTATGAGAATTGGTTATAAGAAATGACTGTTCTTATAGAGAATTAGCTTTGTGAACTGGTTATGAGAACATGACTATGTGAACTGAAAAATACACAGTTCACATAGTCTTACCACACACTAAAATACACAGTTCTTATAAAAAAATATATAGTTCTCATAGAAAATACACGGTTCTAATAAAAAATTCTCATGAACAATACACAGTTCTCATAGAAAAATACACAGTTCTCATAAACAATTCTCATGAACAACACACAGTTCTCATAAAAAATACACAGTTCTCATAGAAAATACACACACGAACAAAAATAGTCCTGACCCATATTATTTCAGACAAAACCATTTAGTCAGTTCACATAACCTCACCACACACTAAAATACATTATTCTCATAGAAAATACACAGTTCTTATAAACAGTTCTCATGGACAATAAACAGTTCTCATAGAAAAATACACAATTCTCATAAAAAATATACAGTTCTCATAGAAAAATATACAGTTCTCATAAAAAATACACAAATCTCATAGACAATTCTTATGAATAATACACAATTCTCAATGTCTCATAAAAAAATACACAATTCTAATAAAAAATACACACAATTCACAATTCACATACATAATTTACATATACAATTCACATTTTCCTTGTGAGCTAAAAGGAGAATATTAATCAGTGATTTTTGAAACTTTCTATAAGAATTATTAACAAAGTACCTTTATTTGCTTTGTTTCATTGGACCGAGGGTAATTAGATCTGAAATAAGCCTTGGGACATCTCTCCACTACACTGTTCCTCCTACAAAACGGCAACCAGTGGCTCCCAAACTTAGCAGCCTCCACGAAAGCAAACACAGTCAAAGCCGACCCACCGTCGTCCAACACATAAACCGACAGCTTCTCGGCCGGATAATCGTACGCCATCACCGACAGAGCGAACTGTGTATGATGGTGGTACGATGTAGCTGGGTTTGAGTGGTGCGACTTCGCGATCGTCGCCGTTGCGATCGTCGACGAAATCCTGAAAATCGATCTCGAATTCTAGGAGAAGGCCTCCTTCAGGTTATCGGAATCGGACTCCAAGTCGCCGTCGACAATGATGGTGGTATGACGCAGCTGGGTTTGAGCGGTGCGAGTTCGCGATTGTCGCCGTTGCGATCATCGACGAAATCCTGAAAATCTATCTCGAAATACTCTCTTCTTGGGAGAAATGCTAATCAGCAGAAAAAGTTGAAGAAGCGTGAAGAAAAGAGTGAACAGCACGTCGCCGTTGACGCCTGGACTTGCTGCTGCTCTGGCTGCCGACGACGGCGATCTGGGGGAGCTCGGTGAGGGAGAGAGAGGACAAGTCGGGAGAAGAGAGAGAAACAGAGAGAGGGAGATGTCGATTTGGTCCATATGGGGGTAAAAAAGTCACCCCGAACATAGCTGAACCTGTACAAGTTCGGGAAAAAAATTTAGGGTTGGGATGGAACCGAACCTAAAAACTAGGACCAGCCTCTAATTTTCTATTTAAACAAACGCGGGGCTTGGGCAGTATCCATAGCAGCAACCTTCACCTTGCTTCGAGTTGTTGGACCAGCACTTTTAGTGTGAGATCCAGAGCCAAATTTGGTAGCGGCAACTTTCACCTTGCTTCGAAGTGTTGCACCAACACCTTTAGCGTGAAATCCAGAGCCAGTTTTTGCAGCTGTTGAAGACTTGGAGCGTGCAACCGAAGCTTGAGGAGCTTTTGAATGGGCAGTCTTAGGAGCCATTGAGAGTTTGTTGATTTGTTGAAGAGAAGAGATGAGAGGCAGAGACATGTCCCACCGGGCGTGCCAAAATCTGTTGAACACAAATTTCGAGTCTGCGAAAAAGACGGGAAATATGATGAACGAGAGTCAATTTATTGATGTATGAATTAGGGTTACAATCTCTGAGGTATTTTCTAATCAAAGAAAATAAAGTCTTCTGATTCTTCTCTTCGGTTATTGAAACGAGGGCTTGATGCTTGATCTCGAATCAAACGACGGAATCTTCTCCGAGATTTGTGGAGAAGTTGATGACTTGGGTTGAATGTTCTTCGAGGCTTTGAAGCTTTGATTCGAAGAACTTCTTGTTGGATGGAGACTTGAAGAATTCTGAAAGGCTTACTCTGGAGCTTGTGTGCTTCAATGTGCAGATGGAAAATATGAGAGGAGAGCACCTCTATTTATAGAGATGTAGGATGAAGAGTTATGACCAATCTCTACTTCTTTTATATTTATCTCTCTTTAATTATTTCTTCATTTAATGTAAAAGAAATAATTAAAATTCAATAATTATCCTTCTTTTCTTTATTTTAAGAAAGACAATTATTCGTGAAAAGAAACACAATTATTATTTTACCAAGTGGCTTAATTTGATTGGCCGAGCTTAATAAAAATAGTAACTGCGTCACTTTGACGCGTGGCACCATTTGATTGGCTAGAAATTTTACATGCCTACATTATCATCATGTAAAATTTATGAGCATATATAAATTGTGATTCAACCAACTAGTGAGAGAAAAGCCATCATGAAAAACATATGCAGTTGTCCTAATTTATAACCAGTGAAAATATCTCTCCCTTTCACTCTTCCAATCACACGACAAGAGTGCATAACAATTTAAAAAATGGTTGCCTCTCACAACCTTTCAACCACCTCCATTCTCATATTGTGTCTCTTTGTGATATCACTTGCTAGTCTGTCTTTCTCTTCTCCCATCAGTCGGTTTTCTCTTTGCTAAAGAAGAATGGCAGCATCGCAGTTTGCCTAATCCACCACGACTCACCGGAATCTCCATTTTATGATTCTTAACGCCATCCGAGAGGACCGAATTAGAGAAGGTTTAAACGTTTCTTTGGCTCGAAGCCGCTACTATGGTCAGGGTGTCATATACCAAACAAAGAGTTTATATGCGACAACCCCGATTAGCCATGGCCATGACTTCGTGATGAAGTACACCATCAGGACGCCACCATTTGAGACAGCGGGAAACTTGGACACCAAAAGCATTCTGACTTGGATGCAGTGTCTAATTCCTCGCTTACAATGCCGCCGCGAGCAAATAACTCCATGTTTGACCCCAGATCATCAACAATGTTCATGAATGTTCCATGTGAGTCAATTTTGTGCACTGAGATGTCTAGTACTTATTGCGTTGGTGGAACTTGCAACTACCATGTCGAAAATACCTCAAAGGAAAAATGTCAGACGGAATAATTGCCATGGAAAAATGTCAGATTGTAGTAATTGCCATGAATTGCTACCATTACCCAGACCAATAACTCCAGTGGATTACCAGCTAGATCACGGTTGTTGAAACCGCAACCAAAAATTGTACGGTTCAGAAAGGGAACGGCTCCGAACACTAAAGCTCAATATATCCATGGCAATTACTCCGTCTGACATTTTTCCATTGAGGTATTCAACATGGTATTTGCAAGTTCCAACAATGCAATAAATACTGGATATCTTAGTGCACAAAATTGAGTCACATGGAACATTCATGAACGTTGTTGATGATCTGGGGTCAAACAAGGGAGTTATTTGCTTGCGGCGGCATTGTAAGCAAGGAATTAAACACTGCATCCAAGTCAGAATGCTTGTGGTGTCCAAGATTCCACTGTCTCAAATGACGGCGCCCCGATGGTGTACTTCATCACGAAGTCATGGCTAATCAGGGTTGTCGCTTATAAACTCTTTGTTTGGTATATGACACCCTGACCATAGTAGTGGCTTCGAGCCAAAGAAACATTTAGACCTTCTCTAATTAGGTCCTCTCGGATGGCGTTAGAATCATAAAATGGAGATTCCGGTGAGCTGCGGTGGATTAAGCGAACTACCAAGCTATCATTCTTCTTTAGCAAAGAAGAAGACTGACTGATGGGAGAAGAGGAAGACAGTGGACTAGCAAGAGATATCACAAAAATCTTTCGTTATGATTTGCGAGGCTGGTGTGGCTGAATAAGAAGACAAGTACTTTAGACTTGTTTAGTTGTGTAAAGAGTGGTTGGCACTTAGTTGTATAAAATTGTTGGTTTGATGTAATAAAATCTTTTGTTTGGTCTCCGCTGTGAGTTGTAGTTTATTTTATTTATTTATTTCAAGACGCTAGTTTCTATAGTTGCCCAGATTGTCGCACCCCTACAGGTGGGCCTTAGTCCTGCCGGAGTGGGGTATGACATATTGGTTCACCCGGGCTTTTCTACATCCAAAATTTCTGTCTCTGCTTAAAGACAATGCACTCCTCAGTCACGCAATCATGCATCGAGGTTAAGAGTTTTTCTCTAAATTCTAAACTTCTAGCGAAACTAATAGTGCATTGCAAAAATGATTTTCGGGGTGATAACCCCAGATATTGTTTCCACAGAAATGCTATGAGTACACAACAAGAACGGATTCTACACGTATGCCTACTTGGAGATCTTCTCCAAGAACGGATTCTGTTCCAGCGACTCTTCTCCGGCGACTATCCGACCTCTGGAGATCTTCTCCAATAATGTCTCTGGCCTCTTCTCTACTGTCGTTCCCAGCGTCCTCTCCGGCAAGCGGAGAAACTTCACACCGTCGTCAATTGCCGTTTCTTATTTTCAGAATCCCACCCCGCAAATGCAATCTTTCGATCTCCTAATTTCTCGCTGGACATGGTGTTCGCAAAAATCTCAAACCATTTCTTTGTGGAGGGAAAGTGGGAAACTATTACTCTCTTCTCCGGCGACTCTTCGGAACGCCCAACTAACTCTCTCTTCTCCGACTAAACGTCGTTGGAGAGGGAGGCCAACGGTAAATAGAAAACAAACAACAATTGAGAAATTATTCGGACGATCAATAAATCAACAAAAAAAAAATTGCAAAGCTAGTCGAGGCAATGCGAAGAGCATACCGGTATATCTTTCAACTTGAATTTTTTTTATTTTATTGAAATCATGCATCAGTACAAACTATTCAAAAAATGTATTAGTGAGTTTTCTAATTACACTAATGTTTTCTTTTATTTAATTATTACACTAGCCTTCTCTTTTTCATTTTTTTTCCCCTTTTTGGCAGGGATCCTCTTCTTGGCTTGTAAGCTTGGATTCGCCTATGCGTGATTCTGCTCCGAGGAATAGTCGAAGATTGTAATGTTGCATAGTCCTTTTTTCTTGGGAATTTTTGTTTTTGTTGTCGTAACATCGTTTAACTATTAAGGAAAGAATCAAATTCACTGCAAAAAAACCCTTCATCTTTATCGCATCTTGTGGTTTTTGAATCAAATTCACTGCAAGTCCTAGTTTGAAATGAATTTTTCCAACCTTTAAAAACCGGGTGTCCTTTATATGTTCCTTATTCGGACGTACCCGACATAATTTAGAATGACCTAAATCGTCGTCATGACAAGCTTGGCATTTCAAATGAGCTGAACTAGGTCGGCTTTGAATAACTAAGAGCAGAGAAGGTGGGGCAAAAAGAGTTACCAAATGAGTAGAAAACCTTTCACCACCGCAGCCACCATTCACCAAACATACTTGATTCAAACCTATCACTTCTACCACTGAACTGAAACGTTACAGGGTACCACAATTCTAAAGGTGTATAACCGTATATACGAGCTGATTGAATGAACCCAAAACAAAGAATAAAAACATAAACAAGGTCTATTATTAGCTGTGCCATAAACATTCTGCATCTTGTGCTCATTTTCCGAATGCGGCATTTCATCAAACACTTCATATGGCAGTTTAATGTTCTAGTAAAAAAGGGCAACTCCGGTGATAAGATTGCATTACCCAAAATATGCAGCAGAAAGAAACAGCACCGCAAGCGACCCAGAGCAATCATAGATTTACAACTTCACTAGATAGAGATCAAACGCAAGAAAAAAGTCCCAAAATGTGGAGAGGTTCTCTTAAGTAGCACTACATATTTACAACTAACAACACAGAAAATGGAAACGGAAGCAAAAGATTTGAACTAACAACATCATCCACGGCCGAAATATATATCATCAAGTGACATTTTTTCACCTCATACCTTAGAGAAGGCTATATGTGTGGTGTTTGGTCAGAGACAGAGGCCAATCCCTGCATTAGCCTCACAATTTCCACCGAGTCGTCGAGATAATACTTGGCCTTACTGGGTTTTCTACAAACAGTACAGGCAAACACTTCTGCATTCCGAGCTATAGATGGGCCATCTATGGAACTGGTAATCACCTCAAACATATCTTCGTCGGACCGGTCGTCTCCTATACACAGGACAAAATCCGCTAACATTCCCCTGTCTTGCATGGTAGAAAGTAGGCGTTTTGCCACTAGCCCTTTGCTTACACCCTGCGCATTCAGAATCATAATAAATCCTTCTATTATTGCCTTTTGGCTTAACCATTATAGACTCAATGAAGGAAGTCAAAAGTAAAAGCTCTCACACGAATAACATGGTTCGAAATAGGCTTAAAGGCATGCCCAAATGCGGTAAAAAAACATGAACTGAAATGACACTGCTAAATGCAGTTCCACAACTCTTCGGGGTGGCAAAAAATAGGTTCAAAACTGTTGCAAAATATAGTGCCAAAACTCCTCAGTGTTGATTAAAGCAAACGAAGTCCAACTAAGTAATGCTCAAACTTAACTTGATCTTGCACAAAAAAGGAGGTTGGGTTCAAATTCCCAACCAAATTTAAGGGTCGGGCTCAAGTGAAGCATTTACTGTGGCTGCCATAATCTGTAACGTAGCATCATCCACCTTTCTTCAACAAGAAAAGTTCAGACACATGTTTACCCATAGAAATTAGATAAACATCTTCCACAACAAATAATATTCCATACAAAATCTTCTTTCATAAATTGCTTCAGAGTCTGGTAATGTATCGCTTCCACACAATATGGTAAAGGCGTGAGAAAAACACTAGACAAGACGAAGTACAAGAGATACACGAAACAGAATAGGAAAATATAAGCCACACCAACTTGAAATCGTAGAAATGCAACTAACCCCTTGTTTGCTCAAATCAACGATTGGGAAAAGTCAAACTGAGGATATTCGGCTTTCCTCAATTCACATATACAAAATAAGAGAAACAAAACAAATGAATAGGAAAGTAGTTACTCATACCTGTGGTTTAACCTCTACGATATTTTGCCCGCTTTTGACTGTAACTGGTTCATTGGCAAGCACGCTTTCAAGATGATCAAGAAGTTCCTTAGCTTGGCAAGACCCAAAATCAGGATCCGCATCCTCATAACACCAGACCAATGAAGTTTCCCTATCTTCAATTGTGGACCCGTCTGTTGTCTCGGTGTAAAGCTCCATAACCGGTTCTGCAATCTGCTTCCAGCTACATTCTACCACTGGTACACATGTTTCCCATTCCTCATCTCGCTTCAGCCTGTGTTAATTAGACAAGCATCAGTTTCCAATAAAAGCACCCTCATTCCGCAAAAAATCTTGAACGAGACCACACAAAAAAGAAAATTATGTGAATACCTAATGAAATATCCATGCTCTGCAGCAATTCCCAGATTATCACAGGGGGCAAACCATTCGGCAAGTTTGTCACGGCTTCTGGCACTGACTATGAAAACCATATTATTCTTATCCCTGCATAAACTGTTTAAAATCTTAATGGTTTTAGAGCTCGGACTCTTATCGATTGAAGCCTGAGGCATCAATGTACCATCGTAGTCTAAAAGGATTGCCCTAATTTTAGTCCTTTTGTAAGCAGAAACTATGTGCTCCATCGACAGCTTCCTAAAATTTGGATCTAGCGCCACAACCCTAAAACTCAATCCAAACCCAATACCCCATGACCTCCTCTGCAAATGATCTTTACAAGTCCTTTCCAAATCCTGAAGAAAACTGCGGGCCCAATAACCGACATCGTGGGTACTCACATACCTGTAGTGCTTTTCGTGCCTGAGTTGTTTTTCCGGTTCCTCCATTACCAAAGCACCGTCCATTGCATCCGCCACTGCATCGATATTCCATGGATTCACTCTAATCGCTCCACTCAAAGATGGGGAACACCCAATGAATTCAGACACAACCAACATGCTCTTCTTGGGAGTATTGGGATCCAACCCCAAGACCTTATCTAATTTCTCGTTTCCTTGGCGGCTTATTATGTATTCATACGGAATTAGATTCATTCCGTCTCTAACTGCTGTGACCAAACAACATTCTGCAACTACATAATAAGCAATTCTCTCATAAAACTTAAGGTTCTCATCGATCAGCACAACCGGCTCATATCCAGGTTTACCAAACTTGCCGTTAATTCGCTCAACAGTGGAATACGTCTCCTGTTTAACTTCTCTCACGTCTTTGCCAATCCCCCTTGCTGGATTTGCTATCTGCACCAAAACAACCTTCCCTTGCAACTCTGGGTGCTGAGTGAGAAGTTGTTCCATGGCCAATAACTTCAAACTGATTCCTTTAAATATGTCCATATCATCAACCCCAAGCAACAATATCCTATCTTTCTCACCAAACTGCTTGCGGAGGTCAGAAACCTTTGCTTCCGTCTCCGAAAGGCTCAAAACAGATTGAAGTTGGCCCATGTGGATACCCACTGGAAGAATTTTGATACTCACAGTCCGACCATAATACTCTAGGCCTATATAACCCCGTTTGGATTCGTAAGAAAGACCCAACATTCGGCTACAACAGGAGAGAAAATGCCGGGCATAATCAAAGGTATGAAATCCAATCAAGTCAGCATTCAACATAGCTCTCAGAAGCTCTTCCCTGACGGGCAAAGTCTTGTAAATCTCGGACGACGGAAAAGGGCTATGGAGGAAAAACCCTAGTTTCACCCGGTTGAATCGCTTCCTCAAGAAGGTGGGTAACACCATAAGGTGATAGTCGTGTACCCACACGTAATCGTCTTCCGGATTAATCACTTCCATGATCCGATCCGCGAAAATCTTATTGACAGACACGTAAGCTTGCCATAACGACCGGTTGAACCTACCGCCTAAATCGGGCGAAAGGGGCAACATGTAGTGAAACAATGGCCATAACTGTTGTTTGCAAAACTCATGGTAGTATCTACTGAACATATCAGGGGGTATAAAAGTGGGTACACACTTGAAATTCTCAAGGAGAGTCTGAGAGACCTCATCTTGCTCATTTGGGTGTATATCTTCCTTAAGACAACCCACATATATAACCTCCATGTCATCATCACCCAACCCATCTTTCAACTGGAGGAGGAGTGAATTATCATCCAAACTAAAATTCCACCCCTTCCCATTCCTGGGTTTTCGCGAAACCTTAATAGGCAGCTGATTGGCTACTATGATTATCCGGTCCCGTTGGACCAACGATGATGAACGATCGGAGCACACGCTCTCCGACGGGTCATCGTCAAGATCTGACATTATTCCGGGTACTGTCATAACCCGGGGAATCCGCCGACCCATCCGGCTAAAAGACGGCGACGGAACCTCGCCGGAGGCAAGCTCTAAGAGGTTTGAATATGAACTAGACATCATTGGCCCACTAATTATGTGCAAACCCTCGACAAGCCTAAGCCTAGCAGCAGAGCAAAACCCTTGTTTCTTATGCAAATATACGGAAGAAAAACTCCACTCAAACCAGAAATCCCACTAGCACAAAGCAAATTAACCCACAAAGACAGGTCTTCATTCTTTTCATATCTCAAGATTACAAGCTAAGAACAAATTTTG
The DNA here is from genome assembly GCA_020567845.1 of Rhododendron henanense subsp. lingbaoense. NCBI lineage: Eukaryota > Viridiplantae > Streptophyta > Magnoliopsida > Ericales > Ericaceae > Rhododendron > Rhododendron henanense. Next base: position 29,303,311 of record CM036320.1, on the reverse strand, counting down.
CGAACCAAAACAAACCCACAAAAAAGTAGCAAGAAATTTGGCTAGCGAATCAAACCATGGGGTGGGACAAGGCCAGAAGTCTCCAGATAAACGGATCAAAATGGAAAGGAATAGAAAATATTCAGATCAAATAGCATACTGTTAGAGAGAATCAAACTGGAACAGAAAAATCACTTATCATTACAGCAAAGAGAGAGAGAGAGGAGATTTTAAGAATTCAAGAAGAGTGTTGGTGGAGGAAATTTACCAGATTTTTACATTTGAAACTGAATCCCCCACAAAACGAGAACTATAATCTAGGTAGCTAGCAGAGAAAAGGGAACATAAAGAAATAGAAAGGCAAAAGTACTGCTCTCTTTTATGCTTATCCTCTACAGAGCTTCCCCATTAATACACTTCACTGTATTGTAGTATCTGCTGAAATACAGTATAAAAGTAGGGAAAATTTCAAAATGGCACCTGAACTTTCACTCCAATGTCACCGAAACACCTGAACTTCATTTTATTTCAATTAAACACCTGAACTTTCAAAATTCCCAAATTGAGACACCTGCCGTTAGCCTCCATCCATTTTCTTCACAAATCGGCTGATGTGGCTCATTTCTAGCGTTATAAGGCCCCACTAGACATGTTAGATAGTGAACTCAATGCACACAATCACAACCAGAAATGAGTTCACTTCCTAAATTTGTGCATTGAGTTCACTTCCTAACATATCTAGTAGGGCCCTTTAACGCAAAAAATGAGCTACATCAGCCGATTTGGAAAGAAAATGGATGGAAGCTAACGATAGGTGCCTCAATTTGGAAATTTTGAAAGTTCAGGTGTTTAATTGAAATAAAGTGAAGTTCAGGTGTTTCGGTGTCATTGGAGTGAAAGTTCAGGTGCCATTTTGAAATTTTCCCATAAAAGTAATACTCAAATTTTCCCATAAAAGTAATACTCACATATCTCTACCATTTGGTTCGGTGGATAAGAGCACTGTTAATAAAACCTCCAATTTTAAAATACAGTTCTAGATATAACTATGTTCAGAATAATTTGATCATGTAACTCTACTTACGATGTACTATGACCCCGGGTTTGGAGTTGTGTTCGGAAGTTGTGTTATATGTACATTTTTAGTTCTAACCTAATATTTGAGTTCAACTTTTACACTCCATCTGTTCAATTTATTTGTTCGATTTTAAAAATTCAACTTATTAAAAAACACAATGATTACACATAAAAAGCTAACGCTTTCAACATTCACCCTTCAATTTTTGTCAATAGTATTTTAGTTTTTAAAAAAGGAAATTTAGTTCTTCCAAAAGTCAACCGGACAAATAATTTGGGACAGTCAAAAGTTTAAAAATGGACAAATAAATTGGGACAGAGCCTTAGGAAATCTCTGTTTCGATGTAAGCGCGTCCCTTGAAAGTAAGTATATACGGCTTTGTCGATGGAATATAAGGGGTGGATATGTTATCACCCCATATAGTTTACCCGGAATATTTATATAGACCATAGATATAGTATCCATGGATATTATATCCGTCAACAGGCGGATATAATAAGGATGGGAAGAGAGAGGGTGCTATTATATTCGCCCTCTTAATTATAAAAATGTCAACGCCCTCTTTAATTCTATATAAAGTACTCATATCCATCCCAAAACAAATCGAGCATATATATACATATCCTCTCTTCTATAAATTAAAACCATCTATATCATATTCCCCCTATAAATATACACACACACACACATATATGAGTCCTTTTATTATGTCTCCCCTCATGTTATACTATCCAATACTAATCTGGTCAGCAAACGACCCATATAGTGTACTAAGAAAAAGTCTAGCAACTAAAAAATGTTTAAAACTATTTGATGTATGTGAATCTATATGCATAGAACATTCAGAGTTTTCTTTTAAAATTGTGTTCGGATCATTGCTCAAAGAGTAATACTCCCTATCACTTAAAGTAGCTTAGAAAAATAACAAAAATTAGAGACCGTTGGATGGATTAAAACAGTGGATAACGAAATCGGACGGTTGGGAACTTGGGAGATAGGGAGAGAGGAGAGGCTTCGTAGAAGTTGCCGGCGTATAACGTGCGGGGCCCACTAGGGTGGGGGTTGTGATATGGTATGGTACGTGGAATCGAGCACGTGGCTATTTTCATTCGAGCCTACGTGGCGGGCTGTGGGCGCTTGAAAAGATCAGGCGGGATTTGGAGGTACGTGTTCGGGTTTTTACCCAATTTATCGGGTTTCCGACAAGGGAAAATATCGCCATTGCTTCGGGGAGGAGTCTCCCATCCAGTTTTGTGTGTCCAATTTGGGATGGTCTCACAATAATGATCGAAATCGTTCATTTTGGAGAGCTCATCGATTTCGTCAATCACGTGAAAAATTAGGTTAATCTAAGATCGGTGGCTGCATGATTGAAACAGATTTATACAAGAAAAAAATGTAAAATTCAAAGTTTCAAATTATTATTTTTATCCTATTTGCCTGTACAAATAATTTTATCAAGCTAATTTTTCACATGATTGACAAATTTGACTAACCCTACAAAATAAACGATTTTGATCATTGTTGTGAGTCCAAAATTGGCCCACAAAGATTCAAACTGGACACATGGATGGGAGCCTCCCACACTAATGCTTGGACAGTGTTTCATGTTTGAGTCCAACGTAAGAATGGTTGTCTTTTCTCCAAAAGTTATTACTCTGTCTCCAATTTAATAGTCTCTTGTTCTATTCTAATCGGATAAAAAATTAATTATATCTTTAAATTCGTAATAAATTTTATATCCAATATAGATCTTGTTTGATAAATCTTAATTAGTTCTATAATACAATATTTTTAAAATCATATAAAATATTGTAAATGATAGAATATAATTAATTAAAAAGTGACACGAACTATCAAAAAAGATTATTAAATTGGAACGGAAGGAGTACTACAATATTTTCTTAGCAATCCTATGTCTTTTAGTATCACACTTTGGCCCCGTTCAATTGACAGGAAAGTACAGGAAATGACGAGAAAATCAACTTTCCCATAACTTTTGTAGTGTTCAGTTGGCAAGAAAGTAGTGGGAAACATATTTTTAAGTTTTCCTGCATGATTTACTTTCTTGCAAAAATGATCCGGCCAAAAGCATAGGATTTTGCGTCACGGGAAAAGTTTTATCCATTGTGGGGCCAAAATAATTAGCGGGTAAGAAAAAAAGTGAATGACGCCAATACCAAAAAAAACAATTTAGGTAATATTTATTTATCTTGTTATTAGTCTTCAATTTTGTTTTGTACTAACTAATTTTCAGTGAGTTTTTGCATCGGCAACTAATTAAGCACGGTTGTTTAATATTTATTTATTTAGTTATCATCTACTTATTTTTTAAGCATAATTTGTACGGTTGATTATTAGAGAATGTCAATTTAAATGGGGGATTTGCATGACCATTTAGAATATAGCAAATTGAATAGGGAATTGCAAGTCGATCGATTTTTTCATTTCATGTTAAGGCTTTGCATTAGATAAAATACATTTTCTGTATGTGTTAATTTTTGAAATATGATATGATAGCCTATTATTTAGCTCTCAATGTTACTTTTATTTAAAATTAGCCGTGGGAATAAAAATAAAGAAGTTTCTCATAAGTGTCTTTTCCTGACAACTGAACCACTAAACTTTAATTTTCCTGCCAAAAAAATTGTCAAATGAACACTCACAAGAAAATAGATTTCTTTTTCCTTTACTTCACTTTACTTAACTTTTCCTGAGAATAACTTTCTGATACAAAATTCCTGGCAACTAAACGGAGCCTTTGGGTATCATGTGAGCCAATTGCATTGACAGAATATGATCCACTACATGACATATGAAGCACATTCTATCAATACAGTAGTGACACCTCGCATGGTATCCAAAATGTCATACTCAGACATGGTCACTAAAGCATTAGTGTTTTTTTTATAACTCACATGTTCGGGTTAGCTTACGTGATTAGTTTTTGGTGACCAATTCCATCAACTATATGCTAAGGTCCTAAACAAAGGCAAAGCAAAGCTCTGCATGGACCGACCCAAAAGGAGTTGATAGCAGCTACCTCGTTCACGCTAGTAATTAGCTTATGCACCACAATTTTTTGGTTTTGTTCTTATTCAATTTTTTTTTTTGCGTTTGTTAGTTTTACGTCAAATTTTTATATGATATGGGTGAGTAAGGACGAAATGAATCAGAAAAGTAAAAAATTATGACTTTTAAACAAGTATTTTGGAAAATATCCAAGAAAAAGTCCAAAAACTGACTTTTTGAGCTTTTCTCCAGATATTTCCCAAAAAACTCGTGTAAAAGTTAAATTTTTTTACTTTTTCAATTCTTCTCGTCCTTACTCACACATATCACATAAAAGTTTGGCATAAAACTAACAAATGCAAAAAAAAAATTGAATAAAGAAGTCAAAAAATTATTCTGCATAAGTTAACCACTAGCGTAAACAACCATTTTCCAAATGATACGGCTCTGGCTAGGATTTTTTGAAATGGCTTTTTAATTATACATTTTTTGTGTTCAAAATGCGTATATTTTTATACTATTTTGAATTAATATTGGGTAAAGAAGAAAAATGAGTGTAATATATATAAAAAGAGAACTACAGTAAAATATAGAGTACCCATTACTAGTTTTGTTTTATTGTTTATTTTGCAAGCTTGCATGTTTCATGTTTGGAGTCTCCGCCCTACTATCTTAAAATACCTTTAAATACCAACCTTCTCTCACACGACACCCTTTCATTTTATGTCAAATTGTTCCTTTTGAGAATTTTAATAAAAACCTTTGTTATTTGTGGTGTGAACAACATATGCATAATAGCAAGAGGATAAAAAAAACAAAAAAAACATATGCATCGCAACATTAATTGCACATGTGCAGTTGTTGAGATTTTCAAAATTCTGGATGATATTCATTCTAAAATTGGCTCATATCCCCTGGTCCCTGCTGCCAGATCTCAACAATCTGTAACTCGTATTATATAATTTGATAGTAGAAGATTCAATCCGTAACTCGTACTGCTATATAATTTGATTGTAAAAGATTCAATTTGTAACTCGTACTTTATAATTTGAGATAGTAGAAGATTCAGTACTTCTAAAATATGAAAAGTTTTTTTATTTTTTTTTCAATTTAGAAACACTCTTGTGATCGAGCCCACAATTTTTCCATGTACTGTACTATGTATTTTATTTTTCCCGGTTGGGCTCTTGTAATTTGGCACTTTGCACTCAACACATAATTTTATATTCACATAGAGTAGACAAACTTGTTTGATTCACTCAAATTGATTCGTTAAGTAAACAATTTAACGTCACTTGCCCAATCAAATTATCTTAACTTACTAGTAGTAATTGTAAAATAGACGTAACGAATAAATAAATTGGCGAATGAAACGAGAGAATCGGAACGGCTACCTCACTTGGCCAGCACTCTTGCATCTCACTAGGAGGCCAGAAGTTCGAGTCTCTCCATCTGCGCGTGGGTGTTCTTCCCTTAGAGGGTTTTTCCTTTATTACTTTATTTCTACCCTATAATGGTTTATTTCTTATATTGGTTGAGTTGTTAGGTTTGGTTATATCGTGGATTCTCACAATTGATGTTGCGTACCGAGCATGTACTCTATACTTCAAATACGGTGTAAAATGATCTATTCCATCGATAAAAAATAAATAAATGAGCCAATGGGAAATGAAGTGAGGAAACGTGTGTTTTGGGAAAAATATCGGCCATGGAGAAACAAGCTGTAGAGAACAGGAAACGAATTCTCTATCGTTTGGGGAGAGACCGCACCTCGTGCAATTCGTTTTGTTCTGACCCCTTCCGCATTTATTTCGATGATCGAATTCGTTCATGTTAAATATTGTTGAGTAAAGTAATCACATAGAAAATTAAGTTAATATAAAGTCAAATAACTTCTCTTGGAAAAATGGCTTTTCAAGTTGTAATCTAGTGCCTAACTCATTTTGTTTCTATGTAAATGTATGCTACTTTGAAATCCGATTGAATTTATTTTTTACATGACTGTTTTTAGTTAACGGGTTTTATGATATGAATGAATTCGATCATCAAAATAAACGCGAGCAGGGTATTGACAAGCCGAACTTTACAGAGTTTATTTATTTTTCCCCCCAAACAGCAGAGAAGTCGTCTCGAAAACAGTTGGCCCCTCCAGCTAAACAGCTGTATGTCACATTGGGGCCTTATCCACCACCTCATCACAGTGGGCCCCACTAAGCATTTGGATTAACGCCAGTGGGATCCCCAACTAGGAGAAAAAAAATGATTCGGACTTTCGTTTGGAGTCTTATAACCCTTGCGCACGATCTTCAATAAATTTTCTTCATTTATTTATCTCTAATTTTTATTTTATTTTTGATTACCAAAAGGATAAGAGGAAGCGACCAGCGTAGCAATCTCCCTTAGGCGCGTGACTATAGAGCTCCCTATTCGCCAGTTGAATGTCTGGTTCGAGCCATAACTATTGTCAGACCGTCATCACAATACCGCTTAAGTACAAGATGGCATAAGCACCACCCCTTGTCAACAGGGAGACTTGAACCCGAGCCTCCACTAGAGAGTGTGACGTACCCTGCTACCCAGGCTATCACTATCTATCTATCTATCTTTACTCATCTCTCCCAAAATCCAAACTGAACAAGTTTTAGTCTATGAACAGCAAATAGAGAAATGGAAAATTCAAACCCCCCAAACCCCAATGATTTGATCCAGCTCCTCACATGAGACTATAGCCTGTTTCAGAACACCTTCTTAAAAATAAGTACTTATTTCACATTTTCAAATTCAAAAATAATGTAAATGAAAAATAACTTTTCAATTTTTTTTGCACCGTATTAAAGATCTCAATGAGATCTTTCCCATATTGCATATTTTTAGATTTCAATAAGCCCATCGTTTTTTAGCTTGAAATTGTCTTCTTAAAAAATAAATACTTATTTCGCGTTCCGGAACGGATATAGCATCTCCAGCGTTGCCTAGGAAAAATGGATAGGGGATTTGATTCTCCGTAGGACACAACCTTGACGACGGATGGGGGCCGGCAGTAGTTCTTTGACTTCCAAAAGTTCAATTATTAGAGCATCTCTACCCCTTACTTATTGAGCAAAAGCTTCATTTGATATGAAGTAATTTAATCGATAAATGCAAATCTAGGTATAAATTTGAGTAAAGATATCATTAATGACATAGTTGTAAATTTGAGGGGGAGAAAATAGTCTTCAAAATTTGAGTAAGGATCTGGTTTTCAAACCAAATTTGGTGATAAAAATTTGAGTAAACTCAAATTTGGTATGAGTTTGAGTAAGAAGTGGAGTGATTTTTAGGTAATTTTTACTCAAATTTGGGTAAGGGGTGGAGATGCTCTTAGATTACTAGATATGGTATAACCAATAGCAACATGTTTACAAAGTTAGCAATGTTGGCCTAAAAAAAATGGCGTATAATGGAATAAACAAACTTAAGTTGTCTTAATAACCAAAAATAGTGAGTCCTACGCACAAAAGTTACTCTTCGTTGTTTGAAACTCATTTTCCATAAAGAAAATGCTTTACTGGTTCATCATTTTATATGCTCATTTTTTAATCACAATAAATAAACAAGCAAAACATAGAATAGACAAACTTGTTTTTTTTTATCATGTTTTTAATATATAAACAGTCTAAAAAAATTAAACAGACAAAAAATGCATATCTTAGTAGGAGTAATTGGTGTTAAGTATAATAGATAATGTTAGTGTAGTTTGGGGAAAAAAAAGTTAATATATGTTTACCAAAAAAAAGAAAAGTTGATATATGTACTGTACATCTTTGTAGGACCCATAATGTGTCTCACAAAAAGAAAATCAATACATGTTATAGCTAACGGCCAAACAGAGGCTTAAGGGATGGAATTGGGGAATGGAGTTTGTGCGTGTAACAGCAGCGCACGACCCAACCCGGATGATCATCTCTTTCGGACATAGATAGGTGTTAATATACCACATGAGACTTCAGCTCCTAACTAACGTGGGACTAAACGCACTCAAACCCCTAAATTCGGGGTATTACAGCTGCTGTACGCTGTTCCCCTTGGCACAGCAGCCCCCCCCCCGAGTCCCAAAAGAAAGTGCACAATCGACGTGGAGGGCTGCCTATGGTACACGCGTTGCTAGATTTCTTATCAGATCCAAAGAAGAAACGTCATCCCCGTTCGAGAAAAGGAGAAAAAACACAAAGAGACAAGACGACAAACAAACGGCCGATTTTCTCACACACTCCTTCACTGTGTGAAGTGGGGGAAGAGATAGGAATGAAGGTGGGGGCATGTTTACTCTGTTGCGCGGCTTCATGTGAAGATGATGGCGCGTAATATTTAAACTATGTGGAGACATGGGTTTTCCCTAAAAAGTTTGTTTATACTAGTAACTTCAGCCTTTAGAAACCAAATACCCAAAAAAAAACTTCAGCCTTTAGAATTTTAGATAAATTGTTTCTGCTAAATAAACTTTTAGTTTATACTATATCTAAGGAGAATACCCTATTTCAATATTTGTATTTTTGCAATCTTTAACCTATTTAGTGTGTTTAGACAAAAAGGAAAACTTAGGATTAGGGGGTGTTTCCAGTGGTGGCTCTATCTTACGGCGAGAGTGGTCACACGAATAATCCAAATTTTTTTAATGTAGAATACATGTAAATTTTTTAGTTTTTTTTTTTAAAAACTTTTAGCCTTCTTGAACACTCTATACATGTATAATTTCAAGATGTAGTAGAGATTTTGAGCACCCTTCCGAGAATTTCTGGAATCGCCATTGGGTGTTTCCACCAATATTCAACAAGTTGTGGACCACAATTTTTTAATTTTGTCTTTATTTAAATTTTTTGTTTGTCGAGAGGAATTGGAAAAGTAAAAATATTTGACTTTTACACAAGTATTTTAAAAAATATCCAAGAAAAAACTCAAAAAGTCAGCTTTTGGATTTTTTCTTGGATATTTCAAAAATACTTGTATAAAAGTCATAATTTTTTACTTTTATGATTCTTTTAGTTGAAACGAATTAATAATACATAAAAATTTGGCTAAAAAAATTATCAAACGCGTAAAAAATTCGAATAAGGATAAAACCAAAAAGTTGTGGATCCACAACTTGTTGGTGGGTGGAAACACCCTCTTAGCTTAGTTATGTAATCAATCCTTCAAATTTCAAAACGTCATGTGTCCCGTTCTCTCTCTTTACACTATGCTCGTACTCTCAATCCACAATATTGCAAATTTTATGTTGTGTTTGGATGAGTTTTTGAAATTTTCTGAGTTTAGTTTTTTGGATTAATGAGTGAAGAGAGAAATAAGGTAATGATTGGAGATAGGAGTAATGAGTGGAGAGAGAAATGAGAATAATGATTGGAGAGTGGAGAGAAAAAATGAAAGTAATGATTGGAAGTAAAGGTAATGAGTGTTTTTTGAGTTGAATTTTTTTTTTTTTCAAATTCCCATCCAAACAAAGCATTAATAGATAATGTATTTCAGAAGATTTTTCTCGCACACGCAAATTATGTGACCTTGCTTTTGAGAGGTGTGCACCGATTTGATCCTCCGTAGGACCCAGCCTTGACGGATGGGGGCCGGCAGTAGTGCGTTAACTTCCAAAAGGTCAACTCTTAGATGAATCTGCGTTATAAAGGTTCAGACTTTTTATTTAAAAATCGATGTATCAACTCCAACTTTTTATCGTGATAAAAAACGAATTTTACTTTATCCATCCCACCCCCCGTTTGTGTTTCGTCGAGGGTGAAAATTGGGATTTTAGAGTGTTACTTTTGAAAAGCTTTTCCAGTCTTTCGATTTCATAGTTCGTTGGTTAAACAAGGAATCGATCAGAGCTCACTTTGCACCCCAGTTTCTTTTTTCTTTTTGTTCATGTTCAATTTGTCTTCCAGATTCTTTATTAATGGCTCATCTTAAAGAAGGAGTTATTTAGTGGTCTTGGAACATTGCCAACCGGCGCTGAAAATCTTTCCATCACACATAAATGTGGGGTCATTACAATTAGTACTAGACCACACAAGAATGTGTTGTGGAAAAGGGCGATAAGGCGTAAGTACCTAGGGTAATGATTGTCTACCAACAGTTATGTGGGGCCATTTCGAGATCTACATAGGAGTAATATAAGGGAAATGATTTTGCCATTCCCTTATATTACACTTGCAAGTGTACCAAAACTACACTTGCTTGCAGGAGAGTGCCGTTAATAAAAAAGGGAATGGCAAAATCAGCAGCCTAATATAATTGGAAAATAATTTTATAGTCGTTTTGAAAAAATCATCTCAATAAGATAATTGTAAGTATGTAATTCAATGTTTCAATTTTTTTTTTTGTTCATAATGCATGATTGAATTTTGAAAAAAAAAGTTAGAGTATTTGATCAAGAATTTACAGTTATTTAATTAAGTTGGTTTTTTAAAATTTTACCCAAAAAATATTTAAAATTAATAAACGACTCGAATCATTTGTGTGGGATTCCAAAGTAGGTCTCATACGCATTAGTACGCTATTGGTACTCATGGGGTTGGCACCCGTAGTCTTATTCCGATAATCCAAAAAGTTGCAGATTAACTTTTTGATTTTGTCCTTATTCAATTTTTTTTTGCATTTGTTAGTTTTGAGCCAAACTTATTTGTATTATTTCGCTATCCAAAAAGTTGCGGTAACCAAGGTTGTGAATATTGTTTCGTACCGGTTTGGTGAGAAAATGGTACTCTAATTCTACAATACCGTCTTGGCCTCGATACCGGGGCTTACAAGTCGGTATCGGAAATTCCGGACAATATCGGACGAGATGGTGTTACTGGCGGTCCCGGCTGGTAGTATTTTTGACGGAAGCCACAATACAGGCGAAGCCTTTCTTGACCGGGGACAACACCGATGAGTCTTCCGTCAGCCGCGGCAGTGAGGGAGTAGTCATTGGCGGTGGATGGAGGTCATTGGCATATATATATATATATATATTTTTGGTACTTCACAGGGTATATATCTTTTTTGTTTTCAACGTAAGGGTTGTCCAGGCCAACTAAAACGTGCACCTCGATTATTCTCCTCCCCGGTCAGATCGAGAGTTTGCCATCCACACTGAGGCTAGAGAATTCACAAGAAATCCCTCTTGCGGCTTGGCCCCAATTTCATATTTACGTTCTTGTAATATTTCTGGACTATCTTTCTTATTCACGTAAGTTTTATATTTCTTGTACATCAATTAATTATTGATGTAGCTTTGAACACCAACATTTTATTGGCCGACGTAAAGTTTTGAATACCAACTTTTTCGCATTAAAAAATATCTAATTAGGCATGAACAATTACTAGTGTTGATCTAACATTAACCAAAACAAATATAGTGCATACAATCCCCGACCCGACAAATTCCTAGGAAATTTGTGGGCGCAGTCCTTGCCAGGGATGGCAATCGTACCTGCCCACTCCGCCCAGAACGGGGCGGGTTTTCCACCCCATTTTCGGGTGTGGGGGTCGGGGTAAAAATTTCCAAACCCGCCCGGGTTCGGGGCGAAGGTACCCCGCCCCGAGATACCCGAACCCGCCCCGGCGTATATATATATTTATTTATTTATATATGTATATATACTTATATACATGTCCTTTCATTTTTTTTAGCATTAATCCAAAAAACAATATCTCTTTCCTGTCAAGTAGCCTAATTAAATTTAAAAAATAAATAAAAATTGATATTTATTGGTGTTTAGTGGATTTTTTAAAAAGTTTTCTTCAAATATGTATAATAAATTCTACACATAAAGAAATTAAATGAGGTATCTAAAATATTGTTTGCAATTAAAAGTCTAGATAAAATCGCAATACCAAAAGACACAAAAATAATTTCAAAAGTTTTATTTTCTAGATAATTTTTATTCTTATTCAGCATTTTTTTTTACTTATACTTTTTTTTAAAAAAATTTTTACGGGGCGGGGCGGGTAAACCCGTTCCCCGATCGGGGTGGGAACGGGGGTACCCAAAAAAAACCCGGTCGGGGTCAGGGCGGGTAATGATTTTCGGGTCGGGGTATGCAAAAACCCACCCCGCCCCGTTGCCATTCCTAGTCCTTGCTAAGAACAACGTATGCGAAAAAAAAATTAGCTTAGTTGATTCAATAAATACATGAACAATTCGTATAAAAAATGGACCATTCACATAATTTTAAACTTGAACTATACATTGTACACAATTTGTTTAAGTATTTATCAATGACTGATCGAGCTTAATATTGTTACAAATTTTGTTATCAACGAGAAGTACGGGATGAACGATTCAGATCACAGTTATGAGCTTATAATAGAACCGAAAAGATTAGAGCCTGGTGGAGTTTGGTAGATAAGGGGCCTGGAGGTGAGCTGATCAGCTCCACTTAAAATGTCTAATGAAGTATTCTTGTATTCTAACTAACAAGTCCACACAATATTAGGCCATCCACAGTGGTATAATCAAAAGCCAATTGTTTTTAAAGTTAACAACGTTGGTGCAGAAAATGGCTTACAATGGTATAATCAAACTTAACAACATCCTTAGAAATAATCAAATTTTGGGCTTTGGATAACCAAAATTAGCAACATTTTTCAATAATCAAAATTTGTGGACCCCACACCACATAAGTTAACTAGTTCCAAAATTTGTATACACGCGTGTTTCAACTGATATTTTCTTCTTCTCTTCTTCGCCTACTCTATATCTTCTTCACTTCATCCAAAAACTATTTCTTTTTCTTTCACTCCAAAAGTGAAGCTCATATCTCTCGATCATCTACAATTCAACCCATCGTCGCCAGATTAAAGTATTTTTACTATTCTTTCCTGTTTTTATTTTTCCCCCAAAAAAAAATTCATAATAGGAGGTAAGAAAGTCACTGATTTTTTTTCAAAATTAAAAGAGGGAATCGATAAATTATTGCCTAAAAAAAACGTAAATGGAGGGAAGTGAATGGCGAGAAACAGAGGGAGAGAGAGAGAGAGAGATTGTAGTGGACCCCTTATTTTGGTTATGGACTAGAAGTGACCATTGTAAAGCTCAATATTGTTAAGCTTAGCAACCTCTTAAGTGAATAATCAAAAGCTGATGTGTCAACTTTTGGTTATCCTTTTTTTATTATACCACTGTGGATGGCCTTAGATCTCGCTTCTAACATTATTGTCATGAGATGGCACACTCATAATAAAACTCTTTTTAAAGAGTCCAATAAAGACTCTAAAATAGTTATATTCTAAAATTATTAGATTGTTAACCACCAACTCATCTAAAAGTTTAAGCTATTAGAGAGAGGGGCAACTTTATTATTTAAACCTTCAACACGCCGCCTCACGTGTAGCCAGATTCTCCTCCATAAGCGGGTTAAACATGTGTAAATATTTTAACATTAGGTAGGCAGTGGGATTTGAACATAGGATCTATTGTCTGCTCTGATACCGTATTAGATTATTAACAACCAACTCATCTAAAAGTAAGCTTAAGCTGTTAGTGAGAGATAACTTTATTATTTATATCTTAAAAAAATAACAATGAGGATAAACATCATCTTTTTGAAGTCCCCTCCATCTCCAATTCCCATCTACCCTGGGAAGTAGATAAGACATGGAGAATGACATTTCAAATATAATTTGGTAGAGGGTGATGGCTTATGATTAAAGATGTTATTATTCTACTATAAGGAACTTTTGGATAACAATGAGCAGGCTTCACAAGATTAGTCAATCTATTACTCCGTAATTGTCCATTCAGAAAACACATTGTTATCTACTTGTGGGGACCCCTCTAATGTGCCATCCACATGAGCAAGCCCATTTTTTGTGCTGCGGTTTTTTCTTTGCCAATATTGTATATATCAGCGGAGGTTAACGGGGTGTTGGTATGTTAGTTCACAAGGAGTTCAAAGGCTATCCATAACCCTAAACCCCAAACCGCCTCTCATGGGGCTTGAACCAATGAGGGAGGCGGTGGGAATCCCAACTGCCTTTTACTTAAGTTACTGATCTTTTGTGGTAATTAAATTAACCTAAAATCTTGAGAATGACAAGAAAGTATTTGTGGACTCCGAGCGAGAGAGACTTTTAAAGGGGATTGGATTCGAACAGCCCAATGAAGTATGCAATGTGTTTTTTTCCAGGTATCTATCTCAAGGTGTTGTTGCGTCAATTTACACATACCTCGACATATAAATAATATTAAAAAATACATGTACAACAGAGATTGATAGTTTATATATAATAGGCATTTGGAGCTCGAGCCTCTGCTCCTAACTATTCTTCTAATTTTCCATGTGAAGAAAAACTTCAAATGCGCATGGCCGAGTTTATATCAAACTCAGAGAAACTAATTTAAAGGGCCTAGAGCTTTTCCCTCTATCATTGAATGTAATTTTATTGTCACATATTAAAAGAATTTCGTAATCTCAATCCAACCATTACAAAAGGGTATCAACCTTAAGTTTACTGCAAAATGTAAATGGTAAAAAGGGGTCTCCCAAACACCCCCATTCTATGTTTCTCTTAATTTTCACAAGAGTATCTTTAATCGTCTTCTTTTGAGTTTTTGTTCGATTCTTGTTAATTTTATCTTTTAATCTTTGTTCGTCCTTTCAACCCCAATTTTTGGTATTCATATTATATTTTTGATTAATCACACATTCATTATAGACGAAAAAAGTTTGAAATGAAGTTTTACTGTACTTTTGTTTATATTTTCAGGACTTTTTGCAATTTTGTTTAATTTTCATGGTTTATGGATATCTCTTGTCTAGATGAATGAATAATTTTAACAATTTTAAATAATAATTGACAAAAATTGTACTAACCATAAAAAATAGGGAAAAAAAACTGAAATGGTCCCTGTAGTTAAGTGTTTGTGTCAACTTGGTCCCTGTAATTGTAATTGACTCGATTTACACTCTGTACTTTCCATTTTGTTCCAATTTGGTCCAATTGCTAACTGCCGTTAGACTGCCGTTAAGTCCTTTTAACTAGGAGTGAGCAAAAAATCCGTCAAACCGCGAATCCAGTCCAAACCAATCCAAACTGAAAGGTTTGGTTCAGATTTTTAGTAGTATGGTTTGGTCATGGTTTAAAAAAATTGGAAACCGCGTTATATGGTTTGGTTCGTGGATTCATGTTCACGGTTATGATTCCAAATCGATTCGAACCGTATAATACATATATATATATACACACATAATTTAATTTAATTATGATTCACCAAATAAATATGAGAGCTTTAGTCAACTACTTTTCCAATTTATTGATCCTATTAAATTCACCACGATATTTAGATTTTCTTCTCTGTCAAGATAATTTAAATTAAACTTCTGTCACTCTTGCTTGAGTTGAGCCATTTTGTAATCCACCTTTATAAGGAGTATATAAGTCACACCAACAAAAAAACAAACAAACAAAACAAACAAACAAACAAGAAATACAAATGACCCAATAAAAATAGATATATGGGAAGTTATCAACTTTGCCCAAGAACCAAAATGAGAGTTTTGTTGCAAAATCAGAGTGATCTCCATTTTGCAAAATAAAAAAAATTGCCTACACAACATCAGATCCGTTCTAGCAAAATCAGAGTGATCTCCATTTCGCTAGTCGGCAATTGTGATATATAGAAGTTTAATTTAAATTATCTTGGCAGAGAAAAAAAACTAAATATTGCGGTGAATTTAATAGGATCAATAAATTAGAAAAGTAGTTGACTAAAGCTCTCATATTTATTTGGTGAATCATAATTAAATTAAATTATGTGTGCGTGTATATATACCGTATAATACATATATATATATATGTATTATACGGTTCGGATCGGTTTGGAACCATAACCGTGAACATGAATCCACGAACCAAACCATATAACGCGGTTTCCAATTTTTTTAAACCATGACCAAACCATACTACTAAAAACCCAAACCAAACATTTCGGTTTGGATTGGTTTGGACTGGATTTGCTGTTTGACGGATTTTTTGCTCACCCCTAGTTAAAAGGGACTTAACGGCAGACTAACGGCAGTTAGCAATTGGACCAAATTGGAACAAAATGGAAAGTATAGAGTGTAAATCGAGCCAATTACAACTACAAGGACCAAGTTGATACAAACACTTAACTACAGGGATCATTTCGGTTTTTTTCCCTAAAAAATATTAGCTGTAGAATAATTACTTTAGGCCGAATCCTCTCTAGGGATGTAATTTAGCCCCAGGCCCATGATCGTCGGGCCATTCAATGTTTGGAGTTTGGACCCCTCAGGTGGGGTCTTGGTCGATGTCTTTGAATTGCAACAGAGGGTTGTTTCGGCGTAATAATTTTTTGGGTTAGTTTTCTTTTTATTCAATTTAACTTGAATTTGTTATTGTTTTTTAGATTATTGTTTCATCTCGACAGGTGGATTCAGAAAAAAAAATGAACCAAAGTACAAAAATTTAAATTTTTTCTGTCCATTTTGAATTATTTTTATCTTTAATGAACATTTTTAAAATTTTGATTATAATTTTCAAATTTTTAGATTTCTCTCTTCTATCGCGGAACCAATAATCCAGGAAAAATTGACGCAAACTATCGAAGGCCAAAATTTTTTGAATAAAAAAAAAAAAAAAGGACAAATAATCCACAAAGATTATTAGGCCAAAACATTCCTTAATCTCAAGCCAGCCTCGTTTTATAGAAGAAAATATGCAGTGGGATAGCCCCTAATCCTCGCCTATCCTTGCCCCTTAGGCCATACCCCTCGAGCTATGGACTTAACTTGGGCCTAGGGCTTTTGCAAACTAAGCCTGGCTGGCCTTGAAGAGAAGTTTTGCCCCATGGGTCCATACCCTCTTCTTCCTTTTTTTGCTATACTTTAGGATTTTTTTTAATTTTTGTTTTTCCTTTTACCCCAGAAGTTGTTAGATGTTATTGTTATTGTTAGATGTTAGTGTTAGTGGCTTAGTGCTAGCCTGCTAGGGGGAGGGTGGGACTCGAACCCCACATCTCACTATGAAATTCATATAGCTTATTTTAAAAACTTGACCGATATGTTAATCTCGTCATGTAGAGTGCCTCTAATAGTAGATGCATAAATGATGTGTGAAAAAAAAAATGTCCAGATACCTTTGCCATAAAAGGTGTTTTGCCGTACATGGAACATCTCCGACCATACTACATCCGAGTCTTTAAACTAGACTCGTTTCTAATCAACTGGAGCTAGTTTAGTTGGTTAGGACTTTTGCTTCTCAGTAGAAGCCCAGGAGTGCAAATCTCTCCACCTATATGTTGGTGTTCTTCCTTTAGAGAGGCTTTTCCTTTCTTTCTTTGTTTCCTCCATATGATGAGCTTATTTTTTATATTGGTAAAGTTGATGGTTATCTCGACTCTTCTAATTGATGTAATGTTCCGAATTCGTTCTTTGTAATTCATATATGCTGTTCTCCTGTTAATTAAAAAAAGAAGAAGCTGTTTTCCCCTAATTAAATGAAGAGAACTCGGATCTCTCAAAAGTCAAAACTACCAACACGAGAACAAAACAGTGCCAATAATGCAACTATTTTCCCATTAAAAACCCCCTTTAACGTTTCATTAAAACACTTTCAAAGTCCAAATCAGCGTAATCCGTCACCAATTTGACAGATATAGCCGGTAGGTGCCTAATTGAATAACGCTTCAATGGTTAAGTATCTAATTAAAGTTTAACAAAAAAAATAAAATAATGGGAAATTTTCAAAATGACACTTGAACTTTGAACCCAATGTCCCATAAACACCTGAACTTCACTTTATTTCAATTAGACACCTGTGTTTTGCAAAACTCCCAAATTCAGGCACCTGCCGTTATACTCCGTTTATTTTGTTCACAATAGTGTTGACGTGGCATCTTTTACCCGTTAAGTGTCCTCACTGCACATGATAGGAAGTGGGGAAGATGCACCCAAACAAAACCCCACCCTTTACTTCGCGTTTTGAACAAAATTAATTGGTTCGCCGGCGCCGTTGTCGCTTGTACTCAGTTTTGAGCTCAAAACAGAGATCGAATACTAGAAACTAGGCGGCCTTCGCGAGATCCAGAGTCTTGTCAACATCCATAACCTTGCGGAGCTTGCCGGAGAGGCGGGTGATGGAACCGAGGACGGCGGTGCGGTGGAGGTTGTCTAGGGTTACGGTTTTGAGCTGGATCTAGTGGTGGGGGAGAGAGATGTCGAAGCGAAGGCGGGCGAGGTAGGAGAGGGTGGAGCGGAGGGAGGAGAGGTGGTGGAGTGAGGAAGAAGGCGACCGTAGCCGGTCCGGCGACATCCATTGTACGTCATGTTTCTCCTTCACTTTGTAATCCAGCATGTTTGGTGATTAATACAAACCGATACACGACTAAATAAGCTTCATGGCACATGAATATATGTTTGTGTGCTTGTGGAACATACATGATTGACCTAATTAAAGGGAAATTCTAAGCTCAAAAGCAGTTTTTATCAGGAAAAAAAAAAACTGTGATCAAGACACATTAGGTTTTACCACGCTCAGTACCTATTTTGAAAAATTCAACAAAATTGAAGGACAAAACCCTAGTACAAAATCCAAAAGATGATGTTGTAGAAGGAAAAAGATTTTAATTGCTACCGTAGCTGCCGGTGGATGTCGCCGGACTGGTTCAGCTTGTGCTATGTTGGTAAAGGTTTGCTCTCTCTCTCTCTCTCTCCAAATGAAGGAATTGATTCTCTACAACTATTGGGGCTACTCTTGTGTGCCAAATGGACACTTAACGGGAGAAAAATGCCACATAAGCAATTTCCGTCACGCAATGGACGGAATATGAGGCCAGGTGCTTGAATTTGGGGTTTTGTAAAGCATAAGTGCCTAATTGAAATAAAATGAAGTTCAGGTGTTTACGGGACATTGGGTCCAAAGTTTAGGTGTCATTTTAAAATTTTTCCTAAAATAATTGGTCACTCAATGTTTCATTGAGGCAAAAGTTTGGGATATTTTGATATTCCGAAGTAAAAAAATAAAGTTTGTGATATTTTGAAAATAAAATTTCCCCACGGAAAGCACAGATATTTCTCTCTCTCTCTCTCTCTATCTCTCTCTCTCTCTCTCATATTTTCTTTTCTCGCTCTTGAAACTTACCCAACAAGTACCCCTGCGAGACTTTCATGTCTCCTTCGTCGTCTCTTTCCTCCCCTTCTCCCTCTTATTTTTTTCCCCTTCTCTCTCTAGGCCTAATCACGCGCACAAGCTCGCTGTTCTTGAATCGAATTCCTGTTCGGGCTTAGGTTTTCGATCAACCCGAAAATCATGGTGAAAGCCACCGAGAATGGCGCTTTGGTTGCGCCCTTCCTGTTGAAATGCTACGAGATGGTCGACGATCAGTCGACGGACGCTTCGATTTCGTGGAGTTCGACCGGCGACAGCTTCGTCATATTCGACTTCACGGGCTTCGAGACCGAATTGCTGCCCAAGTACTTCAAGCACAACAATTTCTCCAGCTTCGTTAGGCAACTCAATATCTATGTGAGCTTCTTTCTCTTGCTTCTAGTACCGTTTTCTCCCCCTCGTCAATTGGGCAATGTCGTTAACTATGATTATTCACTCGTATCGTTGAAGTTAAAATCCAATGACGATCCTTTTTCAATCGAATCCATTGGTATTTGTGTGATTATTGCATTATGATAAACAACATGTGATTGTATTGTATTAACCCCAATGGATTGGCCTGGTGGTCTTGACCTGAGACTTAGGTGTTTGCTCCATCTCCATTCTAAATCTCAGGTTTGATTCTCTTTGTCAGCAACTCTTCGGGCCACCTCACCCCCACACATAAGCATGTGAAACCGTTGGGGAGGGGTTGTAAGGATTAGTTAGAGGTGCACGCAAGCTGGCCTGGGACACCCTGTATTACCCAAAAAAAACATGTGATTATATTTCAATTGAATATATAGGTGATCATTGTATTATGGATCGGTGTGAATGTGAAGACGTAGCCCATGTGGGATGTGGGAATATTTTAATACGATTAGAACTTTGCTTCCTTGATATTTTTGTATTATGAGGAATTTTGTCATTGTTAGAGTACAATTTGAAAAATTCACGCGGTAGACGATCAGATCATGAATAAAGTTTTGCGTGGGTTGGAACGGGTTCTTGTGTTGTTTGTGTAATATCGCAACAGGCTAAAAGCCGATACTATGGTTTTTGTGATACAAGATTTCTGTTTTGAGTAAGAAGTCCTTGCTTTAGCTCTTAGGTTGAAGATTTTTGCTTCTGAGTTTTTGAGCAAGGTTGTGCTCTTTACGGTGATAATTATGAGACCGTTGTTTTGGCACAGAGCAAGTATGGTCCTTCTTCTGTTATGTTTTATCTCTGTTTCTTCTATCTCTAATACCCCCAGGACATTGATCTTTTCGGACTACATGCATCCTTTGTTTGTTGTTAGTAAACTTGCATGGATCCGACTATGAACTTCTGTGAACATGCTATTTAACAATTCTCTACGGGACCGTTTTGCTTGTCTCTCAGTTTCACAAGTCGCTTGATGATAAACTTAGATGTATTAATCGGAAAAGTCACAATGTGTCCAGCAGGAAAAAAGATTTTCTATTTGAAAGTTACTCTTCTAATTTTTCACAAAGCAGTTTGGGTTTTAGGTTGTTGATTTCAAATTGATTTTGGGCTGTTACAATAGACACAGTACAGGATGTATACTTAACCTAGCAGCCTTCTATACTAGGTCTTTATGTTGCATCTGAACTAATAACTATATTACCCTAACCCCAACCTCAACCCCGTGCAACCCAGCCCATGAACAAGAGTATCAACATCTCTCTCTAAAGGAGTTGAACTCGCCACTTCACTGGATTTAAGTACAACTACACAACCGTTGGGCCAACTGCCCTGTTTATCTGAAATATGGTTGCCTCATCGCTATTCTAGCTTCCTCTATATTGCAACTAAAGAATATGGATCACACCCCAAGGAATGCACTAGACATGAATGGGAAAAGGAACTTTGTAAATGGAAATAAAATCTGACGCTCACGGTATCCAATTTATTGTGTTAGCTTCTGTTTTGCCGATGAATTTTCCTAGCTACTGTTTGGCGATAGTTTGTCTTATTTGTAACGAGCTACAACGCTATATTGTGGTTGTACTTTAACTCTCTTTACAGACATTCAAAGGTCTTAACAGTTGATTATATTATGCTTTTGATGATAACAATTTTTGTATTTCTCATCTATATTAAGACAGATATACATACATCTTTCCTTGCAAGGGGAAAAATGATATATGATACTGAATTAGTGTAATTGAAAATCTACGAAAATTTTGGCCAAAATGGGGTACATATAGAGGTATAGTGTTAGACTTTCAATGGATGATTTCTTGTACGTTTATAATATAATCTCACTACAGAAACATATAATAATAAGGTTTTGTAATGCGTGGACAATAATAGTTTTTATTTTATTTGGACATTTTACATGTTTTTATTTAGACAAATGAAGCTTATGTGATTCTTTGTGCAGAATAAATATTCTTTTTCTAAGATTTTTGTTCATCCCAATTGTTTTATGTATTTTGGATTTGTTTCATTTTAGATAAGAACAATCTTAATATCATATGCATTGTGACATGGTATGACTAGGAAATATACATCTTCCAGCTGATCCGTCTTGCTCTAGAAAGTTGGTTGAAACCTAGTCTAGTAATTAGAATTGTATTTGATTCGGTTGCAAATAATGAACAACAGACTCTTGTTGCAATCAAAATTGTTGAATAGCTTGATTTACATTCTTGAGTCCATTTCCTAATGGCTTAAACTTGGGGAAATTGGTCACTTAACATGGTATCGGAGCTCAAGTTGAGAGACATTTTAGGTTCTAGCCTCCCTGTTTGCATTTGTTCCCCATTTGCATTTTGCATTCTCACTTTCATATAAGTTTCACACTTTTGCTCTATCAATGGATATATGCATCTCTATGTGTAAGATGGGATTACTCGTGAGGGGAGATGTTGAATAGCTTGTCCATTTCCTAACTGCTTAAGCTTTTGGGGACTATTGGTAACGTAATAGTAAGTTAACCATCAAAAAGTCATTCCTTGTTTTGATCCTTACAATTCCCTTTTCAAGTTTTATCTCCTCGTATAAGCTTTCTTGTATCCACGACAGAACGAGGTCACATCACATTGTATGTTGAATAGCATACATGAACAGCAATCGTTGCTGAATACTGGAAATCACTTGATTCGTATGCTTCACCTTGCTTTAGTCAAAGATTACTATTGCGAACAATTTTCAATGTATGCTTCAATAAGCGTATAAATTTTCCTGTATGGTGTTTGATAAGCTCGTGAACAAAACCGCCCTAGGGACTTTTTAGTTTGAAGACGTGACTGCAGGACATACTTTAGTACCTAAATGGCTAAATGTTTTGCCATTTAGAACAGAACAATAACCAAAGATTGATGGTATAAAAATCTCCCAAAACTAATTTAAACCAAAACGGGAAGAATAACAACTTTAATTTTGGCAGAAGAACTCCATGAAAACACATGCTTAGTTCCCTAGTAAATCCCTTGTTTTGAATAAACCTTTATTCGTTATTAAAGATTGGTGCATGGAACGGTAAAGTTTTGCTTCCTTTTTGGTCACAAGCGAGAGTTTAGGCATTGAAATATTTAGCAAAACCACGTCTGGAAGGTGCACCTGCAAGTTATTTTTGGGCCAGTTGAGGTGAAATGTTACGCAATTAAATTGTTCTAGACAAAATGAAACGCGGGAAGTGCGAAACCTTGTACTGCAGAAATCTTTTCTGTCCGAAGAAAAAGTATGTTCGCTTGATTAGTTAACCATTTGAAGGACTTGGCACTGAAGTAGAGGAAGAGCAAATAACTGGCTGGAGGAGTTGGAATTTTAATGGAAGGAAGAGCTTTGTCTACCCTCAAACAATTAGAGTTTCTATTTTTTTTCAACATTCTATGATAGTGGCTCCTTCTCTACTTTTCCATTCGATACGGTTTTTTTGTGAATGAAAATACTCCGTCTAACGTGTAAATACAAGCATGTCATCACGTCGTCTCAATTTCACTCTTTGTGGATTTTAAGGCTTTTGTCAGTTTGTTGTACTATGTTATTTTGAGGCATTTAAGGCTTTTGTCAATTGACTGGAGGTATGAAAAAAAAAATCTCTCGTTCCGAGAAAGAGGAACAAATGTCTTTGGTGGAGTCAAGGTTGGCAACCATATATAATGACACAATCACACAAATGCCAGAGGATCAATTTTCAAAAAGGGGAGTTGAGGGCCTAAAATTGCTGTGTTTGAATTATTTTATATGTATGATGAATGTACACGTCATTAAGGTTGGGATTTCTTATGTATGCCGATGAAAGAGGGAGGCTCAGGCATAAGGATGTTAGAGGGAGGCTCGAGCATAAGGATGTTTGTGATCATCAAGCTCTCCTAGGAAGTGGTGGTGAGAATTTGCTGGTGATGGGGAAAATTTTGTGGAGAAGGGTGGTGGCTTGTACCTGAAATCTTTATGCATAATACATCTCCTTGAGGACAGTACATAAATTTGTTTAAGATATTCGCCTTGATTGGGCTTTTCTCTTTTCAGGGGAGTGAATAAATCGAAATATAAGTGTCACCTAGGCGTGGCCTGGGCCAAAGTTTTATTGGATTTCCGAGGTTATCAAATAGTATAATGAAGCTGTTCTAGTTTCCGACTTGACAGTTGTTTCTCAACTTGAGGTTGGTCATTTGATAAATGCACAGCAAGTATAGGTGTTATGCTGGTGAAATAAGTTATTTGTAAATTCATGGCTATAGTTAGAGCAAGCTTGACCTTTTTCATTCATACCTTAATTATATTCCTAAATATACAGGGTTTCAGAAAAATAGACACTGATCGTTGGGAATTCTCAAACGACCAATTTATTAAAGGGCAAAAGCATCTGTTGAAGAATATCTGTAGAAGAAAACAGCCTCAGGTTGTGGTTCAGCGGAAATCTTCTCGGCAAAAGGACAAGGTTGTTGAAGCATTTGAAGACGCTAATTCGAAGTTATGGGAAGATGTGGAGAGTCTCAAAACTGACAAGAATGCCCTCACACAGGAGCTGGTTAAGCTCCGGCAGCACCAGCAGACCTCACAGACTAATTTGGTAGTTCTCAAAGAACAACTCAAAGGTATGGAAAAAAATCAACAACAGTTGCTTTCCTTCATAGTAATGGCTATGCAAAGTCCTGGGTTTTTGGTTCAGTTACTCCAGCCAAAAGAAAATAACTGGCGAATGGCCGAAACAGGCAAGACTGTACTCAAACAAGTTAGAGATGATATTGAACCGGTTCCCTCTGATGGAATGATTGTGAGGTATCAGCCGCCAATGGCTCAATCTCCGGATCCTTTAAGCCTGCCAACATTAGATTCTGAAAATTTGGAACTAGGCCTTTCTTCTGATGAAGTTAGGGATCTGCTTATGAACATTGGTTTCACGCCAGGACCAATGGATGAAAAATTACTTTCTCCGGAAAGTAATTGGCCGATGGTTATTCCGGAGCTACCAGATCATATTATGGATGGAGAAAGTAATTGGCCGATGGTTATTCCGGAGCTACCAGATCATATTATGGACGGAGAAAGTAATTGGCCGATGGTTATTCCGGAGCTACCAGATCATATTATGGACCAGATGCTTCTGTCTAGTACATTATCAGAAAATAAGGAAGATGGTGATTGCGACACCGAGGAACTTCCAAACTATGGAATGGAAATTGAATCCACATCACCTGGAAGACAGCAATTATCTGGTGAGTTTGACCATAAAGCAAAAACAGTGGAGGATCCTCAGAATTTGAAGATGGATAGAGTGGCGTTTGGAAATCAGCTGGATGAAAATCAAGATATGGAAATTCTAACTGAAATGATTGGGCTTCTAGCTTCTGAATGCAACATCAAGCATCAGAGCAACTTTTAGCTTGATGGGGAAGAATACTACTAAATGTACTGAAGGTTTGAAATCTCTGTTCCTGTTACCCCTTTCTCAGAATACAGTAAGTTTACTTCTCTAAACTGGAGGGTACGCGAATTGGAAAGAAATGAAGGGAGAGTATACTTATAGTTCTATTTATGGAGCGAAACAATGTTTTATGTAATTTAGAGTGTCGAAGGCCCTTAACTCTTTTGATAGCAATTTCATAACGATATATACAGTGGTAGACTGGTAGTGTCAAGTTACAATCACATAAGAAGTATCCAATGGGACTTGTCAGATACATATTCCACACTTTTAACCTGGTGTCAAGTATTCGATACTAATTCCTTATGTCTCCCATAAGGCTCGGTTTGGTTTGGGTTTGGTTTGGTTTGGTTTAGTTGGTCGATTAATTGTTCGACTGTACTGATGGTTTTTGCACATCACTTTCAGATATAAGAATGCGGCGGGATCTTCTCACTCACAATCATTTTTGAGGAATAGCATGGTAGTATGTTTTCGTTGAATAGCATATTGAACTGTTTCCTATCTGTGTTTTTAATCCTGTCCTTTTGTAATCTCTTTACGGCTCTTTGAGAAACTTGAAATACAGAAAATTACAATGCTCCTTGTGTGTGTTTTTTTTCTCTCTCTCTCTCCTTGTTTTCATTATGACTCTTGCCATCTCAGTTGGAGAGGTCCTGAGAATCATGGATGTTTTTATGGTGGCTTAGGCAGACCTTTAATGTTGAATTTGTTTGGGTAATCGTTAAAGCCCATTACTGATCGAACAGAAGTTGCCTTACTGGACTACTTATATATTCAAAAGAAGGGAATCCTTTTTGTGGTTTTTTGCCCCAGCATTTTATATCACCCTATCACCCAGAGAGAGAGAGAGAGAGAGAGAGAGAGAGAGAGAGAGAGAGAGAGAATAATTTCAACTAAAACAAAACAAATCAAATATAGAGAAGAACAAGCACCGAAGCTATTTCAAGCATGAAGTTGTACAAGCTAGAAAAAACTCTGCTGACAGAGCTATTTTATTCTCAGTAAAACCGTTACTACACCCTTAATAATGAACCCAATCAGTTCCTTCATCTAGCAAGAAAGTTACCCTTGACCTGGTGGTTGAACATGAAAATGACCAGAAATCTACGCAACAAAATCCTTCAACCCTTTGGAGTTCTATCCTTGGACAGCCTTAGCCATGCCAAAAGCAGCTGCTGAAGCAATTGCTCCGATCAGAGCGGTTTGCAAAGCGCTCTTAATGGGTTGATTACCAGTGAAGCGACCCTTAGCATACCCAAATATTAGCAAGGCGATTAAAGTTACGATAACTGATGCGACCACAGCTTTTGTTGCCTCTGGAATGAACATGTACGGAATAAGGGGGACTATTCCGCCGATGATGTATGCAAGGGCAATGGTAAGCGCGCTGTGAACTGCTCTCCTTGGATCGGGTTTCTCCAGACCCAGCTCAAACCTGCATTTTGTGAAGGAAACATCGTGGGCGTTTTAGTCCGATGGTAGCATTTTGGAAGTTTTGGAACTAGAACAAATAGAGTATGGGTGGAAATTTTGTGATTCAAATTCAAGTACTAGATGCGCAGAAGTTTAAGCTTTTTTTCGAATGATTTGATGATTGATTTGATGATTTTCTTATTGAACGTAATTTTTCAACAGCGACCCAAATTTATATTGGCTTCAGTAAAAAAACCAACAGCAGATGAAATAAGTTCGGCTCATAATAGTAGCAATTAACAAATTCTAAGTGACAAATGAACAGTACAAATTCATATAAACATACTTCATCATAAAATCAAGCCATGCCTGTGGGTGCTTCCTCAGAGCATTCACCACCGGCCTATACTCATGCGGCTCAATCCCATATTCCGACAGTATCTCTGCTACCTCCGCCGCCTCTGCATTTCGTCATTCACCGTCATTAAGGGTAATGATTTAGTGAATTTGCAACCCATAGATGAAATTACATGACTAACTAGTCATTAATTAAGTCATTTTTATTGATTTATTAAACCCTTTTCCGCGTATCGTGAATTTCCACGATAAAGATAAAAATTGAAGTGTAATTGTACAAACGCTGTTGCTAACCATTATTCCCACCTTATGTAAAAAGAGTAGAACTTCATTATATTTTTTGCGAAATATCAATACACAATACATTGGAATATTTATGCACCTTTTTTTTGCATGTGTTAGAATAATATTAGGAAATATTAATGATATACATCAATGGAAGCAAACTTCTTGTCGATTTGTGAGAAAACGCTCTTTTCTCACAGCAGGGGTGGACCTATTTTGGGGCCGGCCACCAAAATTTTCTTTTAGTGTAATTTATATACTTGCTATATAGAGTAGTATATTCTAAACTTGTTTAATAAAAACTTGTAGGATTGGATTTAATTTTGGAAAACCCCCTTAAGAAAATTTGTCTCTCATACTTCAGCCCCCTCGGTAACCTTTTGGCACATTATTTGCAGTCACAAGAAAGGTCTATTATCCTTTTACAAATAAGATAAGGAGCGTGAAGTCCATTCGGAGACATCCGATAAAATTGAAACGAAGCAAGGATGACACGCACAAATCGAAAAATGGTCCAAATTTTTTTCTCACTTAGCCAAAAAAAAAAAAAAAAAGAAGCGTGAAAATCAGTTCAAAGTAAAATTTGAATGTATATTTATCTCTTTGAAAGCCTCTACTGACTACTACCATAATTCTATCTTCAAAATTTATGGCAAAATTGTAGTATATAATTTGATACCCAAAATTAGAATCATGAATCCGTACGTTTATGAATAATACAGATACAGATGAATGATGATGTGTGAAACGCACACGTACCAGTATCAGGGACGGCGATGATCTCTTCCTGCTCTCTCTTCAGTTCCCTCGTGTAATGATCTGCTTCGCCCTTCGCCGCCAAATACCTCCACAACAAAAACATCTCCGTACGTTATTCTAACTATTCTAACAATACTGACTTTCTTGCTGATAAAAAAACACATCTCCGATACTATTTACTAGTATTAAAGAGTGCAAGATCCCAAAAGCTAGCATGCTTCCACGCCCAAATTTTTTTAAAAAAAAACAAAAACAAAAACGAAAAGTCCCATTGAAAAATACCCGCCGAGACCCATGGAGATGGCGCCGGCGGCGACTTCGGCGATGCCGGCGGTGAGGACGATGGAGGAGGGGGCATTGGCACCAGAGAGACCGGCGGCGAGGGCGAAGGGGACGGTGAGGCCGTCGGAGACGCCGATGATGATGTCGCGGACGATCTCGCCGGCGGTGAAGTGCTTCTCGGTGTGGTGGTTCAGAAGCGACTTTTCGGATTCTGTTGTGGTACTGCTCCCGTTTTCCGCCATTATGATTAGCAACCGTACAAAGTGTAAATAATACTTAAATCTCTAAAGCGGTAGTGCCTCTCTCTCTCTCTCTCTCTCTCTCTCTCTCTCTCTCTTCTCTCTCAAATGGAATGGGTGGATGTATATATAAAGACGAGGAGTTGTCACGAGAGCGGTTATAAAGAGGGATGGCTGGATATGTATTAGAGTGGCGTGTGGAGTGTGGCCGCCGCGTGCCCCTCAGATTCCAAACTACAAATTTCAAATAAACAAACAAAGATTCTGCCAACGGATTTATAGCCTAATAATGACACTTCCTTTCACATGGAAGGTGATGGTTCGATTCTCGTTAAGATCGCGAGTGTTTGATGCGATGGTCAATGCCCTTTGGGATTGTTCCACTGTAGGTCGCTCAGCGGTCTCCATCCTCATCCCTTTAGGAGTAGACTCGACATTTATTGACCGAAAAAACAAAGAAAGATTCCAAAATACTAGTAGTATACAAATTGAACGAAATAAACAAAGAAAGCAGTAGTATAACTTCCAATTTCTCATGTGGCATAAACTCTTTCACTCATGTTGTCTTTATCACAAGGAGTATTTTATTTTACTGGAGTAGTAAAAACCTCTTCTCCTGACTATGACTCAGTAGTTCTACTAATTACGGATAAACGGTTCAGTTTGGTTTGGTTTTTGGTTTTTTTAAAATCAAACCAGACACTTCGGTGTGAACATTTTACAAGCCCAAACCAAATATTAACGGATCGGTATGATTCAATTTGATCGATTTATTTCAATTTTTCGGTTTGTTACTCATGCCCAACGCCGCTCAATCAAAAGATTCTTCATTTTATTACATGTTTCTGTTGTTGAACTAGCAGAAAAAACAGTAGCAAGTGTAGCAACCAAACATCAGTTGCTAAAGTTATAGCAACAATAACAAAACTTTTTGGCAAACAAACAGAAGCAAAACACTAAAACGTCTATATGGTGGTAGAACTACTCACTAAAAACATCAGAGCAATTTTTGGAGGAATACACAAGATAACAAGAAGACATTTAAAAGATTTAAATGCTCAAGTGGTCATTAATTGCTAGCTACAAGAATTTTAAATAGATTCCTCATTTCTAACTTTAATTTCAAAAATGCTCAAGAGTCAAGAGGTCAGAAATTTTTTCAGTGCCGAATGGGTACCACGTGGTGCACGCTCGGCGCATCCAAGCCGTTCATTGCGTTTTTGGACGGCTCAGATTTGAAGAGAGAGAAAGTGTTGGGATAAGAGGAGAGAGAGGGTTTCAATCCGAACCGTCCAAAAATATACTGGACGGCCCGGATGTGCCGAGCGGGTACCACGTGGGATATACCCACCCGGCACCAAAAAATTCCTCAGGTCGGAAAAAATTCCTCCAATAGCCACCAGGCCCACCATTACTGGTCCATTTGCAAGAAAAAACCAACAAATTAAATGAAGGAACAAGAACTCATAATAGGAAATGGATCCTCTCCGGTCCAACATTTGGATTGGGCGAGACAGTCCACGTCGCGATCCTCCATTTGCTGCAATGAATAGTTGGGATTTGTTAAAACTCTTTCATGAAAGAGTTTTTGTACAAATTTGAATCATGAATTATACCACTAGACAATCACGATGTGAACTGTCTCGTCCAATCCAAACCTTTAGACTTGAGAGAATCCGGATCCCTATCCCTCATAGTAATTGTAAATTACTTAGTTATGGCGCCCCAACATTCACAACATAAAGCCCACGGTCAAATAGACCTTGATTTGAACAGTTGGTCTGGATTTCAAGCTTGTTATTTACTAGCAGTAACATTCAACACTTAAAACCTGAAAATACTAGTACTATCACTTAAGCAACTTTTAACCTGATACATAAGTAGATCATAATTCACACATATCACATACCCTCCATCATTAACATGAGAAATGCCTAGTGACCAGGCTCCACAATCTCCAAGTATTTATTTATCTTTGGTCAATCTCCGAGTACGATTTTAATTTTAAATCCTTGTTGTCTCAAAATTATGAATTTAAAATTTTACTTTAAAGAAAAAAAAATAGCTGCCAAAATTGTCACATTTGAACCCTTTGACTTTGGTTTTTACATAATAAGCATCTATCGCAATTTACTAAATTACTTGCAACAAACAATCTCTTAAGAAGACAAGAAGTGAAAAGGCAGAGATTATTTTAGGGTCCATCATCCACTCCATTCAGCCACTGCATATGCAAAAAGAGTGGGGATTGATTCTTTTTTGGTAAAAAGAAAGAAGAAGAAAGAAGGGAAAAATGAGTATAGGGGTGGATCTATATAGGAGCACGAGGTCAAGCATTATAAAAAGGGGACAATTACAGTGGCAGAGCTAGAAAATGGAGACAGGAGGGGCACTATTAATCATAGGCTTGAAAATATTTCTTCCTAATCAAGCACAAAATGTATTCAACTCCAAGTTTTAGAGGCTTTTAGAGATGAGTTTTCTGACAATATTGAAAGTCACAAATTTCCCATACAATCAACGCATAAATTTGAAGATATTAAAACCATAAAATGAAATGCCTAGCAATTAAATTAGGAATCAAAGTTCTAAATCTCTCACAAACAAAATACAACCAATTGGTTTTATATAAATAGAGCAATCAAACGAATTAGAAGAAGAAAAAAAAGAGAGAATAAAAACTACCCAAGTAATGGAAAGTGAAAATCCCCAATGATCTCACATGCATAATGACAACAATAATTGAAGAAATCAGAATCATCATACGGAGTAAACTCTTCACAATCAAAATTCAAAGGCTAGGTTTTCAGAACAAAACATATGCAGTACTTCTTATGGAGTTATCCCTTTCCAAAGAAAAAAGACACGGTTGTAGTTGATAGAATTTTAGGGGGGAACGTACGTGACCCCCTAGGCCTTCATTCCCTCCGCCCTTGGGGACAAAATATCTTATCTAGAGCAATGCTACAAAATGCAAACAAATAAGAAAAACGGTTACCTGCTGGGTCACGAGCCTTCCCACGCGTTGAAGCGGTTACACCAAAGGATAATCATGAGCGCACATGGAGAGTGCCAGTTCACGCAAAAAACGGTTACCAGATCTATTCCATGATGATGTCACCATAACGTCACTTGGCTTGTGCAAGGCACATGTCCGTACTTGGTGAACAAGTCAAGAAGGCTCTATAAATATCAAGTGATGGCAACCCTAAAAGGTACATGCTCAGAGACACCCATACTAATAACAACTCCAGTCTACTACCTCTCTCTCTGCACATACTTATCCTCCCGCCGGAGGGCCTTGCCGGGGCAACCCCGGTCAGGGCTTAATCGTGCGCTCACTGTGCAGGCTAGGGGAAGAAGGCTGGGAGACCACTGAACCACTAGAGGAACGCGGCTCAAAGATCACGGGCCACACAGTTTTTCCCGATGCCAGTCGTCGTCATTTCTGCTTTCAAGCTGAGTGACCCCAATCGATTTAACTTTCTAATGCTGTGGTTGTCGGTCTGTTATTCGCCGTTGATCTGAGCCTTCATTGTTCGATCTCTATTATGGTTTGATCATTGCCAATCTTTCCCTTTCATGTTCCACCCGTCGCTTTCCATAATGCTTGACTAATTGATTTGCGTCGGTCGACATAGTTATTATGGGTTGAATTATTATTTTTTTGATCCGCATTATGGGTTGAATTTGACCAGCGATCTAGTCACCTTTTTTTTCCTTTTCATGCATGCACACACACACACACACTTTCCCACACATGCACAGGTTGTTGGTTAATTGATCTGTCTCGGCCGTTGTTTCTATGGGTGCGATCCAGCCAGCGTTTTATTCTCGAGAATTATGTTTGTTAGGTAGCATATTATTGGGTTCAGCATTTGTTTCGGCTGGGTTTGGCTCGTCAGTTGGAATTTATTGTGCCAGATTTTGACGTTTTTGGGTTGTATGTGGTTTGATTGGTTAATGGTTGTGAAGAGGCGATTGGTGGTTTTAGCTTGTGGCAAAGCGTGCAGACTTGGTTTTTTTTTTTTTTTGTAGTTTCCATTCCAATTAGCTAGGGGAAAAACCGGCCCCTTTCAGTTGTAAAGGGTTCACTGCCCTAGCAGTTTCGGTTTTCAAAATATTCAATATATTGCGTTTCTTCTTTGAATTTAGTATACCGGTTTCTGCTCTGTAATTGGTCTTGATCATCATGATGTGTAACCATGAAAGCAATACTCTCTAAGTGGGGTGCTAGAGTCATTTGGTTGGTACCAGTTGATTTCTGTAAGGAAGTCTCGTCCATAGTGGAATGGTCAGTTTCTATAATGAAGTATCGTCAATAGTGAAACTACCGTGTGACAACTTGCATGTGCTTCTCCGACATTCTAATCATTTTGATCATATTACTAGATGCCTACATGTATCCTTCATTTGACTTGAATGTGTTATTTTGCCATTCTCGTTTGTAATTAGTCTTTCCAATTGTATTTAGTGCACACTCTAGATTATAATCTCTTTTATCAATGAAGTTTTTACTCTCCACCCACCCCGAAAAAAGAAGAAGAAGTCATGTGCTACCCCACCGTCCAAAATAAGACTCCAGTATTTCATTTAGTGCACACTGTAGATTGCAATCCAGCAATACTTTTTTACCATGGAACCTACACCCAAAAGATGTACTTTGTTATCAACCTGAAACACCATGTTGCGAGTCTTGCGGTATCTACATACTCGGCTTCACCGACCAAGGAGCGTCTGTTTGTTCTTTAGAAAGAACACCCAAGGATGTAACCACACTGGGGCAATTAGGCTCACGCTTCCTTGCTGGATTTCGGTAGAAACACATTAGCCATTACTTCGATAAGCACACATTTGTTGCAATAGCAAAGTTCAAGACACCCAAGTTGTTTTCTTGGCCCGGGTGTTCCCGCACAGCGAGCGAGCGTGCTTGGCTACAGATTATACTTCTGTTTGCTTACACACCCAGTACATGCCCCTGAATCTGATATACCCTTTTGTTTTTTTTGGGTAAAATAGCTTGAAATAGAAAAAAGAGGCTAACTGAATATACAACCTACAATGGATATACCCCAGGAGGAAAGGAAAGAAGAAAACAAACAAAAGTAAGAAAAATGACAACGCCAAATGGCTACAAGGCTAGATAAGAAGATACAAAACGATGTTTCCAACCCATCTAGAAAGAGGGGAAGAAAACAACGCCAAAAGACAGCAACAAAATAGGATACAGGCCTATACAAAACCAAATTACACTTGAAAGTGCCACAAGCCTATACAAAACCAAATTACAGTGAATGTGGCATTAAAGACAGCAGCTATCCCCACAAGAGCTACTCCACTGTGACCGAAGCAAGCTACCAAAACAGAATCAGAACAGAATCAGACAGGTAGCAAAATAGTGGTAGCTAAAGACAGCAATCAGCAGCCTCATTGGTAGCAAAACAGGATCAGAACAGCATAACAGCACGGCTGGGCAGCCAACTGCTGCCATAACAGCAATGATAGCAGCAAGCAGACAGGAAGCAGCTGTGATAGCAACAAAACTTGATAGCAACATCACTTGTCCCGCAACAAAAGTACAAAACTGGGCAGCAGTGACTTCGCAAAACTGGACAGCAAAACAGCAGTACACAGCAGCAACACAGCTACAGAATACAGAACAGCAGTAGCAATAACAGATCAGTCCTACAAGGCCGAATCAGCACACATTACTGCTGGACAGTCCAGCAAGCTGTTAATCGACCCTGGACAGTAATAATGTACATAAAGCTGTTGGAAAACAATAAACACTATGCAAAGGACGTCCCCCTCTGCGAAGGGAGATCCCATCGACAGCCCCAGATGGTTAGGCATATACTACAACATAAAACTCAAACATTGATGCACATTATGTACAAACAGGACCTAACAGAACAGTCAACACCTGTAGTTGATACACATGTTGTACAAGGATGAAGCCACAGCTTGTGAATTACTGAACAATACAAATTTAGCCACCAGTTACACAGCTATAACTAGTACAAGTATAGCAGCAACATTGGTATACACCAACTAGGATTGAGGATAGCAGCTCAAACAAGAGATAATCAAAAAATACTAGGGCAGCAACCGAATTCAGACAGCAGCCGATGCAATAAGAGAACAATACATAACAGTTGGACAAAACAAGCAGCTACATACTGAACAGTAGCAGGAAGCAGAAGGCAGCTATGAGTGCTCACACCTACAAAAGATTGTTTCTGGTCCAAACTTGAACTGGTCGAAAAAAGATTGCCCAAATGCCAAAAGGAGCAAGTAGCAGATTTTTATTTTTGTTTGATAAGTAAAAGGAGATGTGTATATCAAATATTCAAGGGAAAGACTAACATATGTCGGACCCCCTGGACACTATTGCGACACCCGCAAGTAGACGGTGAAATTGATCCTCTAAAATTAATCGAGATGGGCGTAAATTGACCAGACATGTGAAACAACTTTTTCAAATTTCAAGTATTTTCTACTGCAACCAAGGGAAGGGTAGGTTCAGAGAACAAAATGAAAATAAGATGTTACATTGAAAGATCAAAATCAAGCCTCTTCAGTTCAGGTCTCCAATAATTTTTCCGCATGGAATTTCTCGGAAGAACGAAAGTATTGTTTGATCATCATTAGAGGCATCACTCAATATCAGGCCATGGAAATAAGAAATACTAGCCCAACAAAAAAAAAAAAAAGAGGAAGGAGAGGTAGGTATAAAATCAAAATCTCGAGGAAAAGCCAAGAAAAAATAGATCTCTTCATAAGAGATTTTGCCACGAATTGAATCGAAAAATAGTCTCTTCAGTTCAGGTCTCCATAAAGCATTCCGCATGAAATTTATTCTCAGAAGAACGAAAGTTTACGTTTGATCATCATCAGAGACAAATTCAACAGCGAAAAAAATAAAAAGAATGAAAAACTCGGAAATTTTGCAGACGGTTGATTTAGAAAGATAAAGATGGCAACACAACACAGAAAGGAAGACCCAAATTATATAGCCTTTCCATTCAGGCAACAAAGAAAGCCCAGAGGGAGAGAGAGAGAGAGAGAGGGGCTTAACTTCTTTTTATAAGGTCTCGTCACTGGAAAACCCTAGGCGCTGTTGGTTTAGGGTTTCGAATGAGAGGTTAGGGCTGAAGCCTAATAATACCGCATGGCTTGATTGGGATGGGCTAAGAATGGCCCATTTCGGAAGAGGATCGCGAGTCACTCTATGTGCATGGGCTTCTTACTGGCCGGCCCCTTTTGGTCTCTACATACCCGTCCAGCCCCACTCCTTATCAAATCCATTCCGGATAAACCCCGTTGTAAGTGAGGTACCCAAAATACCCCTATTTAGTAGTTACTCCAGACTCCAGTACACACACATACATACACGCGGACAGAATGACGGAGGAAGGATCGGAGGGGCAGAGGATGGAGGACGGGGAAGTTGTCATCAATGGATTCGATGGAATCACGGCGTGGGTGTTTCGCCGCGGCGGCGAACGTGAGCCATCGGTGGAGGACGAACGTGGTGGACTTTTCCAGTTGCTGTTAGAAGCGCCGGGACACGGCCTGGGTCCACCGCGATGCCGCCGCGGCCGGGGTGTTGTAGATACAGGTTGCTTCCATGGACGAGATTAGATCTTGTTCGATTGACGAGATCTGGAACACCAGCTCATCGCCTTTGCCGAGTGCCGCACCACCAGCGCCGCCGCCGCGCACACCTGGTTCCAGTCCAGATCGATCCAAAACCCTAGCTCCTAGTCCACGATCGGCGAATCAAGATGGCCCTCGAAGACGAAGACGACGAGAGTTTGCTCAAACGGTGTTTTGTGCTTCGGGATCGGGTGGTGGTTGGAGGACAACGTGGCGGCGGAGGAAGTGAAGAGTACGAAAAGGAAACACAAATACACATGCGCATATACATAGCTTCTCTGTAGATTGTAGCTACTCACTCATCCAGTTAGAATTTGAGGGAGAAGAAAATGGAAAATCAGCAGTGATTCGAGCTCAACGCAGAGGAATTGTAGGTTGAAGAAATCGGTGGTTTTGTTGGGGGATGTGAATTGTTACTTTATTATAAACTGTGTTGAATTTTTTTAAGATAATGTGAATTGTTGTATTTGTTTAGGTTTTTTTTTTTCTCTCTGTACAGTGAATTTACACTTTTTCAGAATTCACCCCAAGAAAGAGGTATAAATTCACACTAATAAATATAGAATTCACACCTCGAGAATGAAACAATGTGTGAATTCTGGGGGTATGAATAGTGCAAAGGGACACGGATACTGTGGGTGTGAATTCTGAAAATGATGTGAATTTTGCAAATGAATATGAATTCTGAGGGATGTGAATTCTGGGGGTATGAATAATGTAGATGGGGCGTGAATTCTGAAAAAAAAAAAAAAGTGAATTCTATGAGATGTGAATTAAAAAAATGCTCTTTGGTACACGCGCATGAAATTTTAGGGAAGGACCTAGTGAGACATGCACTTATTTGAAAAGGATCCGCCCAGCCATAAATTAAAAAAATAGGACCGGCTGGGCATTATATAGGCTGGCTGAGTTCTCTCAGTGGCTGAGTTCAGCACCTTAGTAATTTCCCGTTAATTACTTGTTGTTTTTTTTTTTGTTTTTTGATTGCACGCATAAACTTCTCCATTTTGCTACAAGCGCGCACACTCTCGCATAAATCAAAAAATCTGAAACAATACACGCAAACACTTGCATACACATTCACATGGTAGTGTACTGTGTAGTACCAGCGTGTAGATATATGCCTTTATCTAACTGCTATATTGGAAATAACAATCAAATGTGTCTTTTTTCCGGCCACCGTGGATTTGCTCTATTCAAACACACAAATGCGGTTGTAGTAAATTGAAATCTCAATGTCTTAAGCCATGGGAAATATCACAAGGGAGTGGCCGTTTCACAGAATTCTTACTTGCTCATGAAAAGTATTTGCACAGGGGAAATCCCAACATAAGTGCGTACATGCCTGCATTTTGTGTTTTTGCTTTCCTTATTACAACAAGATCAACAATACAAAAACAAACACAGACAAAAAGTGGAGGTGATCGCCTCTCGATTTTCATCCTGGATTCCGTTACGTTTATAAAACATGCATCCCTTGTCTGTTATCTGCGGTGTACACGTGTTGAATACAAGTAATTTTCTTCTAATCCAAAGAAAAAGAGCCATTACAATACCTGCAAAATTAAACAAAACAAGTTGAAAAATATATTGTGTCAGCCAAACCATGTTAGGGAACAAGAAAATCAAATTTTGAGAGGAAACTGCTGGTGGCAATCATGAACAGGAGTATGCAAATGGTTTATTATCAGATTTCCCTCTTATTATTACATTGAAACATAAAATCGAAAATTGGCAATATAAGTGTGGAAACAATTGTAAAATGCTTGATGACCTCAGCAAACTGTCAACTTACATAACGGTGAACTGACAGAACCAGAAATTTGAAATAGGAAAGGGAAACAGAAAGGAGGTTAATTTCATTTTCAAAACCACAAGGGAGATCTCTGTGTCTACAAGGAACTTCAGGGGAGGTAATGTAATTTACCCTCAAAATTTGCAGCAATATTAAATACTGCAGGACAGTCAAATGAATCAGCCAATTTCATGAGCAATCCAACAAAGAAACGGTCTTGCTAATCTCTGCCCACTAGGCGGAGGATAATATGAATACACCTTTCTCGGATATCAATACACATTTTACCTATTATACTACACTTTTTGGGCGGAGGTTAGAATAATCCATAAATAAAGAAAAATCTGGATGCATGAACTTAGTGAAGATGATTGAAAACATTTAGCGATCACATCCAAGAATAGAAAATCACTTTATGCAGCCAGTGATCCATATCATCAAGCCATAAGAAGAAAGTACCACTTTTGTTGAAGTATGAGAACAAGGGTTTACCTGTTGCTAAAGTTCTCAACAGCATCAGAGGCATAGAGAAGTGTCTCATTGGCTTTCTCTAAAACCATATAAAGTTCTTTTCCTCTTGTAACCCGCCCAATCACCCAAGCATTGTTTTTAGCCCGAATGCTTATTTCCAAATCCTTATCCTGGTCTGGACCATCCCATTTGGCTCGGCTCTTTTCCAAATCAACCTCTTCTCGGAGCTTAGTTAATGCAACTAAAGATTCCTGCAACATTTAATCCTTCTTAGCATACCCTATGTCAAAATTTGCTAATTTTTCATCTCCAAGAAGAAAATAACAAATTCCACTTTGCTTCTTTTAGTTTTTTCACGCTCTACAGTAACTACATTGGCATCGTCTTTTAAGAACGTAAACTGAAAATCCACGAATAGAAATCAACAATTAAATATGAGGATAAACAAAGGCTTCCAGAGCCTATAGATCATAGAAGAGACAACTTCAGCAACTAACTAATTATTCATCAAATTCTCAACCAATTGCACAACTGATCTCACTACAACATAGTGCTCAATCCTAATTTTCCGTAAATAGTGGAAGTAATCGTGGGTCGTGCTGTAAATGAGCCAAGCCAAGCCAATCTAGAATTGTGTTTAATATCAGCTCAGCTGGACAAAGGGTGTGCTCAGTCTCGGTTCATGTTCTAGACGAGCCCAGACTGAAAGGCCAGCAACAGTCTGGGCTCAGTTGTTTTACAAGCTCAAACCTCAGTAGCCAATCTCAGCTTAACAATAACATGAAAGATGTCCAGGCAAAAGCATGAAGAGTAAGAAACCTGAAAGACAAAAAGTCCATCATTGAAGAGAGTTTGAAAAGAAATTGAAAAGTATACAAACAAGAATCTCCTATTTATATTTATGTAATTTTATCTTTCTTTTTTCTACCTGTCAAAAGTGTCGTTCCAGAGTACAGAACTGTCTCCGAACTATTGAACTCAACAATTCTACATATTTGACAAAAATATAAGTAAGCACTCCCTTGATTGTCCTAGACATTTTCAGTTGAAACAATAACCAGCCCCAGTTTGTCGTTGCTACACGACTTTACTTTACTGGACTTTAAATTTTGCATTGAAGTTATTTTTACATCAAAGTTCCCGTAAAAAAAGAAGCAAAATCGAATATTTCTGAGAACTAAAAGACTAAAACTAGTAGCTAGCTTGTTTGACCACAGGTTTTATTCGCTCGAGTGCAAAAGGTGTTTTCAACAGCATAATTTTTACAGTGTGCCTTCAAACAGGAGGTTTGACTTTGACTGTTAAAGTTGGAATGCAGTTGCTCGACACACAAATCTGAGTTGTGTATCTCGGCCAAAATTTACACAGTTCCGTTCCCTTGTTCTCTAGGGTTTTCCTTTTCTAATTTAGGAGTCACAAGAATTGACATCACACGAGCATTCATTGCGTTACGCTGATTTTGAGAGATTCAAATAACACTACTCATTCTCGAGAGAGTTCCAGAGATCTAGTTTTGATCTTTGTGATGCTATATTGACTGTGAGCTGGGGATTTTACATTCATATAGTGTTGAGGCACTTATACCAACCATGGATCATGCTCATGTGATTTGAGTTGGCATTGCAGGACTTGGTTGTTCACTACTAGTCGTGATTTTGAGACCTTACTTTTCCATGTAAAATCCTTTTCTCTCCGTGATTGGAGTAATCTGATTTAAATCCACTACGATTAAGAGATTGTCGTCATTTGCATTTAATAGAAAATTGTTCTTGGCTATTGTTGATTCTTGGCAATTGTGTACTTGACTGAAAACTTGTGTCTAAATCTGCCTAACTGCAGAATAACTACTATAAGCTCATCTTGCAAGCCTACATGACCTGAGTATGGATCTGCTTGGGCTCAAGAAGATCAAACTGATCCTTACTTTGGAGCTCGTCCTCCACTAATCTGCCTAATAACTTGAACAACACAAGGCTTTTGATCCAGACAAGCTCACTTGTAGCCATAATTCGAACACCCTGAAGCGTCTTTGCCTGCTACACAGCATAGATCCACAACACCCACCCACTTTTTGATTTCATGCCATGCTAACGCCATTGCACTACAATGGCTTTGGCAAGGAAGGTTAATCACTAATCAGCACAGAAGAAATTTTAAAGAGACAAGTTTCCAACCACATGTAGGTTCAGATTCCATAAGTTCCTGTGTCCGTCTAACTCGTGGATAGAAGCCTCATCAACTATTAAATAACACTATCGTTTTCTTATAACAGTTTGAGCTAGCTTCTCACTTCCTTCCAGGGTAAATGTCAAAGGACAAAAGTGGCATCCTCTATCAATAAAATGAAAACTCTTGCATTGACAAGTACCCTATCACATTTAAGTTGCATCAATCAATCATTTTAAGTGCCATAACAAACCATAAATCATGCGTTTCATTTATCCAATGACAAGAAATAAGCCTGCAATGATACACTAAATGCAAATTCGAAAGAAATTTTGAGTAAAGAGTTACTGCGACAGACACCACACTCAGGAGTTCGCATGATGGGTAAGAGGCCAGAATGCTGCCTATGCAACATTCATTGGTCTCCCATAGGCTCAATTTATTGGTCACCAATGCGATTAGTCAACATAGTGGGTAGAGAATCACATTGGAGTGCTTTTGGAGTTGTTCTCTTGCACAGATATAGCCATCCCAGCAGGGTCAACAATAGACCAACTTTGAACCACAAGTGAAAGGGGGAATCAGCTGACAGCGTTTCAGCCACTGCAGAAGCCACAAATCTTCTGACAGGCTAGTAACTGCGTACTTAATGAATCAAAATAGTACTTTACGCAAAATACAAGAATCAGGGATGTGGCAGTCCAATCACTTTACAACAGAGTATCTATGCAGTTCAGGCTACGTGCCTCATGGAAGCTGGAACAATAAATAGCAAAATGCTCTACTGTCTCTTTTCGTAAGAGAAAAAGAGCTAAGGGAGTGGCTTTGACATCTTCTATTAGTAACAGAACATCTTCCCTCAACACAAATAATTACCTGTTTATTAATCTAAATTTCTATGCTGCATGAATAAAGCATTTCAGGCTAATGAAAGTTAGGAGTAAAACAAAGAAGCATGGAGCAACATTTGCGGAAGGCGTGTTAAAACTATAAAAAACGGAAGTATTGAGTTGTCGGATGACAATTCCTGACCTTCGTTAGTGTTGTTACTTTTGTAGGTGGAGAAGCCCTAGATACATTTTTGTCACCATCCACTAGTAAATATCGGTACCCACTCACGTGATAAGCATTCTCCCCACCCCATCCTTTGGATAATTTCTCCTCAACTTTGTCAATCTTTACTGAAGCCTGCCAAATTGGTAAGGAAACAATTTTAGCAAACAGTTTCAAATAATTGGACGTCATTTCTCTAATCATTGATCTATACAGAAACAGAACAAAAACATAGGGGGGCAAGGCTTTAAGAGGGCAACCACTAGTTTTCAAAAGGAGAAGACTTGATAAGATCATAGGATTATCCCTAACTAGGCATTTCCTACACTTACTAACAAAAATTGGGCCTAAAGGATGGGAGACTCACATTTTCAAGAACTTGCTGCTTCACTATTGATATAGCTTGCTCCCCATTGGGAATGGAAGTGACGGGAATAAGAAGGATCAAGGTAAGGTTTCTATGCTGAAAAACACAGAGATACATTCTCTCCCCTGTTTGCTGAAGCCAAATTGTTGGAATGGTAGGAGTTGAGCTACCAGCCTCTGTATTCCAAATACCAGAGACAAGAAAACCATCTTTCCCTTTGGTCCACTTGTCAGGCTGCAAGGGCCTTGCAACATTATAACCGGGATCTCCAGCAGAAGAGCTATTATGAGACCGGTAAAATTGATCCAAAACTGCACCAGAGTTTGCTGAGATAGATCCGGTGGCAGCATGAGATGACACATTTCCTTTGCGTAAATAGGACCATGAACTGACTGCAGAGGGTAGAGCACGTGGAGACAACCTTAAGACTGCATATGTAAATAAGTTTATAGTGTCCTCCTGACAAGAAGTTGGGATGCAAATCAGCAGTTACAATAAAAACCCCTGCATTGGACCCTATTACAACCATCCAACAGAATTTTATTTGATCTTTAGTCATCTTTTCAACTTTGAGAACAATTAAAGTTGAAGATGTAATGAAAAGCATCTAGCTCATGATGGCTGGCCAGTAAAGAAATTGTATTGAAGAATCATACTTTTAAAAAAAATACGAAAACTGCATAGAACCAATGATGAGACATACAGGCGAAAGTGTTGTGGACACCAGCAAGTCTTGAAACAAGATCAGTGAGTAGCATGGTGTATTGTCAGCAGATGATTCTATTTGTCTGATCAGTGACTGCCAAAAAAAAGACTTCATAAATCAACATATGAGCAAATAAAATTCTAAACAAATTCGAAACCAAGCAATTTACATTTGGCCCCCATTTTTAGCACCTGTCAGTGAGTTACAATCAGACAAAGACCATATAGAAATTAATTTGTAAGTGAGTATGCGTAGGTTAATTTGAATTCTTCAAAGCTGAATTATTTTTTTCCTCTTGGATTGAATTCATTGGATTTTTCTGCTTGCCACCAAATTTCATGGTCATTCAAAATTATTTAACTCCACCAATGAACTTTTTTTCTTCTTCTTTTGGTATGAAAACTGCACCATATGAACAATTTGGATCAGTCATATGTCCAGTTTATGGTGGCCGTAGAAGTTACTCTATATTACTTGACAGAATAAACAACTTTAGTTTAAAAATCATTTTCTTTTCTTCACAATTTGCAGAAAATGTTTTACTTGATAGTTGATTCTAATGGATGAAATAGCAAGATCGGAAACTAAAAACATTAACTATAGAATTCCTCCTTGCGCTCTCCGGAAAACAAATCACAAGGCAATTTAATATCTCAATCGGTAAAAGTTAGACAAAAACATTATTATGGTACTTAGATTCTTCATATATTTATTTATGCTGGGGTGTTTCCACTAACCAAGAAGTAACTTTTTGGTTCTCTTTATTCAATTTTTTTTCGTGTTTGTTAATTTTGCGCCAAACTTTTATGTATTATTGGTTTGTCTCGATGAGAGAAATCGGAAAAGTAAAAAATTATGACTTTTACACAAGTATTTTTTAGAAATATCCAAGAAAAAGTCCAAAAAATTGACAAAGTAACTAAACGAACATAGCCATAATTTTTGGCTTTTCCGATTCCTCTCATCGAGACGAACCAATATTATATAAAAGTTTGGCAACAAACTTAGAAACGCGGAAATTTTTTTGAAT
This sequence comes from Rhododendron henanense subsp. lingbaoense, assembly GCA_020567845.1. Taxonomy (NCBI): domain Eukaryota; kingdom Viridiplantae; phylum Streptophyta; class Magnoliopsida; order Ericales; family Ericaceae; genus Rhododendron; species Rhododendron henanense. Next base: position 29,259,656 of record CM036320.1, on the reverse strand, counting down.
AAAGATTGTGGTCCACAACTTGTTCGTTAGTGGAAACAACCCCTAAGTAATGGCACTTAAAATGCATATGAGGACTTATTACTTTTAGAACTAACCAGTGATAACTAAAAAGCAACTTTGGCAGCCACAAACAAACTGGAGAAGCAGCAATACTACATGCATAAAACCCCAAGGAGAAGAAAAAATGACCACCATTCAATCTCAGAAAGCCATGGTATGTCATGACTATTTCCCCCTTAGGACCACACCCTGTGATTTACCCCAATAATTGGCCGGCGCATGTGGGACGGGTAATTTACTTGTCCTTGAGGGTGATTCAGGTGGTCCAAAGACATGTTTACACCTCAAGATCAGAAAGCATAAGAATAACAAATGGGTATGCTTGCGTTTCTGTCATAAAGAAAGTTTTGGTTGGCAGAGGCAGCCAGCAGATGTAAACATTAACACTTCACGTTTTATATCACCTCACCCCATATGAAATTAAATTAAATCAAGAAAAGCTGAGATTCTGGTGATGATCCATGAAGTGGGATGACAAGACAACCCATACATAGATAACCTGCTCAGTGCCCCTGCTCAGAGGACTTTGGCACCGACCCTAATGAACTTCAATTGTAATCTGAACAGATTCTCAATTTTCTTAAAAGGCATAGATGAACGCAGTTCCAACATAGTGAGATGCATTGATGACCTGTGCGATTTTCCTTACAACTACACCAAAGAAGAATCTCAATGAGTAGCACACCTAACAAAAATTTAGTCAAAGACAGCATACCACAGCGTGAAAATTCTTTTAAATTTAGATGGTGTTAACGGAAAATCTCCTGTTTCACAAGTATTAATCACTTGTATCCAAGGAAAATGTGGAGTGAGGAAGGAAATTTACACACTTAAAGGCACAAATAAATGAGCTCCAAAAGCCCGACCTGTACTTCTATTGCAGCTTCACGTCCTATAGTCAACATCTGTACGGTTCCACGTTCCCTTAAAGAGTCACGGAAATTTGGTAACTGAAGTTTCTTCCCAACAAGAAAATCTGCCTCAAAGAGAAGAATCATATGTAAGGCATGAGATACAGCAATTTCAGCATTGCTCCAGTAGCATAAATCCAATGGAAATCATCTGATACAGCAACTGCAGCATTACCCCAGCAGCAAAAATCCAATGGAGACCGCTTTTGAAATGCTGACAATTAGCGACTTACAGTAAAATATTATTTGACTAGAATATAATAAAACAGATTTCCACTGAATTGTAAAGAGCACATATTAATGCCTTACCGCTTAAATAATCCATGATGAAAGTATACAGATGAGATCGAATAAGTCCCCCGGCAGGTTCTTTATCAAGCAACGCTCTTATAGGTCCATTAAACATCACGAATAGAGAATGTACTTCCTTAAGAACCCCACGCAATGCATCAATCCGCCATATGGCTTCCGACTCTTTACTTTTCTCCACAATCTAAGACAGTAAAGAGCATTAGTTAAACAATTAAGGACGCAGAACAGTATGAAGTGACAACATTCCTTTAGAATTTCCTCATGAACATAAAATATTAGGATCAACCCACCAAGACAAGCATATATATTAAGTTCTTTTTCTTTTTTTTTGAAAGGGACATATACACACATGTATATTGGAATCTCAAAAGCTACATTTTCCGCAGAGAATTACGAAAGACAAATTTCCACATAGACAATAGTTATGTGTCAAAGGCGCATAGCTACAAGAGAATCTTCCAGGGACAAAAGAAACCATATATCCTCGTATGTAAGGGAAGAGCCCTTAGTAGTAGGATCCTTCTAAAATGGGTGCGCTCCCTATACAGGAGCTCGAATCGGCACTCCCAAGATGGGAGCTTGCTCCCCTCGAGACAGGAGTTTGCTCCTAACTAAGATGGGAGCTTATCGGGCCGTTAAGGCAGTTATTCTCTTACTTTTAAGGGAGTTATGCCATTGTGGAAATAAGAATATGAGAATCATATTAGTCAAGAAGTTTTGCAAATTCAGAATATATAACTTCCAATAATTACACTTTAAGATCGGGAAAATTTTCAGTATCACTTTTCCTTTAATGGTTAAGTATTTAAAGATATTTTATATACATATTTTTATATAATCTGCCTTGCACAATATTGTCCGCTTTGGCTGCCCAAGCTCCGTGGACTTCCTAGTAGGTCACCCATCCCAAGACTACTCAGGGTGAGCTACTTAACTGTGAAGTTCCAATGAGTTTTGACGCCCTCATGGCTTTAAAAGGCCTTGTACAAGGTAGGATCATAATCTATTACTTATAGCTCACAACATACACTTCACCAAGCGATGTGGGACTCGTGACTAGGGTCACCACGGCCTTAACCCGTGTCTTTTCCCTGGCTACAGGGCATCACACCAACCTTAGGAGCTTATAGGTGCCTCCGCTCCCTCGCACCTGCTCCCGCTTCTGCTCCTGCCCCTGCTTCGTGCTACCAAGGAAGAACCTTCTCAAGGAAGCATGAAAGCACTTGATACGTGATAGCCATGTCCATGTCGTGTTTGATACATCTTTAAACACCATGTGAGTGTTAGGCACATACCGAGCGAGTTAGGCTAACAGAGAAACAAACTGAGTGTATTGTGCTAGAACTTGAAGAATAAGATTATGCAAATATATAGACCAGCTCTAGATGGAAACAAGAGAGAGAGAGTAGAAATTCAAAACAAGAAGACAGTTCAACTCACAATATCTATGCTAATGCATATAAATGGTGAACAACATCGAACAATTGCATTTTAATTAAAAGAGGAAAAGTTATTTTTCAGCCATGTGGTTTAATATAACGAATACCGCACCATCACCATCCAGATATCTGGCTCTGCCTCATAAAAAACATGAGAATGCCCCTCTGCTTCTATGACCTCACAAGCTGCCTCTGGAGAGAAGATTCTGCAGAAAATTTACATTACACTTTCAAAACCAAACTACAAGCTCAATGCTAAATATAAATCGGAGATTTCACAAAATGGGTTGGTGAGCTTTACAACATTTACCAAAAGGTCCAAACCTAAGAAGCACAGACACATCTACATGCTTTTCGTATCTGTGTCGGACACGTTCCCGACACGTGTCCGACACGTGAAATTATGTGTCCGAATATCTAATTATTTTTTCTGAGTCGGACACGTTTTGGACACGTACCGGACATGTATCGAACCCGTTTTGGGTCGTTATGAACTTGAAATGGAGTAACAATGTACTATTTGAGATATGAACCAAATTTAAAACCATAACTTAACGATCTCCGCTATTCTCATTTTTTCATTGGAGTCATTGGACTTTTCATCATTAATATGGAAAAATTATTTTCTTTATATAATATTGAATTTATGTATATAAATATATTTATTTATGTACTTAATGTATCCCCCAACGTGTCCATGTCCTAGTTTTTGGAAAAATCACGTGTCCGCGTATCCGTGTCATGTTGTGTCCGTGTCGGCGTGTCCCATATCCGTATCCATGCTTCTTAGGTCCATACCAAATAGGACTCGTGTAATTCATATAGAGATTTCGAATAATCTTATCTTATCAGAAAGTCCTAATACTCGAAGTGAACAAAAATCTCTACGATGCCAAAACTTGAATAGGGAAGTACTAGCTTATGCAACTATCATACACTTTCTAGCAGACCAGAATAGTCTTCTTGAGAACCATGTGGCTCATGGTCTAAATTTCTTGCTACCAGAAGCGATGGAACTTCTTCAACTAAGCAATCCTACTGCATCAGTTCAATCTAAAGAACAAATGCAGCAATACCGAGTGGGAATCAACATGAGCGATTGCACAATGTAGACCACTATTATAGGAGAGTACCGATTTCATTTCAAATGTAAATCAATTAGGTTGACAATGAGACCAGATAATATTTGAAGATTTGCAGTAAGCCAATGTCAAGGATCCTTTGCGGAAAAAATATTGGAATAAGGTGACAAGATGGCGTGGAGGAGTCTTAAATAAATTTCTTCAGTTACATCGTCGTCGAGTGTTCAGGCTTTTCCCAGTCCCTCTCCCAAAGAGGGCATCCATGTTCTTAAAGTCAAATAGCAACTGCTTTAATAAAATAGCAATTCACTAAAAACTTATCAAATGTGGATCGCGAGAATAGCGACTATCTAAATAGCAGGCAACAGAGGATTATCTAAATAAAAGAAAGAAGGTGATTCTTACTAAATGTTGCAAGAATAACATAGATACAAAACTGTTTCCAGTATGTTGTGCTAACCTAGAGGTTTTTAGGAAAACCTGTTTATAAATTTGAAACCCTATTAATCATGGCAATAGCAACTAAGTTGATTTCTGATTTGTGAATTAAAGCTAGTCCATGAAGGAGGAAGCTCATAGAGATTGGATTTCATCTGCACATCCATGACTGTGACATTATAAGAGACCAAGAGAGCTGCAATTCATACCATATACCAGGCAAGCATCTCGACAAGTACCTAGAAGTGATGTTATGGACTAAGTTACGTATTAAGAGAACAAGATTTGATGAAGCTCCATTAGTATGCTAGCTCGTGTACACTAGAGCCTCATCTTTCTCTTGAAAACTTCCTTTGGGGGGTGGTAAAGCAAGTAGAGCCAGATGAAATTACCACTTTGACCTATCAAGAATCTTGAAAACAAAAATTTAACAGCTAGAACAAGATCTTCATATTTACATTTCAGATTCCCCTTCCAAGGATCTTTTCTTTTGCCAATCCTACGGCAAAGACAGAATTCTTTTCTGAAGTTTCCATCCACATACAACTTGAAATTATACCTTTTCTGATGCAATGAAACTCTTTCACGGCACATATTGCCCCTAAACATTCACAGAAAACGTCCTAAAGTACGCAAGGAATTTAAGAGCTGTGTTTACCAAAAAGAAACAATAGAAACTAAAACTAGCTGGACAGTTTCCTGCATGAAAAAATGACATTTCGGCATATCATTTAAAGCGTCCTTTTGCTGTCATCATTACCATAAAGAAAGTCATTGGCAAGTTTTATCGCTTCTAAAGAAATATGTCTATGAGCAATAATGTAGCTGCTCACCTCGTAAAAGTAATAAGTCCTTCGCTGAGCCCTATAACAGAAAGTTGTTCCGAGAAGGGCAAATCAGTGGGAAAGAAAAACAAAATCTTGTCCAACTCCTGTCCTTCATGTTGACCTCTTTTCAAATCAAAAATGCAAAACTTTATTGCTTCATTCACGGTTGTAACAGATGACAAACCCATTGCACTTTTCAATCATCCACCTTGATTTGAAAACAACATAGGAAACAATAAGACAAACAGATTATGGTAAATGCCTCATCAGCGAGATGATATTTAGAAGGAAACAGGAATAGATCTTATTACATTCCAATACTAGGAGAGAAACCCAAAATGAAAGTTCTTATGTGACAAAAAGCATCTGAGTGAATGGTGAAAAAAGCTGGCGGTTCTAAGTAGCCCGTGCTATGACAGGCAGAGGATATTTGTGATTGGAGGCTTCTAAGAGCGGAAACTGTGGCCTGCAGCCTGCTCTGTTATAAATTCCTCGGTGACCAGTGCGGCATCGCAGAGTCCCCTCCAAGGTGGCACTGTTTGGATGAAAGGCGATACTCACTAGAATCCAATCGTGTATAAACTATTGAATAGGAGAAGTCAGTTCACGCTCAATTGTTCAAGACTAAAAGCGATAAGTTGATTCAGTGAACTGTCTTTTGCTTCAACGTAACTTCCTATGTATGGAATCTTCATGAGGAATTACAGGGTTAATAGGAGCTTCTTCCAGAAGATGGATAAGCCAGTTGGTCCACACAATCTTTCGGTTACAACAAATCTGGATGAGGTCGAAGATAGACAAATTTACCTCACTTTGCTTATCTAGAGGCATTTCCCATATCTCAAACCCATGATATAGCATGGGAACTAAACAATGATATGCTTGGTGATCGTAGAACTTGAATGTAAGAGGCACGCCAAAGATCCAATGGGGCCTAGGTGTGAGGTCTGACATGCGGTGTTCATTGAAGTGAGGCGCATGTTGCTAGAGAGAAAATGCATATATAACATAGACAAATAACACGAGTTTCAACATAGAGCAAACTGAAACACACAAATTAGAATCAGTAGACAAGTAATTCTAAGAAGCACTAACACTCCAAAAGCCGTAAGAGCATGTCCTAAATGTTGGAATATCCAACAAAATGAAAGCCAAAAAGAGTACCTCTAAGGTTGCAGCCTGCAGGAACTGGATATTGTCCAGAACAAGAAAATACCAAGCCCTCACCAGACCAGAACAAGAAAACTGCCAACAGTCAGAAGGAAGGGAAAGAAATATTACACGAAGACAAAGTGACCAAGCAGGCACTCTTTCCAAAGGGAGGATATACTTTAAGGGTCAGGATTCTTTTGCTTAGAGCAAAGTATGGAGAATGTATGCAGATAACTTTGTTTTTCCCAAACCGCAAGTATGTTGACAGTTGATCTTGCATTCCTAATGGATAGCTGGTTTCCCATCACTCAAAGCAGCGCCACAGAACGGGCGGTCGGCACAAATTGCACTTCATTGCCAATCCAATCACCTAGTTATAGATTTCTAAGAGACTGACCACCTAATCCTTCTGAACAAAAAGACTAAGACTAAGAAAAACAAAAAAGAAGGGTGCTTAGAAAAATTTAGATACAACGGTTATGTGTAATGCTCCTCTCACATGGGGGTGGGACCTAACCTACATAGGACTCCCATGTGAGACAAAATTAACCGTCGCATTCAATTTTTTTCCCTTCTACAAGGGGTATTCCATAAAAAGTCTTTCCATGATGATCTCCAGCTAACAATGAATGACAAGTTAAATTTGAAATTACTATATAAAGCAGGTTGATAAAACAATGCAAGGGAAAACCGCGGATTGTATACGTAAATAAAGCATTCGACGTTCGATTTAACAGCAACTATAACTTGAACTAAACAAAAATGACAAGAAAGATCAAGCACTATAAATGGGCTAAAATCACGGTAGCATAACGGACAGAACTCACCATAGTTTAAAATCTCAAAGGATAAGCGTAGAGTTTATTCGTTATAAACCCTAATTTCTCAGCTTATCTAATCTGAACTACCGTAGAGAGAGAGAGAGAGAGAGAGAGAGAGAGAGAGAGCTACCGTAGAGATGATGGGTACGAACGATTGGTGTGATGTATGGCGTAGTGGCGATGGGGAAAAACAGTTGCGGGGAGGAATTCTTGAAGAGGCCCTAGCTGGCTGGCTGGGTATGTGTTGATCCCCAAATACAAATCAGAGGTGAAATAAAGTGAATCGAAGGATGTGGTAATAGCTCAGGAATCTCTGGGCGTTTGAATTGTGGTTGCGCCTAACTCCTCGCCGATTAAAGAAAATAAAAATCCGGATGGCGGGCCCAATTCTTCTAAACTTTAACTTATTTCTTTGTTTTATATGTTGGGAGGCTTAATTAATCGTCCCTCAAACATAGAAGTATTATGATTTCGTCCTTCCAGTTTCATCTACTTATGATTTCGTCCTCTTACTAGGTTTAATACCGCTTATGCCCTTTTAGTCCTGACTTTTCTATTATATATGAATTCTTACATAACATGAAAAAAGAGGATGGATATTTAAATATTCCTTATATGTTTTGTTCGTTTTTTTAAATTTTTTATTAAATTCGCATGTTTTTGTTTTTTGAATTAACCACCCGTTTCAATGAGAGAATTCTAAAAAATATAAAATTATGACCAAAAGCTAAAAAAAAGTTCACTAAAGACCAAAAAATATCAAACAGCTGTCTTTTGAAGCTTAAGTGCCGTCTTATTTGAATTTTTTAAATATCGGTCCATATTTTTATACTTTTCCGATTCGTTTCGTCGCGACGAACGATTAACCCCTAAAATTATGTTGAATAGCTAAATAAAAAGTTATGAAAAATAAAAAATACTGAGGCTCCGTTTGTTTGGGAGTAAAATATTTTTCGGTAAAATGTTTTACCTATTTTCCGGTATTTGGTTGTGTAAAAAATGAAGAAAACATTTTACATGTAAAACATTTTCTATTAATTGGATGAAAATGACTTACCCTTAAATCTCATGTAAGTTATTTTCCGAAATGAACTCGTTGTCTTCTACTGCAATTCTCACTGCTCAGTTTCCTCGATCGTCAGTCCTGAGTCACGTTCAGTTCTAATAATGTCAGATCTCTCAACTGTTTAAGCCCCCTTATCTCTCTCTACACTATTTTGTTGATTTCTGTAAATATTTTCAAGTGTCAACTAAACACCAAAAAATAAAAGTTTGAAATTTATTTTTTGAAAAAATATTTTACATGAAAAATATTTTACATTGTTTTACACCGAAACAAACAGAGCCTGAAATAAATTCCAGACTTATAAGTTACTAGTAAAAAGTGAAAAAAGAAAGACAAAAGCAATCCAAGATAAATTCCGACGGTTAAAAAAGAAATGAGTGAAAAAAGAAAGAAAGCAATCCAAGATAAATTCCGGCGGAGCTCCGTCATTCTCCTCTGCGGTGAGGTGCATCGAACCTGAAAATGTTCGCGCGGATCGGGTCCGTTTGTTTCTTCCATCACTTGTAGCAGCCTTATGGATTGAGATCAAAGGCGTACAGGGAAAGCCCACGTGCACAGATATCTGCGCACAAGAGGGATCCGTTTCAAAATCAAAAATGCTACTGGTACAGCATTTTCTGTACAGCAGCGGGGTACAGACCCCTTTTGCTCCCATCTCGGGTCCCGCAAAGATGATCGGAACCGCTCATTTTGTTCAAAATACGTCGTTTAGGGTCCCTGAAAAAAATCACCTCAATCCGATATCGGGAAGGGTGTTTACGAATCATCCAATTTTGCTTCAAAAATTTAGGCTAAATTTTTGAAGCAAAATTGGATGATTCGTAAACACCCTTCCCGATATCGGATTGAGGTGATTTTTTTCAGGGACCCTAAACGACGTATTTTGAACAAAATGAGCGGTTCCGATCATCTTTGCGGGACCCGAGATGGGAGCAAAAGGGGTCTGTACCCGCTGCTGTACAACAAATGCTGTACCAGTAGCAGGACTCTTTCAAAATCTCTTACAAATGATTTGAACCATTCCCATTGATTTTAAAATCATTTCTTAAGTCATTCTAGAAAAATAAGTTCAATTATATATTTGCAAATTCTTAATTCAATCTGTGAAGTTTCATCCAAAATTGAAGATCTTGAATCCTTAAAAAGAGTTAGATGATTCGATGAAACTTTTTTAGCTATTCGATTGAGTTGATATTTTATGGGGCGGCACAATGTGAGATCACAGACCTACATAGATTATCTATGTGCAGTTGGAGAATATATATACTCGGTTAAATATTTGTTTAGATTTTGGTGCTTAGTAATGGCAAGATAATGCATCCTTTAATTCGTTCTCATAATCTTCAAAAATATAAAAATGAAAATCGCTCTCATTACTAAAGAGAGCTGCTACTCACACAGAAACTGTGCACAGATTGTGGTGTGGGGCTTACTCGGGTTCCATACAAATGATTCGATCTGTTCATTGAATGTAAAACATTTTTTCAAGGATTCTCGCGAAAAATCTGCTCAATCCAATACTTATAAGTGCTCGATTCAAAATTTTAATTTTTCATTCAGATTTTAGGATAATGAAAAGTTAGATGATTGAATCGAGCACTTATAGGTATCGAATTGAGCTAATTTTTAGCGAGGGCCCTAGAAAAAATGTTTTAAATTTAATGAACGGCTAGGATCATTTTTGTGGGACCCTTAGTGGGCCCCACATCGCGATCAGTACACGATCTAAGCAATATTTTATCTGTGTGGATATCATTTTTGTTTCCTAAAACTCTAACGTGTGAGAACTATTGGCAACATGTTAGAGACAAAAACGAAAGTCTTGTAACTTCGCCATATAAAAGGAGAAGTTTACATGCATAAATGTACATATATATTATATACTAGTTGAAAAGGAGAGGTTTTAGTGCACATATATACAACGAATACAATCAAAGATTAATCATACTCGTAGAGTACAACTCATGCAATTAAGAAACTTCATATGGGAAGAATATGGCAAAATCTATCTACGTGTTTTATTCAAGAACAAGTAGTACGAGAATATTTAAGAAACTCTTGAGAATTAAAAGAGAAACAAAGGAGCAATCCATCTTCATTATTGAGGCACAATGGTGGTTTTGAAAGCATTAGAATAGGAAACAACCACTTACCTTCAGAAGAAGTACTACAAACACAGAAAAAAGAAACCAATTTAACGACTTTTAGGATCGAGTTATAACGTTTTCTGTTTCTAGTTAAAATAATATAAAAGTTACAAACAAAATCATGTTTATTTTGAGAAAAAAATGAAAATTATAGAACAACTAAATCTATACCGAAAGACACCCTAACGCGTGTTTCTGGTAAGCACACAACTTCTAGTAGCTATTTATATAGTTAAGTTGTTTTCACTAAACTAAAAATTGTAGAAAATGTGTTGGGTGTTTATGAGAGAAAATGTGTTTGATATTTTAGTTGGAAAATTCTAAAATCAACCCAATGGGCTGACAATAGTCGGTGTGTGAATGTGTATTAAATGGTGTAAAAAATAAACAGAAATACATATTTTCTTTGCTTTCTAGTGTGCTTATCGTCAGCCCAGTGAGCTGATAATAGCAAGACCGATTTTAGTTTAGTGGAAAGAAACAACTTAACTTTTGATTTTTAAAAAAAATTTAGTTTAGTATGAACAACGCTACAAAAACCAATAAGTATAGTGTAAAAATTTTAGTGGAAACGGAGCCTATATAATTCTACGTTGTTTTTGTTTATGCGTTTCTCTTTTCCATCCCACTAATAGTCAAAATAAAAAACAATTCATGAATGATGATTTGACCAATATTCGGCTTGTAGTCCAAAGGTATTTTCTGATTCTTTGTTATTGGAGGTCAAGTTCAAGCCCTGTAACAAACTTTTGTGGTTAATTTAGGGCTATAAATAGCCTTTCACTCCTGTGGACCAATTTGCTTAGTTATCCCCTACTCCACTCTCGGAAAGAAAAAAAGAAGAATGATGATTTGAATGAAAACTAAGAAAAATTATGAAAAAAACCCCTAACCCCTACAATAATATGGAGTAGTTTCATTTTGCCCTTGACATGTAAAACTCCAGAATTTAACCTCCAGTCCTCATCTACCATACGGAACAAATGTCCAAAGTACCACATGTAGCTGAGTTTCCACTAAAAATACCGACTGGATATTTTTTATTTTCTTTAATATTCTTTTTTAGTTTTTCATCGTAAATTTTTTGAATTAATCATTTGTCTCAGTGAAAGTAATTAAAAAAACATAAAAATGTGAAACAAAATTGAGAAAAGTCCATATAAGACAACACTGTAGACGAAAATACTACTATGTGTTTGGTATATTTTCGTCTATAGTGAACTTTTATTTTTTGCTTTTGATCATAATTACTGTATTTAGTATTTTTTAAACTTCTCTCATCGAGATGGATGGCTAATTCAAAAAATAAAACGTGATTCTAATAAAAAATCAAAAAGAAGAAGAAAAAAATACCAAAGCAAAAAGTGCGAAATATTTAGTGCAAATGCAACAACATGCATCCCTCTCCCTTTCTCGGTGCATCTCTCTAATCACTAATCTTTGCAAACCTATCATAGAGATTTGGGACCAAGGGTAGATTCAATATTATTGTCACAAAGGGACATGATTAGTCGAGATGCGCGTAAGCTGGCCGGACAACTAAGTTATCAAAAAGAAAATGGGGACAAATATTTAACTATGTATCTACACATTCTTTTTCTTAATCTACCGTTAAAAAGATAACAACTATGATATTCATTAGTGACAAATACAGTATATTGCAAATTTGCAATGAATAATAGTTTTACTGTCAATAGAGGACATTGGGTAAACTAAACACCAAACTAGGTGGCTGGTCGAGGGCATCTAACACTTTTTGAATTAAAAAAGTAGTAGCATAACAATGGTTTTGAAAATCTCAAGGGCAGATCTATCTAATTGACTAATTCGTTTTGTGAGCACGCTAAAGCTTTTGTGCCCGGCCAAGGGGTTTGGCTAAGTAAGCATGAGAAAGCTAATAAGTGCTTGTCTTTCGTGAGGTGGCATGTTCGAAACTCACGAAAGCCAAACATTTGCAAACCTTGAAGCCACTGGAGGGTTTGCCTTGTCGTTAACTTCAAGGCTCCGATTTTGGTCGAGGTGTACGCAAAATGGCGCGAATAATCGTGTTATAAAGATACATTCCAAACAAATCTATATCTATATTAAGGTGCCGTTCTTTTGAACTTAAATGAAAATAAGATTAGTTCATCCATTCTTCGAAACTTAAACTTAATTGCCTAACACACACAATTACAATATTGCGCTTCCATTTTTAAATGAAAATATGTTAAGTCCATGCATTCTTCAAAACAGAAGGGTATTTTGGACATTTCACATATGCCTTGAGGCTTGAATGAATTGGATTAAAAAAATAACGGAACTTTAATAAATCCAAAATACATTCCTTCCCCACCAAGAGAAAGAAAACAGCAGTTGAGTCATAGTGTAGGGGGGTTAACTGTAATTTTCTGTAGTAATACCAGTTCCGTTCCCCATGTCACGTGTTCCTATAAATCCCCCGCTTCACGCAATGTGCCAAGTTCTTCAACTGCTTTCACTTCACTTCACATCACCTCCAGTCCAGTCCAGTCCAGTCCTCACATTCCGAACAGAACAGTTACAGCTTTCAAGTTTCAACTTCTCGTCACTTCACACAGTTTCTTTCAACGGATTGTCCAAAATGAAGCGTCAAGCCCAACCAATGCAGCAGCGCCTCAAGAAGCTCCGGTCGAGCCTCCCCCGTCGCCGCCGAAAGCACATCTCTCCGATACGCTTAGCCACTTCTCCGGCGGCTTCGATCGCTTCTTCTCACTTGACCAGAGAAGTCTCCTGCGAATCCAGCCGAATTTCCGTGAATAACAAGCCGCGAGTAGCCTCTCCGAAGAAGAGACGCTTGGAGGAGATCACCGGTTTCGGACAGATCAAACAGTTCCAGAAAGTTCCGAAGAGAGAGAAGGAGGAGGATGAGGAGGAGGAGAGAGATTTCTCTTGCGTTCAGTCGTGCTCTGGAGTGGACGAGGCGAGAGAGATAAACTCGAATGAATTTGGAGTAATCGAAGAACACTCTGTAACTACCGCGAAATCCGAGTTATCGTGCGAGTTATCGAGGAAAATTCCGACGGCTGGAGATGAGAATTCGATCAGAAACGACGTCGAATTGTCAGAAGTTTCACGAAACATAACCGTTTCGAAATCCGACTCGACGACAGAACAGAGGCCGCCGAAGCTCAGCGCGGGAGACTCCGACCTCGCTTGCTCCGAGTCGGAGCTCGTCTGCTTCGACGACGAGGATTCGGATTACTCGTCGGCGTTCACCGAACTCCAGTCGGAGGTTTTCCACGACAGCTCGGAGATAGACTTCTCGGACGAGTACACTCCGTCGACACTGTTCGAATCAGGAAGCGAGTTTTCGGAGAAATCGATCACCGACGACATTACTCCATCGCCGACGTTCTCGTTGTTCCTCCAGTACAGTCAGCAGTTCTCTAGGTCCACCTCCGATTCACTTCGTTCACGTTCCGATGGCGAAAACTCCGAGGAATTCGCGGTCAGTAATTGATTCAGTTTTAGTTTGTGAATAACTGTTTGAATGTTGTTTGACGTGATAAGGATTTATGTGTGTGTGTGTGTGTCACTGTGTTGTGGTTTTGGATTTCAGTGCTTGAGGTTCGAAGACGAGGAGAACGAAGAGAGCTACAAGATGTTGAGGAACAGAGAGAGGAGACAGGTTTACTTCCATGACTACGCGGAGGAGTACTGTTCCGCGACGGAGTACGGCGAGCTTGTTATTCAGCAGAGGCTACGGATGGTCCACTGGATAGTTGAGGTCAGTTATCCACGTTCGCTAGTATTGTTATTTGTTGGAGTAATTAATTGTAACGCGCCGTAGGTGAAGTTCTGGCAAAAGTAGTGCCCACGCGGAGGACTGTAAATCAATCAGAGACTGTTCACGTTTTTTTTTTTGTTGTTGTTGTTGTTGTTGCAGGAATCGCCACTATGTTTGAATGCTTGTGGTCAATGCGTAAATTGGTAGAATTTTATGTCTACAAGTCCAAAAATTTATTCGGCTTGTACACTTTAAAATAAAGTGATAACACAATATCCCTAAACTTGCGCAGATAAAATAAAGTAACAATAGACACTAACAGTCTAAGTGTCTAACTGCCAACAATTAGGGGTGCAAACGAGCTTCAAAATGTTCGGTCTCAGCTCGTTTGGTAAATGAGCCTAAAATTCGAGCTCGAGCTCGGCTGCTTTATAAACGAGCCCAGCCCTTAACCAAGTCTGACTAATTTACTTAACGAGGCTCTTTCAATGAGCCAAGCCAAGAAAACGAGCCAAACTTTTACGAGCTAAGCCGAGCTTTTGGGAGCTAAGCCAACTGAGCTTTTGTGAGCTAAGCCAAGCTTTTGAGCTCGGCTTGTTTAGTAAACGAGCCTAAAACTCAAACTCGAGCTTGCTCGATTACTGAATGAGTTGAGCCTAGCCTTAACAAGCTTAGCCACGAGCTACAAGTTGCTCGACTCATTTGCAGCCCTATGCACAATCCACGGGAGATTGGTTTCACTACACGTCTGGTTGACATAAGATGTCATGTATAGTTTGTTGGATACGCGGTGAACTAAACTGTAGTTCGCTAACTAGAAGGTAAAAATCAGTGTTGTATAGTTCTTTGCACAATTTACTATGCCTCTTATCTAGTTTTGCTACCTATATCTGTGGTGAAGCTCTGCATATCTTCACACAGTCACGGTTGATTGGTTTCAGTTTGTTGAATTTTATTACACTGCATTTTGCATGACCAACAAACAAACTAATACTCATTACAAACGTGATATGAGAACTGCTATGCATCACCGACTTCTCACTAATTACGTTCACTGCACGTGTAGCAAGATATGACTCACCTAGAGTTTTTGTTCACATAATCTATTTTTTGTACAGAACCAATGAAGAGCATACAACTATGCTCTAATTTTTGTTCTTTGGCCAGTTAGACTTTGGCAGTAGAACTCACTGGCTGTGGAGTATATCAGTATGCAACTTCAGTCCTCTTTTCTTTGACTTCTGATTGGATAAGCAAACACAATAAACTGTAATTCTATCAAAGTTGTGGACCATTCCATTTCTCTTTTCGTAAAATTGTGGAGGTTAAATATAACATCGCACATGTGGGCTGTGGCAGCTGTTACTCATTCACGAAGTGCTAATTGATACTTACAATTTTCACTGTTTTTTGAAACATTTAACTTATGAAAGCTACTCCTATAATACATGACTAGTTTTCTTCATTTCTCTGATATATTGCCATTATTGAGATGTTTACAAGGTTACAGCATTGAACTGTTTCTTTTGCTTCCCTCATTCACTGGGGAATGGTACTTTTTATAAGCAGCAATCTACGAAAAAGGAGTTCCAGAAGGAGACAATGTTTCTAGGAGTTAACCTGCTTGATCGTTTCTTGAGCAAAGGATACTTCATTACCGAGAGGAACCTCCAAATTGTTGGAATTTCATGTCTAGCATTGGCCACCAGGATTGAGGAAAACCAGCCATTCAACAGGTAATAGTTTTGTTTTAATCTTCTTTAGTTTTGGCCTTCTAATACTGATTTATCATTCTTCAAAATTATTTTGGAGATATGTATGAATCTGGCATAACACGGCACCTATTTGGTTTGATATTGGAGGTTGTTTATATTAGCTTCTAGTGAAGTTAGATATGGAGTTATCATATAGGTGGCTCCAGTAATAGCCAGATTTTTTCCGGCAATTTTGAGCACTGTACTTGCTGAATTATGTACCAGGCTCCTCTCCAGTTGAAAGCTAACGACATAAAGCCCAGACTACGTTGAGTCTTATCCAGGCACTGAAGGGACAGGGGAAATGAAACCGTATTCCTTTGCAATAGACTATCAATTTGGATCTCACATAAAATTGACTATGCATTTGGTGTCAGTAATTTCTTATTCGAGTAATGATCACATTACCAATTCTAACTATTTTTAGGCTTCACTAATTACAGAGGGGAGTCCAATACTAGATATACTGTGTGTTAAGTAATGTAAGGTATGCCATGCTGTTGTGAAGTGTGAACTAAACAACCTGGTTACACTGACAATAATCTAGTTGGTGCACAAAATTTATGCAGAGTATTTCTGTTCCAGACATTTCCATTTGCCCCTTATGAAAGAGGTGCATTCTTGACAATATAACTTATGCATACTACCTTTGATTAATTTCACAGCCTACTTTCCATAGATACCTTTGCGAGATTTCATGAAGTTGAATTATGTGAGCTTTGTGGAAATGTCTTACGGAATGATTTGATTAGTTCTAAGCACATGGATCATGCTGTCATTAGTTCATATACATAGAATTCAACTAACTGTAGCTTTTCTTATGGTTTGTTTCAGCGTGCGGCAAAAGACATTCCGTGTAGATTGTAACACTTTCAGCAGATGTGAAGTGGTGGCAATGGAATGGCTGGTGCAGGAAGTCCTTAATTTCCAGTGCTTTCTGCCTACCATCTACAACTTCTTATGGTACCCCTTTTTTGTCCATTGTATCAGCAGACACTGAATTTGGTATATGCAAACATGTGCTCAGTTTATATCTACAATCGGACATAGATGCGTCTTTATGGGCCGGTATTGTGCTATAATGTTACAGGTTTTACCTGAAAGCTGCAAAAGCAAATAAAGAAGTGGAAAAAACTGCGAAGTATTTGGCAGTGGTAGCGCTGCTTGGTCATGAACAACTGAGCTACTGGACCTCAACTGTTGCAGCTGGGCTCGTCGTTCTCGCCTCTCTCGCATCCAACCAAGATGCATCTTGTGACCGTGTTATGGAGGTATACCTAAAACACAGGATCATACAACTTGAAGAACTTAGTGTCAGTGACAACTACACCTTTGACACAGAGCTGATTTGGTCCATTAAGAAATTCTTCCTGGAGTGTTTATCAATCTTCAAATGTTTTGCCAAAGAATTCTAATGGTTGCTTTCACTTGTCATATCAGTGATTTATTGGTTTGACATCATTATGGGAATGTGATAAAAGACTATCTTATGAATACTTGTTTTCCTTGGCAG
Source organism: Rhododendron henanense subsp. lingbaoense (assembly GCA_020567845.1). Lineage (NCBI taxonomy): Eukaryota > Viridiplantae > Streptophyta > Magnoliopsida > Ericales > Ericaceae > Rhododendron > Rhododendron henanense. Next base: position 29,242,386 of record CM036320.1, on the reverse strand, counting down.
ACACATCTCAGAACAAAAGAGGATGATCTGCCTGGATGCATGAAGGTATGAAAAACAAAATCTTGTCAATCGTTTATGGGTCTTGTCTAGTATTCTGTCTCCTTGGAATCGGTATTCATATTCAAGGGGGTAACTTCCTATTTACATCTAATCGAGTTGATCAACCTTAAAAATTTCAATCTATGGATCTTTTCCCGTGATTACCTTTTGTGATTAACAATGTCATGCTATTTTATTTGTGACAGAGCCTTGAGTGGTTGATAAAGTACGCTTGCTAGCGACCAACAGAGTGTGAAGCATCTATTTTGGTGGTCTGAAGCATTACTTCTCAAGTACTTCTAAGGCACAGGTGATAAGGACATGAAATCAATTCTTTTTGGGTTCAGCATAGAAACACAGATTGATTCCATTCATGTTGTAAACTGTCCATAGACGGAGAAAATAATCCGTGATGAAATACGTGCATTCTTTTTCCTCGCAGCCTGAAGCACCCGTAATATAGTGCTTTTGTTGTTGTTGTTGTGACGAGGTAGTCTACTCAGAAAATTGAATTGAGCAGCGTAAGAATAAAAATGTGATGTCTGTATTACAGTACCGAAGCTCCAAGGCTTTTGCTTTCTAGAAGGTATTTTAGGTGATTAAGGTAATAGAATCCAATACAATCATCTTACTTCTGGTCACTTCTATGAGAATTATCAAGGGAGATGATTGTAACTCTTGCTCCCTTTTTTGGCAAGCGATGAAGACTCACGAAAATTCTGCATCATTACTGATCACTTATAAAAAAAGAGAGCATGATTTGATGAATTAGTGTACTTACAACTTAACCTCAAATACGGCATTTGTTATAGTTGGAGTTGGAGACATCCGATCCCCATCCTCGAGACATTCTATTAGGCTCCTTGCTCGCCTCAATCAATAACCTGTTTGCTGAAGCTCAAAGCAGACTCAAGCAACCAAAACAAGCGTAGTATAGACCTTGAGCAAATGGTTTTCCATTGCAATCTTGCTCCTCCTTAATTTCCTTGGCAGAATTAGCAGCAGATAGGGAACCCCATTTTACCTGTATCATCTCTAGTTGTGGGTATATATACATCTTAATTCAGATGGAATCTTCTTGAGCATTCTGCAGGCATGATAAGTGGCTACTTGAAGTAATCCACTCCTCAATATCAAGTTCTGCAAAAACCCCCATCACATGTTTCCCAACGCGGCCCCAGGCAGGCATTATTTTTCAACCTTAAAGCCTCTATGTTGGGTAGTAGTTTCTCAAGACTCGCTACGCCTTCCATTTTAGACACAGTGCCGTTTTTAAGTCAACCTTTTTACATATACCTGGAACTTAGACCATTGGAGAAGAGAATGCATATTCTTTCTAGTACAAACCCCTATAATAGTGCAAGGCAATTGTCAAATAGTACGATATATATATTTTTTGAACGGCAAAGAATAAATTTTATTAAGAAAAGAGAGATTACAGGAAAAAAGGAAACGCGGCATCACAACGCCAAGGATACATCCCAACGAAGTTGACACCAATCCCAGCGACAATCATATGCCAAGAACCTCAAGCTAGTTGATAAGTAATCAACCAACTTGGAAAACACAAATCAACCCAACAACCTTGGAAACAAACCACAGGTGATGGGCCCAGCATTCAAGTCAGAGTACATGATCAGAAATACAACCACAAATCAAAAGATATATCTCCGATGAAGCCCAGACCAAGCGAAAGATGCCAGATTGGCAAAATGATTCTTGAATCACAGTAACCTTTAAGAGTCCACAGCATTAGTCAGCCTCTTGAGTAATTACTGAAGACCACAATGAAGATCACAGCAGACAGGTATGATCTCTAGATTGACAAGGAGAGTAACCACTGCCGGAATACAACCTTTGAGTAATTACTGAAATCTTCTAACCACGTCCTTTAACCACACCCCAAAAAGAGAAGAAGTTCAGATTATGGATAAGAAACCATGAATTGCAGCGTCCAAAAGTTGCTGCACCCAACAGAACCATGTTTTTCCACAGTTCTCTTAGCCCTCCAAGGAAAATGGAATTGAGAAGAGAATGATGACAGTGAGCCTTGAAACCCCAGTGCTCTTAGCCTTCCAGGAATAGGAAGAGACAAAGCCCTCACCACCGCACAACTCCCCCAACTTCCACTCACAGTTGATGACACACCATACAAATAACCCACCCAAATCGAAACCAGACCCAGCCCTGAACAACCACCAAAACCCCCCAAAACTCCAAACAATCCACCAAGCCCAGATAAGGACCTAGTGGGGTGAAAGATACCCCAGAAGGCAGCAATGTATCATCCATCTTTCACCAGAATGAGCTTTCTGTTGCAGCAGCTTGCCTCAAGCTTGAAAAAATTTGGATTCCAGACTGTTAGCAGTCCACCAACACTGCCCGCTGCATCCACTTCCAAAAATTCACATTCATCATTACCCCAAATTGAAAGAATAAACTCCTTGTCAAATAGTACGATATGACTCATCACGGTCGCATGTTTTTTAGCTTCTCCCATATAGCCAAAGAACACTAGATGCCCAGGGTGACAGAATAATGCCGAACGGGGTTTATATAACATTGATGCATGTGCAATGCAAAAGTTAATACAAAGTGTCCCACATCGGTCCAACCGCTTTCTTGATAGCACACAATGTTTTCAAAGGCAAATGGGGCTTGCCTTGAGGCGAGGCGCAACAAAAACGCTCCTAGGCATTGATTTTTGAGTGGAGAACCACAAAAGGCGTTTGCCCTTCCGTTAGAGGCATAAGGAGGCGTACACTTTTCATGCCTTTTCGTCTAGACGCGACGAATGCTAACACATCATGAGAGTTGGTTCTTTTTCTTTTGTAAGTGATGCAAGTATGCATTTTGAAAAACAAGAACAACACGACACGAACTCACAATGGAAAATCCTAAACAAGTGTGCAGCTTACAACTTTATTTGTAATGGAAGGAACTAAGAAAGGAAAACACGAACTAGATGATTAGAAAAAGTAAACAAAATAAGGAAAGACAATAATACTTTCCAATCAAGCTTATATCAAAGAAACAAAAAAGAAAGAAAGCCAAATAAGTAAAAACGGAAATATTTGAGTTATGCACAAATATGGAAACTAAAACAAACATACTGGTAACACATAGCCCAAAACAGAATTGTCTTGATCAAGCAATTAAGAGTTTAGTTATTCCCTAAAAGGAAAAAACTAGAGGCCCAAATCTTGTCGAACGCCCGAAAAAGGGCCTACATGATGGCAAAGCGATGAGTCTTGTAAATTGGGCCATTTCGCATAGACCGTTAAGATGTGTGGACTTATCCACCAAAGCCGGGTCTCACCTCTACTAGTGCTGCTTTGGGCCGTTTCAGTCGAGCCTGTCCATGTAATCAAGTGCGATCATATCTGCATTAGAAAGTGAAGTCGGTTCACTGAAAGTTGTAAAGGCGAAGACGAAGGGTTTTCGCGTGTAAGACGACTAGATTGCTTTTAAAGGTTGGATCTAGTACAATATTTTTAGGCCTTGCCATGTTTTTTCATTTGAATTCTATTTTCTATTTTCTTATATCAAGTAATTTGCCTTTGTATGACAAACACTGCCCCTCTTTTTATGGTATTGCTAATTAATCTAAGGGTAAATTATAGTTAACCCCCTCTAATTATGTCTCAGTGACACTTAACCCCCTCTAACTATTATTTTTGGCACTTTACCCCCTCTAACTAACTGAAATTCAAACGGTCATAACTTCAAACGGTCATTACTTCTTCGTCCGAAATCGAAAACATGCAAATTATATATCGATTTCGAGGTCTTGAAGTCAGCTTTCTAATGACACCAAAATCACATCACGATTCAAAGCACACAGAAAGTTATGATCAAAACGGTCTTTCTGTCTACCAGCCCTTACTCTTTTGATCATAACTTTCTGTGTGCTTTGAATCGTGATGTGATTTTGGTGTCATTAGAAAGCTGACTTCAAGACCTCGAAATCGATATATAATTTGCATGTTTTCGATTTCGAACGAAGAAGTTATGACCGTTTGAAGTTATGACCATTTGAATTTCAGTTAGTTAGAGGGGGTTAAGTGCCAAAAATAATAGTTAGAGGGGGTTAAGTGTCACCGAGGCATAGTTAGAGGGGGTTAACTGTAATTTACCCTTAATCTAATTTTTCATAGATAGAATATAATAACACCGAAGGCTTATGCCTTAATGCCTTGATCGAGCCTTATGCCTCATAAGAGGTCAACCACTTTGCATTGCACTTTCGCCCAGTGGCGGAACTAGGATTTTGATTCAAGGGAGGTTGGCTTAATAGACACACACATAAACATATACTTATTATATCACAATATTTTTGCTTTCCAATACATTACATTTGTATATTAAAGTGATTTTAGCCTAATGCAGTTAAAATATACCAATCCTTTTATTTTTTTCTTTAGGCTACTTCAACAGTCACGTGTTTATTTTTTATTTATGAAAGAAATTGAGAAATGAAAATGTAAAATAACCGGTTTTTTTTATCAAATCAAACCAAACCAAAATTATTAAGATTATAAAAAATCAGATATATAAAAAATAAATTTTTTAAACTTCAGGTCTGGTCCCCCGGGCCCAACATAGCTCCACACCTGCTTTCGCCTACATAGCTCCACCCCTGCTTTCGCCTCTTAAAACTTTGATGGCCAATGGGGTTTTTTTTTTTATACGCGAATGGAATTTTTTCCCATTAGTGCAGGCGTTCTGTATGGTCTCTGTTTGAGGTCTTACCACACAATGTGCATTTGCTGGTAATACTGACAAGACATTAGTATTTTCGATCAAACAAACCTGGTGTATGCCAGGTTGAAAGGTGGTGGTATATGCCATATTTAACTTTTTCTTAAATGAGCCTACGAGATTTGGACTATTCATACGCAATGACTTGGTCAAACACTAGTCCATGGGACTATTTTCGCTTTTTCAATGAAATGTTATTCGAGCGTTAGAGAATCCTAGCTTCCTAGGTATTGGGATCCTTTTCATCACGGGGGTCCGAGAGACATCCCACCCATTGCTTAAAGAATCATATGCATGCATGGGTCCAAATTGGGTAGTACTTGAGGTAAAAACTCTTTGAAGTTTAAGCCTGCTTGTCATTATTGCTGGCTGCATTCAAGGTCATATAATAAGACCTCATTTGTGGGAAGTTGCATGTGCCATCTACGTACTTCGATCACACACACTCGTGGCATATTCTCTAATGTTTTTGAAACCAACAAATTTTAAAGTACTTTCAAGAATCCAGGTCATAAAAGCGAGGGAGAGTGAGAGGAGCAAACCTCATTTCGGTAGTGATTGAGAGCTGCCTATGGGCGTGTCTTGAGCTTAATTCATTGTGTTATCCCCTTCATTTCCTGCATTAAAACACTCAGCAGCCAAAACTTTTTAGTTTTATTTTTAGTCTGCAATAGCATTCGTCAGTCATTTCAAGTTTTGTGTAATTGCATTCATACATGAAACATACGGGTATTCTGTAATCATGCCATTCACAAAATAGATCACGGAAACTAGTTAAAAATCATTGCGAATAATAGTTAACATAACTAAAGCATGCATAAAAGGAAATGGGAAAACATGTAGTACAAAATTTGGCCGAATTAATGAACTTACTTGAACATCTTAATTTGCAAGCCATTGTTTCCTTGACTCTCTTGCTCTTCCTTAATTTGCCTGGCAGAAGAAGCAAGAGAAGGGTTGCAATGATGTAACTCAATCGTCGTCAGCGTCAGTATATCCCCTATCTCAGATGGGATCTTTTCGAGTCGAGAACATAGTTTTAACACTAGTCGCTCGAGACTTGGAAAGTGATCACTGGAGGCAACCCACTGAGAAATCTCAAGCGATGCGAATTTCAAGAACTTGAGCTTAGGGAAAACCCCACTTGCTTCCCAACATAACCCTGCAAGGGAATCCCACGATAGCTTTAGAGCCTCGAGGTTTGGTAGTAACTCGGCGAGGGTCGAGATGTCACCAGAACTTAGACCGGTCCCCTTCAAAGTTAACTTGGTAAGGTTGGGGGGGAACTTAGCTCTTCCAAGATACAGCCCACTTGCGAACATAGAAGAGACCTTCAACTCTTGGACATTGTGTAGAAAGTCTAAATTTGGAAGTAGAGATAATCTCCCATCTGTATAACCAACCGCACTCTGAGACTCGGAGTCCCAACTTTCTGAGATTAGGAGACCTAGCTAAGACATCAGTCCAAGACCAAGGATTTATCCACGACAGAGTTTATAAGTTATCCATCAAAAAAGGATAGTCAACAAGGTTATTTGGACTTTCGATCTCAATATTACCCCTAGGTCCAGCAATACGCAAATGCCTCAATTTTACCATCTTCCTAATACTATGGGGTAAGTATAAGTCACCAAATGAAGAAACAATAAGAGTTTCTAAATTCCAAAGATTGGATATTGAAGCCGGGAGACTATGTTTAGGATTCCAAAGAGGTTCGAGATGACCTAGATCCAGATATCTCAACAGAACTAGTTGTACTTCCATCACACATGGATGCGAAGAGAAACTAGAATGCAACACCCTCAGGAGTTTGAAACGGGAATCAGGATGGATGCCCATGATATCCATTAATGCAACGACCGTGGAAGGGAAACAAAGAGCGGGTGTACTTCGAGGATAAGGAAGAAGATGGAACGAGCAGATTACCCATAATCCGCTGGAGAAAATACTCTTCCGTGGCTTTCTTGAAGCAAAATTCACGCAATAAATCGTGAATACCACATGCTTTGATTCGACCGTCATACCCTCTTCTGGAAACTAACACAAGACTTCTACCGATTAAATCCATCAGGTATTCCTCGGCTACATCCTCCAAGCTTTTTGTACCTGTCTTTCTTACAAATCCCTCAGCAACCCAAAACCAAATCAACTTCCGCACAATAATTTGGAAATCCTCTGGAAATATTGCAAAGTAGAGAAAGCACGGTTTCAAGTGAGGAGGTAAGTGGTTGTAACTCAGTGATATTGTCTTTGTCCACAGTAGTTCTTGGTCCATAGCCATCTGTGAATTTAAGGTTTGCCCCACCTGCTTCCACCGCTCTCGACTCTTCTCTTCATTTCTAATAATTCCAGCTACCACAACGATTGCAAGCGGTAGTCCTCGACACTTTTGTGCTATTTGCTTTCCTATCCCCATGAGCTCTAAAGGGCAGGTTTCTCTTTGAAATATCTTCTGTCGTAAGAGATTCCAACTCTCATCAGGAGATAGAAAACGCAGAGAAAGAGGAGGGAAACTCATGGGTTTGGAAAGCAAAGCTACATGTTCATGCCGACTAGTGAACATAATCCTACTTCCGTTGTTATCATCTGGAAAACAATTTTCCAAATCAAACCAGGCACTATGATCCCATATGTCGTCTATCACGATGAAGTATAGCCTTCCCTTTAAGCTTTGGTACAGCTTTTGAGCTAATCCCTCGTCACTTCTGTTGCTGATTTGAGTGCTTGTACACTGCAAAATAGAACTTAAAAGGCCAAGTAACAAATCCCTCTTTTGGTACTCTTGAGAAACAGTTATCCAACCTTGCATATGGAAGTAGTATGTCACCAAAGGATCATTATACACTCCTGTAGCCAAAGTAGTCTTACCTTGTCCAGCCATCCCAACAATCGAAATGATCTTAAGCTGCTTCGAACCTCCAGTAAGTTGCTCTTTTAAGATCATTGTCTCTTGCTCAAATCCCACCATTGTTTCCTCTTCCCCCTCCAATTTACTACTATTTGTCACTCTTGATGTATCTCTATCAATTGAAAAATTTCCGACATTATTTACTGTTTGGACGCCGTATGTCCTCTTGTCATACATTTCCTTCACCTCTGTTTTGATTGCTTCAATCTCTTTCTTGACATGGCCAAGATTTAATGAACGACCGTGACCAATTTCCTCCATTCTCTTTGTTATCATATCCTCCTCCTCCTTCAAGACAGTGTTAACTACGAACAAGTCCACGGTTGTTTCAGCCTCATACACCACATCTCTAATTCGTGCCTCCAGTTTTTTCGCTCCTTCATGGTCTTTAAACTTGATCTGTAAATCCTTGAGGAAGGCTATTAGCAACAGTTTCAGCCATAACTCTCTCTGTCTCTCTCTCTGGAGTTCTGCTGCTTATCTTTTGTTTCAAGTTGAGGATGAAAACTAAAGAAAATGTTTTGGACTTGAGAGTTGAGACAACGAATTAATGTTGGGCTACAAAAATTTCACCCCTTGCAAAATACGACAAATATAACGCGGTACACCTAATTTCAAAGAGTCTTCAACCGAAGACTAAGGAAGACATTTATGCAATGTATGCGAAGTTATTACTCCTCCCATTCGTTAATGTTATATCTCTCAAGGTAAAATACCGTTGGCTCACGTTTTGGATGGAAAGGACACTAATAGAGAAGGGTAATAGGATGCAAAGTTATACTAACTTCTTTTGTAGTAGCAGTTTATTAGCTTGGAATTATCGTTGAAGAGACACTCATTCTGGCTAGTGCCTAGGGCCTCCAAATTTGAGAGGGGTCAGTTTTCATGTGTATGCATGTGAACTGCAGATTTAGACTTCTGAAAACCACTTTCACAGGTAGAAATGTCTAATTCAGGTAAAAAAGGCCTTCGTGAAACACACTCCATATTCACGTAGTACTTGTCAGCATTGATCCTTTCATCATATTTTAGATTACTGTTTTATTGTTCACATTTGGCTTATCTACTTATTTGGTCTTCACAAAATAGGCTCAATTTCAATTTTGTCCTCATAAAATTTTTGGTTTTAATTTTACCAATCAATGTTAACCTTTTCGTTAAAGTTGGACTAAAAATGCCTAGGGGCTAATGGTTTGGGTTATTCGGCATCCGAATACCCTTTATAAAACTAAAAAAACATTTTCCACAATATTTCTTTCTTTCTTTCCCGTAACATCAATTTCTTTGGCATAAGGACAAGCGGTGAGTTGTCATCGTGCAGATAGGCCGAGACATTTTCGAGATCTTTTTGAGTTGAAAGACGTGTGGATCAATTTCTTAATTTGGCATAAGGACAAGCGGGTGAGTTGTCGTCGTGCAGATAAGCCGAGACATTTTTGAGATCTTTATTATATTATGAGTATTTCTTTTAACATTGAAGATAAGATTAGTTGACTACTGGAAAGGAGACTCAATAAAAAATTCTTACAAGTTAATTTTTCTGAGTTGAAGGACGCACGGATCAATTTCTTTGGCATAAGGACAAGTGATGAGTTGTCATCGTGCAGATCAGCCGAGACATTTTCGAGATCTTTTTATCACTATTATATGACTGAGTATTTCTTTTAACATTGAGTATAAGATTGGTAGACTACTGGAAAGGAGACTTAGCTAGTAAAAAATCCCTACAAGTTTACTCTCTTTTTTTGGAGTTGAAGGGGCGCATCAATTTCTTCGGCATAAGGACGAGCGGTGAGTTGTGCATATTACCAAACTACCCTTGCTTGCTCATTTGCTTTTAAATCTCTAACTTGCTGTAACTTTCAATCTAGAAGTCCATTTCTTATCAAAATTTACCTTTAGAATCCTTTCGTCAATATCAATCAAACGAGACCCATATTTGAGATCCAAAAATGCAAAATAAAAAAGTAGTGAAGTTTCACTGAAATTGTTATGTTCTCTAAAATCAATAAAAGGCCTATAAAATTGGTATGTCCTCTAAAATAGAGAAAAAAACATGGTGAATGCTCAGAGGATCGATCTAGTGAAGTGTCACTAGTTTTTTTGGAAAGTGTTATGTACTCAAATCTAGTGGGTGCTCGCTAGTTTTTATAACAACTGTCCCATTTATCCAAGTTGTGGAGGTGGTTTAGAAAGAAATTTTCAGAGGATATCAAACGTATTTAAGATACTATTTGCTCCCGAATTTCCTACTACTTCTAAAAGAGTGATAGTTCCTTGCAACGTTAGTTGTATTGTCTCAGAGAATTATTTTGGTTACTTGTGATCATATGCAAAAGCAGCATCAGTGTGCTTTGCCTGCTATTTCTTTTTGGTAGAATCTGGTAATCTCAATAAACAGAGGCCTTGCATTGTTATGAATCTCATAGGACGCTGCATCAACCACATGAGATTAACAACTAAGTCAAGTCTAATAATTGTTATTTCTAGTGGATTAGTTTCTGTGTTCTTCTCTTTTTTGGTTATTTTTTTTTCCCTTTCTGCTATTGTCTTTTACATTTTTTTTTGATCCTCAAAATTGCCTTTACATTTGATGTTGGAAAACCGGTCTTCAGAATGATGAAAGTAATGGGATCGTCTCTTCAAAATCTGGAAACAAAAGAAACCATTCGAGTTGCGTTGAAGAACGCTTTCATAAAGACAACATTTGCCCCCACCAGAAGGTGTGCACCGGGTTACAGCAAATCCGCCTTCAAGATAAATCGAATCCGAACTCTAGGTTCTTTCTGTTTGCGTTTGCACAAACTAAGACAGACAGAATATCCACTTAGCGAACGTAACAGAACCAATGACTGATATTCTATTTCAGTGGAATAATAGAATATCAGTTTGCCATTCTAGGAAGAGAATGTATAGAGAGAAAGAGAGCAATTCAGTATGGAATTTTCCAATGTCTCAAATGACTTAACCAAAGGCCTATTTATAGACTTATAGGCACCCTTGTATGAAAGGTTATGTCTCTAGTAAACAACCATAAGAAATGGTCATGTCTATTGAAGACAATTAAAGGAAAGAACATGCCTATTAGTAGGCACCCTTTAAACAAATAATTAGGAAGGGTCATTCCTCTTGGAGGCACCCCATGATTCACATCCCTTCCTAATAATCACATCTTTCCCAAACAAACACACCCCAATTTAATGAGTGTTACAACCATTTACATAAAGTCACAACTCATGTGAAAAGGTGTATCAACCTTTCACAAAATCCTCACTTAGTACCTTTCCAAAAATTCCAAACTAAAATCCAATTTTATTTTGAAAAACTCCAACATTTGATACATGTTTCTCGTGATGGTGCGTTGGTTCATTCATCGAAACTACAAGTAAGAGATGCTACATTGCTGATAGGAATTGGTCTTTTTATCTAGGATTTATTGTATAGCATTATTGCACATTTACAACTTTTTTTTGGATAGCAAAAAGGATTTTATTAATCAAATGTAAAGATTTTATTAATCGAATCTTTACATTTGATTAATAAAATTGCACATTTGCATCTTCCTTTGGGCTTTGTGTGACGCCTCACCCCTGGGAGTTCTAGGTAGTGGTCAACCGGCCTGAGGGCGGTTGGGACCCGTGCCGGGGCTATCTGACTGGTGACTAGAGAGATCAGCCGGAGGTGGTCCCATTGGTGAAGTGTAAGTTGTGCGATATAAATAGTAAATCGTCATCCTACATTGAACAATGCCTTTTAAAGCCATGAGGGTGTCAAAGCATATTGGAACTTCACAGTTAAGCGTGCTCGTCCTGGGATGGGTCCCCTCACTGGGAAGTCTGATGGGGTTTGGCGTTCAAAGCGGACAATATTGTACAGGGCGGGAGACTTTGGGTGATGTTCAGATAGGAAAGTGGTCGGACTGGGCATTACATTTGGGGTGGATCAGTTTGACACAAGTACTGTGAGCTTTCTGTTAAAGTATCCAACTAGTTTTGGAGTAGACATTCAACCGATGTGGGACAAATTCCAACATTTTTCTTTAGTGGTCCATTGCTTTTCTGGAGAAAAGTTTCTGGACATAGTTTGATCTTTTAGCCGTGTCAAGTGACTCAAGTTGTATTGTCACACATTTTAAACTTGGTGGTTCCTTTCACGGAAGGATATGAAATAGCTAGTACACAAGTAACGGTTTGAATTCACGTGCAATGACTTTCCAGTGAAAACTGAGGTTGGTTATCGTACAACTAATGCACTTGGTTGTGCCTTCCGCCCGATGTTTTGTTTAGGCTTTTGTGCACCTATTAGGTGGATATATAGGGGAAATATTAGATTGACATACTTTGAATAAACGTATAAGGGATTTAAAGCCAAAGAGCGTGTTGCAACAGGCCTTATGGACTCAAGGGAAATACTTGGTGGCGGCTTATGCACAAAGAGATAATCCAATCCGTTCATCAAAGGATAGCAACGACTAGAAATGGCAACGTCCCTCCAAACAACTATTGGAAATTCAACAGTGCAGGGGCCTATAACCCTGCAGATAAGTCTGCAGGGTTATCGCGCAGTCATTGAGTACTTATGGATATGAACCATGGGAGAATTAAGGTTTCCTTAGAGCTGGCAACCGAGGCTTGGGTCATTGGAGTGGCATGCCCAAAGGTTAAGTGTGGCGAATAAGAAGCAATATATCTTTTGAATCGTATTGTTCCAATCTTGTTTAAATTTTGCCGCCAAGGGCTAGCGTAGCACATTGGAGTATCCAAGCCATTACTCGTGACATTAACTCTGTAGAAATACAGTTTTTGCGTTTTCTCTCGGTGTAAAAGAGCAGGTAATCAATGTGCAAATTAGTTTGGTTAGTAATGGCAGACAAGGAGCCGTTCCCTCATTTCCCCCTTGTAACCTCCCTAGGGATCTTCGTAACGTGCTCAGGTTGGATATCGAATCCAGTTTCAGATTTTTTTTTAATTAAAAAAAGGGATTTAATTGAATAATGACCTTCAATAATTTGTTTTTCAACTTTAAGCATGTTCATTGTAAGAAATTATTTTTGTAAAGAGAGAGAAAAATTTTGAGGATCAAAACTGGAATGAAAACCAGAAGAAGGTAGTACTATATAACTAGAGGTACCAAATAACACTGATATCAAACATGAAACAATACAATATCCGTTTCTTCAAAACTAACATGTTGCGTTATGCAGCATTGAGATATTCAGAACATTTTCCAATTTTCCAATCTACAGTTTCAGATTATTTAAAAAAAAGGGATTTAATTGAATAATGACTTTCAATAATTTGTTTTTTTTTTTAACTTTAAGCATGTTCATTGTAAGAAATTATTTTTGTAAAGAGATAAAAAATAATTTGAGGTTCAAAACTAGAATGAAAACCGGGAGAAGATAGTACTTATATAACTAGAGGTACCAAATAACACTGATAGCAAACATGAAACAATACAATATACAACAGATCCTATTTTATTGGGGTTTAAGAAAAGATGGGTTGACCATTTCATATAACTACTATATTTAGGATTGAAAAAAAAAAAGCGATTTCCCAAAACATAACAAATAACCAACTCATAAGTTTGCATTACATAGATCTAACAAGAATACTTCATTAAGAACTTCCATTAAACCAAAAAAAAAAAAAAAAACCGAACAAAATACAACAAATCCTATTCGTCATTGAAATAATCAAACACTTCGAACAGTCAAGCAGATGCATGTATTGTCGCACGGTTACATATTTGCTGAACATTTTTCACTTTTATGCACTTGTCCACCACACAAGGTAAACGACTGTTTCTGTGATGGTTGTGACTCAAGCCAGTCTATCTCATTCCGAAATCAATTTACTTGTGGACGTCCTTGACTCCTAAGACGTTCTTCGTCAGTATAGATTGTTAACCCTTCAAAGGAGGCCAATGTAGTCTGTCAAGCAGCGGTACAAATGTTTTTGAGCTATACATGGCTATGATTGAGTCAAGCCTCCAAACATCGCCTATGAACCGTCAAGGGTCCATGGCCATTCTGTTACACACTGCAATCACATGCGAGCATGGCATATCCACCATTGTTGCATCTTGTTGCAAGTACATGTCTGCGCATTGAAGTTTACTGTGTGCCTGTGATTTCCTTTATATGTGCTTGTTGGATTTATCGAGTTCGCACCTCGTAGATTCCTGTCATTCTGTCAAACTCAACCACTTTGTGCTTTCTTGCCTTCATCCTCCATGTTTCGTACTTTTTCCTTGCAAATTTGCTAAATGTTTTGCCTAATTCGATCCCCTCCCTTGCTTTCAGGCATAGTTGTTGAAACACGTAACACACTTATAGAATGTCGTCCTAATTGTAGCCATTACAGGTAGGTGTCGGGCTTCCTTTAGGACTCCATTAAAGCTCTCGAAGAGGTTTGTAGTGCACACTCTGTATCGCCTACCTCCATCGTGTGCATAGGACCACTTACGTAGATTTAGATTCTCAATATCCTTATTGAATTAACCGAGCCTATACAGGTGTTGTTGTGTGATGCTGATGATTTGTGAAGCCCAACGGCCAACGGAGAGGTGGGCTCTGTCATGAGAGAGAGAGAGAGAGAGAGAGAGAGAGAGAGAGAGAGAGAGAGAGAGAGAGAGAGAGAGAGAGAGAGAGAGAGAGAGAGCATTGAATTGTTTGGCAATGGCGTTGACTAACGAGGGCTCAATTGTCAATTACACAAAAACTGTCGTGGTCCTAACAAAAGGTTTTGTGGCATTAGGGCCACCCTTGACTAAATCACCTTAACTAAATACTTGGATTTTTTAATAAAGTGAGAAGATTTTTTTGAACAACCAAAAATAGGATTTTATTAAGTTAACTAGAACTTGGAAAGAGAAAATGAAATGGAGAAGCAGTCAGGTAGGGTGTATAATAACTATTATCTATCTTTCTTAGATTTTTTTTTTTTAAATTTTCGTATGCTTGAAACGATAGGTAATGGAATAATTACTACGTTAAATTCCAATATCACTTCATTCCTTCAATTCCAAAACACCTTAAATTTCAAATATCATCCATTCATAGGAGTTGCATTGGAAAAATGACAGAATTCAATATTTTACTCCTCAACTCAGTTTTTTCCCTCAGCAAAAGAAATTCATTAATCTTTGAAGGGAAATACAAAGAATAAACGAACAAAGGGCACAATAACATACATCACCCGAGACCTAGAACACAGGGAAGGCAAGACACCAACCAATACACAAGCACCAAAGGAAAAGACGGACAAGCAAATTTTTATTAAAAACAGGGAGAGGAAAAAGGGAAATCCAACAAAAAGTTGGACAGTACATCACATGGGCTGAAACCCAGCCCCAAAGGTCTAATATGGGAGCCTAAAAATAAAACAATCAAGCACACCCGTTACCCAAATAAACAACAAAGCCCAAGTAAACAAACAGGCCCAAAAGGACCCGCCTGATAGACCCAACCCCACAAAACCCTAACCCGCTTCCTAACTGCCGCCGCACAAAACACTGAAGGCATCACCGCCCAGACCAGCACCACCGCCCAACTGCCTCGCCATTAAGCAGATCCGGTCACTCCCAGATGTAAATGACCGGCGGCAGGAAGGAACCCAAACAGACCCACCAAAGTAATACAAAAGGCTTACGATGACATAGAGGAAACAAAAAGGAGGAGTGGGCCGGAGAGAAAAATCTGCTGCCTAACATCCGCCTTTCCACGAATACCCCAGGATCACGGTCAAGAACAAAAGCTGGAACCATCACCGTCAAGTCAACCCCTCGTCCGGGCTGCACCTTTGAAACGATCGCCGGCCGAAAACAGCACACAAAGACTGAAGCCTTGACTGCTTGTATTTCCTGCTTCACTCACATTTCCATCTTCTGCAACTCTTTCTAATCCTTCCACCACATCTTCATGATAGCTCATCAAATCCCTTGATTGGATCTTGATAAGAACGGTATTGTGATGAATATTGTCTGTGTTTCTCATTGAAAATCAAGGAAGGATACAACCATACATATAGGAAAAGATAAACATGGAAGGAGAATAATTATCTTTTAATTATGGCAGTGATGGATCCTAATTTGATTGTTCCCGAGTAGAGTGAGCCAGCCCTTGATTTCCGCTGATATGGTTTCCGCTAATACTCCCCCTCAAGGTGGAGCATGGAGGGACGTAATGCCCAGCTTGGAGGTCAGAAGGCGAAAATGTTCGACACCCAAGGCCTTCGTGAAAATATCGACCAATTGATCAGCAGAGGCAATGTAATGAAGTCGAAGAAGACCTTGTTGGACCCTTTCACGCACAAGGTGGCAGTCGATTTCAATGTGTTTGGAGCGCTCATGAAAAACCGAATTCCGGGCGATGTGCAAGGCTGCCTGGTTGTCGCAATAGAGGGTGATCGGGGATGAGGATTGAACCGCTAAATCGCATAGTAAAGTGCGAAGCCATAATAATTCGCAAGTGGTGGAGGCCATGGCCTGATATTCGGCCTCGGCTGAAGACCGGGAGACAACACTCTGCTTTTTAGTGCGCCAGGAGATGGGGCTGCCACCAAGGGTAATGAAATAGCCAGTAGTTGAGCGCCGAGTCATGGGACAGCTGGCCCAGTCGGAGTCAGTGTAGCCAGTAAGGGTGAGATCCGAACCGGAGGAGAAGAGAATGCCATGAGAGATGGTGCCCTTGAGGTAGCGGAGTATGCGAGTGGCAGCATCAAGATGAGGGACCCGAGGAGTATGCATAAACTGGCTAAGCATGTTGACGGCGAAAGAGATATCCGGACGAGAAATTGTGAGATATATCAGGCGACCAATGAGCCGACGGTAGGAACTTGGATCCGAGATGGGGTCACCAGAATCGGCTGAGAGTTTAAGATGTTGTTCCATCGGGGAAGAGGCTAGACGACATCCTGATTGGCCTGCATCCGCAAGGATGTCAAGAACGTATTTCCGCTGATTAAGAAAAATACCGGCGGCAGAGCGGGCCACTTCGATGCCCAAAAAATACTTGAGCTTCCCAAGATCCTTTAATTGAAATTTACTGGATAAGAACTCTTGTAAGCGGCGGATAGATGCTAAATTGTTGCCTGTAACAAGCAAATCATCAACATAAACGAGAACAAGAAGTATAGTAGAACCAGTTTGCCGAGTAAAGAGAGAGTGATCAGCTTGGGATTGTTTAAAACCAGCGGAAATGAGGACTGTAGATAGTTTAGAGTACCATTTGCGGGATGTCTGTTTGAGCCCATAGAGTGATTTTTGTAATCGACAGACACGCGTCTCCCCCTGTCGACCATAGCCCGGAGGAAGAGACATGTAAACATCCTCGTTGAGGTCACCGTGTAGGAAAGCATTATAAACATCTAACTGGTGTAAATGCCAATTCCGAGTGGCAGCGATAGCTAGCACACAACGGATAGTGACCAATTTCGCAACAGGAGCAAATGTGTCATGATAGTCCAACCCCTCGACTTGAGTGTAGCCTTTGGCAACCAAGCGGGCTTTGTATCGTTCGATGGATCCATCTGCTTTTAATTTGGTTTTAAAAACCCATTTACAACCAACCAGTTTTTTGCCAGGCGGAGGAGGTGTAAGGACCCAGGTTTTGTTTGTGTCAAGTGCATGGAGTTCTTTAGAAATGGCATCACGCCAGTGTGTGTGCTTGATGGCTTGACCATAGGAGTGGGGTCATGTGAATGAGATAAAGCCGAGAGAAAAATGAAGTGAGATGGGGAGATGTGGGAATAGGAAAGGAAATGACTGAGAGGGT
The DNA here is from genome assembly GCA_020567845.1 of Rhododendron henanense subsp. lingbaoense. NCBI lineage: Eukaryota > Viridiplantae > Streptophyta > Magnoliopsida > Ericales > Ericaceae > Rhododendron > Rhododendron henanense. The sequence continues at coordinate 29,224,900 of CM036320.1, read as the reverse complement.
AGACCGTACCTGAAGACAGAGACGGAGCAGTGGTAGAGGCAGTTGTGGCGGAGGGAAGGGTAGGACATAGGTAGTCCCGAAGATAGCCTGGAGGCCGATGTGGTCGGGATGGCCGAGACGAGATGGCTGGGGGGCGGGGGTTTAGTTCGGGTGGTTCGGGATTTGTGGTGTGGACTGGTAAATTATCAGGAGGGATTAATTCGGTGGAGGGGTGAAATGGTGGGGAATGGTGGGATCATTTGGAGGGGGGATGGTGGGAGGATTACTGGTGGGAGGTGGGAGGATTATTTGCAGTAGAGTTGTGATTGGGTGGAGGAAAATGGCTAAGAGGTTCGGCCGGGTATAAGTTAGTGAGACTAGGAGATGGGTTGGCGGGCGGAGGAATATAATGCGGGCTCTGGGTATGGAATGGAAAAATACTTTCAAAAAAAGTGATGTCCCGAGAGATAAAAAAAGTGTTCGTGTCGAGATTGAAAAGGCGGTATCCGCTGTGGCGGAGAGGATATCCCAAAAACACACAAGGGAAACCGCGAGGTTGAAATTTGTCTCGATCAACACGGGATGTCTGTGCATAGCATAAGCATCCAAAAACACGTAAGAATTTGTAATTGGGGGATCGACAAAAAAGCCGTTCATACGGGGAGGTATTTTTTAAAGTTTGCGAGGGGGTGCGGTTAATAAGATAGACCGCGGTTAAGACATATTCGCCCCAAAATTTGATGGGTAGGTGGGCTTGAAAACGTAAACAGCGAGCCACAGGGTGACATTTATATCTCTTGTATGGGAAACAATATGGGTGGAGCCAGAAGCGGACCAGACTGGCAAAATATTATCAGTAGCTGTATATGAGTTAAAAAGAGATAGGTGAGGCGTCATGTGAGAGGATGCTCCACTATCAATGATCCATTCGTTTGAAATAAAATCGGTATTACCAGTAAAAAAGTAGATGGATTATCGTAAAAATCAGATGCTTGGGTTGCCTCGGTGAGACTCGAGTGAGAGTTGAACTCCATGACCGAAGGTTGTGCTGCATAATAAGACCGGCCAGATGATTGATTTGAGAGGCGATTGAAGAACCAATCTGGATATCCATTGAGCTCAAAACAGCCCGACTTGTAGTGACCCGTTTTGTTGCAATGAGTACATAGGGCGTTCGGGTCTTTGCTGGGTCGAAGTTGTTGGTCGGACCGTGGAGCTTGCTGTAGTTGGCGGGTTGATGCGTGTAAGAGGCGGCTGCCAAGTGGATTGTTGTTGTCGGGACTGAGGTGCAGCATAAATGGGCTGCGAAGGTTGGCTCAAATATTGGACCCGTGTTTGATTTTGCGAAAAAGCGCGCTGATTTTGTGAGTTTCGCTGCTGTCCATTGTTGGGTTTAGGCCGATTTTGCTGGTTGTGAAATTTCTGACTCACCATTGCTGAGTCTTCTTGTATGGACTGAATAGTGGGGACGAATTGGGAGATTTTGGTTTGTTCTTCCGAGATTAATAAGCCATGGACTTTTCCAAGATCGGGAATCGGGTCCATGGCGAGAATCTGAGTGCGAAGGACCCAATATGGTTTGTTGAGGCCCATCAAAAGTTGATATACACGTTCATTAGATACTCTTTTATGCCATGCTCTAGCGGTACCACACGTACATTCCGGAAGTGGTTCAATGCCATCAAGTTTATCCCAAAGAGTTTTGAACGTGTTATAGTAATTGGTGATATCAAGATTACCTTGTTGAAGGTTGGTGGTTACCCTTTGAATTTTGAAGATGGTAGCATTATTGCCTTGAGCGAATCTTGACTCCAGATCACGCCATAATTCATATGGCATCCGGCAACTCGCTAGACTTGGGGTGATCGTGTTGCTTATGCTATTAAGCATCCATGAGAGAACCATTGTTGATACGCGTTTCCAAAGGGGCTGAATATCTGGGTCTGTTGGGCATGGCAACGAGTTGTCGATGAAACATAATTTATTTTTCGCGCAAAGAGCCATGGTGATGGCGCGACTCCAGGAGCCATAGTTGGTGTGGGTCAAGGCAATATATCAACAAGGGGAGTGCGGGGATGATCGGCGGAGTGCAGGAAATAGGGAGAAGAAAGGTCAGAGATTAATTTCTGAACTTTTTCTTGAGCATCGGCCATGTCGGGGAAGATGGACAGAAGGTTGAGGCTGTTGTGTTCTTCTAGCTTGTGGTGGATGTTGTTTTACGTGGAAGAAGGAGAGCAAGGACGTGAACAACCATGCTCTAATACCATGATAAGAACGATATTGTGATGAATATTGTCTGTGTTTCTCATTGAAAATCAAGGAAGGATACAACCATACATATAGGAAAAGATAAACATGGAAGGAGAATAATTATCTTATAATTATGGCAGTGATGGATCCTAATTTGATTGTTGATGAGTAGAGTGAGCCAGCCTTTGATTTCCGCTGATATGGTTTCCGCTAATAGATCTCTTGTTTTATTTTTTTATCAGCTGATTGGATCTCTTGTTCGCTTACCCTTCATTTAGTGTATCTTCATCTGCGAAATCCCTCTTTTCCATCCCAGTGACTACGGGAGTAATGGGAGGGGCTCGTCGGTCCTGTTCGGTTTGGATTTTGAAGAAGATTTTTTAGAGTGATGAGTGGAGAGAGATAGACAGATATAATTTATTGGAGACTGTGCCCAAAGGTTTCCATTGGATCAGAGTACTGCTCCATTATCAGACGTCGAAAAAAAAAATCATTGTAGACAAATGTGGAAAAAAAAATCTTAAGCTACCTTTTATTGGACAAATAAACAGTCCAAATTTTTTCTAAACGGCCGAGGTGTCATATAATCAATGTTGAGTATTTTTATTTTTTTTGGGTAAGGACAGTTGGTATTTGAAATGGTTCTCAGGGGCAACTCATGACATCTCATGATACTTCATGATGCTTTCATAAATTCATTGACAAAAACTCATAATGGAACGACCAAACAAACCCAACCCCTTCTCCATACCAAAAAACACCTGTTCCATATACAGGTGCTACCAACACTTCTCCACCTGCTACCTTCACTTACCAACCCCACCCACGTGCCCCGGCTCCCAACGCCTCCGATCGAGTCCTCTCCCTCTTTTTCGCTTCCGCCACCTCTGTATCCTCTACCAGCTCACCATCACCATTCACCATCACCGAGATTTTCTTCCGGTGCTGGATAACAATTTACTATTAGCAAACATATTTTCATACATTAAAAAGAAAAATAATAATGTATACTTTTTATTTTCAGTTGAGAAAAAACTTATTTCCAAAGAGTTCTATTATCACCATGTTAAAATTATGAATTAATTGTCCATCTATCATTACTGAAAAACTAAGATATATGAAAGAATCTAAATCTAGCATGAAAGAAGACGCAAACCTTTAATAATTTGGTAAATCACTGAAATAATGATCGAGAACAGAATGGTCATTGTCTTTGATTTCATCGCCATCTTCGTCTCCGTCGTCGGTGTTATCTTATGAAATCATGATATGGTTATACACAAATTCTTGCAAAGAAATCTTAAAGGAAAAGATATTTTGTTGTTTTCTATCGTTCGTGGAAAGCACAAATGTTGAGCATAATCGTTTCCGTCGTCGTGGGTATATATAGAGCGATGGCAGCTGGCCTCCATAGAACGACAGAAAAGGATGACTTGTCATGGATTCTTTAAATGAAAATAAAATTTAAATAATAAAAAGTAACTGATTTATTAAATGTGCATGTGATGCCCTGTTAATGGATAAGCTCGTCCATGTATTCCATGCACCATGTATTGAAGTGGCAGTGACACGTGTATATTTAGCGTCCATAGCATTGATCTTCAAAAGTATATATGTATGCTCTATAAACGTGTTATGTTTACCCGTAGTCGTTCAATATTTCATTAGCAAGAAAATTAGATTAACTGACAACCACTGCCCAGTGCTGCCCAGTGCAGTTGGTATGTCATCTCTCCCCTAAGGGGCCTCGTCCTGGGTTCGACTCCTGCTGGAGCAACACCCTTGGGGTCCCAAGCTATGGATAGCTTCTGGACTCCGTGCTAACTCTAACACCCCCACTAACCCCCGCTAATGTATGACGATTGAAAAAAGAAAAGAAAAGAAAAGAAAATTAGATTAACTAGGAAAGCATAAATGTTTTTCTTGTTTTATTTTACTGAAAGGTAAAATGAAATATTAAACCACAAAAAAAGAGGTAAAGAAGTGAAATGATTATTTCAGAGTTCCATTTTTTGGGTACTTTTATCACCTTTTTTTTTTTTCTGTTTCTAAATTTCAAATGCACATAACGTAATAACACGTATGGATTCACCTTTATAATGAATACCTCCTAATGGAAATCTCTACGAGATTCTTGCAATTTAAATGTTGGTAGAGCACTTTACTCCTTTTAACTAAATTACCTTAAGTAAATCCTCGTTGGATTTTCTAATAAAGCCGGAAGATTTTTTTGAACAGCAACAAAAGAATTTTATTAAGGTTACTAGAACTTTTAGGCCTTCTCTATGATTCATGCTTTCTTTGTATCTAGAGTGGCCTGCCTTGATGTACCCTTTGTCGAGTTCTAATAAAACTTTTTTGCCGATCAAAAAAAAAAAAAAAAAGAAGAAAAAAAAAGGTTACTAGAACTTGAAAAGAGGAAATGAATTATAGAAGCAGTTATAATTTTTGTTTGCTTGAAACGATAGATAAATGGAAATATCACTATATATGTTTCTTATTTCCACTTCATTCATTCAATTCCAAAACACCTTAAATTTCAAATTTCATCCATTTATAGAAGTTGCATTGGAAAAAGACATAAAAATATATATGCTGCTGAGATAGAATTTGTCACTTGCTATCTTCTTGCCTAATAGGCAAAGACAATTTATTTTTTTCTTGGCAAAAAAAAATTCATTATCTTTGAAGAGGAATACAAAGATTATACTGACCAACATCACCGCAACGTACGTCACCCGAGACCCAGAACTCAAGGAAGGCAAGACACCAACCAATACAACAAGGGCCAAAGGAGAAGGAAAAAAAAATCATAACCCAAACACCTCCAAGCCTTGAAACCCAACCAAAAAAGACCTACAACTACAACAGCAAAAACAACCAGACCAAACAAATGCAAGATATGTGAAAAAAACATAATTCATTGTTTTCATTTAATTTTCACACAGTAAGGAAAATTTTGTGAAGTTTATAAGGTAATTAAAACTTTCAAATGAAAGGAGGAAATGAAATACAGAAGCAACCAGGTAATTAAGGAGTATAATAAAGTTTTTACTTACTTTTCTTAGATTTATTTTTTAGAGAGATTTAGTGATAAGTCCACTATAGACATTCCACAAGTCCACCTAATAGTTTTGTAAAGCCACAAGTCCACACAACCTAAACCCTAGGGTACCCTATGGAAGTGCCTAAACCACTAAAACCCTTTAGGAAAGTGCACCCTAAAACCCTATAAAAGTGTCTAAACCCTAGGGTACCTTTCGCTAGGGTACTCTACGCTAGGGTAATCTACCTACTCTAGGGTACCCTATCCTATAATAAAAAAGTGTACCCTAAAATCTTATGAAAATGCGTAAACCCTAGGGTACCCTACCCTACTCTAGGGTACCCTAAAATAGACTTGAGGATCTTATAAAATTAATAGGTGGACTTGTGAATTTATGAAGTTCACATAATGGACATAAGCTAATTTTCTATATTTTTTTAATTCTCCAAAGCTTGAAAGATGAAAGGAAAGAATTACAACATACATGGCGTACCTCTTTTGGTAACTTAAGGTCATTCATAAACATACATGGGTACATCTTTTGGTTGTGAGTCTATACTTTATACAAAACCTCTCGGCTTAAACCTCAAGTAATCTCCTGCTAAGCACATGCCCTAACTGCCCGGTGTGACGTCATGCATGGTGTACCGAACAATGTGGTTATGCTTATATACCAGAACGGTCTATCCATGAAATACGCAGGTCGTAGAGCTCTTGCTAGTTTGAAGAGTCGGTCTAGATCCGACCCGGACCTATTCCGGCCCAATCACGCGTTTCGGCCGAATGTGACGGGGGCGATCTTGGGCCGACCGATCATGCGCTGTTCGGCACAAAGAGTTAACCTAGTGTACAGGTGATCCGCTAGCTAGGCCCAATTGAGCTTCTACCAAAAGTGTGAAGTTTGAGAAGTTTATATCAATTGGGTTATAACTAGGAGTAGAGGCATATTAATTTAGAATTATAATGTTTTCTTTATTGAAGATTGGTGTGTTGCCTTGGGCCGCCAATCTTCAATCTTCTCCTATGTACCGATCTAGTTCTTAAAGATCGGGGTGTTGCCTTAGGCCGCCGAGCTTCTCCTACAATAGATCTTTGAAGATTAATAAAGTACTTTTGTTAGTACTCTTCAATCGATTCGTGCATTTGATCATTCGATCAACCACTTCACATCCAATGGTCTCATTATCAATTGGTAACTGAGCCTGATGAGGAGGACTGAGCCTAGTCCAACTTCTCACTTGTACAGAACCTCTCACTTTAATTGAACATACAATTTCATAGATTGCTGATATAATCTTGTAGGCCAAGAGTCAAATCATGTTGCATGCTCTGGAAATATTGCTGATGTCAATGTATTGTACACCTAAGCTATCTTCAACTTGAACCCCAAAACTCTGCTATGGCAAATGAAAGCAATAAAAATTGCCCACAAACCTGTCCAATATTGTAAGCACTCAATGATGGTAGAAGACTGAGAGAAGGCCTATTGCCTGGAAAGGTCTGTGAAACAGAATGCAACTATTGGGAACAAGCATTAAGTTGTAAATCAAAGACAACAAACAGGACTGAAAGGAAAATCACCTTGTGAGGGGTTAGACGGTGGGGGACATTCTCATTTTGTAATTGTTGTGGGGCTTATAAGAAAGTAAAAATCTAGTTAGATATCCAGGCATTTGGATAAATGTTGCGATCAAAAGGTAGATGAATAGAAACAAGTCTAAAAAGACGAATACTTTTTTGGTTTTCCAAATATCAAACAGATTCCCAACAAGGTAACGGTAGAAAGTTCATTTACCTTCACATAAGCTAGGGCGTCCGGCTGTGCAAAAAAGTTCGACATTAGCTCATCATGGTTACTCACAACTTCACCTGCAATACCAATCCAATGGAGATTCAATTTTTAGATAGAAGGAGCAACCAAGAAAAGGATCAAAAGACCATATTTACTGAGATTAGGTATAGTGCTCAAGCAAAATATATATTGAGAGAGAGAGAGAGAGAGTGAATAGCCTACCTTTCAAGTACAAAGGTTGGATAAAAAAAAAAGAGTACATAGGTTGCTGACTCGTCACAACACCCACCAATAAAATCACAAGGAACTACTCGCCCCTGAAAGTTTCAAGATGGATTTCGACTTCAAGAAATGATATAGTCATGTAACATAAAGTGTATATATACAACAGTATATTCAAGAAGAAAAATGAGTTTTACATAGCACCTCTAATCAAAAGGTCATCATATGCAACACACTAAAAAAGAAAAAAAGTACCGATCAACTGTCAATAGTAGCTACCTCAGACATCATATACTACTGAACTCCAAGAAACATCATATGAAGAAGCTCGTTTACTTGATGTTTTCAATATAGGAGTAGAATTTAGAGCTCGTAAAATTACCTGGTGAATTAATTGGTAAAAGCTGTGCTGACCATTTGTTCATGGTTATTTCACCACTCTCATAGGGAAGAGCCACACCATCAATTGACACCCCATTTCGGTTACTTTCCATACTAACCTAAATTTTGAGCAAGTTTAGCATGGTGTAAGAGAATTATCAAAGAATTTCCGAGACAATAAAAAAAAAAAACCCAAGTAATGGTAAACATGCATGTTGAATGAGGCACAAGCTTCTCCAAGGCTTGAGAATAGGGGTAAAATGGCCTGGAATTTCCGAGACAATGTCAGAACTCTCACTTTTATGAAAACATATCATCAGGTAGCACCCATAAAGAGAGAAATTCTCAAACTAACTTTGTAGCACTGATGTACTCACTCTTGTAGGTGTCCAAGAAAAGAAATATTCCATATGCACAATAAACCTAAAAGCACCTGCAGAAATTATGCAATGCCATTTATAAGAATCCCTTGAAAATTTCTGTTGAAAAGTGCCTCGTAGGTGGATCACAAGAATCTTCTAAAACATAGTCGTATATTTCGCGCAGCTGTTGGGTCATGAAACCCACAAATAATGGGGTCTAAACTTAAGAACCCAAACAAAAAGGAGTTTATAAGGTACACAAATTCTCTGCTGTTGTTCCAAGCCATCCAATGCTTTAGCCTAGTTCGTGTGTCACGAGTACAAGAACACAGACATTCACTATACCTACGGCTACGGATTAGATAGAGAGAATACAAAACTGAGGAATAAAATACATTTACATATTGGCACATTGACATACTGGATTAGCATAAAAAGGAATGAGTAGGCTTAAAACACAAAAGTGAGGAATAAAATACATTTACATATTGGATTAGCATGCAGGGAACGACCATTTTTTATACTCGTTTGCACAAAACTGATATCATCAAAGACGACAGGAGATGTTAACCCCCTAAGCACAAAAGGAAACAGAATAGTATAATACCGTTAGATTAGTACTGACAGCAACCATATGCTTTGCAACTGCCTTGGGCCTGCAAAATCATACTAACATTTATATGACCAAAGAGAATCTGAGAGGTTTTGGTTACACCCCCTTGTGTTCAATTATTTTCCTAATCTAATAATCACTATGTACGGATAAACGGAAATAGCTAAAAATAAGTTCATTGGCATCCAGAACAATCAAAGGATTTCCAATTACTTGCATATTATAGTTTGTCTAGAGCAAAGAATTACATGAAGACAGCTAATTTACCTTTTCCAGTAAAGTCAATATTCAAACTCCCGTAAAACATAAAAGAGAGGAATACATTTACAAATTTCTCAACGCACCTCCGCCAATTTGAATAGCTTATCCATTGTTTCAATAGTGGCACATTGACGTGATATATCCCATCGAATTCACTACAAAAAAGACATCAGGAATCCGATACAGCATTCAAACTAATCCGTAATTCGATACTCATAGCTTTATACAATTACTCCGGCAATCTCAATTAGATATAGATTAGTGATCTGATGCTTACTGCGGATGATAAATTGGGAATCCATCTCAGAAGGAGAAAAAGATAAAAACAAATGCCATAATCTCCAGGAACGATTACTACATACGTCCATATCTGCGTACTTACTATGGAGAGATAAAGTACAGAAGAATAATGAATTCAAGGGACCAAGGAAAATACATTTTCGAACTGACGAGGGAGGGAAACCCAGTACCGGCGTCAACATCCATATCGCCGGCGATGCGACGGAGTTCGTAGAATCGCCTCCTTCATTTCCGCAAAAAACCTTGAATTGGCAACGATTGAGAGAGAGACATGGTTTCGAGAGAGTGATGGTTGGAAGATTAACTTTCTTCTTTGATCAATAGCTTTTCTCGAGCCACACAAAATCCAGCAAATCCTAGAAATCGGCCGGAAATCTAGGGACGGCTGAGGAAGTACAAGGTAATTGAATGAAATAAGGAAAACATACAATACCTAAACTACCCCCAACTCAACACATGCAAGAACAAATTGCAAAACAAAGCTGAGGAGGGCTATTTGGTAATTTCATCACGTGGCTTGGCAAGGCAGAGTTGGCTCTTTTATTACAAGTGTATTGATATACTACTAATACCCCCAATACCTCTCTGTTGATTTGTTTTGAGTTCTAGTATGCACACATATGGATCTCGATTATGAAATTTGATGTAAGAAGAACTGGTTTCGAAATCATTTTAACAATAACTAGTGTTAATGCGACATGCAATGCACGTCGTTTTGTGCTCATTGGCCATTGAATTGAATGTGTAAAAATGTGCTTTGTTTCGTTTATATGAAAGGTTTTTGAGTAGGAGGCATCATAACTAAAATAGGGATTGATCACTACGTAGTTTGTAAACATAGGGAGCATACGCGATGTTGTAGAAGGTAAGTTGATTTCGAGATTGATCTTGACTGCTTGCACTACGTTTAAGCTTCTCTTTTAAGCAGTCCACAATCATGGTTTCTTCAAAATTAGATACTCACTTTTAAGCTACTCTTTGCCCATACATTTAACCTCCTCTCTTTCCACCTGCAAAAATAAACCACAATAAGTCAAATTACATATACTACAGCTCAGTTATATTCTTGTTTAGCACTTTTCGCCGCACAAAGGCGTGAGCGAAAAATCTCAAGGCGTGAGATGTGAGCGTGAGTATGCCAAAACTTGCTGTGTCTAATGTTGAAGGACTGAGCGCCTTGTATCTAACTTCTAATAGAATCGAATGCATGTGATCTAAAGGAATTAACTCTTGCAAAAAATGCCGATTGCTTTAGTGTCGACTCTATATTTTTTGACCAATATTATTCGAATAATTGTTAATCTCTTACTACTTGAATCATTAGAACGCAAGTGGAGTGGAGTTGGTGCCTCCTTTATACTCCCATGCAAATGGGTGGGGTTCGATTTCTGTAAGCACCCATTCCCCTCCCCAAGTCCCCTAGGATAGAATAGATTAGGATTAATGAATGGCAAAAAAAAAAAAAAAAGAATCATTGGAACAGAAGCACAATATATGCCATTGTGACCAAACTAACTACAGTGAGTATAAAGTGTAAAGTGTAATTTGGAATATAATTTGTCTGGATAGGTACCAAACTAACTACAGTGAGTATAAAGTGTAACCTCACTACGACAAATTTCACAGATAGCTGATTTTTAATCGCATTTAGTCATTAAGCATCCGAACAACTTTTCGATAAATTTAAAATATACAGTGACCTCTCAACATTCAATAAGTGTATATCAAGTGCCACAAAACGAAAACCAACATAAATGATAACCTACATTCAGAAAGAGAGGAAAAGAACACAGAAAAATCATAATCACCACCTGAATGCAAGAAGCAACCTTGCAATCAAAAAGAAATTATACAAGATATTTCCTGATGTTCATTTTCCGAAGCAATTTACAAAAAGCACATAGGTCACAATTTACAAGATCCAATGTCAATACGAAATGTACCAAAAACTTCAAAACTTCCCCAAATATAATTCTACTGACTACCAATGTCAAAATTCAGTGCAACTTTGATTAAGCTTCAAACAAGCAAGAGCAAATTGATATAACATAATACCAAACTGTAATAAGTTATAAAAATCATCTAGCAGTGCTTCACAAGTTCATTTGTACAACAAAGAATTGAAATTTAACTAACCACCCTCCAAAAATGTCAAGCAGCAGCAGCATTGCTACTTTTTGCAGAACCAAAGAGACTGCAAATGGCTTCGTGCTTACGGTTACAGATGTGATGAGGGCACTTAAAAAGTAGGTCTTTGGCCTCAGAATCTCTACCCTCCCAAAAGAAGTTTTAAAAACATGAAGATAAGCAGAAATGGATGGATATTCCTTCAGACTCAATGCCTTCAAGAAATCCCCAGCATCATCCACTGTGCCGAACCTTGAGTGAATCAAAATAATCGTAATTCACAGTTACATATACAAGAATCTATTTTACCCCGCGATCCTTCAAAAAATTGAATAAGGATTGAGGCTTCTACATCACATCAAATGTATTTTGAGATTTCCACACCTATACTTGCTATGGTTTGCACAACATGCAAAGAAAAGAAAAGAGCAGCAGTGAATATTTAAAAACAATGGTTGACGTCAGAGGCTAGAAAACCAAATAGATGGGCTTAGTTAAATTTTCTTCTCTTTGTTCACGCATTCAGCTAGCTGCATTAATCATTCACTTGTATACTGATTGCCTAACAAAAGTCCAGTTAGCTATGGACTTAGCTGTTGAAAAGTCGAAAGTTGACCGACTTTTATTTAGGCTTGCCCATTAATAAGATATGTATTATGTATGGCCACGCTTTCAAGGGAAACGAACTAAAACAATTGACTAAATGGGGCAATAGACTTGAGAAATAATAATTGGTTTATTTTGTCTTATGAAGAGCTTGAGAGAAGTGAGAGTCATAGTAAATAAAGGCATATCTAAGACAAATAGAGTGAAGCAACTCCTCAAAGGCAAACCATCAAGACATAAACATTGTGCATAATACTTTGTTCCACAGCACAACTGTCAGTAAACTAAAAAAGAAAGAATACAATTTGTTTTGAACTGTGGGACACCTCATGTTTGGGTAAGCAGAAGGAATACTTTTTATGGTTTTTCATTCATCTTAAGTTCGTATTCATATATACTTACTATTCTCTCCATGTCTATGCACTCCACCAATACCCTCAGTGACAAATACATGGATGCCAAGTTGCCAACCTGTAGAAGTTTTGAATTGCTCGATGTTAGCAACACTATTCGAAGGATCTTGTCCATGGTTATTTGTTCAAATCAAATTCAAGAAATCGACAAAAAGTGAAAGGGTTAGAGCACTCACCATAGTGGCAGAAACGGTTGTGGCACCATTTGCTCTGGTTGCCACCTATATAGAGTTTAAAAACGTTAACACAGCTCAACTTAGTCATCCATATATGTGTATGCTAGTTGTAAAGTACATACTATAGCAACTGTTGTCTCTCTAGATGGCAAATAAGTTTGTTGTCTCTTAACCAGACATGAGACCGACAAGTGGATAAATGATAGAGAGAACCACTCAACTGACTACCAGGGATCAGCACTCATACAAGCGATATCCGTAGACAAGTTCTCAAACTTGAAAAATACACTTTTGGTTTTGTTTTTCTGTAGTCTTGCATTGAGTAGTATAAATACATCCATGGTCCAAAACATTTTACAACCATGGACTTCCACTGCAAGGATTTGTTTAACAATATTAGTACCAGGGATTAATTTCTTCAATGTTGTCTTCTCCAATTATGAGCTGTAAGGGAAAAATTCTCTTAACGTAGAACTACACTCTTGAGACCAAGTTGCACGTGACTGCTTCACCGGAACCCTAAAACCTGCAAGACAAACACGGTGAGCGCACATTTGCCTCTCGTCGGCAATGGCCCTCCGATGCCTAAGGTAGTATTCGTACTAAAACCCTAATTTGTAAGGATGAAAGTATTATTATTGCTCAAAAGCATACCTTTCTCATTAGGTTAACCTCGTATTTATAGACTTCGCACCACTTGCTCTCCAAGTATCCATGTTTCCCTAGGTTTCCTTTCTCGTATAGAAAACCGTAGTCTTTTTGGGAGTCTTTCCCCAATAAACCGAGATCCTATTTACGTTAGGAAACCTTTCTAATATAGAATTCATTCCATATTAGAGCTCTATTTACGCCTACTTTGGCAGAATATATCGCTCCCTTATTCGCGGGATTCGCTCATATGGCGAGGAGTTTATTCCTGAACATTCCAGAATAACTTGCTGCACCCCGTTGGTCGGCTAAGCTCGGATTGTACCCTTTGCTCGGCAATCATGTCAAGCACCGTTGCTCACTACTGTCCTTCAATGACTTTGCTCGGCCTTATGCATCTTCGCATGGTGCTGCCGTGCTTCCCCGTGTACCATTTTGTATGGACCCTCGTGGTACTCCCGTGCTTCGTACATGGACGGCTATTATCCTCTATAATGCACCCTCACGTGGTGTCCTTACCGTTTCCGAGTGTATCGCATGTGCTCGGATATGATTTCCCTAGCTCGGGGAAAACCCTACTACATGAGCGCATGAACGAAATGGGTACACCTATCATAGAGAAGACAACAATAGTGCCAATGTGCAAACAACAGGTTTTCAGAAATTCAATCCAACTGTTGCCTTTGAATTCACCTTCGCCACAATCAACAGCTCCAAACAAATTAAAGAATAGAAGATCACTGAACACTCACTTTTAAGTATTAGGTACTTTTGGAGAGTGCACACAATCAAATCGAGAGTCCATCAAAGGGTTTTTCCAGACCTGCACACAGAATGACCAACCGATCAATGCAAAAATTGAAACCGAAATCAAAACGCTAGCGCCAAAGAAAGTGTAATGAAGCGCGAATCAAGTAGGTCTTAAAAGTAAAAAACAAAAGTTTCATAGAAGTCAGAATACAACCACAGAGGAAGAAGATTTACCATTTGCAAAGACGATTATTAAGCCAAAACACCCATAAAATTCGAGAGTGTGAGGATTATAAGAGCGATAGCAAAGGCCTTGTTGAGCAATTCGGTGACTAAGGTCCAAACACACCCGTAACTGAAGACACTAGCAACAAGCTGAGAATCTTCTCCATTCTGTACCAGATACCACTGGCCTCTATATCAGTGCACACTCTGAGCACATCCATATACCCTGTCCATAACAGACATAAGCCGAGTCAAGACTCGAGAGAAAGAAATCTTGTGTTTTAGAGAGAGATTTGGGTTCTTTAAATCAAAATCGAAGAGCCTCTTGTATAATCTCCTTTTGTAAAATCTCTAGAGTGATGTGACAAAGCGGGGTAAAAAAGATGAAAACTAAAAGCTTTCATTCACATTTGAGAACACAAACTTTAAATTATGTGGTCTTGGATATTAGAATTTTCCTTTACTGTACCTTTGTTTTTCCCTCTTCCTACAACCATTTACATTGTATTCTAACATTAGTTCCAGTACCACTACCGAAGATGTATATAATTCTCCTTTTGGCTTCTATTTAGAGGTGATGTTCACATAAAGGAATTGAGAGGAGTTGGTAGAAAGGGAAAAATAGCTCCAGAATCTTTCAAAAAAATCTACGACCATATAACTATTTCTCCGACTTCCTTCATTTTATTGAATGAAATTCCCTCATTCCCATTATATCTGAACTCAAATCGGTAGTCACGATATCCATGCTGACGCTACTAACAAATGCATGAGTTAGTGAAGATAACATTCCATAGCTGAGTTTTCGCTGTGTCTCATTGTGTTCTTTCCACGAAAGTTTTTCTACCTCGTAGAGTCCTTAATGCAAATGAGATGCTCATATATGGAACACTTTCCTTTAGTTTTGGTGGCTAAACTTATGAAATTCATTTGGTAGTAATGGGATAGAGAGTCAACATTAGCCTATTCCAAACAAAATATATACGAAGTATTTATGCAATACAAATGAAACATCAAAGGTTCTCTCAGCATACTTTTACTCCCATCTACAACTATCATAATGGCTGTGACCGGATTAAATTTTCATTTTTCCAATTCTTAGACCAAAAGGAATGGTTGAAACAAATCCAAGTACATTTTTGCAAACATTTCAGTTTACCCGCTACTCTCTCTCTCTCTCTTATAGCCTCAAACACCAAATAAGTAAGTGAAAAAGCTTAAAACTTTTATGTACCTCATAAAGTGCAGCAAGGAAGAGATCAATTCAAGAGTGAACTAGAGATCCATAAGAACTAATCTACAAATAAATAACTATTAATATAGGTATTTACGGTGCCACATTAAACTCATTCCTCTCGAATTAATTTATGTCTACTCAAAGGTATTGAGAAAAATGTTAGATAATGAGTCTAAAGATCACATGTATTTGAGCCTCTAACCTGGGATGTAATCTGTAGGTACATATAGTAACTCTGTGTTGTCTCACCAATCCCATCAGTGCCTTAATCTTGAAATATAAACCTGAGAATGATCACACACTACGTAACTAAGCTCAAAATTAACGAGATTGAGTTAGCTAAACAATCAAAACTGTGGTCAATAATAAATGCCGGAGTTATACCTAGGGGTTGAAAAACCTAAGTTCTAAACACAATCTTAGAAATAAATTTCTACACTCTAACACATACAAGAATTGAAATCTTGCTATTAAATTGGTAGTACCATGACTCGTGTCTCTATTTAGCTAGAGATAGAAACAGGGATAGTGACTAATTGCACTTTTTTCATCTCTAACATATGACCAGTTTATTTGTTCCACCAATTATTTGCATCTTGATCATAGGCAACCTTCCAGAGCTCAAAATTTGATGAGACAAAATTGTAGAGAATATTGTGCACTTCTTTTTTCAAGTTATTACATGCATGTACTTACTCCCGAGTTTTATTCTTGTAAATGCCTCCACTTTAATGCTATAAATTCTAGAATGCAATTATGAGTGTACACAAGTTTTGCATTTCAAACATCCAGACGATATCACTCAAATATTCCTTGACGATTTATACTTCAGGACTACTTGGAATGAAAACTCTGTAGATTATATGCTACTATAAACATGTCAACTCATAAGATAGAGTTATAATTTTTTCTTATCATATTTCCCCCTTGTTTTATAGGCTTTCTTTCCCTTCGAGCGGTGAGAGTGGTTCTTATCATCAATGTTAATTCCATCCACCCCAGATAAACATCTATCACAATAGAAAACTCATATACTACTCAGTTTTATAGGAATGGTGACATAGGATTTTTTTTCTCAAATGAGAATGTAAGTATTAGAAAGGAACAACTATCCGATGTTTACTATTATCGATACAAAACCTAAATATCAAAGGATAATGTTTACAGCAGTACACTACATTATATCAATACCAAAAGGAAACCTGCGGAGGCTCGAAATCGGCATTGATGACTGGTTCGGAGGCACTCATGTCTAGGGCGCCCAATTGTTACTTCAACCTAGATGAGAAGAGATGGCACACAACCCAGATCAAAAATTGAAAGCAAATTCAGTACTTCGAAAAAATGAAGACGACCTTAATCTCCAAATTAAATGAATGCAAAAATGAAAAGAAAGAAGATAAAGTTCGCAAATAAAATTTGAGTCACTGGAACCAAATATATGGAAAATCACCATCCTTCATCCCAAGAAGTACCATTAGTTGTCCAAGTCAAAAGACAGAAACATATTCAGTCAACACTCCAAATATCAGTACGAGTGTGCGATTCTTCTAATGCCCCTATAATGTGACCAAACTCTCCTTTTGCAAAAGAACAAATTGTACTCTTGAAGAAATTTCATTCAAGTTCCTAAATTTTGAATAGCATCCTAAAAAAAATGCAAATATATTGGAAAGATGCAAAAAGAAAACACCAGATCACATAAGTATAAGAGCATACCTAGGTATTCTAGGTTGCTTAATTGATTGATGGCTGCCTCTCCAATCGATCCCTCCAGCTTCAGAACCCTTAGTACACCAGCAGCTATGTGACCCATTGAATCAACTTAAGACTTGCACGTGGATCAAAAAAAAAAAAAAAAAACTTAAGACTTGCACAGACAAGCAAAGTGTTGCAGCTCATCCTATCAGAACCGCCTCAATCTACCGAAAAACACTTATTACCACGTGTAATCATAAGTGACAACAGTAAAATAGTTGCAACTTTTATTTTTTTTACCGGTTGATTAACAGAGACTTTGAAGTTTTCCCCCATCCACTTCACCATCTCCAAATTGACATCGTCTTGAGATATTACTATGCTAGATTCCAAATTTATCCCACCAAATGAGTCAACAGCCTCTTTGGGTCCTTTTAGAGGTAATCCGTCCTAAAGGATACGCTTTTGTGCCAGGGGCTTTAAGATCTGTAGACCTTCCACACCAACCTGCACAAATTTTTCCCACTTGTCGTCTTGTAGGAAAATGGGAAGTAATATGGCTATTAGAAAACGCTCATCAGATACAACCAATTACAAGGAATACAACAATTAAGTTGGATTTAATTCACACCACAAGCTGCAGAACTAAGTTTAATAATAGGACTATAAGTTATGAAACAAACCATTATGGTACCCAGAGACCCAACCAAATATCCACTCTTAAAGCACGAGTTAACACAACAGAAACCAACATTATACTTCTCGGGAATAAGCCACAGCATGTGAAGTTTCTAACTCAAAATTTATCCCACCAGATAAGTCAGCTACTGATGTGAAAAGTTGGTATTACCTCCGTAGCTTAATTGTTTGATCATAACATTCAACTCCAACGAATCTGGAAAGGAACCTGTTTCCAAATATATCCTTGAGCAGTTCAGATGTCCATTGTAACTAACCCTCATTCTCAGAAACATTAGGCTCAATAACTTGCGCTTTGCTTTGAGACAATATCCAATATCCTAAGATTGGAGCTTTAGTATGCTAATGTCACAGGTTGTCAGGCCATCTCACTAAGACAATTCAAACAAAATCTTGGAGAAATATTTAGACGTTATTTGACTCAATAAGAAGGGAAGTAAAACCTACGACCATACAACAAATGATACTCCCTCCGTCCCAATTTGTTTGTCCATTCTAGAAAATCCAACTTATTAAGGGAGCATAATCATTGCACTTTTTGAACTTGAACTTTCCAAAGAATGCCCTTCAAGTGAAATTGAACTTGTTATATCAATTCAAAAAGCAAGGGCAAAGTAGGAATCTCATAGGATTTTTTCAATTGATTTGTCAAACTAGACAAACAATTTGGGACACTACAAAGTCAAAAAGGAGACAAACAAAATGGGACAGAGGGAGTATCACATTCAATGCTCTATCACTTCCTATTGACAACAATTAAAACGGAATATCGAAAGCTTCCCCACCGTCACCAATTCAACAGGGTAGTTACGTAGTTGATGTGATTTTTCTTTTTACAGTCACCACATGCTATGGGCTACGTTTTGCTTTCATTGGCAAAATTTCAAAAGTTGTATGCCAGTACCTCTCTTCTCTACCAAGACCTTCGTCATTGTGTAATCATTGCCCTTCTACATTGTTCTGTGCCCCTTCAAGCGCAAATAACCGATCTTTCAATCCTATGGTTAAGTCCACATCATTAGGATAGTTTTTGCCACAGAACCAACCAATAAACCAACTCACTCTCCATAAAAGTAAAAACACTCAACCCAACTTAAACAAAATCTTGGAGGAATATTTAGATGTTATTTGACTCAATAAGAAGGGAAGTAATCTACGACCAGTATATGGTAAACGAGATCATATTCAATGCTCTATCACTTCCTATTGACAACACTTAAAACGGAATATCAGAAAGCTTCCTCACCATTACTAATTCAATAGGGTAGTTGCGTAGTCGATGTGGTTTTTCTTTTTACAGTCACCACAGGCTTTCGGCTACTCTTTGCTTTCATTCGCAAAATTTCAAAAGTTGTATGCCAGCACCTCTCTTCTCTGCCAAGACCTTCGTCATTGTATAATCACTGCCCTTCTGCATTGTTCTGTGCCCCTTAAGCGCAAATAACCGATCTTTCAATGCTATGGTTAAGTCCACATCAAAGAGACTATTGTAGAGTCTTTTTGCTGTGTTCAACATAAAAAATGTCCGAAAATACGCTGCAAAAATCAGTTTAAGTTTAGGTGATTAAATCATCAAATCAAGTTAATAAAAGATCTCTAATGATGGCCTGAAAGAAGAGGAGGTGAATGAATAACTATGCTGAAGATGGATTCCTTGTTGAAAAAACATTTACAATACATGAGAACTATCATGAAGACTACATTATTACCAGTCCATCTGTATTATTGAAGTAATGCCTCCATAGCGGCCTTAATTTCTCTTCGCCTCCTACATCCCACACTGTGAGCCTACATTCTTATACTGCACTTTCTCCACATTATAGAAACACAAATCATGTGATGCTTGGAATAGAATAGAAGATATACAAAAATGATTTGCGTGTGTGCCAAAGCAGCAGCCCACAGAACTATATTGTGGCACATTCAACATATGAGCAGACCCACAAGTGCCTAAACTGAATAGGAAATGGTTTTGGATAACAAAGACACTGGCAAGGGCGTAGACGAAAACAAATACTGACCTATTGCACTCCATACAAACTTTTTTCCAGTTGAGCTTACATAAACTAATTGGCATGAGCAGTCTGACTAAAGTTTGTATGAAACCACCATCAACCTATGCTAGCAATAGGGCAGGCATTGCCAAAACACGAAGGGAAAAGCCAGAATTACTTTGATGGACAAATACAGGAATGACAAATGACAAAATTCTACATTCACAGATACTGCAAAATTCTACACTAAAGGCAATAAATGTTGTAATGCTAAATGGCCAATTATAACAGTGATTTACAGAGTTTCCATATTCCACAGATCTCGTAGAAAAGTCGACTCAATTGTTAAGTCCGTTAATATTTTTTCATTAATAGCAAATTGCAATGGACGAGTATATGTACATAATCCACTACATCTAAGCTGGCATATAACAAGCTAGACTTCTAGTATGCGGGAGAGATTCATTCTCTTATGATTTTTCACCAAATAGTTTCTTCATATACTTCCATTTTATAAACCTTGAAAGACAAAACTCAAATTCTTCTATATATTTTTACGGAAGTTTTGAGGTATCTGTCAATGAAATACAAGGACCTTGCTTGTTCTTTCTCTGAGTCTATTACCTAGTTAGGAAAACTTCTTTTCTGACTACAATGATGAACCAAACCGTTTCGTTAAATGAATGGGACACCTAAAGAAGCAATAATCAGGTCAGGCATGAAACAAGTTCACTAGATTGAACACCATAATCTATACAGCAACTCGAAAAATACTACAACTGTAACAGACTTCTTACTTTTGGGTTTGGGTTCTCTAAATCCATCCAATCTATTGCCCACTACTCTCTCTGTGATCTCATTATCACTCACTGATAAGTATCTCAAATATACTGATACATACATTTGTTTGTTTCCCTTAGGTACCCATAATGTTCAAATAAATGTGGAAGTTCCTCGATCCTTTTTAGTTTGATATACTTTCTTGGGCTTAATATCGATACATAAAGTTCCAACAATTAGTTATCTAACAGGGATTAGTGCTCTCTGTTGTCACAAGTTATATGGGTTCAAGTAGTCACTTTGTTATCTGTCATTCTGTACTCTATTGTGCTTGTGCTTGTGTTTGTGCGCACACTTTAAATTAACATGTTTGTCTCTCCATGTGCAAGATAGAGTCACATGCGAGGGGATGTACAAGCATATACAAAATTGGGTCAATTTACGTACAGTTTATGATTTGGGGACCATGATATGACCTACCAATCCCAACTATGTATAATAAACAATACGTATTTGTAGGTGTCCTTCAGCTTTTATAGGGTTATGTCCTCTTTGCAAATATGTTTTCCAGTGAAGCTGTTTATAAGAGTTTGTGGACTCTTGACCCAAAAGGGGATTTGGTCACTGTGTCTTGATCCAAGGTGGCTTATTTTAAGAATTAAGATTACATCCTATGGAAGATTCTTACACCATCAATACTTGATTAGAAATATGCACACCGTTTTTAAAGAATCTTACATGCAAGGTGGGGGAAGAAGTAATCACTTGGTTGTTTAGCATTGTTGACTACAGAGGTTTGTGATCTTTGTTCTAGCAACAATTAAGTCAAGTCACTTCACATTCTCTCAATAGTTTACACACTTATGCTAACAAAACCACACTAAAAAACTATTTCTCATGTTTCTATTGAGGATGCGTATATTAGTTTCAACAGAGGTTTGCTCTTTAATAAATTGTACACCACTGTCTTTTCAATTACACGGTGTTCATTAAACTTAGGCAATGCCTCTTTGGAGCCATTTGGAGAAAAAAGTACTCTATAAATGCAAATGCAAATGTAAACGTAATAGTAATACATACGGATGCCAACGTTGAGATTTCACAATTAGAGTTTTGAATGTGAGGTAAATTCAGGAGCCAAATCCAGCTCAAATGTGGACTAGGAGTTAACTGACTTTATTTTCCTAACTAATCAGATTGGATTTTGTATTGAGTATAGAATGGTTCACATTGGAAACTAAGTTTACCCATCCAAGTAATCATATATGTAGGAAACTAGAATACTATGAATCTAAACCTAAGTCACATATTCTCTTTAAACCCAATGATCAAATTTCACTTATCCAGGTTACACGAACATAGCATTGAGACCACATTTTAAAATACTGGTAATTTTTTTTTCAATGTGAAGTGTTCTACCAATTGTTCAACCAAATCATTTTGGTACATGTGTCAACAAAAGTTGGAAAAGACTTTTATCACCCCACTATAAGTTCGAACAAAACCAAAGCTCCAAGGTCACAGATAAACATTTACTCACTACTTGCAAAGGCAAATGTAACGCCTTAAAACTATTTCCAAAAGAAAGAATGGCTAAATAACTAGACTAACAAATACGACACGACACAATACAATACGGACACATCATGACATGACAGACAGACACGACACAAATAAAGGGACACAGACAGACATGACACAGATACCTTCACAAATTAGGATGCGGAAATGTTGTGGCCACGTCGAATAAAAGATCAAAAATATTATTGGTACTAGATTAGAATAAAACCCACTATGGGAATAACATTATAAAGATACAAACAAACGGTTACTATATGAGAGTTCTTGAACTAAACACCCATGGAAATGTTGACTCTATGCCTACTTTTGAAATTCACATTTTAAACACCTAATGTGAACTTAGCGTGTCCCAAGAATGTCCCGAATGTGTCTTAAATGTGTTCTACAAATTTTTCCAGCGTCTCCAAGAGTGTCTACAACTTGTCTGACTAGGAGATATAACAAAATATTGGACAGGAATTTAGGCATGTCCGACACGTGTTCGGAGAGTATATGGCCGTGTTTGGGTCTGACACATGACATACACAAGTATGCAACCCAACATGTTTGTGCTTCTCAGTAACTAGATACCACCGAATCATGCAGAAAGTCTTTTGGTTATGAATCAGCTTAAGGGCAGATAAAAGTCTACTTATTGCCTATTTGCCTTTGTTAATGGTTTGAAATATTGCAGCCATAAAAAAATGCAACTCCAATGGTGTGTGTAAGCATGCAACCCATATTATCATAATTTTCAAGTGTGAAGGTGCACGTGTCCATGAGGCATGAGAGAGCGATGGTCATGGTTGAAGTTTCAAAAAGAGGTATTCAAGCTAGAATGATGACTTGTAGGCCAGAATAACTGTGTCAGTATGCAACCCATGGTTGCTCTAAGATGTGCCATGGTGCGATAAAACTTGTAGCTACCAACAATGTTGTGGGTGAGATGAAACTCTGTTAGGAGCTCTACTTCCCTTGTTTGATTGCAAATAAAAAAATGAAAAACTAGAATTCTTCTAATTGTCAAACTATTCACCAGGCACTATAAAGACTTGCACATCTCAACCAATATCCAAATGTCACTGCAATGGTTCTTCACTTTTTTGTGTCAAGATTGACCGCTCCACATACTCACAATTACTTCAGTAGTAGTTTGAGTCCTCAAACCTGTGGTGGCAATTTCAAATAAAAAGGTCGTACCCACGACATAAGGCTCCTACTTAACAGTAGGTTTTGGGAGAGGCAATAGATAGGAAGTTTTCCATTGCTTTTTTCTTATTTGGAGAGTACTTCCCATGACATGAACTTGCTCCAGCAGATAAAAGTTGCCATCATACTGGGCAAAACTTCTACTGCGAAACAAACAATCAATAGAACCTCTTTTTGAACAGCCTAGAATCCTCTGCGTAATTCACAAACTGACAAGAAATTAATACATGAGTTACCATTTTCCGGAATTAAGACTGACTTATGATAAGCCCTCAACATATGTTTTACGATCCTAAGGAGCTCTTATCAGGAAGACTGACGATAATCTCACGTAATAAATGACAACAGAATACAATAGATTTCTAACTAGAAATAAGACATCAAGGTCCTCTTAGCAGGACCATCTCACCTATTATAGAAGCTTTTCATTCAGATATCATCTGAGTGAAAGTTCCTTATTCTATAGTAGTACAGATATATTTAACGACAACCCCATCAACAATGTGTGCACTTTTTTCCTAGAAGTCACTTACATACTGATCCTTGAGCCCATTATGAAAGATTTCAAACAAAGATGAGTTCTTTCTTTAGATATGATAGAACATCACAATTACCAACTGAATATGCGCCGTTAGATTTTAACATCATACAAGCTGCTCTAACTCATCACAGGGTTAAAAGATCATCATATAAGCTGGTCTGCAACACTGTAAACTACCTCTTATAGGACAATGTGTGGCTATCGTAGCTGTTCATAACTTCATAAAACATACTATCGGTAAAGTAGTTCAAACCTTTTACAATTTACAAGTATATTGGAGCACTATCACATGATATTAGTTGTAAACGACTCAGATTTCCGTAAAAGCTTAGACCTTATTTACCCATCCACCCACATGCATGCTCACATGGACGGACACATAATTTGAGGCTCATCAAACGATTCAGATTTGCATAAAAGCATGCAACTCATTCCTAAATTTATCCACATGCATGCTCACTTCTATTAATTCACAATTTGACATAAATTACGCACTTCGTGGAATGCACTGTCTTTTAGACGCATCTACTTATATTAAAGACAACGTGTACCTGTTTCAACCTAGAGAACAGCTCATCAAATCAATCTAGAGTCCTAGACATGTTGATTGAGTATCTGAGGTTAACATTGAATCCACCTTTTGCACTTGATAGTTCTGGCAAAGGGAGGCAGCAATGCTGAGGCAACAACTGCAGAACCTGCAAGAGAATCACCGATAAATCTTTATGCTCTGATCTTTATCTGTAACTGGAGATATCATTGTCCCTTTTCTTTTCGATACCTACAAGGCCACACAATGTAAACAACCACATCCCACCACGCACTTGAAACAGTTTTTGCAAAATTAATTCCGTTATAGGTAAGGTATATCGAGCAATCGTGGGAAAGGAGACTCAAGTCAACATCTCAAATAACGAATTCCTATCGAGAAAAAATGTGTCAAAACTTCTTTAGTAATTACATGAGAAGAAAAAATGTGTCAAAATGTGTTATTTGCTCGTAATGTTTTCATGTGATTGACAAGCACACTGAAGGGCCTACGTTTGTTTGTTCATCATGTAGCGGTAACTTTAGACCTAATTCTTATCCTGTGTGTATTTTTCTTCATCAACAGAGTCATAGTCAAACATCTGAAAGGTTACTTTAGACTCATCCTGTATGTATTTTTCTTGATCAACAGAATCATACTAACACATCAGACATCTGAAACAGCAACATTGCACCTAAGTTATGACTAAGCGGCCATGCTGAATACCAAAATCAAACCCTGAAGCCCAACTCCTCAGCATAAATTCTCAATTACCAGCAAAACCTTATCGCATCTTGCCTAGCTTGAGATATCTGAGTTAAATAGTTTGCTACTTCAGTTCAAAAATAGGGCCAAGAGTGGTCGGGTCTCCAACTTCCACGTTCATAGTGGGATCTCAATCCCGACATCCAGACCCGTTCCCTCTCATGTAATACTGAAGTTCTTACAAACAACCAAAAAAATTGCAAAACAAGAACCCCACTGATTAAAAGGAAGTCGTTAAGAGGGAAAAAAATATCATTGAAATATAGTCAATGCAAAAAGCTTCTAATTGCCTTTTATGAACTACAACAAAAATAGTCATGACTGTAATTTACATGCCATGCAAATGCATTGGGACTAAGTACCACATCACATTTCCAGTCAAACCCACCTACGCGAGGAACAAAAAATGGGAAATTGACCAATATGAGCTAGCCAAAAATCGGCTCGCCTTAATATGTAGAGTTCATCCTTAAGTAGACCAGATTTTGGGCTAAAGATAGAGACAAACTTCTTGCAGGCATTGAAGATTTAACCAACTAAAACTTGAAATAATAAGCAGCCACTATTATCTCATAGATGCACCTCTGTTGTGTATAATAAATAATGGCAGGGTATGCAAATTCATACTATATTTGCTCTTGACTGTTACAGGCAACTGATGGGAGAAGAGCTGTCTGGTTTAAATGTCAATGAATTACATAATTTGGAAAAACCAATTGGAAATGAGTCTTAAAGGTGTTCGTTCAAGAAAGGTCTGAAACTTCCATACCCTATGCAAATAGTTATCTGATGATCTGTTACATACATCCACAGCTGGATTATCCCAACACTTCTAATTTTATAGGACCAAACATTGATTGATGAAATTCAAAAACTTAACCTAAAGGTCTATTCTAATAACTTGGCCACTAAAAGTGCTTTAGTCTCGAACAGTTTCACCTTTGCTAGCTTAATTTGATGGAATTTGTTGCAGGGAAACCTCATTCACCATGTAAATGTGGAGCTGTATAAGAAGGTAAACCTACTTCGTCATGAAAAAAAAGAGTTATGTAGGAAGGTATTCAGATAGACAACTAATAGAAGCTTTAGTGTAATATAGAGTACTCTCTTTCCCGCGAACTTATCTTAAGAAGCAAAAAGCGTTGAATTGTTACCCTTAGAGCAAGCGTTTCGCGCATTCCTCCAGGTCTATGGAACAAGGGAGATAATTGGAGGAAATAGAAATTCTCTTCTCAGAAGCAGTTTAAGCATTGGAGAGGATGTGCATGTACCAGTCCATCTTCATCTTCGCCAGCCACAGCAACAAAACTATGAAATGCCAGCAAGAGCTACAAATCTGGGGTAAAAACCGTGCAATTTAGTATCTCTTCTAAATGAATTCAAATTATTTTGATCCCAATTTCTCTTTGCGACAATGTGGCAGACTACAACTGCATTAGAGAAGATGGATCGACCATTGGATGCACATAGTTGATCACTTATCAGCAAAAGGCTACAATGGCTACAACTTATTCTTCCATTAGGGAGAAGTGGTATAAAAACCACAAATCAGCACGCAGAAAAACTTGATTCAACGTTATCAATGAAATAATGAAATCAGCACGAGAATGTGTGAGGTAAGGAAAGAAAACAGCTATGTAAGTAAAGTTGAGACGACAAACAATAAGGAAAGGCTAAAAGCACTGCATGTGATAGGTGATTTTTAGCTTCTCAATGAAATAATGAAATCAGCACGAGAATGTGTGAGGTAAGGAAAGAAAACAGCTATGTAAGTAAAGTTGAGACGACAAACAATAAGGAAAGGCTAAAAGCACTGCATGTGATAGGTGATTTTTAGCTTCTTAATATATTTATCACCTGAGATGGACAACTGATTATAACTATTTTGTTCACTTTGTGAAAATTGTGGTAAGAAGTACATATTGATTTGGATGAACATAATACCGCCGCCAATTGATTCCATTGGTGATAAAATAGCTGATGCCAACTCAGTAGTGCTACTGAAACCACTAGTATTGTTCGTGCATGTTCTGTTGCCAAGAGAGAAATACGTGGTCAATCTAGCCCGTCACGCTTGCTAATATATTTTAGAAACTTCATGTCATTAAAAAAAGAGGTTTAGAAGCCAACGATACAATCAACAGAAATCAAGAAGCATTTCATGTAGTCTAAATCTGTGCAACCCAAAAGGACAAGATGTGTAGAAGCCAAAAGATTATTATATCTCCCTCCATTCAACCAAAAAAAAAGCCATGTCAACAATAGATGCATTTTTCATTCAGCTACTTGTGAAAAGGGAAAAAGTCACGTGTAGTCTTCGAACAAAAGCAGTTCTGTCGTCACATGTTTTACATTGTGATAATAGGTGCCTGCAAACATATAAGCAGGAGGACGCCAATACTGATTACTATAGTAAAATAAATATACAGAACTAAAGCTGCAAACAAGTTATAGACAAAAGATGCAGGTACTAGACAAGCTGATTTTCAGTATGTGCCAATGGATAAAATTTGATAGATACGGTTGTAAGTGCAAGCTTACCCTACCAATCTTATGATAAGAAAGGAGTACTGAAGTGTAACTGAAACTGTAAATCAATAGAATCTATCAAACTTGCAGCAAGCTGCCATAAAGTTCAATAAGAATGGATTAGCTAAAAATGAATAGTCATGCCATAAGATGTCATTCCCCAAAAATGGTTATTTGCCATCCCATAACCACAAAATCCTAGTCGATTGGAAAGGGATTCATTCACAAGATATGGAATAGGAAGGAGGCAAAACAAGTCAAAACTACCACAAAAATTCAGTGGATCCCTAACATCCGTAACATGACTAACTCTAGAAACAACATACCACTTTTTAACCTAGCAATGTAGATTCCAGAGCATTTTCAAAGCTATCATCTCCAAAAGCACTAGAACAAAGACATTAGCAAGCAATGCAAGACTAAGAAAAAAGGGAACTAGACATTTATGTGACCCTCCAAATCATATCGGGCCGCAAAAGAAAATGACAAGAATATGACTTGACTTAAGCTATATCCAATGCAAGACTAAGAAAAAGGGGAGCCAGACATTAGTCACCCTTGACCAAATCATATAGGGCTGTAACAGAAAATGAAAGAATATGACATGACTTAAGCTATAATCGAGATATTAGCACATGGAGGCTTCTTGAAAAATAGTACCACAATGTACAAGTTTAACAACCCATTTAGCTAGAAGGGAAGGATTGAAGGTGGTCAATTGATGTCATACTTCATTTTTTAAGTTTTGTGAAACTATATTTGCTTGACTTTTGTCAATTTCTTTCCTCAAATTACATTAGGGCAACAAAAGATAGAATAAAAAGAGTTAGCAATGGAATTTTGTTGCAATCAATGGGAAATTGCATCTAAACAAGGAGGCAAATCAGTTTATGAAGAACATAAAGGGAGAAGGAAAACAATATACCTATGCTACGACCCATATTCCCAATACATTAGCACAAAACAAAGCTAGAAGGTAGCAAATAAGCAAGGAGCGATACACAAACCTCCATCTCTTTGCCAGCTAAAAAATACGTGTGTACAATTCTAAGAATTTACGCATGGAAAGGCCATACAAGTTACAATTGCTTATTTTTCTCCAGGCTAAAGAAAGAAAAATGTAAATTCTATACACATGATGAGTCCATAGAATAAGAAGCATTAAATAAACAGTCATACCAGCGTGAAATTATGTGGCTTTGTTTGGTTACCCGTTTAGTTTTAGTTTTAGTTTTGTTTTCAATCATTACTCTATTTCTTTTTTCAATCATTACCCTATTTTTTCAATTATTACTTTCTCATCTCTCTCTATCTCTCTCCAATCATTACCCCTATCTTCAATCATTACTCTATTTCTCTCTCCACCCACTACCAAAACTAAACTAAACTAAACTCTCAACCAAACACAACGACAGTAGTCCGGGAGTACCTCCACGTGGTACTCCGGACCACTTTACAACCACACATTCATGTCGGATCTACCACTAAGAATAACTACTCCGTACCAACAGGCAGCAACTTTATTTGTCTCCATGCTAAAGACAGAAAATTACAACTACGGTACACATACATATTGTCTTATCACACACCAAAAGCCATTATCATGACATCTGCAAATGACATATAAAATCATCTAGCCAAAGAGTAAAGGGACCAGTAAAGCCATAACATAAGGTGAAAAGTTCAGTAGTTAGGCTCCGTTTGTTTTGACGGAAAATATTTTACCCATTTTCCCTTGTTTGGTTAGATAAATGACAAATAAAACATTTTTGGGCGTAAAATGATTTCCACTGTAAGGCGTAAAATAACTTACGCCCCGAATTGCCGTAAGTTGTTTTTGCAAACCCCCTCCGAGTCCCAACAGAAAATTTATGTCCGAGTTTGTGTCTCTACCATTCCTCCCCCTCTCTGTTTCTACTTCTCACTCTACATCTACGAGTGGAAGTTCTTTCTAAAATTTTGCCTCTATCTCGCTTGATTGTAAAAATTAAGAAGATTTTTAGTGCCGAGCGGGTACCACGTGGAGCCCGCTCGGCACATCCGGGCCGTCGTTTTAGATGGCTCGGATTTGGAGAAAGAAAGAGGAGAGAGAGTGTTGGGGGTGAGAGGAGAGAGTGTTTCAATCTGGGCCGTCCAATACACTTTTGGATGGCCCGGATGTGTTGCTTGGGCACCACGTCGGCCGGGTGATGTGGTACCAACCCACCCGGCACCCAAAATTTTTTCGTAAAAATTGATATTTTTTTTAATCTCAACCATCTTGAGGGGAATTTTTGTTCCAGTAAAGTAAATTTTTGTCAGGTGTTGCACCAAACACCGGAAAACAAAAGAAAAAAAGAATGTTTTCAGCAAAATCATTTTACATGGAAAATATTTTCTTCCGTAAACATTTTACATTAAAACAACCAGAGCCTTAATTAAAAACGTCAAGTTGAATGAAAGCTGAACGGACACAATATAGATTACTTTTGAACAGGCAAAAACATCAAGTTAAAGGAAAGCTGAACAATTATATAACACACTCTTAATAATGTACTTTTTAAACAGTTGATGTAAAGAACCACAAAGGGAAAACATTAATCCGCACCTGATAAAAGGAAGAATATCTACATCTGATCAAGGTTCTAAGAGACGCTAGACGCTCCCAAGTCGGCTGGGTACCGCCTAGCACCTAGGCAGGGACTAATTGGTCGCCTAGCACCTAGGCGGGGACTAGTCGGGCCGCCGCTTAATCGCCTAGGCATTGGACCCCCGCCTAGTGCCTAGGCGGGGACTTTTAGAACACTGATTTGATCAAACATCCACCTTCCTTCTCCCGTTGATCTGAAATCTTTCCAAAATTACATTACACCGTTGATCTTCACAATTTCTGAAAACAAATAACAGAATCCTAAGATAACGATATGAAAAAGTTGTAAGTAGTTCGTAGTTATATATAAGAGCATACGTGCCTGGTTACTCATTACCAGCGCAATGAATAGCGCGGAGTGCGTATTACCAGAACGGAAGCAATAGAGACAAGATCAGAGAGAATCGCGATACCGATACGAAGAAGTTGTAAGTTGTTTAAGGAACAAAGTTGTACGTACAGTTTTATAGCAATAGAAAGAAGTAACTGGTAAAAACATTGAAAAGATTTCGCCGCAAACACATTCTTTTACTTTTCCCCTTTTTTTCACGAGTTTTTCTCGACAACCAAACGCACAACACACGAAATCAAGAGCGGTTAATACATAAGAATGTGAGAAAAGAAATTACCAGCGCAAAAGGAACGCATTCGATCATCACTAGCTTTTCCCCCTTTCTCGAGGTTTTGTCGAGAACCAAACGGAGAATAGCGAGATCAAGAGCGTTCAATACAGAAGAATAATGTGCAAATTACCAACGCAATGCGTGGCGCCGTGTACGTAACTACGTGTTACCAGAGCGAAAGCGATCTGAGACGACATCAACGAGCGAGGATCACGCTAGATCGAGGATATGAAACGGGAGACAGAATCTGGATTCGAAATTACAATGAGAGAGAAAGCACAGGCGGAGATAAGAGAGAGAAAGAACCGTTGTGCTTCACAGGGGAGCGGGGACGTTTTGCGTTAAACCAAGGCGAGAGAGAGAGAGAGAAAGAGAGAGAGAGGAGACTTCCACAACAAGTATCTAGAACGATACGGGCGGGTGGGGTTTATTTGATTCGATTTTTAATATCTAGGGCTTTGGAATTTCTGTAGGGGAAACGGCTTTCTGTGGATTTCCCGGGGAATGGCTGCTGTTTCACCAGGGCAAGCAGGGGATTAAATTAGCAAAAATGCTAGGAACACAACTCCTCAAATACAACCTCTCATGTATGCGGTATGCGTGAAATCCACACGCATTAGTATGTGTGGACCCCACATGTGCGGAGAGGTTGTTTTTAAATTGTTGTGTATTTAGCACTTTTGTTAAATAGTTGAAGAAATTGGCGGGGTGAGTCGACTACTTGTGTCAGTGAGTGAGCCTTAGTTTTTGAGTCGTTTGGCCTTGAAATCTGATAGACCATGTTCGTTTTGTAATTTTGGGTGATGAGTAGAGAGATGTAGATAGAAAAACAAAAGTAATAATTAAAAGACAAAATGATAGCTTGGTGATTTAGAGCCCCGTTTGCCATGTGGTTCGAGTTCGGAAGCTCACGACAAGGTTCAATCTTTTGTCATTCTTATCTCATTTTTATAGATA
Source organism: Rhododendron henanense subsp. lingbaoense (assembly GCA_020567845.1). Lineage (NCBI taxonomy): Eukaryota > Viridiplantae > Streptophyta > Magnoliopsida > Ericales > Ericaceae > Rhododendron > Rhododendron henanense. Next base: position 29,192,999 of record CM036320.1, on the reverse strand, counting down.
GCTTATCCAATTGGAAACTTCATAGGTGTCCGATTCCAAACTTTCTAGGTGTTATTAATTACAGAGAAAAGATACATACACCAACTTTTGTATTAACAATTGTACAAACTCTCTCACATGATATATGTGGAACTTACATATGGGTGATGAGACTCACAAATCTCATATGAGAGAATTTGTACAATCATTAGTATAAGTGTTTGTGGTTGTAACAACCTTGAATTAATTAACTATTGTACGGCTAACTCATGTGAAGCTTTGTTCTGACTTTAATTGGATCTCTTGCTAATGGATGGTGTATTAATTTATTTTCTACGAAGTTAATTGATGTATGCATAACGTAACCCGGGTACCCTGAATGACTTTGAATTTGTACTTAGTTGGTACAAATACCAATCGAGAGCGAATGTAGCATTCTTAGTTAAAAATGTCTATAGACACAACTCTGAATACAGTTGTTTGAATATGCAAACTCATGTGCATCGAATGGTTCCAGATAAGATTGTGTTGATAAAATTTAGACCAATGTTGATGTTACTAATCAAATTAATTCTAAGCCAACACTAAATATTCCGTAACTAGTTAAAATAATTCGCAACATTTTATTCTGACAATTTACATAACCACTTGTAACTAATCAATATAATACATAGAAAATACCAAAAAAGTCAAAGCAAATAGACTGAAAAACGTAACCAATCGAACCATAAAAAATGTATAGCACATGAACCACAATATTCATAACTTTATTTTTCCACAGTACACACTTTTCGTAACTACGCCAAGAAAAAATGTACTATCAAAAATTGACTATTAACAAGTACAATTTTTGTAATTGAACATAAAAAAAGAAAAGGTGTTTTACTAAAACAAAGGGAGTGTTAGAATCAATTTTCGAAATAAAATTTCAAAATCAACTTTGACAGCCAAGTGCACGTCAACGTGAATCCCTAAAGGGGGGTCGATTATACACAACTTTATCCCGCGTGCAGAGACGGCTTACGGCTATTCTCTTTCCATCTTGATGTCTCTGAACAAAATACCGAGAAAATCGCGACAACATCGGGTTGTTTCTTGTGAGACAAACTAGCATCAAATATACCAAATGGGAGCTCTGTCCTTAGCTATCAGAGCCATTAAATTAGCTAGCCACTGGAGCTATTAGATTGCCTTGAAGAAGATGATTCAACTATCTCCGGAACCTGATCTAGCAAATGGTTCATGTCATCTGGAAAATCAATCTTGGCTCGGTTCGTCTTTCCACCCACAACAACTGTTGTTCTGTCTTGTAAGGCCCATATCTTTCAGTTGATCGAAGGAGGGGCGAGACGCAAAAGTTAACATATGACAAACCATAGATCAGACACATCAGTTTAGCAGTACTATTTTTTAGCGAAAAATCAACAGACAATGCCTAGCATACCAAATTGACCATCACAACAAATAAGAAGCTGGGAAAAGAAAGAAGAGACAAATAGATTTTCTAACACTAGTTACCACAGCAATACAAATATCTATCATAAACATCTTTCCATTAGTAAAGATTTTGAATCATTCTAATAACGGCATAGTATTTATATTCTGTGGAATCATACTAATGTCCAAGGCATTAGAAGAAAAAATGGATAATAAGCTAATTCGGAGTACTATGTATAAATAATTCAAATTTCAAGTCTCCGTATACAATTTTCAAGTTTTGAACCATATATGACAACCAAACGGTATCTCAGAAGCATAAACTTTACCTGTGAATGAGACAGAAAACTGATGCAAGTTGTGAGCATTAAAATCCAAAGCCAGCATAAACAACGGGCACCCCTGGATCAGTCTGATTTCAACAAAAAGAAAGACCCTAGTTTCACCATTGTGAGAAAGTATGGAAAGTGGAAACATTTAGATAAAGGCAGTTAAAAAGCTTTGATGATATCTTTTCGAATACAAATACTTTATCCATTACCTTCAAGTCAAGGCCTGTACTACCAATCGCATCCACAATGACAATTTTATTGCCATCGATGTCAATTGGAAGTTTAGAGTTCGGCCGACGAATTCCAGCAAGTTTTCCTTCAAGATCATAGAGAACAATTGATTGCAGGTCACGAGCAAGCATTGATCTGAAAGTTAGAAGAAAGGAGACACATGTCAAGGAAACTAGGAAAAAAGAATAGAAAGGCAGATTTTCAGGGACAACAAATTCTAACAAGCACGGTGCCTCCTAAAGAGGACAAAAATGAAACGATGTTTCCATATTGTGTGTCAGTATGTGCAATACGACACGAAGTAAGCAATTATTGAATCAGTTTCAATTGTCATCCGAGACTCTAACTTTTAGTTAATGGAAGATACACAAAGCTGAACAACAGATTAGACCCAGAAAAGTGCCAATGGGAAAAGTGAGAGCTGAGAAACTTACACCAAAATTCCTTCGCATATAAAGTTTGTTAACTGTGAACTACCACTAAAATTCTGAACATGTTGATCAAACTCAAAATGTAACAGGACAAAGAAGAAGAGGACAAGCACAACAGCTCAGGTAGACGATAGAAAGTGTGCAAGAAAAGGCAACTTGTGAATTAAATTTTTTGGTTAAATTCCATGAATACACCCTCATTTATTCACTTTTCTCACACATACCTCCTCAACTTTAAAAGCACCCAAACTGACCCCCTCATCTATAAATGTTACCCAATTGGAACCCTTCTATTATTACATGACCTTTGTTGTTATGGAAAATATCATTGGTTTAGCCATTTTTCAGACGAAACTGCCCTTGAACACCACTATATACATAGTGCTGGTGTTCACAACACCTCAATCCTCTCTCTATGCGAGAGAGGGAGAGTGTGTGTGTGAGCGAGAGATGGGGAAACGACGAGAGAGAGGATAGAGAGAGGGTTGAGGTGTCATGAACACCAGCACTATGTGTATAATAGTGTTCAAGGGCATCTTCGTCTGAAAAATGCTCAAACCAGTGACATTGACCCTAGCGACAAACAGCCATGCAACTGAAGGGTTCTAGTTGGGTAACATTTATAGTTCCAGTTGGGTAACATTTATAGATGAGGGGGTCAGTTCGGGTGCTTTTAAAATTGAGGGAGTGTGTATGAGAAAGGTGAGTAGATGAGGGGGTGTCCGTGAAATTTAACCTAAATTTTACGATATCCCCAAGTGGCTACCAAACTTCCTATTTCTACCTACAGAAATTGTATTGAAAACAGAAGACAAAGTGACCAAGAAACCACAATCTACTAGGGAAGTTAAGTTGAAGACATTATATTTTACTAAACGATACATACATTCCCTTGACATCAGGAGAATCAGGACTTCCAAATTGATTTTAGTGGTGCCACAGCCAAATTGAAAGGCCCTTCATCATCCTTCATTATTTACAGAGCTGAGAGGCTCCAATCTGTCTGGTATATGGTGAACCCACCATACCTTAGCGGGTCATTTACGCTAATTGTTTTCCTCATTACTTCTTTCCCCTCAAGGTCTAGTAGTGAGAGATCAGAGTGAAACTGTCGAACCTATAACACAATTGAGTAGAACAAAAAAAAAGTTGATTTTTAATAGGATATCTAATGAATTGAAGTATCAAAGTTGAGCATCATATGACTGTTACGGCTTTCAAAAGTGCTCCCTCATTCCAATGGTCCATTTATTTCAGTGGAGGGACGAAACATCGCCAATTGAAAATGATTTCCACTAAAACGGTTACCATGAAAATTATGGTGCTAGTTACTATGGTAGTGATGGGAGTGGGGGACGGAGCTGCCTCTGGCCAGGGTGTTGGCTGTATTTGAGTGCTAGTGGTCTGGTTGTACTGCTGGTCTGAAAAAATGTTTTCCGCAAAAAAACAACTCAGTTTTTGTTGACCACAAAATATCCTCTGGTTGACTTTTGTTTTCCATTGCACCAGACACCGGAAAATACAAATAATATTTTCCTTGAAACAAACAAAGCATAAGATGAACGAAACTCTCGCTTTTCCTCTTTTCTTTGGTCATGACTCCCTTAAAGCCGTTAGGCAGATGAGTTCCTGACCATCAGGAATTATTTGATCCAAATGGCATACGCGAGCTCGCGCGCGCGCGCACACACACATATATATAAGGAGAGAGAGAGAGAGAAGGAGAGAGAGAGAGAGACCTCTCCACTATCATAGTAGTCCATGAAGAATCCGTTGATGTGAACTTCTGTATTGAAAGCTTCTGTAGGAAAAGAGAAAACCAACTAGGTCCCAACACATCTCCGACAATGAAGTTTAGACCCTGAGGAACAGTAACTGAACCTTTGAAGCTCCCGGCAGCACTCAGAGTTCCGCCCACCATTATTAGCAGCATGGCTAAATGCACGCCAATTGGAGCAAACCGACCAGCCAGCCCCTTGAAGGCGTATAAAGACGGGGCAAAACGCTGAAAGCTGGTAAACCAGCAGAAAGGATGAAAATGTCATTTCTGGGTGTTATTTGGTAAGCATATACCAGAAATATTCAAAAATTATAGAGAAGACAAAATTGGAAGTACAACAAATGCTTACACACATGAAGTAAATATTATCTTAGTGCATAAAAAAGCCTAATAATTAACAATAAGTCTAGGTACACTCCTACTGACCACTCATTTCTCACATATGTATGGGGCCCATTCCACAATTAAATGTGTGGGGCTGACACATATCTGAGAGAGGAGTGGTCGGTAGAAGTGTATGTGAAGTGTGTGTGTCGATTGATTCACTGACTTGTAGAGTGGAACAAGTATGAAACGAAAAATTGTCAAATAATGTCAAATAAATTCCTAAGCTGAGTTGATACAACTTTTGTTTAGCTATGTGTCTCTATGTTTTGTTGTGTTCTTTACTTCGCCATATTCTGGTGTTTTTGGAAACACTGGGATTTCGTTATTCTACTACTGTTACATGTTGATCTATTAAGAAACGGATACGCTTTAGCCCTTTTGAAGGAAACAAATGGAAATTTTGTTCCTTGACTTGAAGTCCAGGATTATATGAAGAAGTATCAAAACAAACCCATCATGAGGTTGAAATGATCCAATTTAGTCTCTTTAACTTGGAATTACATTACTCTCTCACTGTCTGATATACAATATAAATCAGTCGATGTCAATTAATTTCTTTCCTACTTGCAGTCTTAAATAGGTGCTAGTTAATACTAGTACTTTAGACGTTCCTCATCAGAAGATGATACAATGTTGCTCCATAGATGGGATAGCAAAAATTCCATCACTTTCGATACAGGCAATCCCACCCCCTGTAATAGACAACATTCCACACTATAAACTTCATCACAGAGAGATTGAATACTTTAACTATCATCACCAATTACTATCCAAAGAGGGAAAGAAAAGGAAACAATTAAGGAAAAAAGGGTAAATGTCATACCTTGTATCCAGATCCCATCAAAATGACACCTAAATCCTGAATTGATGCTCTGGGTAGAGTTTCCGCAAACTCCTGCTTGCTGATGTACTCTGCTGAGTGTGAGAAAGACCATCTGCAGATAGAGTTTGAAAATTCATTCCGGTGGAGTAAAAGCTCCTCCAAACATTTGCAGCTAAAAAGGGCAATCGATTTTCAGATAACCCAACCAGACCTCTTGCTACCTTAACCAGGGGGATCTGCGTTGTATATGTGCAAGCCATGAGAGATACTGCCAGGAGAGCTAACAGTGAGAGAAACAGTGGACAAGAGAACATATGGTCGAATCCAAGGGCGAAAATCCATCTCCAGGTGAAACCCGGATCCTCGCCTTGCTCGATAATGGTTCCTGAAGAGTCATTGTATTAATGATAATGCATTTGAGAATATAGTGGAATACAGAAAATGCAACGAGACTAAAGAATCTTGATGACAAGGTGGACCTCATGGAAGCCTATAATGGAAAGCAAGATCTGTAAATCAACTTTAAGGTTATGCTAGACCACAGGGGACGATATCAAACCAGAACCCCGGAAATTAGGTTTCTTATTCCAATCCACTCCACCAAGGGGATACGAAGAAGAGAACAACCACTAGGAACTCTGCAAACAGGAAAAGAAGATATCTTATGATGCCAAACTCGATCATCTTCTTCGCGATGGAGATGATTCGTCTCCTTTCACACTACCGGTTAGTAGATTAGTACAACTAAGCACCATATCTGCAAAATAACAGAAGCTAAATACTAGGTCCGTATAATTTGTTTTCACTTGCATCATCAAATACTTAAAGAGGTGCATTCCTCAAGCATTTTTGCTTATTGAAGACGACTTCACAGTTAATTATGTAGCTGAAAAGTTGTTCTACTTATTTGAACAATTCATGTACACTAGAGCTCTAACATAAGCAGGTCAAACATGTGTAAATAAAACACAATTGTCGTGGTTTGAGTGCCAACATGCATCTTATGGTTTTTTTAGATTATGGCCAGAAATAGTTTTAAAATTCGATTTTTTGCGAAGTACCAGCATATTTCATGTAGCTCTTGCTTTTCAATAAAAGCTTCAACTCCAAACAAAAATCGGATTCGGGGGTCGTTCTTTTCATTAGGCTCTTTTGAGTATATGACTTGTTAAAAATTCAGATTGATCTACCATACAATGGAAGCATATTTATCTTTCAGTTTATTCTCAAAATTCAATCAGTAGTCAGTTTTTTCAAAACAAATGCGCTTTACACTATGTACCTCCTAATGTCCAATCAAACACAATGAGGCCAATAAGACAACGGTTCAAATCAAATTATGGAACCTGAGATAGACCCATACGCCCATATTACAGTTATCCCGAGTTCAAAAAAACCATCAAACATATATAATTAGGCTCCATTCCGCTAAGGTTCTTATTTATCACTTTACAAGACAGGTCATTCTCTCACAATACATCACATTTAATTCAAAAAATAAATAGTACTTATTTTAGTTGATGTAATGTAACACACACTTACTACTTCATTAGAGCATGTCCAAGGGGTAGTATAATTTTGGGTAAATTTCAGATACACCCCTTGTACTTTGATCGATTTTCAACTACACTCCCTCCACTTCATTTTTAAACACTCACACCCCTTGTACTTCAAACTTCTTTGCAACTGTTAAGAATTCCGTCCAAAGTAACGAAAAGACTCATATACCCACTCGTATTCCCCTTTCTTCATCATTCACGTCTCTCTCTCTCTCTCTCTCTCTCTCTCTCTCTCTCTCTCTCTCTCTCTCTCAAGCTCTGGTTCATCATCGCTGAAGGCAAGACCATAACCAGGGGCGGACCCACCATAGGGCATGTGGGGTCACGTGCCCTCACGCCATTTCCAATTTTTTTTTTTTAAAGACAAAATCGAAGAACCCTACCCTGTTTTGTGCACTCCCCCAAATACGTAAACGAGGCCAGGGGCGACGGAGAACTCGCCGTTCTGTTCTGTTCACTCTCGCCCTCTCGTCGGTCGCCCCTTTCGTTCTCGGCCGTCGCCGGTTATCGTCGTCTCAGTGTCTCGCCTCACCAGTCACCAACAAGGCAACAACTGATCAGATCTGCCATTCTTCCCTATTCTCAAACAGTGATTCCGCCCAAAACCGAGGTCTCTCTCTGTCTTTTTGTGTGTGTGCGCGTGCAAAGAAGGGTAAAGGAGCAGCCTATCTTATTACTTCTTAGTTCTTACTAAACAAAGAAGGGGCATATCTGCATATGTATATGATATGAACTGTATTCTCTGAAAAAATTAATATATAGATTAATATATACAATAATACAAACATAGAGAGCTTAGATTCTCGTGGGACGGTGGGAGTTAACAACTTCACCGAAATCAATTTGGGAAAATATTTATTTATGAGGTTCGTAAATATCTCGGCCGTCCAAAAGTGTTTTGGACGATTCAAATTAAAGATAAAGTATTAACGGTAAGAGATATTTATTACCGGTTAAAGATTAAAAACATATCTTAACCGTTGATTATCGAAACGGATGGGTGAGATTGCGTGTTTTCCATGACAAAATCTTCTTCAAAATAATGATCCCAAAATCATGCAATCACAGACATCGGCATCGGAGATGTAGTACGATCCTCTTTCCCGGCGTCGGTGACCCATGATTGATTCTCTTTTCCAGCGTCGGAGAGGGGTTTGTTTCCTTGGCTGCTCTGTGCCTTCGAAGAGAGGGATATATGATTAATAGGAACCTGTTTGGTTGGATTATCTTCTGACACACTAGCTATTTTTAAAAAATGTGCACTACAAAAAGTGAAATTTTTTCTTTTCAAGTTCAAAAAATCGGGTCATTACACCATTCCTCGATTTCAAGTTGAGGGCGAATAAGAGGAGTAAGAAGAAGAGGTCATGGATGATGCTCTGTTTTTTATACCTATGGGTGGTAGAAATACAATATATGGGATGTAAATGATTGTTAGGGGCAAACTGGTCTTATACAATATGTTTTAGGAGGGAAAGTTCCCACCAACATGCCATTACCTTCTTTTCCGTTACTTTGGATGGAATTCCTAACAGTTGCAAAGAAGTCTGAAGTACAAGGGGTGTGAGTGTTTAAAAATGAAGTAAAGGGGATGTAGTTAAAAATCGATCAAAGTACAAGGGGTGTATCTGAAATTTACCCTATAATTTTACACCAAATATAGCTTTGGTGACAAGTGGCAATTTGAAGAGCCACTTGGAACTTATTGCAATCAAGGGACTCTTCAAAACGTTAATTTTATTCTTTTTTTTCACTCTAACGGACCTTGCCAAAATAAATTAACTAGTTTACCCATCCTAAATTTCTCGCTCTTCAAACTTAGAGAGAGCGCGTTACACAAAATGGTGTATCGAGTTTGCTACTTCCCCTGTAAATTGTAATACCTTTTGCTTACCTGAATCTTCGAATATAGTTTAATTTGGATTTTGCTACTTATTTTAGAGATGCTCTTAAAGTATGAAGACACTATTATTTACACTGCGAGAGCGAAAGAAAGTAATTTCTTGCGAATTTCATACAAAGTAATTTCTTGTGAATTTTTTAATCTTGGCGTGGATAGCTTGCCTTAGACAAGACTGGAGAAGAGAGATTAGTAGCGGTGTACTTAAGCTAACCCGGACACCCTGACCATAAAAAAAAAACAGAGAGATGGAGATGCAGACACATACCCACGGCCATTAAAGCAGCAACCGTTGCCATTTCCCCAATAGCCAATGGCAAATTAGACGGAACAGACAAAACCCTCCTCCACAACTTCTTCACCAACTTCGATTTCCCGCCGCCGTTACCGTCCTCCGACAGCAGCGGCGCGCCCTCGGACACCGAAATATTGTCGGCCACGCCTCCTTTCTCCCTCTCCACGCTTTGTCTGGTGGCCTTGAGCTTTCAAGTGATTGTAAGCGAGAGGTTTCTCTTAAGAATTTTTCAGTGCCGAGCGGGTACCACGTGGTGCCTGCTCAGCGCATCCAAGTCATCCATTATGTTTTTGAACGGTTCGAATTTGGAGAAAGAAAAAGGAGAGAGAAAGTGTGGGGTTGAGAGAAGATAAATGGTTTCAATCTGAACCGTCCAAAAGAATATCGGGCGGTTCGAATGTGCCGAATGGTACCACGTGGAATATACCGCTCGGGACTGAAAAATTTCTCGTTTAAGATAGTGAATTTGGGAACCGTGCACCCCCTTGGCAAAAAATCGTGTTGCCATTTCGTATGTGTTGTTGTTCTATAATTGATGACCACGATATATTAATTTAATTTTGGTAAGACATGGGCAAGAAAAATTATAACACTTAATAATATGGGAATGACTTCGGTGTCCCCGGTCATTTTGGGGACACTGTAACTTTTGGCATAACAAAATCATTATGAGCATAATCAAAACCCATTACAAGCATAACAGAACCATAACAAGACATAACTTGTTTGTTATGCATTGGTTGGGTTTGGTTATGCCTTGGTTGGTTTTTTGGATATTCCTTGGTTATGCTTTGTTTGGGTTCTGTTATGCTTGTAATGGGTTTTAGTTATGCTCATAAGGATGAAGTTATGCCAAAAATTACGGTGTCCCCAAAATGACTGGGGACACCATAGCATCATCCTAATAATATCTCTAGAAGGCAATTCTCTTCTTTATAGCCACAATTTGCCACTTGCTCAATTTTGTCGTGAGTGATGCTACTTTTTCTTTGTGATGCTACCCTCTCATTGTTATGCCATCTTACTCTTTCAACACATATTCATGATGTAGAAGAAAGTTGTGATACTACCCTCATTGTTATGCCATCTTACTCTTTCAACACATATTCATGATGTAGCCATCTTTCTTCTAGTATAATCTTGTTAGGAGTTTACATGTTATAGCCTCGATTGAAATGGGACAAATTTTAAGACAAAGATGCACAATTAACAGAATATCATAGGCAAACCACCCACAACTGGATGTTCATGAAGAATGTCGATCAATTCTTTGTTGACATCTGATAAAATTGAAACGATAGAGAGAAACAAGTGAATTTTGTGTTAAGATTTTCATATGCTTTGACTAAGCATGAGTACGTACTTTGCAACATCTATTTGACAAAGAAATTTAACATGTGTATAACTCTTTTTTTTTTAATAACCAGGTGTTTGGGCCAGCTAATGCTCACATTGACTAATTCTGAGAGACCGATCCTTCCTTCCAATGTACAACAACATATCACCCCTAAAAAAAACTGAAAACCAAAAATGAAATGTTACATTGTAATGGAACATCTAGGAAAGACCTACAAGGCTTTTCATCCCAATGAATAAGTTGGGAGGAGTAACAGGGGACTTAACAGAAAACAAAGACAAAGAAAAAGACAACCAAAACAAGCCCCAGCTGAGAGGATGTCGCCAGAGACTGCCGCGCTGGATCTGGAGAAAGGGGTTGCGGTAGGTGGAGGCGGATCGAGTGGAGATGGACCGCCTCCCGCTGCGCCACCGCCGCGGCCGCTGAAGGCTCACCGTACCGGCCAGCGTCCATCCTGGGCCTCCCGCGCTTCTTCTTGCCCTCTTGAATATATACGCAGCGCCATGGTCCGCCTACCGGTAAGACCCATCGCCGCCGCCACCACTAGGCTGAAAACCCACCACCGCCTACAGTGGAAAATAGAGAGGAGGAGAGGAAAGAGGGAGAGAGATTAGAAAGGGAAGAGGAGAGAGAGGAAAATATTAATGGATGTTCAGCTAACATGTACTCCATTACCTAAAATAAAACAAAACTTTTTCATCAATTCTCTATCTTACATGGAATTTTTACATTTTTTGATCTTTTTTTCATTCTACACTTCTTACATAATGTAAATTAAATATATACGTTATTTTGCTTGAAAAGAAAACTAAGTTCACTCAATAACATAACAAATACTCCTTGAAATCTATGAGTCCTGCTATATACACAGACAATCTGTGCACAGTTTTCGTTATTAGGCCACCACGGGTCCCACACAAATCATCCGAGCCGTTCATTAAATTTAAAATATTTTTTTGAGAGTCCCCGTAAAAAATAAGCTCAATCCAATATCTATAGGTGCTTCATCCAACCATCTAACTTTTCATTCAGATTTTCGGATAATGAAAAGTTATATGGTTGGATCGAGCACCTATAGGTATCAGATTGATCTTATTTTTTACGGAGACCCTTGAAAAAATGTTTTATATTTAATGAACGGCTCAGATGATTTGTGTGCGATCCGTGGTGAGCCCCACAACGAAATATGTGCACAATCTGTGTACAGATTGTATGTGTGTGTAGACTTTCTGTCTGGAAATCTATTTCGTTTCTTCATTTCTTTGTTTTTTTATTATTGTGGAATTTTCTTAATTATTTTACAAGAAAATAGAGTAAAATCGAATGGTCATACATGCCGATCCACTTATGTACAGGATGATAGGAAAAAAGTTTTCACTAATTTTTTTTTCCCCGTGCATCGAACGAGTATGATGCTAGTTTTTCATAGATGCTCATGGATGTTAGATTGAAAATTACTAATTCAATAATCAAAATCACATACGAAAAGTGAGGTCGATTTATTCATATATTAGGTTATTTTATTTGTTTTTGCGCTAAATTTTTTTATTTTATGTACGATTAAAACTAGCATTATCATTCGCTTACTATGATCAAACATGTCACCTTTTATGAGTATATTCATTCGTTTAGAGTGTTCTAAATCTTTTCTAATATCAATGATTTGGCAAGTCAAACATGGTTTTGAGTTCGATTACAAGACACACGAGTCTTATCATAGAAACACTAAGATGAAATAATCTAAATTGAAGATAAAAGAAGTCGCAAACCTTAATTTGGTAAATAACTGAAACAATAATCGAAACCAAAATGATCTTTGTCTTTGATTTCGTTGCCTTCTTCATCTTTATCATCATCGTTAACTGATGATGAAATCATGATGTGCATATAGACAAAACCTGTAAAGGAGGCGGCTTTGCTTTACGTAACAATGTGTGCTTATGTTTTGTGAGTCGGTATATATAGAGCGGTGGGAGCCTTTATTCTTTGTACACTTAGAATTTAATTTATTTAGATTTATTTGCTAAAAAAAATTGATAAATGATATTTGTAATTTCATGAAAATTAAATATCAGAAATGTGTCATTATTTTTTTTATTGCATTATCTATCACTCTTACACCATTCAAATGGAAGGAATTATTTTTTCCTGTATCTCAATTTTAAATGCACAAAAAAATGTATGGATTCACCTTTACAAGTGTAAATTCCGCTTAAATGGAAAAAATTAATCCCTTCAATACTTAGATACTCTTGCAATTTGAATGATAGTAGAGCACATTAACTCCTTTTAACTAAATCCTCGTTGGATTATACAAAATTAATTCCTCGTTGAAAAGAAGAAATTAATGAAATATAGAAGCAGTCAGGCAAGGTGTATAATAACTATTTTACCTATTTTTCTTAGATTTTGTTTTAATTTTCGTACTCATGAAACAAAAGATAAATGGAAGAATTAGTTCGTTTCCCTTCTTATATTCATTTCATTCCTTAAATTCGAAGACACATTAAATTTCAAATTCATCCATTTATAGGAATTGAATTGGAAAAAGACAGAAAGTAAGTATTTTACTCCTCAATTCATTGTTTTCACTTTTAACACCTAAGGAAAAATTATTATCACTTTTCTTAACAGAAAGTCTGTCCACACAGACATTCTATGTATAGATTGTGCACAGATTTTTTTGTTGAGCCCACCATGAGTCCCACACAAATAATTCGAGCCGTTCATTAAACGTAAAACACTTTTTCAAGGATCTCCGTGAAAAATCAGCTCAATCCAATACTTATAGATGCTCGATCCAATCGTTTAATCTCCACTGGTGTAAATCAAATTCCTATAATCAAGTTAATACCCAGTCCCTTTTGTTAAAACTACTAGTAGTTGGGCACACAAGTGTGTGCGCAAATGTGCTGTTGAATAAAAGTGTGTTTAGCTATTTTATTAATTTTTACCACTTTACCCTAACAATTAGTTCATATTATATTTAGGGTAGTTGTCAACACCAAAGAAGGATAGCCCGTTTATATAGAGAATTGTATTATCGGATCCCCTTCACCACTGGGGCACCCTTAGCATTTTCCATGGGCCTAGGCCTAAGCCCTAGGTTCCTAATTAATGTTATGTGGCCGAGCACTCTCTCTCTATACGCGGGTAGCATGCATGCGCTATATGTTGGCTGGTGTAGCTTTTTGTGGTTCTGTTTTGGGTTTTGGTGTTTTTGGACTTGAAATGTTTTTCCAGGAGGTTGAGTTTTTGTAGACATGTATGATTTGTTGTGGTTTTCATAGTAAGTGTTTATTTACCGAAACAAAATAGTCTCTGGCGGACGCAAGATCTATAATATTAATACGAGTCCGAACAACATTTATTTGCGCATGGATAATAACAATGTGTAAATTCCATAGATATATATATATATATATATAGTGCTACTTGTAACTTGTTGGTTTATGAGCCATGCCAGGAGAGAGATATCTATCCATCTATACTATATGCAAATGTAGTTGGACTCAAAATACTCCAAACTGATCTTAATCCTAAATTCTTACAAATTTGATTGTTTTAAAATAGAAAATTTGAGAGAGAGAGAAATGTGCATGCGACCGTGCATAGGGGTTTTAAAGCCCCCCAACGAACAAGCCCCTAATGTTTTCACTCATATGGATTTGTACACATGCATTCAGTATTCTTGTTCTATACAATTACCAATCACCAAATACCACGGACTTGGCTCTGCCGTGCCCTTTCGTTGGGCTTTATCTGGGGTCTGATCACATCTGTCCCGAAAACCCCCATATGCCTTTGTCCGGAGGGTTTTTTTGACTGTTGGATTGTTTGTGTGTACATGGTTTTACGTTTTAAATCCAACGGCCGGAAAATCCCCCGGCACAGAGGTGCAAGAGTTTTCGACACAGAGAATCCTATCTCCCTCTATTCTGACCGGAATCGTGAGTGTAATCAAAATTGTTGATTCGTCTCGTGGAATTCTTTGTTAACTTAGTAAATGAGACTTATCGGACATCGGCACCCACAACAGGGAAAACACATCATTTTTTTAGAGAAACAAAACTATGATTAGATAAAGAATAATTTCTGACAAATTTATGTGTTTCAATACCCATGTTTGATCGTTTTATTTATGTCAAATACGCCAAGCTCCATGAAATAATTCCGATCACGCTTCTTTATTTTTTATTTTTGTTGGGCTGAGAAGGGGCGCCCGGTGTAACTTCCTTATTCTTACTTATAAAGAATAATTTTTGATGGTCTTATTTTTTTAATTTTAATTTTTTTTATGTGCTGGAATTCAGATTTTATTGGATTCGAATCTAGTTCATTGATAGGCTAGCTCCCCGAAGAGTTGTAATCATAATCGATACTATATATTGTTTTCATCGATTGATACGGTCCATATGGAACAGATTTTAACAGAATATCAAAGCCAAACCAACCACCCACAACAGGAAGTTCATTAAGATTGTGTCTGGTCATCGAATTAGTCGAAGGAAATGATATCAGAAAATTAAAGTAGATTTTCATATGCTTTGACTGAGAATTGAAAACAGAAACATGAGTACTTTGCAGCAACATCTATTTGCTAATGAAATTTAACACGTGTACAACAACCTCTTTCTTTTTTTTATAATCTGGTGTCCAGGCCATCTTACGCGTACAACATATTACCCCAAAAAAACTGAAAACCAAAAATGAATATGCGACATTGCAATGGAACATGTATGATTCCAAATCGACCGTTGGAGTACTCCGTTATCACAAGTTGAAGAAGCTAGGTGGATCTATCATTTGCTTACCCTTCATTTTCGTTGGAAAATCACTTAGCGGTAGTGTAGCAGACGACTCATTGTTGCCCGGATTACTTACTAGTCTGGGAGGAAAGCTGGGAGGAATGGAAGGAAAGTCAGCAGGAACGTCGTCTTCCGTTTTGATAGTCCAGTAGGGAGAAAAGCCGGGAGGAATGGAAGGAAAATTATTTCTCAATATTCTCCTGCTTCTTCTTCGATAGTTTGGGTTAACTGTGAGAGAGAGAGAGAGAGAGAGAGAGAGAGAATTGGTTTACTTGATTGAGAGAACCAGGCAAGGTAAAGCATGCATAAAAGGAAATGGGAAAACATAAACAAAGTTAGGCCGAATTAATGGACTTACTTGATTATCTTAATTTGCAGGCCATTGTTTCCTTGACTCTCTTGCTCTTCCTTAATTTGCCTGGCAGAAGAAGCAAGAGAAGGGTTGCAATCATGTAAGTCAATCGTCTTCAGCGTCAGTAAATCCCCTATCTCAAATGGGATCTTTTTGAGTCGATAACATTCTTCTAACACTAGTCGCTCGAGACTTGGAAAGTCTTCACTAGAGGCAATCCACCACAAAATCTGAAGCGATTTGAATTTCAAGAATTTGAGTTTAGGAAAAACCCCGCTTGCTTCCCAACATGACCCTCTGAGGGACATACGCGATAGCTTTAGAGCCTCGAGGTTTGGTAGTGAGTTGGCGAGGGTCGACATGTCACCAGAACATAGACGGGTCCCCTTCAAAGTTAACTTGGTAAGGTTGGGGGGGAACTTAGTTCTTCCAAGATTATGCCCACTTCCGCAGATGGTATTGACCTTCAACTCTTGGACATGGTTTAAAGAGTCTAAATTTGGAAGTAGAGATGATCTCCCGTATGTATAACCACACAGTGAGACTTGGAGTCCCAACTTTCTGAGGTTAGGAGACCTAGCTAAGACATCAGTGCAAGACCAAGGATTTATCCACGACAGAGTTTGTAAGTTATCCATGCATGAAGGATAGTCAACAAGGTTTTCTGGACTTCCGATAAAAATATTACCCCTAGGTCCAGTAATGCGTACATGCCTCAATTTTACCATCTTCCTAATACTATGGGGTAAGTAAAAATCAAAGTCACATTTTGCAGAAACAAGAAGGGTTTCTAAATTCAGGAGATTGGATATTGAAGCTGGGAGATAATGAGCAGGCCTATATTCATGAGGCACTAGATGCATTTCTAAATCCAGGTACCTCAACAGAACTAGTTGTCCTTCTATCCAACATGATTTCGAAGAGAAACTAGAATGCAACACCCTCAAAAGTTTGAAATGGTAATTAGGACGCCCGTGATATCCATCGCAACTACCGTGCAAGCGAAACAAAGAGCGGGTGTACTTTGGAGCAGGAGTACTATCAATGCGCACAAGAGGAATACTTGACGCCGAGGACGAGGAACAAGAAGAAGATGAAACGAATAGTTTGCCCATAATCCGCTGGAGAAAATACTCTTCTGTGGCTTTCTGGAGGCAAAATTCACACAACAAATCGTGAATACCACATGCTTTGATTCGACCTTCGTACCCTCTTCTGGAAACTAACACAAGACTTCTACCGATTAAATCCATCAAGTATTCCTCGGCTACATCCTCCAACCTTTTTTCACCTGTCTTTCTTATAAATCCCTCAGCAACCCATAACCAAATCAACTTCCACAAAGGAATTTGGGAATCCTCTGGAAATATAGCGAAGTAGAGAAAGCACGGTTTCAAGTGAGGAGGTAAGTGGTTATAACTCAGTGCTATTGTCTTAGTCCACAGTTCTTGGTCCATAGCAATCTGTGAATTTAAGGTTTGCCCCACCTGCATCCACCGCTCTCGACTCTTCTCTTCATTTCTAAGAATTCCCGCTACCACAACGATTGCAAGCGGTAGTCCTTGACACTTTTGTGCTATTTGCTTTCCTATTCCCAGGAGCTCTGAAGGGCAGGTTTCTCTTTGAAATATTTTCTGTCGTAAGAGATTCCAACTCTCATCAGGAGATAGAGAACGCATAGAAAGAGGAGGGAAACTCATGGGTTTGGAAAGCAAAGCTACATGTTCATGCCGACTAGTGAACATAATCCTACTTCCGTTGTTATCATCTGGAAAACAATTTTCCAAATCAAACCAGGCCCTATGATCCCATATGTCATCCATCACGATGAAGTATCGCCTTCCCTTTAAGCTTTTGTACAGCTTTTGAGCTAACACCTCATCACTATTGTCGCTGATCTGATGGATCTGCAAAACAGAACTTAAAAGGCCACGTAACAAATCCCTCTTTTGGTACTCTTGAGAAACAGATATCCAAGCTCGCTTATAGAAGTGGTATGTCACCAAGCCATCATTATACAATCCTGTGGCCAAAGTAGTCTTACCTTGTCCAGCCATCCCAACAATCGAAATGATCTTAAGCTGCTTCGAACCTCCAGTAAGTTGCTCCTTTAAGATCATTGTCTCCTGCTCAAATCCCACCATTGTTTCCTCCTCCCCCTCCCATTTACTACTATTTGTTGCTCTTGATGTATCTCTATCAATCGAAAATTTTCCGATATAATTTACTGTTTGCACGCCGCATGTCCTCTTGTCATACATTTCGTTCACCACTGTTTTGATTGCTTCAATCTCTTTCTTGACATGGCCAAGACTTAATGACCGACCTAGTATGCCAATCTTCTTCATTAGCTTTTTTGGCCGAAAAAAAATCTTCTTCATTATCTTCGTTATCATATTCTCCTCCTCCTCCTCCTCCTCCTTCAAGACAGTGTTAACTACGAACAAGTCAACGGCTGTTTCAGCGTCATACACCACATCTCTAATTCGTGCCTCCAGGTTTTTCGCTCCTTCATGGTCTTTAAACTTGATCTGTAAATCCTTAAGGAAGGCTATTAGCAATTGTAGATCCTCGTAAAGCCAAGCAATTTGATCCTCCTCTTCCCTAATCAAATCCCTCTTGCAGCTCATTAACTCATCCAAGTTTTCCATCAGAAAACTTGCCATAGATTCAGCCATAACTCTCTCTCTCTCTCTCTCTCTCTCTCTCTCGTTGCGTAGTTGGAGTACTTCTGCTGCTTATCTCTTGTTTCAATTTGAGGATGAAAAGTAAAGAACCCAGAAATGAAAAAAAGACCCAAAACTGGAGAGTTGATACCACGAATGTTGGGCTACAAATATTTCACAACTTGTAAAATACGACAAATAGAACACGACACACCTAATTTCAAAGAATTTTCAACCAATGCCGATAAAAAAAAAAAAATTGGATTTTTCAACCAAAGACTAAAGGAAGACTTCTTTAAGGTATAAGCAAAGTAATTTTTTTTTTTTAATGAGATATAGGGAAAGTTATTACTCCTCCCATTCCTTTATGTAAATCTCTTTTGAGAACTTTTAACATTTTAAGAAGGCATGTAATGATTGCACTTGAACCAAATCTCAAAGTAAAATATGTTGGAAATCCGGTCTTCAAAATGATGAAAGTGATGGGGTCGTCTTTTCCAAATCTGGAAACGATAGAAACCATTCAAGTCGCGTTAGGAGAACGATATCTTAAAGACAGTATTTACCTCTACCAGATGGTGTGCACTGGGTTACAGCAAATCTGCCTTCAAGATAAAACGAACCCGAACTCTAGGTTCTTTCTGTCTATGTTTGCACAAACAAAGACAGACATAATACCTACTAAGCAAATGTAAAGGAACCAAGGACTGATACTCTATTTTGTGGAATAACAGAATATCAGTTTTCATTCTAGGAAGAAGGTGTACGGAGTGAGAGCTATCCAAACTGGAATTTTCCGATCCACCGAATAACTATACAAACAGCCTATTTATAGGACTTATAGGCACCCTTGTATGAAAGGTTGTGTCTCTAGTAAATCATGTCTCTTAAAGACAATTAATGGAAGGAACATGCCTATTAGTAGGCACCCTTATTTAAACAATTAATTAGGAAGGGTCATGCCTCTTGGAGGCACCCCATGATTCACATCCCTTCCTAACAATCAAAACTTTCCAAACGAACACACCCCAATTTAATGGGTGTTACAACCATTTACATAAAATTACAACTCATGTGAAAATGTGTAGCAACCTTTCACAAAAATCTCACTCAGTACATTTCCAAAAAATTCCAAACTAAAATCCAATTTTATTTTGAAAAACTCCAACAAAATAGCATTGGCTCACTTTTGGGTGGAAAGGACAAAAAATAGAGAAGGGTAAAAGTTGTTTCTCATTAGTACCACACTGGGGCGGCCGATCGAAGCACTAGGCAATTAGGGGCAGGGCTAGTGCTCTGGACCTCCAATTCCTACTTTCTCACAGAGTGATATTTCCTTGCAATGTTAGGTGAATTGTCCGGGAGACAATTATTTCAGTTACTTGTCCTCATATGCAAAGCAGCATCAGTGTGCTTTTCCTGCCACTTCAATTTGCTCTACTTGGTTTAAATTTCCTCTGCTGTTATCTTTTACATTTGATATATTCTTTTTGTGATGGTGCTTTCTGGGAAACTACAGATCAAGAGATGCTAGGTTGTAGGTAGGAATTGGTCTTTTATCTAGGATTTATATATGGTAGCCCTGGGGTGATGTTTGTAGGCGCGGTCAAAATTATTTACATGTCATCAGGGAAGACCTTTTGACCAGCCTATCGGCTGTGGACACGTGGCGACCAGGTCCACGCGGAAAGTCAATCTTAGTCAAAACACTTTCCAAGAAGTCATTTGACTGACCAATGGAAGGGAAGCACGTAGCACGTTAAGACGAACGCCCGCGGGACCGACCCGCGGAACTGAAGACCCCGCGGAACCGATCCGCGGAAGTGGAGATCCCGTGGGACCCCCCCGCGGGCCCCGCCAGGGAGAACTGAAAGACATACCGGAATTGATACAGAAACTGTAAGAAGACCCCGGGATCATATTCGGGCCTAGAAGGCAGGCCCGGAAGGGATCCCGCGGAAGGCAAACGATCGCCGCGGGTCGCGACCTCGCTCTTGCGGGAATTGGGGAAGCTCTTGTGGCTTGGTGGCTTGGGATGGAGGTAACGTCGCGGACGCACGAGTTCCCCCGCGGAAGTCCTCCGCGGGAGGACAAGTCTTCCGCGACCTGGAGGTACGGGAGGGACACGTGCTGGGGTCTTATAGGAGCGCCGTCCTGGGCCTGACCTAGGCCCATGTGCCCTATAAATACCCCTGACATTCCCAATGATTGCCAGAGGCTGACTTTTCTGGAAAGAGAGAGAGAGAGAGCACTGATTCTGAGGAAGGAGAACATTCTTCCCCGGAGAGAAGGTGACCTCACTCATCTGATTCCAGAAAGGGCAGACGTCATTCACCCCCCGCGGAGAACAAAGGAGATACGTTGCCTTTGTCCTTTCCGTACCTCTCGCTCCAGCCCTCACCCCACGAGATTATTCCTCTTTTCCCCTCGGTACTGATTATCGACCAATCGAACCTCTCCAGCTCACTCTTGTACACGTAAGCGACCTCACAGAACCTGCTTCCACCCACATTTAGGCGACTCTGCTGGGGAGGTGTCTTTTGGTCTATGGTTAGTACCCGTTCCACGGAATACATCGAGCGGCCGCTATCACGCCGTAACGCAATGGCGGCACAACACGACGGCATGCCAGTTATCGAGGAGGTCGAGGAAACCAATAGCGCGGGTATGGCCGCGCAGGCGCTACGAGCCCTCCAGGACGGCCAGCGGCAGTTCCTCGAGACGCAGCGACAGCTGCTCGCGGCTTTTACTGGTCTCACCGAGGTCATCTCAGCGGCGCTCCCAAAGGCCGCGGTCGGTCAAAACGATGAACCGCCACAAAATCAAGCGGGGGGCAGCACTAGCCAGACAATGCAGCCCCAGTTTCCCCCAACGGTGCCTCCCCACTTGCGCCCTATACTCGTAGGAGGCGTTGCGGGAAATAACACTGGAGATCGCCAGAAGGAAGCAGCCGCTGACGGTGCTAGCACGCCCTCCGCCGGACCCTATATTACCATGGCGGAAGTTCAGGCCCTGCTGGCGCAGCAGAAGGCGAGCGAGGCGAGCAGGAAGGAACCGGCCATTACTGAAGTGGGGGCCTCGTCCGCGGGACAGTTCATCACCCTGGCGGACGTACAAGCCCTCCTCACTAAGGAGAAAATCAAGATGGTCTTGCCCTCTCTCCCTAGCCCGGATATTCGCCCGCCTTATCCTATGACGATCCTATCCCTCCCATACCCGGAAGGGTATACCCCGTCAAAATTTGTGAAGTTCGACGGAAAGGAAGGAAGTGCCCAGGAACACGTGGTCCGTTTCATGGAGTCTCTGGGGGTCCACGCGTCCGATCATAACTTGCGGCTATGGGAATTCTCGAAGTCCCTCACCTTGCGAGCGTACACTTGGTACGTCAACCTGGAGCCTTATTCGATCACCACCTGGGAAGAAATGGTGAACAGCTTCTACGCCAAATTCTTCCAAGTCCGCGAAAAGGTGACAGTGATCAGCTTGATGAAAGAGACGCAGGCCAGCGGAGAAGACGTGGTGGACTACATCAGGAGGTTTCAGGATCGTGCAGTTGATTGCACCGAGTCCGCGAAGGAAGTACAACGGTGGAAATTTGCATCGGTGGGATGATGGACGAATTTAAGATGCTGCTCATTAATTTGAAATTGGGAACATTCTCTGCCTTATTGGAGTCGGCGTACAACATCCGCCATGTGGTCAAACCGGCGAGAAAGGATGCGTGGAAAGGCAAGACCGCCAGCGCCACCGTGGCTGTCGCGGAAGTGCCGCGGACTCAGCAGGCCGCGGGAACACGAAAGCGGAGAGAGCGCGAGATGGTACCAGCACCAGACTTCCCCTGTACGATTGATGAGGTGCGGGCCTTGGTGAACGCATGGGTGCAAGATGGAGAGTTGGCACTCCCCCCTGTCGAGTATGAACCAACGCGGGAGGACCGCGAGCACCCAAGGTACTGCATGTACCATAGGCATACCAAGCATCCAACGAGCGATTGTTGGTCTTTGAAGAGGTTGTTCAAGCGGAAGCAGAACGCGAATGAGCTAAGGATAGGGCGGCGCGACGTCCGCGACGAGCCTTATCCAGCTCACGGAAACAACGGGGAGGTCAACATGGCGGAGTGCTACCCGTTCATGTACAATGATGATGACGAGGCCGAAAGCAACTACTACATGGGAGGGGAAGATGAAGAAGCAGGGGCCTACATGGTCTCGTGCTACAAAATAACGGAAGAATTCGGGGAAGGTCCAGCACCCGCGGTGATACCGGACCCCAATGCGTCGGCCAAAACATTACAGAACAGTGCGAAGTTCCGCGCATTCTTCGACGGTTTCGGGTTCACACCGGCGGCAAGATTGGAAATTACCAAGGCGATTGTCAACATCGCGGAAGTACATCAGGAGTCGTGCATGACCGCGGAAGGGTCAGTCCCGCGGACGATCCGCGATGAGTCAAACTCAGTCACCTTCTCGGACGTGGATCGACGGGTGCCTTACCCCCATAACCGCCCGCTGTACGTTACATCCCGCGTCAACGGGATGGAGCTAAAGAGGACTTTCTTAGATGGCGGAGCCTCCATCAATCTGATGCCGATGTCAACATTCAAGAAGGTGGGAATACAGCCCAACAGGATCGTGGAATCTCCAATAACCATCACGGGGTTTGGAGGAGATAAGAAGCAGTCCTTGGGATACGTGGTGGTGGACTTAGAAGTGGGGGCAATCCGCTCGGCCACTAAATTCCATCTCATCAACGCGGACCCGAACTACCAGATCATTCTCGGAAGAAGTTGGATGCACAAGTACGCGGTTGTACCTTCTAGCTACCATCAGTGTTTGAAAGGAATCTGGGCAGGAAAGAAGGTCACAGTTCGAGCGTCGGAAAACCCATTTGATACCAACGAAACACACCTATCTGACGCAGTCTACTTCTCGGAGCTGGGTGAGGTATCTCAGGCGATCACCGCCAAGCCTCGCGCAGTCAAGATCCCGAGGTGGGAAGATATCAAGGATGAAAAGCCGGAGACGCGCCGGAGAGACCCTGCCGCGGCAGACGCCGCGATCCCCAGGAAGATAACTAAGACGAATGAGGGGGGTAAGACAGTGTATTACTTGTGACGGTCCACCGGGGCAGCGGATGATCATGAAGCCGCTAGCCCCGGCGGTACATGTGCCGCAGCGGAGGAAGATGAGGTAATAGACAAGCCGGAGCCCGCTCCGGAATGTATGCAGGACCAACCCAGGCCGCAGCAAGAGGCTTTAGAAGAAATTGATTTAAGCGACGGGGTAGGCCTCAAGAGGCC
The DNA here is from genome assembly GCA_020567845.1 of Rhododendron henanense subsp. lingbaoense. Lineage (NCBI taxonomy): Eukaryota > Viridiplantae > Streptophyta > Magnoliopsida > Ericales > Ericaceae > Rhododendron > Rhododendron henanense. Next base: position 29,169,363 of record CM036320.1, on the reverse strand, counting down.
GGTGTTCGTAAGTAAGGAGTTGAGCGGAGAGTTCCGCGAGAAACTGATAACATTACTACGTGCTAACTCAGACGTGTTCGCGTGGCATTACGAGGAGATGCCCGGGTTGGATCCAGAGCTGGTTACACATCACTTGGATACCTTCCCAAATTCTCCCCTACTGTAACAGGTTGATTGGATCTATCGTTAATGAAAAGATGGGCACTTGTTCCTAATTGACACTGGTGTTTAACTTTCTTTTTTTTTACGATTGAGGTAAAGTGATGAGGTCCCGCGGAGAGAACATTTCCGCGGTACTATCAACTCCTCTTCATAATTCTTTCATTTCAAACTTAACGATTATCAAAAGAGACAATGCTAAGTCGCGAGGGGTCAGAACATGACCCGCGAGACTCATGCTTAGTGATTGTTAAGAAGAGATAATGTTGAGTCCTGAGCGGCCAGAACATGGCCCTTATCCATTTCTCCAAACTTAACGATTACCAAAAAGAGACGATGCTAAGTCGCGAGGAGCCAGAACATGGCCCGCGAGATTCATACTTAGTGATTGTCAAAAAGAGATGATGTTAAGCCTTAGGCGGCCAGAACATGGCCCCCGATCCATTCCTTTGAACTTAACGATTATCAAAAAGAGACGATGCTAAGTCGCGAGAGGCCAGAACATGACCCGCGAGGTTCACACTTAGTGATTGTCGAAAAAGAGATAGTGTTAAGTCTCGAGCGGCCAGAACATGGCTCCCCCGAGTGGCAAATTTAGTATTTGTTTAGCTAAGATGATGAACAGGTCACAAGAAGTCAGAGCATGGCTCGCGGACCCCAGCAAAAATACAGCTATCATGGTATTATCAACACAAAGACTGTTTTATTTCAGTAAGACCCAAGGTTTTATTCAATCAAAAAAAAAATAGTACATGTGTTCAAAGAAAGAAAAAGTACAACGGCAGCACTTTCTAAGCCTGCCAGTCCAAGAAAACAAGCCCGTCCGGGTCAGGGTCAGCTAGATTCAGCGAGGCAGCAGCCAGCTCCGCATCATGCTGCAGCACCCGAGCAAAGCTGGCCTCCAGATTGGCCAAGTGTTGGCGGGTAGACTCTAGCTGTTGGCGAGTGGACTCCAACTGGGCAGCCAGGCCCTGGATTTCAGGCCTCAGAGCGGCCCTCAGAGCAGAACTCTGCGCACACAGCCAAGCCAGGTCAAACCCGAAAACTTGCATATCCGCGGCAACCTCCAGCAGTTCAGCCTCGGTCCCGGGATTGAAGTCCCTGTAGCGAAGCTGCCCCCAAGGAGTGAGCACGTTGTGGAGGCTGCTGAGGTAGATCACCCCAAGCCGGGCAGACCGCGGGTTGAAGGAGCTGAAAGTCTCCGGATGAGACCGGGCTATGGCGTTCAGCAGCGGCCAGTACTCCGCGGGCACATCATAGCCCGCGGGAAAGAGGCGGATAGGCTCCGCGGCCTCAGTATCCATGGGCCCCTTCCCCAGATCTAAGGCAGGTTGCCTGGGCGGCGACTGCTCTCTCAACTCAACCTCCTCCCTCTGCTCGCCCATCTCCAGATTCAAATCAAGCTCGTAATCCCCAAGGGCTTGGCTTCCCTGTCCCCCCAAAACATCGTCAGTTGGCAAGAAGTCCATTTCTTTAAATAAGGAATTGAAATCTGAGTCAGTAATGGAGGTGGGGCCACCAATAAGTTCTTCGTTTACCTCCAGCTGTCGGTCTGAAGGTTGAGCGGAAGGCTCGGCCGGCGGGGTCGGCGGGGTCGGCGGGCGTCTCGCGGACTGGAGAGGAGAGTGGGTTTGCGAGGTAGAGCAGGCCGGGGAATGAGGACTGGCGGCGTCCATGGCCGTATCCCGCTCCGCGTTCGAGCCCGGGCCTTACAGAAACGAGGCGTTGGAAACCCCAGGAGAACCGCCAGCAACCCGGCCCAGATAACTCTCCGTTGACCGGATGCGGGCACTAGTGGACTGTTGGTGGGAGCCAGAAGGTGTGGAAACTGAAGCCACCTCAGGTTGTCCCGCGGCAGACCCCCCAGCGGCAGGATGAGGAAGCTCTTCGAGGTTATCCTCATCTCCCTCCCTCAGCAATCGTGCAGCCGCCGCGTTGAGAGGATCCGCGGCGATATCGGCCTGGCCCACAGATTCGTGGGTGTCCGCTGATGGTGGGGGCTCGCGGGCCTCAGAAGTCGCTGCGTGAGAAAGAGATGGGGCTGGATCAATAGATTGTACTATAACATGCCCGGATTCCTCCGAGGAAGAATACGACTCAGAGGAGACTGTGTTGGGATCTCCCCCGAGGTCAACAATGGAAGGCTCGTCGGGCAACATACCTCCGATAACCGCGGAGGATTCTGGCTCAGGGTGAAGGAAGGGGACCGGCTCCTCCCGAGGTTGGATCACCTCATTTCCCTTCTGTTCCTCGGGAGAGTCAGAGATGTCCACTATACTGACATCCGCCGCGACAGGTTCCCTCGCGGACGCGGACGCCCGGGCCTGCAAGACGCTGATGGGAACGTCGTCTTCATCATCATCATCGTCATCCTCATCGTCATCCTCGTCGCCTGCCTCCGCGCCATCGTTCTCTTCCTCGTCGGACTCGGACAGAACTGTTTGAGAGGTCATGGCAAAAATACAAGTCAGGGACTGAAAGCCACGAAGCGACAGAAATAACGTCCTAGCAAAACAAAGCTTACCATCGAGGCGGCGTCTCTTTGGTTGAGCGTCTGTGGCATCCTCTTCTGCCCCGCCCGCGGCTTCTTCCGCTACCACCGCTGCCGTGGCAGCCTCCGGCTCATAGGCCACGAAGGTGCTAGCATCTCGCTCCCGCTGCTGAAGAAAGGAAGAAGCAATACAAAGAGGGTAAGTCCCAGAGAACAAAGAGGCAAAAGTATTGCAAGGAAATGATTGAGCACATGGGAAGGTACTTACATTGTGGAGACGCTTTCGACGGCGGGGCACCACCGCCGCGGGCGCCTGCGAGGAGGACGGTTGAGATGGTCCTGCTGGTGGAAGAGGCGGAAGCTGTATCCGCCCGCGGGGTCCCCGCGCGCGGGTTCGCCCCGGGGCAGCTTGAGGAGGTGCAGGTGCTTCCACCGGAAAGACCCTGTTCACAGGCTCCGCGTGGATCACGGCCCATTGACTGCGGGGTCCGCGCCACTCAGTCGCCCGTACTACAGTAATGGCCCGCAGAGAGGTATCCCGAGTCCGGACTTCAGGCACCTCGGGGACCACGGCCTGCCCGCGGACGAATGTCAAGAAAGAGTCAAGGTTTCTCCTCCAGAATACACGGAACTCCTGTGTATAGTGCGAAACCCTATCCCTCTCTGGGATGGGCAAATTCCCAAGTTGAACCAGGACTGGGGAAAGCTCCCCCCTCATGAACCGGAGCTGCGACCCCGCGAAGGAGGACATCGCGGGAGCAGGACCGGGTATCCCTTGATCGAAGCCCAATTGCCTCGAGAAGCGATCCGGGCGGTACACCGCCGCCCCAGATCCCTCACTGGACAAAGTCGGAAGCCACCCCGGAAGGGCAATGAGCGCGGAGTTGATCACCGTTCGCGCCGTGGGAGTGTTGTCGCTCGCGGCATTGAGGGTAGAAGCGACTGGGAGAAGGCATTGGCCTACGCCCATGACGCCCGGATAGGGAATGTTGTAAGGACGAGGAGTGAAGTTGGCCTCGACGTCGCATGCCTCGTACCACAAGGCCTCGCTGCTGGTCCCATGCCACTGCTCCGCGCGGGAGCGCACCCCCGAGGCTAGAAAGGCCAGGGGTTCCGGGGCGACAGCGCGAAAATGCTCGAAGAAGTACGCGAGCAGGAAGGTGGAGTGGGCCATCGAAAAGTGGTCACACCTTCCGAGGGACCTGGCGTAGTCCGCCTGAACCAGGTCCAGTTGGCGGAAGAGTGACCCCAGAAACAGCGGCGCTAAGGCAACAGGCTGGCCGCGGGCGAGAAGGACGGCCAGCGGGAAGACCGCCTGAGAAATGCCATCAGCAGGGTAGTCGGGCAGGACAAAGTACGAGAGGAAGTAAGCAAAGAAGCCCGCCATGTAGAAGTGCTGGCCGTATTGGGGTCCCTCATCAAAATCTCGCTCGGCATCAGGAGCGACGGTCCTCGCGGGCTGAAGGTCCTTGAAGAAATAATGCAACCAGCTGCCGAGGGAGGTCTTCTTGGCGTTTGCCGCGTAATCCTTGCGGACCCCTTGAGGGGTGAAGATTGGCCCGTTTTGGGCCTTCTTGTAAAATTCCTTCAAGGCCCCCACCTCATCTCGTTCCGCCCGCGAGAGCTTGGCGAAGTCCAGAGTGTTGCCCCCGTGCAGAGACAAGCGGGTGAGGATATGTGCATCCTCAAGCGAAAGTCTGCTCTCCCCCCATGCCCATGCAAAAGAGTGGGAATCACTGCTCCAGCGTGAGCATGCGAACTCCAAGTTCTTGTTGGCAGCCCCTTGTCGAGGAATGCTCAGGCGCCGCGACAGTTGGACGGCCTCGAGAGTGGCAGAGACCAGCAACACCTGCTTGTAGCGGGGATTACCGACGACGTCATCAACCCAGTCCGCCCAGTCAGTGGGTACAGAAGCTTGGGCCCCAAAACGGCATTCCACATAGGGGAAATCCCCTCGCTCGAGGCGAAGACGCAGCACAGAGGAGGGATTGACGGGCTCTGCATCCTCTAGGGCGGCGGGGGCCGTGAAGAAAGTAGGGTCAGGCACGGGGGGACCTACAACGGGATACGCCCTAGCAAGGGCCCAGAACGGATCCCCAGACGACTGCAAGTATGGGGCCCTCTGCCACTGGTCCGCGGAGGGCACCGGGATCTCGACGATGGGACCGCGCGCAGCCATTCATAAGTAAAGTGAAAGAAAGAGGAAGGTGTTGACCGCGAAGGTTAGAAAGAGACAAGAAAGACGTTCGCTCGAAAGTCAGAGAAATTGACAGCACTTCGACGAAAATTTGGAGTTTGGTGAAAAAGGAAATAATGGACAAAGGGTTTATATAGTGGTCAAACGGTGGGGACATTTATGACGTCTGTACAACGAAAGGTCACGCTGGTATACGAAGAGACTTGACGGTACATGAAGGGACTTGACGGTACACGAAGAGACGTTAGCAGTTATCATGCCCGTTGCTCCGCGGAACAAACCCAGAGCGACCGCGGAAACTTACAAAGAGGATGGTACGCACGCGGACGACATGCACTTATCGTACGCGCGCGGGGGGCATATGTAGGCGCGGTCAAAATTATTTACATGTCATCAGGGAAGACCTTTTGACCAGCCTATCGGCCGTGGACACGTGGCGACCAGGTCCACGCGGAAAGTCAATCTTAGTCAAAACACTTTCCAAGAAGTCGTTTGACTGACCAATGGAAGGGAAGCACGTAGCACGTTAAGACGAACGCCCGCGGGACCGACCCGCGGAACTGAAGACCCCGCGGAACCGATCCGCGGAAGTGAAGATCCCGTGGGACCCCCCCGCAGGCCCCGCCAGGGAGAACTGAAAGACATACCGGAATTGATACAGAAACTGTAAGAAGACCCCGGGATCATATTCGGGCCTAGAAGGCAGGCCCGGAAGGGATCCCGCGGAAGGCAAACGATCGCCGCGGGTCGCGACCTCGCTCTTGCGGGAATTGGGGAAGCTCTTGTGGCTTGGTGGCTTGGGATGGAGGTAACGTCGCGGACGCACGAGTTCCCCCGCGGAAGTCCTCCGCGGGAGGACAAGTCTTCCGCGACCTGGAGGTACGGGAGGGACACGTGCTGGGGTCTTATAGGAGCGCCGTCCTGGGCCTGACCTAGGCCCATGTGCCCTATAAATACCCCTGACATTCCCAATGATTGCCAGAGGCTGACTTTTCTGGAAAGAGAGAGAGAGAGAGCACTGATTCTGAGGAAGGAGAACATTCTTCCCCGGAGAGAAGGTGACCTCACTCATCTGATTCCAGAAAGGGCAGACGTCATTCACCCCCCGCGGAGAACAAAGGAGATACGTTGCCTTTGTCCTTTCCGTACCTCTCGCTCCAGCCCTCACCCCACGAGATTATTCCTCTTTTCCCCTCGGTACTGATTATCGACCAATCGAACCTCTCCAGCTCACTCTTGTACACGTAAGCAACCTCACAGAACCCGCTTCCACCCACAATGTTCATGTAAGAAAGAGGTCGGAATGGGTATTACATTTTGGATTTATCAGTTTGACATAAGTACTATGAACTTTCTTTAGTTATTGTTAGATTGTATTAGTTAACATGTAATGAGACATGTCTCAGTTGGTTAGTTTGGTGTAGCTAGGGTGCTATTTATTAGATTCTTTGTACATAAGGGTACTTTAGTCATTTGTATTGTAGGGTTGTATATATTTCCTTTTTCTCTGTAAATGAAATCAGAAGAGGAATTCTCACGCTCAATTCTCTCTCTCTCTAAATTCGTTCATGGTATTAGAGCATGGTTGCTCCTGTTTTCTCATCGCGTCCGTTTGCTTCCGTCGCTTCCGGCGAGTCCCTTTAGACTCCGGCTCCGACAGCCTCACCGGACCTCGATCAACCTCGCTAGCTTCGTCGATCAACTGAGTCAGATTCGTTTTTGATCTGGGTAACCTTTTTTTTTGGCATCTATTGCTTTCTTCGATCAGTTTGGTGTTGCTTTTGCTGAGCTGTTTGAGTAATAGTTAGCTGGGTTCCGTTTGATTACACGTACGTCGACACTTTTTGAGCATCAAAGAGGATTTTTTCCTCTTTTATTCGGAGTTCGCAGTTTATTGTTAGGGCAATTTCGCAGTCCCTGTTTTAGGAGCTATTTGGTACTGTTTGGATTGTATTTGCCCTTATTCTGCTCTGTTGAGATTATTTGGGGCTCCTGATTCTGTTTTTTCGACAGTCCACAGTGTTTTGTTTGTTGCCTTCAATATGTCAGAGGAGAATCCATTTTCAAAGGGAGACACTGGTAAGTCTAGTTCAAACAGTGAAATGGGTTATAGTTCTTTTCTTGACAACACTCCGATGGATATCTACCGCGTCAAGTTAGATGGTTCCAATTATCTACTTTGGTCGCGTGCGTTTACATTAGCTATCACCACTAAGGGTCTCCTACACTACCTTATTGAGAATGTGGTGAAACCCACGGAAGGACCAGATCTCACAAAATGGACCAATCATAATGCCTTGGTCTTGACATGGTTGTTTAATTCGATGTCTCCCACTATTCAAAATAGCTTTATGTATCTTGATACGCCAAAGCAGGTTTGGGATGCCGTGGCAGAGACTTATTCTCAGAAAGGGAATGACGCCCAAATTTTTGAGTTGAGGAAGAAACTCAAGGCAGTGGTGCAAAATAATCGACCGGTTGCTGACTATTATGCAGAGGTCATGGGGCTCTGGCAAGCACTTGATTTTTATCAAAGTTATCGTCCTGTTTGTGCTACTGATGCTGCGGCTTTCCAACAAATGGTTAGGAAAGATCGTGTTTATGACTTTATGGCAGGTCTTGATGTGGATTATGATCAGCACCATGGGCATGTGCTGAGTTGTACCCCTCTTCCCTCTCTTGGAGAGGCTTATGCAAGTATCCAGCAAGAGGAGACTCGAAGAAATTCTATGGCTTCTCCCTTGATGGCATCCACTCCAGATCACTCAGCCTTGGTATCCATTCCTTTCCCACGGGATGGTAAAACAGGACAGAGCCAGTTGAAGGCCAAAGGTATTTCAGTTGATCGAGCCTCACTCCATTGTGACTATTGTGATAAAAATGGTCATACCAAGGAATATTGTTGGAAGTTACATGGTAAACCTAACTCACGGGGACGCCGAGGTGGTCGTAGTGGTGGTTCTGTACGCTCTTATGCCAATGCCACAGAGTCTGCTGGTGACTCTATATCTGATGCTTGTGATTCTTTTTCTCCCGAAGAGATGCAAACTTTCAGGCGGCTAATGAGTAGCCAAGGTCCTCCATCCTCTATTGCTTCTAATTCCACTACTTCCTCCCACTTTGCCAACTCAGGTATACAAGCTCATATTTCTGCAGCTTCTATCCATATTCCTTGGATAATCGATTCTGGTGCCACGGACCATATGACAGGTTGCTCATCCTTTTTTGATTCCTACTCTACTTGCTCCGGTAAGGACAAAGTACGAGTAGCTGATGGATCCCTATCTGCTATTTCGGGGAAAGGTTCCATTCGCTACTCACCTACCTTACCTCTTTCTTCCGTCTTCCATGTTCCAAATTTTACTACTAATCTTATATCTGTTAGTAGTCTCACACAATCTCTGAATTGTTCAGTGACATTTTTTCCCACTCATTGTGTCTTTCAGGAACTGGGAACAGGAAAGACGATTGGTACTGGTAGAGCTCAGGATGGCCTGTATTTTTTGGAGTCTGTGCCTTGTTCATCTTTTACACCCTCATCATTGGGTCATATTCTTGAGGCGGATACGGGTTCAGCTCTTCCCTTATTGCATCAGTGGCACCGTAGACTTGGCCATCCCTCTTTTGGTGTTTTAGAGAAACTTTTTCCTACTTTAACTAAAAAATGTTCTAGAAGTAGGTTCTTTTGTGAAGCTTGTGAGCTTGCGAAACATAGACGTTCATTTTATGCTCCTGTTCATCAGAGAAGTGCTTCTCCTTTTATGATTGTCCACACTGATGTCTGGGGCCCTTCCCCCATTACCTCTATTTCTGGTTATCGCTATTTTGTTACCTTTATTGATTGTCATTCTCGTATAACTTGGGTGTATCTACTTCGAGCAAAAAGTGAAGTTTTCTCCTGCTTCCAGTCATTTCATAAGATGGTGCACACACAATTTGATACCAACATCAAGATACTTCGTTGCGACAATTGGACTGAATATATGAACGGTCCCTTCAAGTCATATCTTGATGGTCATGGCATTCTTTTCCAAACCACTTGTGTAGATACACCGCAGCAAAATGGAGTCGCGGAAAGGAAGAACCGGCATCTTGCTGAGGTGGCTCGCTCCCTTATGTTTACTATGAATGTTCCTAAACATTTTTGGGGCGAGGCCATCCTTACAGCCTCTTATCTTATTAATCGAATGCCATCCAGTGTTCTTCAATTCCGGACTCCCTTGGATTTCCTTCCTGGTAACTTTCGGGTCTCTACTCTTCCTCCTAAGATTTTTGGTTGTGTTTGTTATATGCATGCTCCTTACCACCCCGGTGGAAAGTTAGATCCTAAAGCTCGTAAATCCATTTTTCTTGGCTACTCTCCTACTCAAAAGGGGTATCATTGCTATGACCCTCTCTCTCGAAAGAAATTTGTTTCGATGGATGTCACCTTTTGGGAACACCAACCCTTCTACCCTCTCTCGTCCCCATCTCTTCAGGGGGAGAGTTCTAGAGGGGAAGAGATGTTGACATCTTGTGATTCTGATTCGTGGTTATTTTCCCTTTCCCCAACTGTTGGTGAGGGGGAGAGTGTTGGTACAGGGGAGAACATTGGTGAGGGGGATGAGGCATCTCCTAGCTTTAGTAATCCTGAAGGGGAGAGAGAGGAACCTGAATCTGGAGAAAGAATAATGCCGGATGCAAGAGAAAGATTGGACAGACCTGATTTACACACTTTCACTCGCAAGAAAAAGGGCCAGCCTGGTGCATTACCACAGTACCAATCATCATCACCTGTCCTAGTTCCTGACGCTTCAGCTGAGTCTTCTGGTAAATCTCCTTCCTCTATATCCCTTCCTTTTGATGATCTTGATGGCCTATTGCTCATAGGAAGCCAGTTCGAACACATAAAGTGCCGGCTCGTTTATGTACTCAACATCCCATTTCGCAATTTGTTTCATATTCTCGTCTGTCACCTTCGTACTCTACCTTTCTTTCTTCTCTTTCTTCTATACCTATTCCACAGGATTGGAAGGAAGCTTTTGCAACTCCTAAGTGGAAAGAAGCTATGGTAGAGGAGATGAAGGCCTTGAAGAAAAATGGCACCTGGGAGTTAGTGTCTCTTCCTCCGGGAAAGAATGTAGTGGGATGTAAATGGGTGTTCACGGTTAAGTATAAAGCTGATGGCAATGTTGAGAGATACAAGGCAAGATTGGTTGCCAAAGGCTATACTCAGACATATGGCATTGACTATGAAGAAACCTTTGCTCCAGTGGCCAAGATGAACTCTATTCGCACCTTGTTGTCCTGTGCTGCTACTCTAAACTGGCCACTTCAACAGTTTGATGTGAAGAATGTTTTTCTTCATGGTGATTTGGAAGAAGAGGTGTATATGGATATACCACCTGGTTTTTCTTCCCCTGCCACTAAGGGCAAGGTGTGTAGGTTGAAGAAGGCTCTCTATGGCTTGAAACAATCACCAAGAGCGTGGTTTGACAGATTTCTCAAGGCCATGTTGAGACTTGGGTACACGCAGAGTCATGCTGATCATACTATGTTCACCAAGAGGAGTGATGGTAAGATTGCCATCCTTATAGTTTATGTGGATGACATAATTATGACAGGTGATGATGTGAATGAGCTTCAGATGCTTAAAGTTCTTCTTGCCAAGGAATTTGAAATTAAGGAGCTGGGGGCGATGCAATACTTTCTTGGCATGGAGGTGGCTAGATCTGAGAAAGGGATCTTCATTTCCCAAAGGAAATATATTCTTGACCTCTTGGAGGAGACAGGGATGCTGGGGTGCAAGCCCGCTGATACTCCTATTGAGGTCAATCATCATCTTGGCAGCGTGGGAGAGCATGCGGACAAGGAAAGATATCAGAGACTTGTGGGTCGTCTGATATACTTATCTCACACACGTCCAGATATTTCTTATGCGGTGGGGGTTGTCAGTCAATTTATGCATGATCCTCGTTCTTCTCACCTTGATGCTGTTTATCGTATCTTGAGGTACCTAAAATCCTCTCCAGGCAAAGGTATTTAATTTTCCAACCATGGTCACTTGAGGTTGGAATCATTCACTGATGCAGACTGGGCAGGTTCAATTGATGATAGACGTTCTACCTCTAGCTATTGCACTTTCCTTGGTGGGAACTTAATTACGTGGAGAAGCAAAAAGCAATCTGTGGTAGCGAGGTCAAGTGCAGAAGCTGAGTACAGAGCCATGGCACATGGTGTTTGTGAGCTTTTATGGCTTCAAACCTTTTTGCATGATTTGGGAATTGTTGATCACAGTTCTATGAAGCTATATTGTGATAACAAGGCTGCTATCAATATCGCTCATAACCCTGTTCAACATGACCGGACAAAGCATATAGAGATTGATAAACACTTTATCAAAGAGAAGCTGAACAGTGGTGTAATATGCATGCCTTATGTGAAATCCGAGGACCAATTAGCTGATGTGTTTACTAAAGGTCTTAGTAGTAAGGTGTTTCATCGTATACTCTCCAAGTTGGACATGATTAATATCTATGCACCAACTTGAGGGGGAGTGTTAGATTGTATTAGTTAACATGTAATGAGACATGTCTCAGTTGGTTAGTTTGGTGTAGCTAGGGTGCTATTTATTAGATTCTTTGTACATAAGGGTACTTTAGTCATTTGTATTGTAGGGTTGTATATATTCCCTTTTTCTCTGTAAATGAAATCAGAAGAGGAATTCTCACGCTCAATTCTCTCTCTCTCTAAATTCGTTCAGTTATCCATTCCTTCTCTGGAGAGCAGGAGAGATGCTTCAGGACACTGTTTTGATCCATAGGTTGTTAAATTGTACTGTCACACATTTTGAACTTGCTGTGCCTTCCACTGAAGGATATGAAGTAATACAAGAGTAAAGGGTTAGAATTCACGTGCAATGATTTCCGAGTGAAATCTGAGGTTAATTGATGCACTTGGTTGTGCCTTCCACCGATGTTTTGTTAGACTTTTGTGCTACTATTAGGTGGATTGGCGAAATATTAGATTGACATACTTTGAACGAACATATAAGCGATTTAAAGCCAAAGAGCGTGTTGCAACTGGCGGCGGCTTACGCACAAAGAATAGTAATGACAAGAAATGCCAACGTCCCCCAAATAGTAGTATGATATTATCACTTTACATAACATTCTTCTCACACATCACCATTCTACAATACACATATACAAATAAAACACAAGCAAAAGGTTGCCAAATACTTGTGCTTTGTTTGGTTTGTGATTTGAGTAGTGTTTTTGGATAATGAGTGAAGAGAGAAATGAGAGTAATGATTGGAGAGAGAGGTAAAAAGTGGAGAGAGATAGAGTAAGAAATGAGAATAATAATTGAAAAATTAGAGAGATAATTTTTTGACATCAAAGAAGAACATCATATATATGAATAGAAAAGAGTACAAGAAGGGTTTCAACTAACATAATACAAATCAAAGCACATGAGCGTGCGGCAAACCTAAGCTACAACAGAAACAAACAAAACAACAGCTAAGATACGCGCATCACCTCCTAAGCTACGCGCATCACCTCCCAATCGTCAGTTCGCAGCCATCTCAACAAACACTTGACACGAGCTTAAATGATAAAACAAACAACCAAAATCGACCAAACCGCTGGCCGGATCACGCCCATTTTTAACGACGGCCGACGCAGATCAGTTAGCCATTCTCAGAAAACCAAGCCCACTAGCAGAAAACCTCACCAGCATCAAACGCCGGCGACAAGAGGCCAAAACTTCAACCTGCAACACAACACAAAACCAAACAAACCCACTAGACATGCATGCATAGACAGGACCCGAGAAAGCCGATCGGATTAGACGGGGAAGGGGAGAACGGAGAGGGAAGCCAAATCCGATCGGAGAAGGGAGAGGGAAGAAAAAAGAGAGTCCCAATCGAACGGGGAGGGGGAAGCCGGAAAAGGGGGGGCCGATTGGGACGAAAAGGGATAGCCGATCGGACAGGGGAAGGGGAGACCAGAAGGGGGAGCCTATCGGTTGTGACCAGAGGGGGGAAGAACATGCATGGCTGATACGGCCAGGTTGTGGGCGAAACTACCAGAAGACATAACAGAGCGAATGGTTGGGCTGTGATCGGAGATAGGTGAACGGTGAACCCGAGATCAAACCCCTCGTCACCGGCGGCGGCGCTATTAGCCTGACAGAGGATGACGCCATCGACAAGATCCTAGCTGTAAGAGACGTCAACACCATCGACGTCATCGGCACCATCTTCGAACAGAACATCAATCTTGACGGCAAACGACGACAAATCTTAGCATTATTAGGAAAGAAAGCAAATGAGAAAGAGAAAAAAGGAAACAAAAACAAGGAAAAAAGAGAAGGGGAGGCTCACGCCCCCCCTCCCCCGTACTGAGGCTGATTTCCGGTGGCTGTTTGGGTGGAAAGAGAATGGAAGGGGAAGGGAAATTTAGAGAGAGGTTGGAGTCTCTCTCTCTAAGAGGATACGTCTCGACTTTATTAGAGAGATAATTGAGAGTAATTATTGAGTTGAGAAATATTTTTTTGAGTAGAATAGTGAAGTGAACAAGGCATTGGTTTTTTGACAAAGTAATGAGAGATAAAGGAATAAATTAAAGAATATTGCCTGTTCAATAAATTTCTAGTTGGTTCACTTTTGTGGGCCCTTCGCTGGCTCAAGCTCTTCCTGTGCTTAGTGACGAAGATCTATTTTTGTGGTTAGTACATACAATGCATTTAACTTCATATAGTTCCACAATAAAATTGTTTCAATTGTTACTTCTTCCCACCAACTTGTGGTCCTGGTTGGGGTACTCAGAGGAAGGTTCCTCCTTTGGGTTGAATATCTCTAATAATTGTTCACACCACCTACAAAAACAGAAACTTCAATGAACATTTATTCTACTTGAAAGGTCTCTATCTCAACAGGGGACTTCTCAGTCCCCACACGCTTTAGGGAATTCCTATGCACATTATTGTTAGGGGATGCTTGGGTAATCTATAAACTAGAATCTCAGGAGTCTCAGGACTACTCTGCTTGTTTTACTGCATTGGCACTTGTCAAAAAATGGCCAGACGAATTAAAATCAATGCCAAATTGCCAACAATGTCTCAGAACTATTAGACACGCTTGAACTTGAGTAATTGATGCCCAGCTGATAAGAAAAAGGTTTCAACAGATTGCATCCGGTTCGGGAAATTCACCAAACAATTGGAGAGCAGTAAAAGGATTTGAGTGAAACCCACGTCCCAAAACGACACAGTAAAGAACTGAGTCTCAGGACCAACCTCTAAAAAAAACCCAACAGCAGAAACAAGATTAAAATCAATTCAACTGACAGTAAAAGGAACCGAAACTAAAGCACGAAGATTGTAAATACCATAGCTACGCGCTAGCATGATCAAATTTCACACGAGCTTCCCAATTTCTTGATGGTGTCCTTGTGGTGATATGTCATGTACCAAACCAAATCAAACCAAGCCTTATGTCTCAATCAATTGAGATCGGCTACATAAATCATTTTTCTTCATTGAGTTCTGTCAAGAGCCATTTGTTCACTCAAACCCATTAGACTCATATTTTTGCACACAACAGCATCTAATGTCAATTTAGGTTTTCCCCTCCCCGTAGCGTTGCTACCCAAAGTTATCATATCAGCTCACTTAACTACTGCATCTTCAGGTCTACGGTAGACATGTCCAAACCACCTTAGCCTATTTTCCCTCAACTTCTACTCTATAGGTGCTACACCTACCATCTCACAAACCATTTCATTTCTAATCCTATCTCATCTAGTCTTACCACACATCCACCTCAACATTCTCATTTCCGCTACACTCATCTTGCTCACCTGTTGTTTCTTAATAGGCCAACATTCTGTCTCGTAAAGCATCGCTGGTCTTATGACAGTTTTATAAAAAAAATTCCTTCAATTTTGTGGGTACCCTCTTGTCACATAGTACACCAGTAGCGCCCCTCCACTTGAGCCACTGTTTACACCACATATTCACCGCCTGTCAATGATCGACCGGAAGGTGGAGATTATGAGAATGCTTCCTATTTATTATTTCGTATTAATAATACAACTAGTTTTTATTTCTTTTATTTGTTTGTATTTTAATGAAGTGCAGGATACTTGGCATGCTCTTACACATTTGGAAGTTAAAAGGACACTTGTCATCGTCCTGCACACTTTGAAGTTGAAGAGAAGTTATTTGGACAAATGGCATGCTCCTACACATTTTGAAGTTTGTGGGAAGTTATTTGGACACTTGGAAGATAATTAGAAGAATGAAGAGTAGTGAGAAGTTAGGAAGTTATTTCCTACACATTTTATTTTTCTATAAATAGCCTCTTTTGGCTTCATTGTAAACTCTCTCCAACAAATCAAAGTCTATCTTTATTTGTCTTAATTTTTGTCTTACTAACCCAATTCTGCGTTATAATTAGGATCTTTGATGTATCCCTTCTAGCGACAGATCGATCGTTGAAGTCTTCTTCAACTTGTAAACTAGATTCTCTCTCACCTCTTGTGTCGATTTCATTCTTGAAGAGCGGCATGCCTAGCATCAACGATTTTCTTTTACGTGTCGACACGCTTTTCTCTTTCTACCAATTTCACATTTGACTCGACCGTCATTTCTCTTCCAATGAAGTCTTGAAATACGGCGTGGAACCACGGATCCTCCTTTGGAGACAAGCCGCATTCGCCCTTTTCTTTTTTATATCGTTGGCTTGTTGCTTTTGTTTTCTTTCTCTGTCGATTCGCTCCGGAGAAATAAAATATTGGTAAACAGCCACCCCACTTGGATCCTTCTCCATCTTTACTAATAATCGAGCCTAAATACCTAAAATGGTCACTCTTTGGTATCTCCTGATTTTGGATCATCACTCTTTCTTCATGCACATTGCTGGTACCACTAAATTTGCACACCATATACTCAGTTTTGCTCTTGCTTATCCGAAAACCCTTTGACTCTAATGCTTCCCTCTAAATTTCTAATTTCGTATCAACACGTCTAGCGGTTTCATCTATGAGGACAATATCATCTCCAAACATCATACACCATGAGATATCCTCCTGAAACTGTCTAGTCAATTCATCCATAACTAAGGCAAAGAGGTACGGGCTTAAGGCTGACCCTTGATGCAATTCTACTGTTATTGGAAATTCACTTGTATCCCCTACTGGTGATCTAATGGGTTTTGTTTTTAATGGTTGCATTGGAGTACTACTAGTCTTCTCCCTTGTTTAAACTTTAAACTGTACGATTTTCTTCCCATTTTCTTGATAGTGCATTGGAGATTAGTCTTCTCCTTTTGTTTAAACTTTAAACTGTACCGCTCCTAGGGATAGAAATGTAAAAAGCATATCGAACCCAACGTCAAGGCATTTTCTTCCTAAATAATTATTTTGGGATTTTTCTTTTGTCTTTCTTGAATTTTTTGTTAAACTAGCTCGCATAAAAATACCTCGGCTACACCAAATATTCATGGGGCCAGCATCATATGACGACTTTTTAATGGGCTGTATAAAACTGATGTTTAAGTAATAGTTAGTGAACTACAGGTCAGTGCGGCGCATATCCAACTAACTATACATGGCATTTTATAATGACCCTAGCCGTAGGTGTATTGTTTTGTACTTTTGTTGTGTATTGTTTTGTACTTTTGTTTGCTTTATAAGCATCCGGTCGTTATAAAATGCCATGTATAGTTAGTTGGATACGCTTTGCACTGACCTGCAGTTCACTGACTATTAGGCAAACAACAGTACGGTATAGCATTCTTTGTACAATTTATTACGCCTCGTATCTCATTTTGCAACCTATGTCTGTGGTGAAACTGCTAAATATATCACACAATCACGGCTCATGGCTGATTGGGTTCAGTTCTTGTATCCGATCACACTGCATTTCACAAGACCAGTAAATAAACTAATACATGTTACAAATAGGATACGAGGACTGCTATGTATCACTGACTTTTATCGCTAATTAAGTTCACCGCATATGTGGCACTAACCTAGAATTTTTGTTCTCACAATCTAGATTTTGTAAAGAACCAATGACGAGTATACAACTATTGCATGAATTTTCGTTCTTTGGTCTGTTCTACTTTGGCTATATACCATCTTAAGGCATTGTCTGAACTCTGAAGTTTAGCAGGACTCGGTGGCTGTGGACGTATATCAGTATGCAAGTTCTGTCCTCTTTTCTTTGACTTCTGATTGGATAAGCATAGACAACAAAATGTAATAGGTATCACAGTTGTGGACCATTCCATTTATCTTTTCGTAATTGTGGAGGCTAAATATAACCTCGCATATGGGGCAGCTGTTACTCATCCACATAGTGCTAATTGATACGTACAATTTTCACTTTTTCCAAATTAACATTTCGTTTATGAGAGCTATGATACATGACAGGTTTTCTTCGTTTTCTAATATCGTCATACTTGAGATGCTTACAAGGTTACAACATCAAAGTGGGTGTTGCTTCCTTTATTCCCTGGATTGACTTGTCCATATGGTACTTTGTATATTCAGCAATGTACTAGAAAAGAGTTCCAAAAGGAGACATTGTTTCTAGGAGTTAGCCTGTCGGAATTGCAAAGGATTCTTTATAACCAAGAGGACCCTCCAAATTGGCGGAATTGCATGTCTAGCATTGGCCACCAAGATTGAGGAAAACCAGCCCTTCAATAGGTAATAGCTTTGTTTTGATCTTCTTTAGTTTTGTCTTTCTAATACTGATTTATCATTCTTCCTAATTGTTTTGGAGATAATTGATACGTATAAATCTTTCCAGGGCACTATTGGTTTCATATTGGCATAGGTTGGGAGTTTCAGTGGCATGATCTATCACATCCAAGACGAGTTTGATCTTTGGTTTGATTTTACTTTTCTCTTACAACAATGTTCGAGTAGGTAACAATCAGAGTCCATGTTGTGGATTCAATCCAGCAGAGACCGGTTTGATCTAGTTGAGAACAAAACCGCACAGGTTAAATACTTGACAGATTTTTAGTACAAGCAAACCTTTACGAACTGACTCAGTATTTACAAGCCATCACAGTCTATAAACTTTGTTAGTTTATCTCAACGCTTTCATGGAGAGAGAGAGAGAGAGTACGCTGCTTAAGCTATTTATTGGAGTCTGTGTATATAAGCTTCTAGAGAAGTTAGATATAGTGTTATCATCTAGATGGTTCAAGTAATACCCAAATGTATTTCCTGCAAGTTTGAGCAGTGTGCTTGCTCAATTACATATCAAACTCCTCTCCAGTTGAAAGCTAACTACATCAGGCCCCAGACAAAATTGGAGACTTATCCTGGCACTGTTGGGACAGAAAATGGAAGTGAAGCAGCATTCATTTACAAGCAAATGTCAATTTGGATGTCACTTGAAGAAAATTAACCATAGATTGGTGATTAGTAATGTCTAATTCGAGCAGTGATCACATTACAATGTATGAACTAGTTTTTAGACTTCACTAATTGCTAAGGGGAGTCCAATTCCAGATATATTGTGTCTTAAGCAATGTAGGGTATGCCATGTAGTTGTGAAGTGTGAAACTAACTACATTCTTACTCTGAAATGAATCTAGTTGGTGCACAAAATTTCTGCTGAGTAGTTATGATCCAGACATTTTCATTGGCACCTTATAAATGAGGTGCATTCTTAAGTCTTGAGACAAGTATAACTTATGCTTACTACCTTTGGCTAAATATTTTCAGAACCTACTATCAATAGCTACCTTCGAGAAATTCATGAAAGTTAAGTCAGGTGGGTTTTGAGGAAACGTCTTATAGAATAAGTTGATCAGTTATAAGTACGTAGATCATGCTGTTGCTAGTTCATATGGATAGAATTCAACTAACTGTTACTTTTCTTATGGTTTGTTTCATGCGGCAAGAGACATTCCATGTAGACAGCAAAACATACAGAAGATGTGAAGTGGTGGCAATGGAATGGCTGGTGCAGGAAGTCCTTAATTTCCAGTGCAAATTGGTTGGCTAGTAATGGTAGACACGGAGCCCTTCCCAAATTGCCCCCTTGTAACCTTGCTAGGGATCTTTGTAACTTGCTCAGGTTGGATATCGAATAGAGTTTCAGATTTTTTTTTTTAAAAAGGGATTTAATTGAATAATGACCTTCAATAATATGGTTTTGACTTCAAGCATATTCGCTCATTGTAGAGAAGATAGCGATTATACAACTAGAGTTTCCAAACTAGAGTTAGCAAACATGAAACAATACAATATCCATTTCTCCAAAGCTAACATGCTGCTTTATGCAACATTGACAGGTTCGAAACATTTCCCGATCTACAACAACAATTGCATGGATAACAACACAAATAGTAGCTTACATGAGTAGAGAGAGCCATAACTCCGTGTAGTCTAAGGAAGCAGATGACACCACTGGCTTCAATACCTTCTCTCTTGCAATATCTGCCTGCATGAGAGAAAATGCAAATGAATGACAATCTACTCCACAGAGGACCATTTAGTTTCGCAATAAATTTGCCTAAAACAGTCAATTTCACATAGGCTCTAACAAATTAACCAGCCAATGCTTAGAGGCATGGACACATCTGGATAGTCCGTTTGATGAATCCCAACTCCAATAAAAATAAAGAAGCTATGATATCATGATGGGGGTTGTAGAAATATGATTAACAAGTTACTTTTTCACCCTTGTGGGTATCCCAACTTCATGCTTCCCCTCACCAGGCAGAATCTTCTTTCTCTTCGTAAAAACAAAAGGCAGTAGTTATTAGCAAACCAGCACAAGTATTCCCTATACGGCTATATCTCAGTAGATACTAGAAAGTGAAACTAGTCTAATATGGGTAGGATTCAAGATTAAACTAACTATTGCTTTACGTACATTTTAGAACTCAATAAATTAGGGTCAACCATCACAATGTAATCAGAAAGAACCATTGTGAGTATGAGGGAACACGTTTTTTTGGTTTAAAATGTCGGCAGGTGTTTTTGGTTCAAAATGTCAGCGAGTATCTAATTTTTAAGACTACATGTACCACTTTGAAAATAGGTGCTATGAAAGTCTTTACGTATGTTCATGTATGTAATTACAAAGCTGCACTCTGAAGAACAAAGCCATATTATTTTATCTTGCAAGCTCCAGGGAAAGTAACTATTCCACAAAGCAAAGCACGTGACTTGCTGTCAACCGTTGGATCAAAATTGATCTACTAAGTTGGCTTCAAATAGATGATAAGTAGCATATATACGCTCAATGTTAAACCAAATGTAGTCTCTTATGAAATTGTTCCTAATATCATTTGGACACAACAGTACTGTTGTCAGAGATGAGAAAAAGTGTATAGGGTGTTAACTAACCCTAACACAGAGATTCATTATTTATATTACGAGATAATTTGATACAAAACTTGTTTAACCAATGTGGGACAAGACTCATAACTACTCAAATATTCCAACACTCCCCCTCAAGCTGGAGAATAGATATCACAAAATCCCAGCTTGTTACATAACAACTCTAATCGGGGCTTGAACAATGACTTAGTAAACATGTCAGCTAACTGAGCACTTGTAGACACAAAGGGAGTAGCTATTACACCACCAGCTAACTTCTCATGCACCAGATGACAATCAACTTCAATATGCTTAGTCCTCTCATGAAATACCGGATTGGATGCAATGTGAATTGCTACCTGATTATCACAATACAAATTCATTGGCAATTGCACACTAAATCCTATCTCCTCAAGAAAAGATCGCACCCATACAATCTCACATGTTGTGTGGGCCATGGCTCTATACTCTGCCTCTGCACTAGACCGTGCAACCACTGTTTGTTTCTTACTCTTCCAGTTGACAAGGTTTCCACCGAGAAAAACACAATATCCTGTAGTGGATCTCCTGTCAGAGGGTCCTCCTGCCCAATCAGAGTCAGTAAAAGCCTCAATACGTAAGTGATTATTAGCTCGATAAAACAAACCACGTCCTGGATGAGCCTTGAGATACTTTACAATTCTAAGAACAGCCTCCCAATGTGGAAGACAGGGAGCAGACATAAACTGACTCACAATACTAACTGCGAACGAGATATCTGGACGTGTAATAGTAAGATAGTTCAATTTACCAACCAAGCGACGATATTGGTCAGGGCTAGAAAGCAGCTCCAACTGATCAACACACAGTTTGACATTAGGATCCATAGGAGTATCGACAGGCTTCGACCCCAATAAACCAGTATCATCTAGAATATCTAGCACATATTTTCTTTGCGATAAACTAATGCCATTTTTAGATCGTGCAACCTCAATACCCAAAAAATATCACAACCTTCCCAGATCTTTGGTATGAAACTTACTCAGCAGAAATTTCTTCAACTCATCAATACCTTTTTGATCATCGCCCGTAATAATAATATCATCCACATAAACAATCAATAATACTTTCCCTCGATCAGATGTGAGAGAGAAAACTGATAGCGACTCATCCCAAATTTCAAAACTACATCACTGAACTTACCAAACCAGGCCCGAGGAGACTGCTTAAGACCATATAGTGCTTTGCGAAGACGACATACCTTATTACGCTCCCCCTAGCAACAAATCCAGGTGGTTGCTCCATATAAACTTCCTCTTGGAGATCCCCATGAAGAAAAGCATTTTTAACATCCAACTGGAATAAAGGCCAACCAAGATTGGCTGCAAGGGAGATAAGAAGGCGGACAGAACCAAGCTTGGCAACTGGGGAAAAAGTCTCAGCATAATCAACACCATAAGTCTGAGTATATCCCTTAGCAACAAGACGAGCTTTGTAATGCTCAACAGACCCATCGGGATGATATTTGACCGTAAATACCCACCGACAACCAACAGTAGACTTTCCTGACGGAAGAGGAACCAACTCCCAAGTGTCATTGTCATGAAGAGCAAACATCTCAGCCTCCATAGCTGTCCGCCACTCAGAAATAGATAAGGCCTCCTGAACAGTGTTAGGAACAAAAATGGACGAAACAGAAGTAGTAAAAGCACGAAGGGACGGAGACAGGTGAGCATAGGAAACAAATCGATCGATAGGATGAGAAGTGCAAGACCGAATACCTTTGCGAAGAGCTATAGGAAGGCTAGGTGATGATAGAGGTGGTGGAGACGGTGGTGGTGGTGGTGGCGGTGGTTGTGGAACTAGATCTTAAGACGGAGGAGGCGCGACGGAAGGCACTGGTGGGGCTGTTAATACTTTCTGCCGACGAACATACACCTGCAAGGGTGGCACAGATGCAACACAAATAGGAAACACAGACTCAGTCTCAGGAAGGTCAACTGGAGTACGGTGACCCGAGTAAAAGGGTAATGACTCATTAAACGTGACATCAGCACAAACAAAATGACGACGTAGAGACGGTGAGTAACACTTATACCCTTTCAGAGTGAGTGAGTATCCCAGGAAAATACACCGAATTGACCGTGGATCAAGTTTGTCCCGATCAGGATCAAGAGAATGAACATAACAGGTGCACCCGAACACTCGTAGGGGTAATGAGTGAAGAGGCCGACCAGGAAATAAAACCGTATGGGGTATCTGACCGCCTAGGACTCTAGATGGCATACGATTGATCAAATAACATGCTGTAAGAACAGCATAACTCCAATAAGACTTAGGAACTTGCATTTGGAATAACAGAGCACGCATAACCTCTGATAAATGCATAATCTTGCGTTCGGCAACTCCATTTTGTTGTGGAGTCCGAGCACAAGAAGATTGGTGAATTATACCATGATCATCAAAAAACTTAGAAAGAGAATTATGAAAATATTCACCTGCATTGTCAGAACGAAATATACGAATGCAAGTATCAAACTGAGTTTTGATCTCCGTATAAAATGATTTAAAAATAGAAGATAACTCTGACCTCTCTTTCATGAGATAAAGATACGTGACACGAGAATAATCATCGACAAAGATAACATAATATTGGAAGCCAAAAACATTAGGAACACACATTGGGCCCCAAATATCAGAATGAACTAATTGAAAAAGACGGGACACACGACTCTCAACCCTAGGATAAAAAGACACTCTATGATGTTTACTAAACTCACAGACTTCACAGGGCAAAACATCAACACGGCTACATGAAGGTACTAGCCGTTTAAGGTTCTGAAGGGATGGATGACCAAGACGACAATGATGTTGATAGGGTGACACCGAAGACTATAGGGCAACAGAGCTAGGGTGAACAACGTCGGTAAAGTAATACACGCCACCCACGTTCAGTACCGCTACCAATTTTCCGCCCCGTCTTGAGATCCTGAAACACACAACCATCGGGAAGGAATGTGACAGAGCAATTTAAAGATTTGGTAAGTTTACTAACAGACATAAGATTTAATGGAAAACGAGGAACATGCAATACGGAATTCAAAGTCAGAGAGGAAGTAACAGAAACAGAACCCGAACCAATAATATCAGTGGTAGACCCATCGGCTAAGGTAACATGAGATGGTTTATCAATAGTCTGATGGTCAGAAAAAATAGTAGAAGTACCCGTCATATGATCAGATGCACCAGAATCAATAACCCAAGGAATAGAAAAACGGGAAGATGCAATACAAGCACTAGAAGAACTTGTCTGAGATAGCGTAGCAATGGAGGAACTTGTCTGACGTGACACAAGGCGTTGGTACTCCTCCACATAAATAGTCACCATAGCAGTAGAGTGAGTAACCTGCCGAACATCTTTGAAAGGAGTAACCCGATGAGCATGAGGAAAACCATATAGGTCATAGCAGTACTCCACTGTATGATTTGTTCCCCCACAATGAGTACAAAGTCTGAAAACACGGCCTTGACTATGGCCACCTCCCCTTGACATGCGGCCCCTAGGACGAAAGCCACAACCACCATGACTAGAATCACGACCACCAAAAACATGGTCAAAAATCCGACCACTGTACCCAGAATCACGACCGCTACCCACAACCACCAAGACTCAGAATCACTGCCGCCCTACGCCACCAACCACCACCGCCCTAAGCCACAACCACCAAGACTCAGAATCACGTGATAGCTTTAGAGCCTCGAGGTTGGGTAGTAACTTGGCGAGGGTCGACATGTCACTGGAACTTATACAGGTCCCCTTCAAAGTTAACTTGGTAAGGTTGGGGGGGAACTTAGCAATTACAAGAGAATTCCGACTTACGAACATCGTAGTAGAGACCTCCAACTCTTGGACATGGTTTACAAAGTCTAAATTTGGAAGTAGAGATAATCTCCCATCTGTATAACCACACTTTGAGACTAGGAGTCCTAACTTTCTGAGATTAGGAGACCTAGCTAAGACATCAGTGCAAGACCAAGGATTTACCCACGACAGAGTTTGTAAGTTATCCATGAATAAAGGATAGTCAACAAGATTATCTGGACTTTCGATATCAATAGTAGGCACCTTCCCATCTGTAACCCTTACATGCCTCAATTTTACCATCTTCCTAATACTATGGGGTAAACCAGAGTCACCAGATGGAGAAATAAGGGTTTCTAAATTCCAAAGATTTGATATTGAAGCTGGGAGACTTCGCCTCAATTTTACCATCTTCCTAATACTATGGGGTAAGTAGAAACCAGAGTCACCAAATGGAGAAACAATAAGGGTTTCTAAATTCCAAAGATTTGATATTGAAGCTGGGAGACTTTGAGAGACGACCCAACTTAGATCCAGGTACCTCAACAGAACTAGTAGTTGTATTTCTATTACACATGAGCGAAATGAGAAACTAGAATGAAACACCCTTAGAAGTTTGAAACGGTAATGAGGATACCCATAATATCTACGGCGTCTACCGTGGAAGGGAAAAAAAGACCGGGTGTACTTTCGAGCAGGAGTACTCGACTTCGAGGAAGAAGAAGAAGAAGACGAAACGAATAGTTTACCCATAATCCGCTGGAGAAAATACTCTTCCGAGGCTTTCTGGAGGCAAAATTCACGCAACAAATCGTGAATACCACATGCTTTGATTCGACCGTCGTACCCTCTTCCGGAAACTAACACAAGATTTCTACCGATTAAATCCATCAGGTATTCCTCGGCTACATCTTCCAAGCTTTTTGTACCTGTCTTTCTTATGAATCCCTCAGCAACCCAAAACCAAATCAACTTCCTTACAAGAATTTGGAAATCCTCGGGAAATATAGCGAAGTAGAGAAAGCACGGTTTCAAGTGAGCAGGTAAGTGGTTATAACTCAGTGCTATTGTCTTTATCCACAGTTCTTGGTCCATAGCAATCTGTGAATTTAAGGTTTGCCCCACCTGCATCCACCGCTCTCGACTCTTCTCTTCATTTCTAATAATTCCCGCTACCACAACGATTGCAAGCGGTAGTCCTTGACACTTTTGTGCTATTTGCTTTCCTATCCCCACGAGCTCTGAAGGGCAGGTTTCTCTTTGAAATATTTTCTGTCGTAAGAGATTCCAACTCTCATCAGGAGATAGAGAACGCATAGAAAGAGGAGGGAAACTCATGGGTTTGGAAAGCAAAGCTACATGTTCATGCCGACTAGTGAACATAATCCTACTTCCGTTGTTATCATCTGGAAAACAATTTTCCAAATCAAACCAGGCACTATGATCCCATATGTCGTCCATCACGATGAAGTATCGCCTTCCCTTTAAGCTTTTGTACAGCTTTTGAGCTAACACCTCATCACTATTGTCGCTGATCTGATGGATCTGCAAAACAGAACTTAAAAGGCCACGTAACAAATCCCTCTTTTGGTACTCTTGAGAAACAGTTATCCAACCTTGCATATGGAAGTAGTATGTCACCAAAGGATCATTATACACTCCTGTAGCCAAAGTTGTCTTACCTTGTCCAGCCATCCCAACAATTGAAATGATCTTAAGCTGCTTCGAACCTCCGGTAAGTTGCTCCTTTAAGATCATTGTCTCTTGCTCAAATCCCATCATTGTTTCCTCTTCCTCCTCCAATTTACTACTATTTGTTGCTCTTGATGTATCTCTATCAATTGAAAATTTTCCGACATTATTTTCTGTTTGGACGCCGTATGTCCTCTTTGTCATACATTTCCTTCACCTCTGTTTTGATTGCTTCAATCTCTTTCTTGACATGGCCAAGATTTAATGAACGACCGTGACCAATTTCCTCCATTCTCTTTGTTATCATATCCTCCTCCTCCTTCAAGACAGTGTTACCGACGAACAAGTCCACGGTTGTTTCAGCCTCATACACCACATCTCTAATTCGTGCCTCCAGGTTTTTCGCTCCTTCGTGGTCTTTAAACTTGATCTGTAAATCCTTGAGGAAGGCTATTAGCAATTGTAGATCCTTGTAAAGCCAAGCAATTTGATCCTCCTCTTCCCTAATCAAATCCCTCTTGCAGCTCATTAACTCCTCCAAGTTTTCCATCAGAAAACTGGCAACAGTTTCAGCCATAACTCTCTCTGTCTCTCTCTCTGGAGTTCTGCTGCTTATCTTTTGTTTCAAGTTGAGGATGAAATCTAAAGAAAATGTTTTGGACTTGAGAGTTGAGACAACGAATTAATGTTGGGCTACAAAAATTTCACCCCTTGCAAAATACGACAAATATAACGCGGTACACCTAATTTCAAAGAGTCTTCAACCGAAGACTAAGGAAGACATTTATGCAATGTATGCGAAGTTATTACTCCTCCCATTCCTTAATGTTATATCTCTCAAAGTAAAATACCGTTGGCTCACGTTTTGGATGGAAAGGACACTAATAGAGAAGGGTAATAGGATGCAAAGTTATACTAACTTCTTTTATAGTAGCAGTTTATTAGCTTGGAATTATCGTTGAAGAGACACTCATTCTGGCTAGTGCATAGGGCCTCCAAATTTGAGAGGGGTCAGTTTTCATGTGTATGCATGTGAACTGCAGATTTAGACTTCTGAAAACCACTTTCACAGGTAGAAATGTCTAATTCAGGTAAAAAAGGCCTTCGTGAAACACACTCCATATTCACGTAGTACTTGTCAGCATTGATCCTTTCATCATATTTTAGATTACTGTTTTATTGTTCACATTTGGCTTATCTACTTATTTGGTCTTTTCACAAAATAGGCTCGATTTCAATTTCGTCCTCACAAAATTTTTGGTTTTAATTTTACCTTTCAATGTTAACCTTTTCGTTAAAGTTGGACGGAAAATACCTAGGGGCTAACGGTTTGGGTTATCTGGCATCCGAATACCCTTTATAAAACTAAAAAACCTTTTCCACTATTTCTTTCTTTCCCGTAACATCAATTTCTTTGGCATAAGGACTAGCGGTGAGTTATCATCGTGCAGATAGGCCGAGACATTTTCGAGATCTTTTTGAGTTGAAAGACGCGTGGATCAATTTCTTAATTTGGCATAAGGACAAGCGGATGAATTGTCATCGTGCAGATAAACCGAGACATTTTTGAGATCTTTATTATATTATGAGTATTTCTTTTAAGGGAAAATTTCAAAACCCCCCAACCTTTACACCAAAATTAAATAGACTCCCAACCTTTTAAAAACTTCAATTTTACTCCCAACGTTATCTTCCGTTAATCAAAACGCCCCCTTCCGTCCGAATGACTAACGGATTTCGTTAAAAGCTCGGTTAAATAGCTTCCCGATCGAGTTTCGATGATTCGAGCCGCTCAATGTATTCGAAATGTGATTTTAAGGGTACCCATGAGAAATCGGCAAAAAAAAATGACCGGAAAGGGCTTCATCTGAACAATTTTTTATTGAATAGTTCAATAAAAAACTGTTCAGATGAAGCCCTTCCCGATCATTTTTTTTGTTGATTTCTCGCGGGTAACCTTAAAATCACGTTTTGAACACATTGAGCGGCTCGAATCATTGAAATTCAATTGGGAAAGGGGAGGTGCGGATCGATCTGGATTTTGTTCAAGTCTGGACGTCCGGATTTTGCTTCGGTCTGCACCTCTCCTTTTCCGATCGAATTTTGATGATTCGAGCCGCTCAATGTGATTAGAACGTGATTTTGAGGGTACCCGCAAAAAATCAACAAAAAAGATGATCGGGAAGGGCTTCATCTGAACAGTTTTTTATTGAATAGTTCAATAAAAAAACTGTTCAGATGAAGTCCTACCCGGTCATTTTTTTTGCTGCTTTCTTGCGGGTACCCTTAAAATCACGTTTTGAACACATTGAGCGGCTCGGATCATCAAAATTCAATCGGGACGATATTTAACGGAGCCTTTAACGAAATCCGTTAGTCATTCGGACGGAATGGGGCATTTTGATTAACGGAAGATAACGTTGGGAGTAAAATTGAAGTTTTTAAAAAGTTGGGAGTCTAATTGAATTTTGGTGTAAAGGTTGGGGGGTATTTTGAATTTTTCCCTTCTTTTAACATTGAAGATAAGATTAGTTGACTGCCGGAAAAGAGACTCAATAAGATTAGCCATCTATCTCTCTCTCTCTCTCTCTAGTTGAAGATAAGATTAGCCATCTCTCTCTCTAGTTGACTCAGTTGGAAGTTTCTCCTCTATAATGTACATTTGGCACCAAATACTTGAAATAGACCATAGCATCGACCAAGAAAACAGTGGGATTTTGGCCCGGAAATTTTAGTCTCGATAGCGAGAAGTGATCATGGAGTTCAACGGTAGGATTGTATATCCGATTGTCATTTGAGGTATCGGAAGTATAAAAACCTCCAATTAGGTTGGGCCGCCCGTGGTACTACACCCCACTTGGAACCATGGAGACAGAAGGACAAAAAAAGAGATGAAGTCTCTACTTTGAATTATTAAAGGGTAGTGATTTTGCCACACCCTTTTTTGATAATGCCACACCCTGTAAGTGTATGTTTTGGTGCAAAAATACACTTACAGAGTGTGGCATTATCAAAAAATGGTGTGGCAAAATCATTTCCCTTATTAAAGGTATGATGTGGTCGGCAGGCTCCGAAACTTTAACAATTTATCTTTTTAAGAGATGCTAAATAAACTACACCATCCACTATATTTTTTTTTTGGAGCCCACTCCGAGTTTCGCTCCTACAAATCTCGAAATAATACTTACCAATATCTGTTAGAGCTTATTTTTTACAGGTCAATTTATGGATATTTTTCAGCATTTTTGTAGGATCCGAAATGAGCCCCACAAAAAATGTAATGGATGGTATAGTGTACCTAGCATCTCTCTTCTTTTTGTCCGATTAGATTACCAATCAAAACTACTCTAAGTACTCGCATAAGGCTAGGGAGATTAAATTCTTTACACCGCCGGTGTAAACATTTGTTTCCTCCAAATCAATTATATTGCGCCACGTCATCATGTTTTATTAATTGGGACCACTGGTTTGCAACGTGACATAATATAATTGATTTGGAAGAAACAAATATTTACACTAGTGGTGTAAAGAATTTAGTCTCAAGGCCAGGACCACCACAAGACTCACACACAGACGTACTGAGTTGTATAAACCCATACATTGAAGATAAGATTGGTTGACTACGAGAAATCATATTGGCTATCCTAGTTTTGGAGGTAGTAAGAAAGTAATTTCTTGAGAATATCGAACGCACTGAAGATACTATTCGCTCCCGAAATTTCCTACTTTACAAAAGAGTGATAGTATTTCCTTCCAATGTTAGGTGAATTGTCCCCCGGACAATTATTTCAATATTTACTAGTCATCATCATCATATGTAAAGCAGCATCAGTGTGCTTTGCCTGCCACTTCAATTTGGTAGATTTTGGTAACTCAATGAACCGAGGCATTTCCTTGCATTGCTGTTAATCTCATAGGACGCTACACAAACCACGTGAGGACCACAAAAGTACACAAAAAAAACAAAAAAAAAAGACTTAAGAAATAGCCTCATCTTTTAAATTTGATACTACATGTTTTTTCTTTTTTGTGATGGTTCTTTGGTTTCTTAACGGAAACTACAGCTAAGGGATGCTACATTGCTGGTAGGATTTGCTATTTTCCATCTAGGATTTATTGTACAGCATTATTTCACATTTGCATCTATCTACTTGTGGGTTGTGGGAGATGTTGAGGTAGGAAAGAGGTCGGAATGGGTATTACTTTCTGGAAGCTACTCCAGAAAAAAAAAAGTTCCATTGCTTTTCTAGAGTAGCTTCTGGACACAGTTTGATCTATTAGCTGTGTCAAGTTGTTTTGTCACACATTTTAAACCTGGTACACCAAAGGATATGAAGTAGAACACTAGTAAAGGTTTGAATTCACGTGCAATGATTTTCCAGTGAAAATTGAGGTTAACTCTTGTAATTTTACAACCAATGCACTTGGTTGTGTCTTCCACCGATGTTTTGTTAGGCTTTGGTGCTCCTATTAGGTGGATAGGCGATACATTAGATTGATATACTTTGAATGAGCGTATAAGGGATTTAAAGCCAAAGAGCTTGTTGCAACAGGCCTTAAGGTGTCAAGCGGAAGACTTTGCGGCGGCTAACGCACAAAGGGATAACCCAACCCATTCATCAAAGGGTAGTAATGACCAGAAATGGCAACGTCCCCCCAAACGACTATTGAAAATTCAAGAGTGATCAGGCCTCTCACCCAATAGATAAGTCTGCAGCATTAGTGGTCATTGTTCGAGATGCCAACGAAGTAGTTATGGATGTGAACCGTGGGAGAATTGAGGTTTCCTCAGAGCTGACGACTGAGGCTTGGGTCATTCAAGTGGTAGCATGCTCAAAGGCCAAGGGTGGGGAGAAAGGAAAGCAATCTTTTGAATCGTATTGTTCCAATTTTAATCAGATGTTGCCACCAAGCGCTAGCATAGCAGATGGGAGTATCCAAGCCATTTTTTTTTTTCCGGTCATTCGGAAATTCAAGTATCCAAGCCATTATTGAGCAGGTAATGAATGTGAAAATTGGTTGGCTAGTAATGGTAGTCAAAGAGAGCTTCCCCCGTTTCCCTCTTGTATCCGCCCTAGGGATCTTTGTAACTTTCTCATGCTGGATAGCGAATATTTAGAACTTTTTTTAAAAAGAACGTATTTAATTGAATAATGACCTTCAATAATATTGTTTTGACGGTAACCATATACGCTCACTATAAGAAACTAAAAGAGAGAAAAAATTCTGAAAGGAGGGGAATGATCAAAACTGGAAAGAAAAACAGGAGAAGATATAATAATACAACTAGAGTTCCCAAATACCATTAATAGCAAACATGAACCAATAAAATATGTGTTTGTCTAAAACTAACATGTTACTTTATGCAACATTGAGAGGTTTGCAACATTTCACGATCTACAACAAAAATTGCATGGACAACAACACAAATAGTAGTTTAAATGAGTAGAAAGAGCCATAACTCCATGTAGTAGAAGGAAGCAGATGCCACCACTGGGCTTAAATACCTTCTCTCTTG
This sequence comes from Rhododendron henanense subsp. lingbaoense, assembly GCA_020567845.1. NCBI lineage: Eukaryota > Viridiplantae > Streptophyta > Magnoliopsida > Ericales > Ericaceae > Rhododendron > Rhododendron henanense. Next base: position 29,138,127 of record CM036320.1, on the reverse strand, counting down.
CAACATCTGCCTGCATGAAGAGAAAATGCAAATGGATGAGAATCTACTCTGCAGGGGACCGTTTAGTTTCGCAATAACTTTGCCTAAAACAGTTGATTTCACATAGGCTCTAACAAAATTTAGGAACCTTCCCTGTTTGGATATCCAATTGTCCGTATGATCAATCCCAACAACAATAAAAAAGACGCTGCTATGATATCATGAATAGACACTAGTTAACCAACAAAAGGTAATCCCCATATCTAAGTAGATATATTACAAACTACAAAGTGAACTTGTCTAATATGTGTATGATTCAAGATTAAAAGGACTGTTGCTTCATGTAAATTTTAGAACTCAGTAAATCAGGGTCAACCATCACAAAGTAATCAGAAAGAACCTCTGTCAATCTGAGGGAACAAATTTCTTTTGGTTCAAAATGTTGGCAAGTTTTTTTGGTTCAAAATGTAGGCAAGTATTGAATTTTTAAGTCTACATGGACCATGTTCAATATAGGTGCTATGAAAGTCTTTACATGTGTTCATGAATGTAATTATAGAGCTGAAGAAATAAGCCATATTATTTTGTCTCGGAATCCAGGGAAAGCAACGATTCCACAAAGCAAAGCACGTGACTTGCTGTCAGCCGGGGATCAAAAGTGAACTACTGAGTTGGCTTTCACATAGATGATAAGTAGCATGTATAAGTTCAATCTTAAACCGAAGGTAGATTCTTATGAAATTGTTCCATATATCATTCGAATGCAACTCTAAAACAATAATCATGTGTTCGACAAGCAGAGAATAAGCCATATGCTTTTAAAATAAATCAACCAAATTATTACTCCAATATCATTTCTCAAGGCTTAATTCATTTGTATCATCACCAGAAGAACGAATATAAGTTAGTCTAGTTTTTTCGTAGGAGTATGAGAATTGGGAACCTCTGGATAGTCTGTAAGGTGAATCCTCTTCAATGGGGAAAAATAGACTTAACGTATATGAAGAGATGAATACTAGTTACTTGAAAACCAGTATAGGGTATTTACTCTGCCCATATATAGAATGATGCATTCTCTTTTCAACGTACATCATCTGAATCATTACCGCAAGAACGTGTATGAAGTAGACTACCTATTTCATAGACAATGTGGCCCACTACCTAAATGACATAACAGATCCATCACATAGCTCAATAACGAAATTAATTGGATTATTGCAGCTCAAAAATAGATGGGAAATTGGTGGCAAAAATTATGGGAGAATTAGTACAAACTCTTAAACTTCACTAACCTGTCATGTGAACACCGATAGAGACTTGACATGAAGCCACAATTTACTATTCTGGAGGATAGATAAGGAGCTTAAGTTGATTGATTGCAAGTCCTTGCTTCTTTTGTGTCTGAATTTGCTTGACGGAAGCAACAGCAGTACGGGAGGAATGATACACCTCTATAATCTGAAGCGCAGACACATCTCCCAGACCAGAAGGGACAGCCTTTAGGCTTTCACAGTGCTTAAGAATAAGCCGGTGAAGTCTTGGGAAGTGATGACTCGAACCCTCCCAATGAACTAAATCCGTCCTCCCAATCTGTAAGAATCTGAGTAGACGAAAACCTCCATCGAGTGGCTCCCACCGTTCCCCCTTGAACGCGTTGTCTTTCAGTTTCAGCACCTCAAGCTTAGGTAGAATACCCAGAATGGCCATGTGCTCCCAATCCAGCAGGGTATCTGCTAAAGTTAGCTTCTTTAGGTTTGGCGGGAATTTGTACAACGGAGGAAGGCTACCGCTGGAAGGACGATCAGGGAAGGTATCATTCAACAATTTCAACGTCACAAGGTGATCTAATTTAGTAAGGTTATCGAACAAGCTGGACCCTCCCTTTTCCTCCATGAGGGTGCGTAATTTTCCACGAACTCCAAGTTTTTTGAGGTTGGGAGTCCTGGCTAAGATATCCTCTGTACAACTTTCTGGGGATATTGTAGAAAGAGTCTGTAGGTTTCTCCTCACCAATGGGTCTTTGCCACTTTTCCATGCATTAGTTGGAGGGCCACGCAAACGACTAGATGCATTTGTGAAGAAATGCCTCAGTTGCAACATTTTCCAAATATCTGCTTCCACCTTGAGGGTACGTGAAGTTGTTTCAATGATAACTGTTTGGAGGTTCCAAAGGTAAGAGATTGATGCAGGAAGAATCTCAAAGTCACCATGGAGGGCTATGTACCTCAAATGAACTAATTCTTTCATCCTGACAGGAAAAACGGGGAGACTGATTGACCTCATTTCCAACACCCTAAGCAACTTAAACGCTTCATGGATGAATGAAGTGTGTTCTCTACGTGACTCCCCTTGTTCTACCGCAAAACACAAGAAAGAACGTACATGTGGACCCGAAGGTTTGGAAGAAATATAGTTCAAAACATGGTTATGGATACAGAGGCGACGGTATTTGTTCAAGTTAGGGGAAAAAGACGAACAAGGAACTAGAACAAACCCTTTAATCTCTTGCAAGAACTTCTCTTCTTCGGCTTCTCTCAAGCAAAGGTCATGCAACATATCATGAACACGACACGTTTTGATTCCTCCATTAGACCTCCTTCTATCCACCATTACCAAATTTCTGTCAACAAGATCCTCCAATTGCTCCTCTGCTATATCCTCCAAACTTATTTCCCCAACTTGCTGGATAAACCCCTCAGCAACCCATAACTGAATTAGCTTCCAAACGGGGATCTCGTAGTCCTCTGGGAAGACCCCAAAGTAGAGAAAACACGCTTTCAAGTGATACGGCAAGTGTTTGTAACTGAGTGCTAGAATGTCCATGCATTGCTTGGGGTCTCTAGCAACATATGAACTCACACTTTCAGCCACTCTCTCCCACCACTCGCACGTTTTGTCTTTCTTCATTAAAAGCCCCGCAATCACCACAATGGCAAGTGGCAGCCCACTGCATTCCTTCGCAATTTTCTTCCCAAGATCCTCAAGCTCCAAAGGGCATCTCTCCTTCCGAAACACCTTCTTCTCTAGTAGCTCCCAGCTTTCATCATCAGATAGAAACCGCAAATGATGAGGAGGGCTATCTGGGTTAGCATAGATAGCGACGTCATTGTTTCGACTCGTCAACAATATCCTACTTTTATTGTTGTTCTTGGGAAATGCCATTTTGAGATCATCCCAAGCCCCTTTTGTCCAAACATCGTCAATCACAATTAGATACCTCCCACAATGCAAATGGACGCGCAGCTCTTCGGCTAACTTTTCATCACTCCATTTATACATTTCATCAGTGAGCTTGTTGATTGAATTCAAAATCCCAAGGAAAACTTCTCTCCTGCTGTACTCTTGAGAAACATAAATCCATGCCCTGATATAGAATTCATACTCAATGACTGGACCAGTAAAAACTTTTCGAGCCAAAGTAGTCTTCCCGAGTCCACCCATACCGATGACCGATACAACTTCCATCTCCTCCTTTCCTCCATTCAACCGAGCCACCAGAATCTCCGCCTCCTGATCGAAACCTACCACGTTCTCTTCCTCGACAACCGGAGCCTTCTTATCCGGTGACCCTCTGCCGGACTTCTCTCCTGCCTGTTGTTGAATCACTCCGAATCCGAACGACTGCTTTCTGTATAGATCATCTACCCTTTTTCGGATAGATCCGATCTCTTTCGCGACGATACGAAGCTTTCCTGGGTAATCGATGCCATGGATGACTTTGGAAAAGCCGCTTCTGGCCTTCTGTAAGGAGGTGTGGACCACGAAAGTGTCGATGACGTCTTCGGCTTCGTAGACTACGACTCTGATCTGTCGGACTAGCTCTTTCACAATCTCGTACTCGCTGCGATTCTCTGTCGAGTCCTTTAGGAAAGCCTTCAACATGCTGAGCTCATTGTAAAGGGATTCAACTTGTTCTTTAACGCCGGATATTAGATCGGCGTTGTATACCAGTAGTTGCTTCAGGTTCAGCAGCAGGAATTCAACTGCAGCATCAGCCATATCTCTCTCTCTCTCTCTCTCTCTCAGAGTGTGTGTTTGTGTGTGTAAAAAGGGCTGAAAGTTTTCCAAGGACAACTTTCTTTCAAGTATTTCTGTGAAACTCTTAAAGTGTGCAGATGAGCATACCAAAACTGCAAGAATTCATTCTTCTAAGATCTTTTCTTTCCAGCCAAACAAGGTTAGTTGTTGGAAGTTGCTTGCAAAAAACCAAATTATTGGCTCTAGCAAATTGCTTGGAAATTACCCAGATCTTTGTTGGTTGACTTGTGAGAGCTGGAGCAGTCGGTCTTCCTCTGCTTTATGACTAATCAATGTAGTATGATGTTATCGCTGTTACATAACATTTTATACAATACAACACAAGCAAAAGGGAGCCAAACACTTGCTTTTGATTAATGAAAGCTGAACTTTATAAAGTAACGAGAGATGAAGGAATCAATTAAAGCATGTTGCCTGTTCAGAAAATTCTTAATTAGTTCACGGACCGGACTATTTGCAACCATAAATTTTCTAAGCGTAACCTGTTCTAAACCTAACCCACAAATCTTATAACAATTTTCTATATGCAACCTAACAAATATCCCTAAGCTTCCAAAAATACTCATTCTCTCTCTCTTCCGTTTTTCTCCTGTTCTACCCAACACCACACATACTCCCACCACCACCTCCATAACCGCCACCATCACCAGTACTGCCACCAGATTAACCCCCATTTTTTCCGTTTCGAATCTCCACTCACAGCCATCCATCCATCTCTCTCTCTCTACTAAATCCAAGCAGGATTTTTCAAAATCTCTCTTTGTGCTAAAGATTTGTTTCAAAATCTAAGCCAAAAAATTTTGTTGGGACTGTAAAATCAAAGGTAGTCTGTCCATGGAAAAAAAGTTTATTTGTGGATTTAAATCCTCAGTAAATAGATCAGACCTCCAATGTAAAAATCCATCAACATCCAGTGTAATTTCGAAACAAATCAACAAAACCCCAAAACGGTCATTGCCATCATCACCGCCCCTCAACTCCAATTACCACCGGTCACCGTCATCACCAACAACACACTACTTGCCAAAAAAAAAAAACGATGAACACCAATCAGACATTCAATCCTGAAAATCGCTACAAAAATCAAAAATTAACTTCTGAAAATGTTCATAAAATTGAGATTCTAATATCTGAAACCTTTGTAACGCATCTTGAAGATGCGTCATGTATTTTTTTTGTTAAACACGCAGATTCTGACTGTTAAAAATGCAAAAAACACAAATTCCGAATGCGTCATGTTTCGTATAACGCATTCACAAAATGCGCGATTAACATCACGCATTTTGCTAATGCGCAATAGGACTAGGTAAAAGAACGGTGGTATCTGAAAGCAAACGCTGGCGACGGAGTCGGTGTCAGTTGTTGGGGTGGCGGATGTAACGGTGGCGGTGGTGGGGAGGAGGAGGAGGGGGGGACGGGTGAGGTGGTGGTATTGGTAGGTGGGGAGGAGCAGATTAAAAAAAAAAAAGACTGGTAGGTGGGAGGTGGGTTGGGGAAGAAGAGTGGGGATGAAGATGACCCAAAACGACGTCGTTTCATTGGGGGTATTTTTGTCCATTTTTTAAAAGGGCATTTTTGTCCGAAAAGCATTAATTTTAGTATGGGCTACGCTTAGAAAATTTATGGTTGCAAATAGTCCGGCCCTTAGTTCACTTTTATGGCCCTTCGGTGGCTCAAGCTCTCCTATGCTTTGCGAGGAAGAGATCTCTTTTTGTGGTTAGTACATTTGGCGACGCTACATCTAAGGGTGTGGGGTCCGGCGACCCACCATGGATAATAGACTAACCCCATGAATATTGGCGACACTATACAGGATAATTTTTCCTTCATATTCAATACAAAATCACACTATACAAAACGAAAAGAAACATGTTCACCACCTCTGTTATCTTTGATTCGACCAATCACCCCGATGAATAATTTTATAAGCTTTGCCCTTTGAAATTTGTATATACTCAAGCTTGATATGGGTTGTTTGATTTTTTGGCAAAGTCTATATAGGATATGAGTTGTTTGATTTTTTGAAAAAATAATTATATAGACTTTGATGCTATTGACATAGAGACTATCATTCAAAGATTTGAAAATATGAAATCGCGTCGAATGCAATTGTAGAAGTTCGTGTAGCTTTTCTTGTCGATAACTTATAAGAAAGATTATTAGTAATGCATTTTGATATCTTTTGTCTACAAGTTGAAACGCTTGTTGAGTTTTAAATGTGATTTTTGTTGGAAGTCATTAATTGCCATTATTATATTATATTTTTTTGGTCTTACAGTTGGCAAAAGTAACCATGTCCCAAAAAAGAAACTTCACTGAATATTTACTTCTCTTCAAAGGTCTCTGTCTCAACAGGGGACCTCTCAGTCCCCACACGCTTCAGGGAATCCCTAGTAATAATTTTTGCATATCATTAATGGAGGCACATTATTATTAGGGGATGTTTGGGTAATTTATAACCTAGAGTCTCAGGAGTCTCAGGACTACTCTACTTGTTTTACTGCACTGGCACATATCACAAATTGCCCAGATGAACTAAAATTGGTGCCAAATTTTCAACTTCCAGACACGCTTGAACTCGACTAATCGAAGCCCAGCTCATAAGAAAAAAAGTTTCAACTGATAGCATCTGGTTCGGGAAATTTATCAAACAACTGACGTGCAATAAAATGATTTGAGTTCAACCCACGTGACCATGTCCCAAAACGACACGATAAAGCGCAGAAACAAGACCAAAAGCAATTCAACGAACAAGAAGAGGAACCAAAATTAAAGCACGAAAATAGAAAATACCAGTAGCTAGCATCATCAAGTTTCACAGGAAAAAAAAATGCCGAAAGAAAGAAGAGTTGATCAAATTAAAATAAACAATCCTTCGGTGAGGCCTTCTACTTCTAGAAGGATGACTTGCAGTCATCTATACCTTGTTATCCGAGCTTCCAATTTGCTTGATCACCACCCTTCTCGTGGGGATATGCCTCCATGTAGATCATATAAATTTCTATGGGTGCATTTGAGTACTTTAGTGTACCGCTCCTTGGGATAGAAATGTAAGAAGCATAGTAAAACCAACTTTAAAGGCACGTTTAGGAATAATGCTATGGAGCAAGAACTCCACCCACCACCAAAAACATGACGCTGACGTGGATTGGGCCCCACATCAGCTTAAGCCAAAAAAAAAAAACCAAATTCCTGAATTTTTTGAATCGGCCCCCAAATTAGATCTAGCTCCTAGCGCCAAACCATACCCATGCCCGAATGTATGCACAAAAGTAGTTTATTTTTTGTTTGAAATAGCACGACTATTCGCAGTGGCATATTATTCAAAAACGAAGGGAGTATTACTCTTCGTCTTATTTGATTTTTTGTTAAATTCACATGAATTTTTTCGATTGGCCATTTGTGTCGAAGAGAGGAGACTAAAAAGTAAAAATCTACTGCTAAAAGCTAAAAATATCCACTAAACACGAATGAAATTTGAAACATAACATTTTATTGTCATCCCATCTAATTTTTTTTTAAGAATCTGATTAATTTTTATTTTGTTTATTCCTCTTGTTGAGATAAATGATTGACGAATGGTTAATCCAAAAAAATTTGACGTAAATTGAACAATAGTTCATAAAAGACAAAATACCAAAACAACAATTTACCAAAATTCATGACGTTCTCATAGTATTTTCACAAGCCTTTTGGCAACTTTTTTATATCTTTATTGTTTCACAAATTCCCCTGTGCGAAGTCTACAATACATCAAATGAGTAATTTTCCATCCAAAAGTCTGCCCCTATCGCTCAACATTCACCGCTTAATATGCATCGCTCAATATCTTACCGTCCGTCTTGGCAATCAATGGTCCAGATTTCTTCTTAATTTTTTAGCGGTCGAAGTCTTTTTTTTACCGGTCAAAAATACAGAAGAAAATCCAAACCGTCAAATTAATTTTCGGACAGTCAGATTGATAGCAGTTCGGCAATCAATGGTCCAGATTTTTTCTAAATTTTTTAGCAGTCAAAGTCTTTTTTTACTGATAAAAAATACAGAAGAAAATCCAAACCGTCCAAAATACTTTTGAACAGTGAGATTGAGAGCGGTGAGGGAAGCGGTGAATGTTGAGCGGTGGTGTACTCTTTCTGATTTTCCATGGTTACAAATTCACTTTGTGTGCTATGGATCACTACTATAGCAGGGTTCCAAGTGATCAACATGTGAAGTGGATATGGTTGCTAAAACTACTCTAGAAACTATGATAAATCCCATTATCATCAGAACATCATTATTTACCCTTGCGAAGAGCCTTAGACCCAATCGCATTAAGGGGGAATGGGAGGGGCTGTAATGCACTCGCCGCACTACACGGTGTAGTGCGGTCGATATGACCGTGCATTTCGGTGCAGACGGCTTGGATTTAATTTGAGCTCCTACAAATCCTAACCGTCCATTGTTTGGAAGAAAATTCGAGCCGTTCATTGCTGAGATGGATGGCCGGATCGGCCGATAGTGCGGGGGTGCACTACAGCACCCCGGGTCCGTGCTAGGATTAAGAAGATCAAGAGTTCAACTCCTCTAAGGTGTTAATCTAACTAATCTAACAATACTAGTTTGTGCTAGGGAAAACAAAGCATCATTATTTACCCTTTTTTACTTGAACAATTGGATGAAGTACTTGAAGCTTCTTTCGTATGATTGACAATGAAATTTTTACAATTTTGAAAAAAACAAAAACAAAAACTTGAAACTTCTTTATTTCCTGGATGTCGCTCTTTTTTTACACCTATTTTGATGCTCTCATGGACTACAGTACTTCTGATTTTAGTTTGTTGAGTTTGAAGTACATAGAAGCCTATCCATCCACACAAGAACATACACGTACAGCATTGTGCATAACATGTCTATGTGACGTAAGAATGTTGCAATGAAACAATGCCAAGTAAGAATGTTGTGCATATATTGTTGTGTTCTTAGAATTTTCTGACTTATTTCAGTTATTTGTTACATAATGTGATGTTCTTCTCTTGCCCAAAAAAGAGAAAAATTAATTTAGACATGGTGAAAACCTGAGATTTAGAGATTTGCTCACTTCTAAGGTTTAAGGCTCGAAACATTTTAGGTGTTATCAATTCTCATATATGCTTTGTCACCAATGGGGCCCATGCTAGTGAATTGTGAGATTGATTCCCTAGGATCAATCGATGTGTGCGTGCTTAAACGGATCCAGATATCTTAATTATAAAAATGAAAAGGGCAAATTTTTGTAGTCACCCCTCTAGTTTACGGTTGTCTCAATTTTGTCCCTCTAGTTTCAATTGTCTCCATTTTGTCCATGTAGTTTGTTTTACGTTCTAAATTGGTAAAATCGTTAACACCGTTAATGAAACTAACGGAAAAATATGATTAAAAAATTAAGTGCTCCAATTTTCAATCCGGTTGAACCAGTACAAGGATCTTATTTTTTTGATCATTTTATTCTAGATGGTCTTAATGAATTTTTGGCTCTAAGGCCTTTCAACAAGCACCCGAAGACTCCTTATTTAGTTTCAGGGCACTCTTAGGGTGCTCATTGAAAGGCCTTAGAGCCAAAAATCTATTATGACCATTTAATTAGAGCCAAAAATCCATTATGATCATTTTATCTTAAATGGTCATAATAGATTTTTGGCTCTAAGGCCTTTGAATGAGCACCCTAAGAGAGTTCTAAAACTAAATAAGGAATCTTCAAGTGCTAGTTGAAAGGCCTTAAAGCCAAAAATTCATTATGACCATCTAGGATAAAATGATCAAAAAAATAAGATCTTCGCACTGGTTCAACCGGATTGAAAATTGGAGCACTTAATTTTTTAATCATATTTTTCCGTTAGTTTCATTAACGATGTTAACAATTTTACCAATTTAGAACGTAAAACAAACTACAGGGACGAAATTGAGACAGTTAAAATTAGAGGGATGAAATTAAGACAACTGTAAAACTAGATGGACGACTACGAAAATTTGTCCAAATGAAAAAGAAGAATTTTAAACCAGGGCAGACGAGGATCTTTCCAACTTTATATCAACTCCTAAAGTTAGAAGCTGCAATCAAATCAAGGACCACCCCTGAACCAAAACTTATGTGATGCTCCCAAGTGGTATGGGAGCATCATACTCCCAATAAATTACAGCTCTTGGATTGAATATAGATGAATCACAACCCTTGGATTGAAACAAAAAAGCTAAAACTAGGGTGGTTTTGTTGAAAACGAGGTGGTTTTGACCAAGAAAACGGAAGATTACTTACCACAGAACAGGCAACTTATACCATTTACTAAGGCAACACTTACCATTGTATAAGGTAACACTTACCACACAAACATGCAAAACTTACTACAACCGGTCAGTCAGGTAACAAGTTGCCAAGTAAAAAAAAAAGTACCTGATTTTTTGGCCGGAAAATTTGCAGATTTTAGGGATTTATATATTAAAAGAATATCTAAAAAAAAGTGTTCATTTATAAATCTAGTTTAAAATTTTAAGTGGTTATGAAAATATAAAATTTTGAAAAATATTTTCCATAATTTTCAAATGACATTATAAATGCATTTAATTGATTAATTTTTAAATAATAATTTATTATAGATATATTTAAGTAACTTAGTTTTAAATATTATGGAAAAAACAAGATATTTATTAAGTAATATTTTGATAGCTTACAAATTTAGTTAATATATATTATTAAATGACGCTACAAGTTGATTGTTACAACAACATTGTGCGATAAATATATTTTTGTTTAATAGCGATTGAATAATTTTGTAGAATTCTCTAGTATTTAATGAAATTAGGTTATTCAAATTCATTAATATAGTTTATAGTGATCAATATGATATATTTTACAAATCTAACAGCTAATAGTGTTGATACTAATATATTTGGCAGCGACAGTCAGTCTCAAATGAGGGAGTCTGCATTTTAGTTAAAATGTGGACTCCTCATTTCTCCCATTTTTCGATCGAATTTCGATGATCCGAGCCGCTCAATGTGTTCAGAACGTGATTTTAAGGGTGCCCGCGAGAAATCGGCAAAAAAAATGATCGGGAAGGGCTTCATCCGAGCAGTTTTTGTTTGAACCGTTCGATAAAAAAAACAAAAACTGCTCGGATGAAGCCCTTCCCAATCATTTTTTTTGCTGATTTCTCGCGAGTACCCTTAAAATCACGTTCTGAACACATTGACTCCCTCTGACTGAGGTTGAGTGTTGTCTGAAGATTCAACCGGCTGAAACGGCTGTAATCATGGGTTGCATGGATAGTGGGGAACTTTATCATCCATTGGGCAGCACAGAGGTCTCGAGCGCTCGGGAGTGAGCCAGGCCAACGGTTTTGAAAAACAGTTTTGAGCGCTCGGGACTGCTCCCAAGCGCTTGGGACTGATTCTGACCAATTATTTTCCTTTCCAAATCCTTCAAGAAGCATTGTTCTGATTGATTCAAGGCTTGTTTTAATCCGAATTCATCATTGGGGAGCCTCAGGGCCACAAATTAAGGAAATTCGATAAGTCCAAATTGGGGTGTCTACACTAGTGTTGCGGTATTTTTCTTGAGCCTTTCGGATGACTTCATTCCTGATTAAGTTCTCGCCACAAAGGATCAAGTCCAAAATCAAGTTGTTCCTACCCTCTTCAGAATTGAATCTCAACTACATTTAACAAAATAACCAAAGATTAGAAATAATGAGTGGTCCAAACGAATTGTAACTGTATGATGAATAAAAAGACTAATTTATACTTTAGCGGCTTCTTCCTCATTAAATTGCTCCAAATTAAAGTACTTGGCAGTGTGCACACCACAATCATCGCTACCTGGTTCTTGAACTGGAAGCCATTTCAGTCTTTTAATTGGTAGCTTATGGACTTTCATGACACATCCATTATTCCCCAAGTGTTGAATTACATCATCCAAATATTCAAGCACACGCAGGACCTTCTCGTTCTGTACTTTGGGTTTACTCAGAGAAGGTAATGAATCAAGTACATATACATTTGCATGTTTGAAGTTTAGCAAAACAAGTCAACAAACCCACGTCAAAGCTTAGCAAAATATATATATATATCGTCGAAAGAAAAGGAGTCTGTTCCAGAGAACCTACAAAACCCTAAGTGCAGGGGTGTTTGTGTATTATAGTGGTGACTGTGTGTTTGAGAGAATAAGAGAGAGAAATACCTCGCACAATGGAGAGGGCTTTTCGTTGTGACCAACTGTTGAGGACGAGAGAGGGCTCGTCGTTGTTTGTTTAGGGGCTATGGAGGTATAGAGGTGGAAGAGTGGTGAGGGTTTTCGTTGACTGTGCAGAAGGGAGAGAGATAGAGGCGTTTAGAGCTGTGGAGGTGTCCGGCTATGGAGTCGTCGGAGAGGTAGACGATTGACGAGAGGAGGAGACGACGAGAGAGCGGCGATTGGGGCTCAAAATTTTTACCTGTGATGCGTACCTTTTTTTTTTCTTTTACTCGGATGTTTTGGATGCAACCGGAATAGCAGGTACTGAGATAAAGAGAGGAGAGAGATGAATTGCATTCAGGGGATTTAATGAATGGCCAGGATTAAAACAATCACATCCTACGGTTCAGGTTTGATGGGAGTATCATGCTCCCAAAACCAGCGGTTTTTGATGGGAGCATCATAGCCTTTGCCCCCATGAACACAAGTATGCACACCCCCCCCACTCTAGGACATGACAGTTCTAGAAGAGCTTCTGAATAGCTGATCCTTGCTATTTTTTACTCTCTCTTTTCTTATCTTTTTTGACAACATCAAGGTCATTCTCATAAAACTCAATTCATGGGATACATCTTTAGACAACAAAACTTTTAATTCGGTCGGAATACAACCCAATTGAGAAACAAAATTCCTACTAGGTCATGTTCCGCTAAGATTCTTATTTTTTAAATACTTATTTTCGTTTTACAAGACAAATTATTCTCCCACAACATATGCACCACTTTTAATTTAAAAAATAACTTATTTTAGTTAGTGAAACAACAATTGAAAGATAGCCAATGTACAACTTTGTTTTTCTCTCTACAAACCCACACAAAGGACCACCTTCTGTCCTTTGCCCACAACTTGATATCTTCTGCCACTGTGTTGATCTCCCAAGGGCATGTATATTTAGAATCTGAAATTTGCTTTAACAAGTTCCAAATCAGACTCAAAGACAACTTCAATGAACTGCATCTCCATAGCAGTATCGCAAGCAATTTCCGTTCGACCGAAAAAAAAGCAGTATCGCAAGCAATTCGAAGGGCTTAGGCTTCGATAGAAATAGCTGAACCTGTTGAAATTCAAAGGGCCCAGGCTATTTTTTACTTCGACTACCCTGTTTTGTGGATATTAAATACCAATTCTCATGCGAAATTGGCCTACTCCTATCCTCAAAAATCTGATTGGAAAAGAAATCCAACACCCATGTACAAACACAATTAAATCACAAAGTCATTAGACAAATTGTTAAAATCGTCAATGCTTTTCTCTGTCAATGTTGCCTTTTTCTCTTTCATTTCCTTCTCTATTCCAATTCTAATCTGAAAATAATAGACTTGAATAATCTTATCGACACCAATAAATCAGACTGATTAACTTAAAATTCATTGTTCAAACCTAGCCCCGACACTTCCTGCACAGGAAGATAGAAGGCGCAGGTTCATCATCCTCAATTCCGCAGCAGCACCTCGTATGCTGCCACACATGACAACCATCGCACGTCACCGTCCTCTCCCCGTCGTCATCCCTGGCCCCACAAACGCAATCCACAGTCCGATTCCCTGGCCCACCCTCGTACCTCAGCTTCGAATCCAAGTCCAGCCCACACCCTCTCACCCAAACCTGCGCACCCGGCTCCACCACGCACGATAGCACCCTCCCGTCCTCAATTCCCCTCAACCCCCCAATCTGCCTCACATCGAACCTGTCCATGATGCAGTACGTGTCCCTCAGTGCGCATTGCGCCGCCACCCTGAGCTCACCAATTGTGATCCAGGGTGGTACCACCACCAACTCACCTGGTGGCAACGGCCGCGTCAACTCGGTCTCTAACTCATCGAAACTCGGCAAGACCCGGCACGTAAGCGTCATTAGATGGTCATTCATTTTTTCCATAATTTCCCATTCCTTAACAAAATGCTTGGTGTCCAATACTGTCCGAGCGGCCGAACTCACCGGGTTGGACTCGGGATATCCGAGCAATACATTTTTATACAGAAACAGAACATCCCCATCAACATCAAACGCAGATTCCAACCCAGATAAACCAACCACGTGTTCGACCTCCGATCGGTCAAGAATGTCTTGAATCGAGAATTCGACTGTTTTGGTGGACGGGTTTCTCGAGCGACGAACGATTTGGTTTCCCACGATAGAACCATGGATCGATTTCAGCACGTAATCGATCAATCCGGTGTCTCCAACAAATTGCCTTGCAAAATCGCGCAACTCTTGCCTAGAGAGACCGGTTTTGCCGTTTTTGATTCCCTTGACTTCTCTCAGAATGTTCCACACCACTTTTGCTACATGTTCTAGCCTTTGTGGGGGCCACCTCGAATCAAATTTCGCAACAGAAGATAAAAATGTAGCCGACTCTGACTCTGCAGATGAATCTGTTCTCTTGGCAACATGATTTATAGTGAATTCTACCAATTTGGTTGATGAGTTCACCGAGCGACGGAGTATTTGGTCGCCCGCGGCTAGGCACTCGATCGATTTCAGCACGTAATCGATCAATCCAGCGTCTCCAATGCATTGTCTAGCCCCGTCTCGCAATTCTCCCAGTGACATCACGAAATCTGTGCTACCATTCAACAAGTTAAAAATCACTTCAATTGCATTTTCCAGCCTTTTTGGAGGCCACCTGCAATCAGTGCTCCCCAATGAAGACACAAATGCTGCAATACTTATTGGATTGTCCTCCCTTTGGGACCCACATTGATGGATTTTTCTTGATGAATGCTTTGAACAACTGTTGTTAGCTCTTGACTTGAAATCAAGCATGAACTGTAAGAGATCACTGATTGTGACCAATTCGGTTTCGCTAAATCCTCTGTATCTATTTATAATTTGGTGAATGACTCTTCCTTGTCTGTTGTTTTTTAAGTGAGCCATAATTTTGTTGAGGTCTAATGTGCTGAGTGTGTTGATTGCTTTGTTGTATTGATCCTCTGTAACTCCATAGCTTCCACGGCCAAACTTGTAACCCCATTTCCCAAACCAAGATTGTCCATATGCAACACCGTAGAGCAACCTCAACTCCATGGAACTCCTTTCTGAAGCGTCATTTGTCGAAATTTTCCTGCCAATTTTCCAGAAATTCAGGTTCAAATATATTCATAACGTGTCCAGAAATCAATGGAGATGGTCACCGTAATTCACTAGTTTGTAATTTAGGGGAAGCGCCAGAACTCACTTGACAAAGAAGTTCAAAAAAATTGCTGGTAATCTGATTAGAATTTTGCAATTTGGACCTGCTTGGATACTTGGATACTTTCGATTGCTAGCGTTTATTACCTGATTAGTCTGTATCCAAAACTATTGCTACAACTTACCCATGATATGTTTGTTCGTTGCTTGGATTTATCCATAGCTACCTCTTAGATTTAGGTACCAATCAAAGATTGTCTCGTGTTATAACCTCTCATGTGTTCCATCATGTGACGCAAAATAGGACCTACTATGGTCTCATTTAACGTTTGAACCGTTCATTTTGTAAGTACTGATACAATCATTGTTCATGTAAAAGATCATATTGATCGAGCATCGGTGTTCATTCGATCAAGTTTTTATTGACGAGGCAATTAACCTGAGCCTTCATCCAAATGATTAACACGTCAAGACCATCAAACGAAAGGCTAGAATCGTCAAGTTGGAACCGTGGTGAGAAATACTTTGCGTCGCATGAGGAATCGTCACATGTGACTCGGCAAGAATATTCCTATCGCACAACGATTGTAAGCTATCAAACCTTATTGTAGCAATACTTTATTTGTCAATTGTGTATCGTAGTGAGCAAGTATCCTACATAAACCAGTACAGCAAATTACTAAACACTGTCTCTAATTCCAAAGGAGACACTAATTACATAAACTGAACGTAAGAGTAAGAAGGAATTCAGATCATACTAACTACACGCGCGTATACGTATAAATACCTGGTTTGAAGAGTTGTGCAGATACGGTCCCAGAGATCCATGATTTGAACTATTGGAATACAATTAGAATCCTCCTCCTCAACTCCACTGATACATAGTAGATGGCCAAACCCATTGCAGTGAATCAATCCATACAAGAGATGGCCGCGATTCTCAAGACAACTCCCCTTCAACGGCTTATCCCACTTGTTCCCCGCCGGAATTATCACATGATACCTCCGTTTCGGCACAAAATGGTGCCCCCAACCTTCAAATTCGCCAAAACCCACATCACGAAAATTCAAAAACAAATTCAATTACCCAAAGAATTCAATCAATATATCGAGAGAGAGAGAGAGAGAGAGAGACTTGCCGACGCATTTGCAGTGCTGGCAAAAAGGGCTGAGAGAGAATTTGACGGTCTCTTCGACGGTGTAGAGAGGGAAGACGGCGCCGTTTTCCTCGTTGACGAGGAGCGTGGACCAAGTGGGCAAACCGGCGACGCTATGCTCTGAAATCTCTGCGAATTCTTTCAGAAACAACCGTACGGAGTCTCGGAACGGGCTCGAGAATCCGACGGTCGAGGATCGACACGGGAAGGTGCGAGACCCAAACAGATTTGTTTTTCTTTTTCTGGTCTTCGTACAGGGTTCGAACAATTGGGTCGCCATCGGAGAAGCCTTGGAAGTTTTTTGTTTCAATTTTCCACACAGAGAGAGAGAGAGAGAGGTTTCAAATCGTGCTTCGTCTGAAAATAATGGGCGGTTTTTGATGGGCGGAATTACGATTGTAGCCCTCCGATGGCGGGAAAGTTTCGGTTGTAGAGATGGGCGTTTTCGTCATCGGGTTTGGGGCGGAGGAGGTTGGTTTTTCGTTCCGGTTTTGTGATCACAAGGTTGGGACATGGAAGGTGCGAGTGTTCTGGTGCGACGAGTTCCGTGGTAAACTGTGTGTAGGTTTTGGAAATGAGCCACTTGGCGCCATCTTACGCGTCCAACACGAAGTGTCAGTCGCATATTTTACCCTATTTTCAAAGATGCGGAGGGGATGAGAAACATACAGTACGAAATTGTGTTTGCCCGCCCGCACGTAGAGGAAGTAGAAAACATGTGTTTCTGTTTTCTGTATAGGCAGAGGACCATTAACATGGGGATCCAGGATATTGACTTGCGTCATAATCTTAGTACTAATAACATACTTACTAGCTTGTGTAGGAAATGAGCTCTTTTTTATTACTATTCATTCCGTCCCTTTTTAAGTGTCCTGTTTCGTAACTCTAACTTATTAAAAACATATTATCATTATACCTTTCACATCAACTTATTCTTCCACTTTCCCTACTTACCTATCATCATTACATTTTTACTCACTAACTTTTCAAAATGGAATCTACTTTTAGGGATAAAATAGACAATGCACCAACTTTTATCCACTAACTTTACAAAATGGACATTTATTAAGGGGCAGCCCAAAATAGAATACTGGACTACGGAGGGAGTATTAGAGATGAGCTCTTTTTTTATTTAATTATTATAGTAAATCTTAGCACAATTATTTTACATATTGGTATCTATTTTAGTATTTTGTATTGAATGGGTTTCTTATTTAATGTAGTATGAATCTCAAGTAAAATTGAAACTACTTGAATGATACACTCTATTGTTGAAAACTTGTTCGATGTTCGATATTTTTGGGACCACCGTAATTGTGAGATTATGCAATGTCACTAGACATGGAAGTGAATATACACCTGTTACATGTTTTCATGTGATTCTTGGTGTAAAATGAGATTTATTGTTCTCTTCGTTGATTAATTCGGCTGATTGTCATGTATCAATAATGATTGATCATACATTTTTTTTTTTGGTAACTGAACGATGCATTAAAAAACCTAAAGTAAGAGTTTACAATTAGGAACATAAGGGTAGATGTATAAACCACTCGCCAAAATTGGCGCTTTCTTTGCCAATACATCCGCACATTGATTTGCCTCGCGATAAATATGCTTGATTAGCACCACCTCAAATGCCTCCATTAATGACCTGCAATCGAGATGAATATGACCAAGGGGATGATTTAGCCATGACATGCTCATTCAGGAGTTGCAGAACACCCAAAAGCATCAACCTCAATTTTCAACTTCCTTATCTTCTCATCCTTAGCGAGAGCAAGCCCATCTCGCAAAGCCCAAACTTCCGCCATAAGGCTCGAATTAGCAGCTATGTTTCCTATGAAAACCACCGTACCCATCTCCCGAAGTGAACCCGGAGTAAACCCAGTGCCGACCCGGCCCAAGAGGCTTAGGCCTTGGGCATCCAAAAAATCTCTAATTTTAGGGGCACTTCAATATTTGTACTATTTGGATTTGAGTAGGACTTTTTTTAAGCCTTATACAAATTTAATTGATACTTTTACGACTGAATTTGGTATTTGGCAATTTTAACCCATATTTTTAAACCCACCCAAATCCGTCCAGATCCGCCCGTTTGCCACCTCTAGTATTTGCGACTGAATTTGGTTCATGCCAATCAGAACTGGAGTTTTGATTCTTTTTTTCTGTTTTTTGTCCTCAAAGAAATGGAATTCGTTCAAATGGAAAACAATAGCCTATAAACCTACCTCTAATTACATTATCATTTAGTGAAAAATGTTAGGGGTTTTTGTCGTCTTGGTTTTGTGTGGGGCCAGTGCGTCATGTTAATCTAATTCTCCCTTTGATCGGCCTTGTGACATTTTTACAAATATGGAGTGATTTTGCCACACTCATTTTTGTTAATGTCACTCCCTTTTGTGTCTATATAAGATGATTTGTTTTGTGAGAGAAGGAGAGTGACATTAACAAAAAGGGGAGTGGCAAAATCAATTCCCATATTTTGTGAAAATCTTTTAGCTGTTAGAAGAAAGAAATTTGTGAAATCCCAAAAAAGAAAAGAAGGTAAATTATCACAAGGTAAAAACTTGCATGGGTGCCCGCAATCTATGTGTTGTGTCACAAAATCACTCATGGGTTCACACAATCACCTTAAATTACATGCATTGGATAAGTTTGAATTGAGTCAAGCAATAAATTTGCGTATCTATTGTCTGTGATTTTTCTTCCGTAAAAACATTATTGTTATTTAATGTCTTTTTCTTGTACGGAGTAAATTTGACAGAAAGCCTTCGTAAGCTTTACCTTCACGGTGCATTTTAGTCTTTTTAGACGATGAAGTGCAAAGGAGATTTTATAAATAAATAAAAAAGAGAATCTTAGTGAGGAAGAAGACGATGATGAAGATGCTGGGCACAATGGTGATCAAACCACTTAATTTCAATCAATCGGATTAGCGATTTACCAGAAAATTTACCATATCAGGTGGTTGGAGCTTAGATTCTCAATTTTTTCGTTATGTTTCATGAAATTGTAAGCTTTAACATTTCTCTACAACAAGTTTCGAAACTGATTTTTTTTCGAGATTCCACGCAATTAACTCTATTCTTTTACTAATTAAAATAATTACAACTGTAGATATATTTTCCTATTTTCAATAGCATGTTCTTATGCATAATCCATTATTTCATTTTTATTTCAAATTGTATGATGGTACTCACTAAAATTCAAAACTATTGCGGAAAAAATCCAACATGATTAGCAAAGTGTTTCGTCAATGTAATTAAGTAATAACACAATCATTATTTTTTATTTTGTTGCAGGGAAGAGGAGCCTTCGGTGGATGAATTTTTTCCATCTGTTTGCAGGTATTGGAACGCATATCTGAACAAAAAAAAATGCTAGGTGCACATTTATCCGATCATTTTCCCAGAAACATCCCCCTCACATATATGGGTTCCGTGTGTTAAATGTGTGTGGGACTCACGCATATGTGAGGGGTTATGTTTGGTGTTGTGCACCTAACATCTCTCTATCTAAGTTGCTAGCTAGCTTTAGTTGGCCAGAACTTTTGCGTCTCACTAGGAGATCAGAAGAATTCGAATCTCCAAACATCTATGGTGTTCCTTTGTTTATTTCTTCACAATCATGGACTTATTGCTTGTATTGATTGAGGTGTTAGGTTTCGTTATCTCGTGGATTCTCATAGTTTATGTAGTGTTCAGGGTTAGTACTTTGTAAATATCCATACATGTTGTAAATGATCTCTCTTATTAATTGGCAAAACAAAAATTATTGGGCAAATTTTCGTAGTCGTCCCTCTAGTTTTATGGTTGTCTCATTTTTCGTCCCTCCAGTTTTAATTGCAACCAAATAAACCCCTGTAGTTTGTTTTATGTTCCAAATTGGTAAAATCGTTCACACCGTGAATGAAACTAACGGGAAAATTTGTTTTAGTTTCATGGCTCTCTTAGGGTGTTCATTGGAAGGCCTTAGAGCCAAAAAATTATTATGACCATTTAAAATAAAATGATCAAAAAAATAAAATCTTGTCACCGGTTCAAACAGATTGAAAATTAGAACACTTAATTTTTTAACTATATTTTTTAATATATAAACGGTGTAAAAATCCATTATGACCATTTAAGATAAAATGATTAGAAAAATAAGATTTTCACACCGGTTCAAACGGATTGAAAATTGGAATAATTAATTTTTTAACTATATATTTTAATTTATAAACGGTGTAAAAATCCATTATGATTTTATGGAAGGAGGATGAAAATTGGAAGGAGGATGATTTTAAGATAAAACACAAGCGCTTGCTAATTTTTTAACTAAGGCTTTTCAATGGGCACCCTAAGAGAGCCCTGAAATTAAAACCAATTTTTCCGTTAGTTTCATTCACGGTGTGAACGATTTTATCAATTTGGAACATAAAACAAATTATAGGATTTATTTGGTTGCAATTGAAACTGGAGGGACGAAATTAAGACAACCATAAAACTAGAGGGACGATTACAAAAATTTGCCCAAAACTATCGGGACATGAACCTCACATGCACTGGCTAGATTTCAGTCCTGAAAATGTATCGACCAGTTGCCACTTTTTTTTTTCTTAGTAAAAGAAAGATTTTATTAATCAATGAATGAGTACTAAACATATAAAGACTAAAAAGAATATGGAAAAATAGCATTACAATCAAGAAAAAAAATTCCAACGGGGTTGGCATCTTATCCTTGGACAATTAGAGGTTGATTCCCTCTACCAAATGGAATGGAATGAAATGGAGTACTACTTGACCTTTATACCATATGGTCTGATCAATACTTATACAACGAAGGAAGAATTCACACACAAAATGTGGCCATATCGTTGCGAATCCCACGTTGTTAGCTGGGGTAATTCGAGGTCCCGAAAAGTGTCCTGCTTCTTTCACCGAGGTGCATGCATGTCAAATTGAAACACGAATCTATCAACAAGAATTTCAACTTTGATCTTTTTTCTTCTCTCTTTTCTATTTTTATTTGTGTTTCCCTAGTTTTGGCCATTCATTTGATATGACAATCATTTCAATTAGGCTACACTCTTATGAACTTCACTTCTTCTTTTTTTTGTTAAAATTGAGAAGATTGTATTGATAAACACACAGTGACACTTACAAAATGGAGATTATTACAAAGAACTTGGACAAAGCCAAACTAATCGTCTAACAAATACAAAACAAGTAAATCACAAGGCAATCGATGTCTTTCATCCTAACCCAAACATGGTCTGACGCAATATCGACACTTTTAAACTGCCTAACATCCAATTAGGAGTCTCAAACGAGAAAAAGTGCAAAGTTATGAACAAAAGACACCAAATACCCAGACGATCAAATGCAATCCACCCAAGTATGAACGCATCAATGAACTCCCAAAAACTACAGATCTACCAAGCCGCCACGGGTTGCCTCGCCAAAGACATCATGTAGGGATAAAACGCTGAAGTACAGATATCGTTGTGAAGCAACCTCAATTGAGAGAATCCGATCTGTAGACAAAATTCGTCCAAAACGAAACTAATAACTCTCGTTGAATGAGAGACAAAACTCTCACAGATCATACGACAAGTTGTACATTTGGAGAGACGGAAGGAAAAAAAAAATGAAGAAAGAGAGTCGGTAGTACCATGGCCTCCCCCTCCCGCCGCCGCACACAAGTATGGAACCCACGGGAGGAGGGTAAGGGAGAAGATCGAGGTTGTGGTGGTTAGGGTTGAGAGAGAGGAAGAGAGAGATAGAGAGAGAGAGAGATTTATGAACTTAACTTAAATTTGAGAGTTTTGTCCTTATTTGAATTTTTTCGCATTTATTAGTTTTGCGCCAAACTTTTGTGGGTTATTGATTCGTCTCGACGAAAAGAATCGTAAAAGTAAATTTTTTTTTACTTTTATCCAAGTATTTTGAGAAATAACCACCTTTTAACAACAACAAAAAATATCACAAATGTGAAAAAAATTCAAATAAGGACAAAATTCTCAGATTTAAGTTTAGTTTAAGTTAAGAGATTATTCGATATAGGAGTCGTAGCATTATCATTTTCGTTTTTTTTTGTATTGAAGATCTTCCTTAAATATTATAAAAATACTCTCTCTCTCTCTCTCTCTCTCTCTGTTTTTTTTTTTTTTTTGGCTGATATCATGCTAAATTCATTGTTCTCTAAAGGATTTGATCATTAAATAAGAATCATAGACAACAAACTCAAAATTAGCACAACGTCAGAAGGCCTAAGTAAATAGATCCAACCCTAAACACTTCGTTTAGACTAAGATAGGAAAGGACTTATCAAAAAAAAAAAAGACTAAGATAGGAAAGAGGAAAGGAAGGGTAAAAACAAAATTTCCCTTCTTTCCTTGACACCTAAAAAACACCCAAAATCTCAATCCCATAATTTTCGATCAAATTTTTTATGATCCGAGCCTTTTAATGTGTGCAGAATATGATTTTAAGGGTGTCTGTAAGAAATTAGCGAAAAATATGTCCGGAAAGTGTTTGTTTTGAGCAGTTTTTAATTGAACCGTTCATCAAATCTAAGCTAAAAACTGCTCAGATCAAGCTCTTTCTGATCATTTTTTTTGCTGATTTTTTGCGGGTATATCAGTTCCCTTCTCCTAAGGACCACCTTAACTTAATAAAATGCGGACCTCCCTTTCCCGATCGAATTTCGATGATCCGAGACGCTCAATGTGTTCAGAACGTGATTTTAAGAGTACTCGTGAGAAATCAGCAAAAAAAATGATCAGGAATAGCTTCATCCGAGCAGTTTTTGTTTATTTTTTATCAAATGGTTCAAATAAAAACTGCTTGGATAAAGCCTTTCCTGTTCATTTTTTTGCCGATTCCTCACGAGTACCCTTAAAATCACGTTCTGAACACATTGAGCAGCTCGGATCATCGAAATTCGAACGATGATCCGAGCCGCTCGGATCATCGAAATTTGAACTAAAATAAGGACCTCCTCATTTTAAAATGACTGTATATATATATACACACACACAGTCTGGTTTCTATCAGGGTGTCCTGACCGGAGCTTTGGTCCAGACCACCACTCAGTCGTTGGATTGTGTTTTCAATGATCCAGATTTTAATGAAATTTTTTTCGGGAAAAAGTTAATTGTGACCGATCATAAACCTTCCGCAGATCCGGACCATTTCCGGACCATTAAAAACATAATCCAACGGCTTAGAGTAAAAGTCCGGACCTAAGCTTATATCAAGGAGTTCGGACCTGATCCGGTGTGTGTGTGTGTGTGTATATATACACACACACACACTAGAGTTTGCCTGTGCCTTTAGGCGCAACGTGTTTTGAACATAACTAAAATGTAGGGGTGAACATGGTCCGGAGTAGTTCGGTTTCATAGTAAACCAAGAACCAAACCAATACCTACGAATTATGAATTTGGAGAACCAAACCAACCCACAAAATGCATAAAACCAAACCAATCCAAACCATTAAAATATGGTTCGGTTTCGATTTTAAATCACGGTTTGCATATATAGAAATTTAGGGTAATTAGTCTTGGTAGTGAATGAATTATAGGAATAGGAATTGGAATTGATTTTCATGTATAGAAATTTAAGAATTGAGCCATGGAAGTTGACTGATCTGGTGATGTTTTTTTGTGTATAATAAATTAATAATCATAGAAAATTAGAATTGGGTTTGATATATAGAAGTTTAGTCTAAATTATCTTGGTAGAAAAGAAAAAATAAATATTGTGGTGGATTTAATAGGATCAATAAAATTAGGAAAGTAGTTAACAAAGGCTCTCATATTTATTTGGTGAATCATAATTAAATTATATATAAATATATGTATTATAAATCAATAAAATTGAGCCGTGGAAGTTGACTGATCTGGTGATGTTTTTGTGTATAATAAATTAATAATCATAAGAAATTAGGATTGAGTTTGATATATAGAAATTTAGTCTAAATTATCTTGATAGGAAAGAAAAAACAAATATTGCGGTGGATTTAATAGGATCAATAAAATTAGGAAAGTAGTTAACTAAGGCTCTCATATTTATTTGGTGAATTATAATTAAATTATCTACCTAATAAAACAGAAAGGTGTAGGGACCACACAAATACAAGTTGAAAGAAGGGTTGAGATTCATTTGATCCAAGGCTTAACAAGGAACTTTGCAAATGTAATGTAAGTGCCCACATTTTTTGTAGTAATTGCACAAAGGAACTTTGCAAATGTAATGTAAGTGCCCACATTCTTTGTAGTAATTGCACAAATGCCACCGATCTTCCAATTCCAAAACCCTATACGCAAATTGATACTCCGTAGTTTTTTGTAGCTAGCTTAAAAGTTTAGTTGGGGAGTGTCGTAAGTACGAGTAATTCTCTTTCGTGCCACTAAGAAGAGGATCACATACTACACACTAATGAATCGATTTAGTGTTTGAGCCACTAGCTAGCAAGTGCCTTAGACACGGACAATTTCAACCGGGGTGCGTAGTGCCGTAGGCACGGGCAAGCACTAGTATATATATGTATTATACGGTTCGGATCGGTTTGGAACCATAACCGTGAACGTGTATCCACAAACCAAACCATGCGGTTTCTAATTTTTTTAAATCATGACAAAACCATACTACTAAAAAATCAAACCAAATCTTTCAGTTTGGATTGGTTTGGACTGGATTCACGGTTTGACGGATTTTTTGCTCATCCCTACTAAAATGAATTGCGAAACTATTGACCACCATCACCAACAAAACTGATTTATACGAGAAGATTTTTTCTTAAATTAGGATCAAATAGATTTTTTTCTAGGGATACTTAAATATCCATCCTCAACTCATACCCGACTTATGTTTTCATCCTGGCCATTTTGAATACTTATGATTTCATCCTCACTTTAAAATAAACCCAATATTGCCCTTCTACATACTATTATATATATATATATATAGTATTGAATTTTAGGATGAAAAGATAAGTCTTGAAGTCCCAAACCCAAAATTTTTGCTAAAATCATTTATCACAAACCGAAAATCTCGCCACCAAAAGTATTTAACCCCACCCCATTTCTGTTTCCATTTCCCACAACCCCCGTCCTCCATTTCCGTTTCCCATCCCCCCACCTTCCATTTCCATTTCCATTAATTTGAGGCTCGCCCAACTGGACCACAACGGGATTTCGAGAAGCGAGCGACGAAACCAGTTTCATTTCTGAAATGATCTTCGGGCAAGCAGTGGCGAGATCCAGAACGGGATTTCGAGAGGGTTTGGCGATTGAGTAAGGTTTTTGGAGGGGCGTCGGGAGTCAAAACAGCCACTTGGTACCAGATCTAAGGATCTCGAGGTTTGTCGAGAGTCGCCGGTGGACAAAAAACGTTCGCTGGTGGTCGGTGAGGGCTGGGCTTCAGTCGTCAGTGGTCGGTGATGCAGAAGGTGGATGACGATGGTGACAAGGTGTATTCATGTTTAAATAATCATCCTCTTAATCCAATAATCATCCTCTTTATTGTGTTCACGTTGTAATCGTCATGGTATTTTAACCATGTAAGATCATGGTAATTTAACCATTTGATAAATTATTTGAACCGTTTACCATGAAATATTTGGTCGAATCATGGGTAATTTATCGTGTTCACGTTGTAATCGTCATGGTAATTTAACCATGTAACAGTTTAAGTATGTCATGTTATTTCCTTTTTTATGGTAATTTAGCCATGTTCCGTGTAATAAGATCAATGGAAAATATTACTTTTTGTTGTCTGGTTGGCCAACTCGAAGAATGAAGAAAAAATGTAAAGATGTGGTCAACTTATCATGCAAAGATGGCCATTGTGGAAAAAGGATGGAAAAGGACTAAGATGAATGTAAAAATTTTAAAATGCAAAAAGACGGTTTATCAAGAAGGAAGGTAGAAATCATTGGGATTTGGTGATCTACACATTCGAAAATTTGAAATGATCCTATTGTTTCTCACTTAATTGGAGGATTGTGATATAAAACCGAATCCCTTTAATTTAGGAGTCAAGAAGGTTTATCAAGGACTGTGGTATTCATTTGAATCTCTTTAATTTAGGAATCAAACAAGCAAAGGGGTAACAAGGGTATTTCACACACTAAGAGGATGAAAACATAAGCAAGAAAAAAGGGCGGGATGAATTCTTACATGGCATGGATAAAGAGGATGGATATTTAAATATTCCTTTTTTCTTACCCTTTTGTTTAGTTTACAAAAAAAAAAAAAAAAAACACACATACACCCCCAAAAAATTGAAATTGATCAACCGATAAACAAAAATATTGTTTACCCTTTTGTTTAGTTTACGATCTGCCTTGCACTAATTTTATACATAAAATTTTATTACTCCCTCCGTCCCTTTTTTAGAGTCCGGTATTCCATTTTGGGCTGTCCCTTAATAAGTGTCTATTTTGTAAAGTTAGTGGGTAAAAGTTGGTGAATTTTTCATTTTGCCCCTAAAAGTAGATTCCATTTTGAAAAGTTAGTGAGTAAAAGTGTAATGATGATGGGTAAGTAGGAAAAGTGAAGGAAAAAGTTGATGTGAAAAGTATAATGATGATGTCTTTTTAATAAGTTGGAATTACGAAGCAGGACACTTAAAAAGGGACGGAGGGAGTACTTTCTATCTTTCCATAACAAAAGAAAGTTGGGATAGGAAAAATTAGAGAAGATTTCGCCTTGCTTCGGAGAGAGAGAGTGCTAAGGTTTCAAAAATTATTTTCTTTTCTTATTTCAAACTCCGGATCTTTTTTTTGCAATGAAATTTTATTGCTTTCTATCTTTCCATAACAAAAAAGAGTTGGAATAGGAAAGGTTAGAGAAGATTGAAAATAGGATTTTTCAGCTCTAGGGCTCTTCTTAGCTATAGAATTTATAAGAGATAAATTTGGGCCATTAGATTTATGTATATAGATATTTCTTGTGTTGGTACGGCTAATATTCAGGAGTTGCATTTAGTAAAAGTCTTCTCTGAACAAAGGTAGGGGCAGGGAATGCACACTCAACATGTTGGGCCCGGTTCGGATAAAAAAAACATGTTGGGCCGGGTTCGGCCCGGGCTCGCACCACATTGTAAGGAAACATATGTACACTCAAGCCTGTCCATTTGATAAATGAACTGTGCATGATATTCTCAAACACCCGTCTGTCTCAAATTGCTGGATCCCTACGAAAAGGCGTGTCAAAAAATAAAATACTTTCACGCATCATTTTTTAAATTTCTTTGCACCATATTAAAGAGCTCTTGAAGTACTTTAATTTGGTGTAAAGAAACTTGAAAAACGATGCTTGGAAGTATTTTATTTTTCGAACCGAAAATTGCACGACTTTTCGTAAGGGGCGGGCAATTTGGGACGGAGGGAGTATTAAAGTTCTATTTTACCAAGCCTTGTCTAATTATCCATATACATTGATCCGTAAAATCCCTTAGTTTTAGGAAATTTCTTCTAAAACAAGTATTTAAAAATCTCAACCTCACTCATATAGCGCAACATTTACTTTGAATTAGCAAAAGTCTCGAAACTAGAAGAATAGCCGTAGATTTTTTTTGTTTCTTAAGTTCTAACTTACTTGGCTGCTGATTTCGCTACTCCTTTTTTTGTTTAAGCCACTCTCTTGCAAAAATACACTTGCAGGAGAGTGACGTTAACAAAAAATGAAGTGGCAAAATCATTTCCCCTTACTTGTATGTTAAATATACAAATAAATACACTAAGTCTTATGTGGGCCAGGCCGGGCCGATTCGGATTTTAAGAAATATTCTCAAGTACATCCCCTTATTAAAATGGGCTTAGAAACTCTACCCAATCAAATCCCATGTATTTAAATACCAATTCCAAATCCTTGTGAAAATGAGTTGAGTTGGGCGGGCTACCTGGCTTGTATGCACCCTTATATAAACAAAGGTGACTAAACTATTAGGCCAATTAGTCCATCACTTTAAAGGCTCTGGAGAAAATATCAAGATCCAATAAAATAGGCCTTATTTGCTGGGCGACAACGGAGTATTGGCCGCACCTAACTTTTCAAAGGTCTTAAAGCGAACATAATAAATAGGGCATTGTATTAAACACATATAATAAACTAAGGCATTGTATGAATTTCTACGAAAAGATATGAAGTAGATAATCAAATTTTCAAAAAACAATAACAAAGTATTCAAAACGAAAAAACTCTATGTGAGTTTTGCAAACAAAATAATCATACTGAATCAAGTTTCTAAAAAATCGAATAAAAAGAATGATTTCAACAAGAAGGCTTCAGAACATGATCGAGGAATATATGTGTGGATCTCATCAAAGCAAGAAAAGCAATCTGGACCAAAGGGAAGCTCAATATCCATGATTGGTGCAGATCAATTGAATTTCTATTTTTCTACTGACCCAATAATCAAGAAATAACATGAATGAAGAATAAACGATAAACAAACGAATTACGTGGAAAAACCCTACATGGGAAAAAATCACAGGAAGGAATCACACACTATAAAAATCATTGTATAAGTTACAAACAGTCGTACCCTACGATTTGAATCCTCACAATCGTCCTAAGACCTTCTTGTCAAATCATCATTCACCGCACTCAGAGTTTGATTGTTGCCGTCTTGAATCCTCAAGCCAATTAGGAGGGGCTATTCATCCATGTGCAGCATGCAAATGATGTTCCCATTGTTGGTCACCGGATTCTGTTCTGTCCATCAAACATATTCTCCATATCCCTCGCCAGCAAGGCAGCAAGCCAATCAAGAAAAAAAAAAAAAACAGATGGGCCTATTCATTCGTGTACATCTTCTTTTGGCGGCCCCTTTTTGTCTGCCACATTCAACAGGGGGAACATGAACCAAAAAATGCTATTTTTGCCATAATATGTGGGATTAGACTTGAAAAGGGCCCAACCTTAACCAACTCTACCATTTAAAAAGCCAAGACAAAATGAGACGCCACCACCCCATCTGACAAAGACTGACAAAAATCTCTCAATCATTGGCGGCCCGGTCACAACCTAAATATGAAACAGAAAGTCTACAGCCACTGTACCAAAATGCGATGGCTGGCCACCGCACGCCGTGTAGGGCCCACTCCGATCCCGCATAGATGATTCGAGTCGTTCAATAATTAAAAAAAAAAAAAAAAACCGAGTGAGCGTTGCGGAACATCAACTTGATCCGATATGTATAGGTGTTCAAATCAAGCTTCTCATCTTTGAAAAATCGGAAAAAATGGAAAGATTGGTTTTCTGGTTTACAGAAAAATGAGAAGCTCGATCCAAGCACCTACACGTACATATTGGATCGAGCTGATGTTTCGCAATGCCCACTCGGTTTTTTTTTTAAAATTATTGAACGGCTTGGATCATCCAGGCTTCCATGCCAAAATAGAAATTAAGAGAATGAGTTGGAAGAAGTCTCAATATGGTCTTAAATATCTACATTGGCGGATAAATTGGTACCCATTGTGGTGTAGTATCGGTACCCATCAAGTGACAGAGAATCAATTCTCGGCCGGTATCGTAAAATCATTACATGCGAAAAGAGAAGCCTAATTGGTTGTGAACTTGAATAGCATGGCTACGAATTTTCAAACCAACTACGCAAGCGTTTTTTTATGTTGAAGAATGTAAAGGGCGAAAAAAGAATTCAAACGTAACGCATCAAGAAGATGATGAAACCAGCTGATCGATGAAATTGTGTGCTACGTCAAATATTGCTTGGGATGTTGAACTACAATTCGAAAACAATTCACATGTTCGTGGGCCTAGAGCACACAATGCCGAATGACGAGTTGTAATTCAAGATAGGAGAAATATGTAGTTTTAATTACGGTTAAGAACTAAATAATAGTACCACCCAAATACAATACCAAATCAATTATTACACGATTAATTTAGCCAAAATCAGGAACACTCTTGTGTTGTACAACCACAAGACTTTTATTACTATGCTTTTAGCCCACCACAACCCAAAATCGGGGCTGTTTGGGAGTTATTTATCATGGACAAATTGTTATCTATTAACTGTGGTCTTATTGTGGAAAAACCACAATGGAAACAAGGAAAAAAATGCACAGCAAGTATTAAGAAATTAAAATGAAGGAATTGAACTTATTTTCCTTTATGCTTTAGGCATTAGCCAAGGGGAGCCCTACGGGGGACACCTTTCCGCTTGTGTTGTTTCTTTTTCGGCTTCAATGTTGAATTCATCCAAGCTTGAATTTCTTCAGAGGATTCAGTAGTACTACTCCATGAGCGCGATGAATCCTTGAAACTTGAGAAAGAAAAATAGTCATTTTCTTTCGTATTTTCTTCTAGGGCATAGTTTTCCTTCAAGGACAGGGAACCAAATTCTGGTATTGGAAATGAAATCAACTTATCGGTGTTGCCATTGGAAAACTCTGCTCCTACTGAGACCTGTAAATTAAATCATTTTTTAGCATTGCTTTGAATTCAAGCTCGATATCAAGTGATGTATAAAGTTTGGCCTTGTTTGGATATTAGAAACCTCAAAAAGAATGAGAATGTAATTCTAGTCACTCAAGATTTAAATATTGGAAATGGACAATAATTCATAACCTCCTATCCAGGTCGTCAAGCTCTTCTATAATAGTCTCACATCAATCCCGCACAGTCCACAAAAGAAGAAAGTTGCCAACTCAAAGGCTGTACTTTGATCAAGAATTTGTGAATGTTTAAAAAGAAAAGACGGAAAAACAAATGTACTTGCCTTTTTTAATTTGCTTCATCATTTTCTCATATTCTCTTTAATATTTTTTTTTTGACTCCACAAATCATTACCCGAATTTACATGCCAAAATATTCTCTTAAGAACTTGTATGTAGATAACATTGTTGGATATCCAAACAGGTGAATATAATATTAACATTAGGGATGAGATTACTAATTAAGATACTAAAGGTTCCTAATTATGAAATTCATAAGGGATGAGATTACTAAGATACTAAAGGTTCCTAATAATGAAATTCATACTCTCACTTTAGTATATTATTACGGTCAACCAAATATAGCCTTAAGAGTGAGAGTTTAGAACCCCAAGGGATTTAGTCAAATGAGCATGAGGAAGTTATAAGTTTTTGTCCTCCAACTTCAAGACCCCCAAATTAGCAGAGGAGTGTGCAAATTTACCCAAACATCCAATCACCATAAAGAGTGTGAAAGTTTAGTCGTAGTTTTAATAGTACCTTGCATGCAATAGAGCAAAAGCAATTAGGAAAGTCTTGGATGTGCCTCCCACAAGCTTCACACGCCGCACCACTTTTTGATTTTGATAACTTTTGATCCCTTGATTGTGGCCGCGGATTTAGATGGATTGCCTTTTCTCCATTTATCTTATATGTCTGGTAAATTACAAGTCCAAATATTAATTAACTTATTCATTAGTAAATCAACTTGAAACGTGGGGAAAAAATGTGAATGATTTTCACCACATACTTTCAAAAATAACATTGAGGATTATGATATAATAATGAGTAAGACTGCTACATTGACTTCAACTTATTGAGAACAAGTTCGTGGAGCAAAATGTTAAATTTTAAATATATGCAATTGGACTTTTTTTTACCATATTGTAACAGTGTCAAACTTTTTTTTTGGGAAAGTTGATTATTATAGGGACAGGGCTGGCTCATCTATTTTGGAGGCTCAAAGCGAATTTCCTATATTGTGCCCCTTACATATTCATGATTTTTTTTTATAAAACGATAAAAGTACAAAAAATAACCCAAAAAAAAAAATCAAACTAAAAGGATCCAATTATGACAACATAAACGTAAAAATATATTATTGCAAGAGTTTTTGAAGAAAATAAGATACAATTGTGTTTTTATTTAAAAACATTCTAATATTAATATACAAATTATATTACAGTGGAGCCTCAAATTTGGACCAAAATTTGGGGGCTGGAAGCGACCGCTTCCCCGGCTTACTCCATGAGCCGGCCTTGTATAGGGAAATGCTTGGGACACATGATCAATGTGTCACATCTCAATCACACCTCTCTCACATGCATGTGTAGGAATTTCACAATATATGCTAGGGACCCACATGTACGTGAGAGGGGTGTGGTTGAGGTGTGATAAATTGATATGCCTCTAGCATCTCTCATTATTATAACCACCCCAAAAAAGAGACCAATGGGATAGCCTTGAAAAATCCCCAAACATTACAACAACAGTGTCAACTTGAATACACTTACGATTCACTTTTTGTAATTTAAAATTTATTCTTTTTATTGCAGAATATTATAGTTAAGATATAAAAACAAGCAATATAAATGTTGTGAATCGGTTATACACAACTGTGAATGTAACTAATGATATCGAAGATTACTCTGTGTTTATGATCAAATCCAACAACCACCAAACATTTGGTAGTTAGTTTAGGATAACTTATAAGTAGAAAGACTTGTACAAAACTACTAAAAAGAAAAACAACCCTGCCAATAAGATTATGTAGAGGAAGTGATAAATGGTAATGAGATAAGTGTAAGAACTCAAACTAGTTTGAAGATGAATATCTTATCAATTCCACAACAAATGGTGGGAAAAAGTTAGATAAGAATCTAACAAAAAGATTAATTATAGATTCAAATACACACTATCATCCTATTAAATGAAATTAATTATTATCGCATTTGTAAGTTATTTTTTTGTGAAATACTAAGAGAAGTACATTCATATAAAAATATGAGAATTATGATATATCATTATTGTCGCATTCATGAGTCAGAATGGAAATGACTTTTTTTTTTCTTTAATTGGTTATTTGTCTCACATTATTGGGATTTTTGTTTGGCATGTTGGATTCATATCATCAATGGAACAAGGAAAAAAACAAAACGGAAATAATTTTTGCACTCTATTGTTTTATAAATACATTTTAAATTTATCTTTTAATGCTTAAAATATTATGCAACACAATTTTGGAAGCAACATTACAGCACAAATTTTAAAGAGCAATATTTCTAACAAAATGGTGAGTCATTTAATTCAAACCTTCAAAAAGAGAATTTAGATCTACAATAAGAATGAAAATCAATCACAGCTTCAAAATCAACTAAAATGGTAGACACGAGGATTAAGAATCTACCAAACAGATTGAAATTCAAATTAGTAATCACAACTCCAAAAATCATGCCGACAGATGAACTATTTGACTTATTGACTAAAAGGTTTATAGTTCAGAAATTGATCTCACAATTAGATTGGGAAAGAAACAAACAAAACCTTTAAATTAATTAAGTAAAGAGGAGATTAAAGAGAAGCTAAACCTGAATTTTGGTACAATCAAGATACTTTTGAATGTCCTGCAGGCGAACGACATCGTGATAAACATACTTGCATACTTGAAGCCAGCGATGGAAGCAATGAGTCGAAGAACCGACGCAGTGCTTACAAAAGCATAGGTTACAATCGATGCAAAACATGTTTTTCTCATTCTTCCTGAGTTCTCTATGATAACCGCAGGAGCCGAAGAATCTGCTCTGAAGTAAATTACTCACCCAATCGTTCTTTCTCTTCACCAATCGGATCTTGCATCCAACCTACAAGAAGTTTATAGCCCAATTCAATTCAACACTTTAATCAATCAATTCTGTGAACTGTAGCCGAAACAGGGTAATAAGAACTCGCGAAACCCAGTTCAATTTACGACTTTAATGGATGAATTCAATGGACTAATGCCAAAACAGAGTAATAGGATTGAAAGGATTTGCAAAACCCACTTCAATATGCAACTTAATTCGATCAATTCAATGAAATTTAAGTAAACTGGAGTAATTGAAATGAGAGAATTTTGATGCTTAACTTACCATTTGGTTTAGGGTCGAATTGCAATGATTGGTACAGAGAGAACAGAGGACGGTAGATTGAAGGAAAAAACTAATTGATGTGAGAGAAAGTGGAAGAGGAGAGGAGAAAGAAGCTTTATAGAGATTGGTGAGATTTGGAATGCGCAAAAAGGAGAAGGAATGAAGAAAATTAGGGAAAGATTGAATAAAATAAATGGAAATGGAAAGAGAAATCTCTGTGACTTATTGGGGAGTACAAAGATGTCTATAATGGGCGGGAATTGAAGTGATCTAAACCGTTGGATTGAGACCATTTGACGGTGAATGATTCCGATGATAACTGAATAGGAGAAATTTTGTTTTCGGTAAAAAAAGAAGAAGCAAATAATATCACGTACATGGTACGAAGATTAAGAATTCAAATCTCATAGTGAGGGTTAGTGAGAAATTTTTTTCTCTTCGAATTTTGATATTCTAACTTTCTAAAATCAGTTTAGAGTATTTGCCAAAAAATTCTAGAATAACTGATTTTCGGATGCTACATATTCTGAAAAGATTAAAAAAGAATGAAAATTTCAAAATTTGAAAGAGTTTCTGAGATTCTGCAACACAAATTCTTAAAAAAATGAATGAAATTCTCATAATCTCGCAGCTGCAATAAACATGGTTCTCAACTACTACTAAAATCTGAATCTCAAGTCTGCAGCAGGATCTGAAGCTAAAATCAAAAATTTGTATCCATAGCTATCGCAAACATGTCCATAGTGCAATGACAAATCATAACAATTAATTTTGTCGTGCCCGGAATTTCAACGTCCCCTCTTTTCCTGTGCCCGTCGGGCTTACATCCCATGCGGAGGGAATGGAGTGAACGTTGAGATTAATGCTTATTACACATGCGACAAAGTTAAAAAGTTTTCAGGCTTAATATTAAGGAAATAATATTAACAATGTATGAGGCTTGATTAAAAGGAGAGAATTATTACCAAAATATCGCAAAATATGTGAAGAATCAATATCTTGATCAATGCCTGGATATTCCTCCAAAAATGCAAACTTGGCAAATAAGCACAATTCGTGCAGAAAAATACCCGGAAACTTTTCTGGGAGAAGTTCGAATGCATTCGCTTCGGATATTGATCGGTCTTGGTTTGACATGGTTTACGGCTAAGATGGTTGCTCCCAAAGAGTTCAAATCATCATTAGTACTGGATAACTCTGAGCTCCAATCTGATCTCTTGCCTTTCCGAACTTTTCTCGATGATGGCCCCGCTTGCTACTACTTATACTCTAACTTATTTAGCTTGTTTTTTCTTAAAAAAATCTAATGATGGGTGTTTGTTAACAATTATAAATAATCACCTATTTTACTTTTCTAGCTTATTTGACACCAAAAAAATTACATTATTTTAAGCTCCAATTTGAAGTTTTTTTGTGTGTGCATATTTTAAGTTGTTAAAACAAGAATGGACAATAGAATTCTAAGGTGAATAAGTTATTCTTAGTCTCGTTTTAAAGACAATCTAGACATTTAGTTCATAAAAAGCTATTTGACATTTTATTCAACTTATAACCAGTATTATAACTTATTTTAATTCTTCTAAGACAACAATCTAAAAAGTTAACTTATAAGTGCTAACAAACAATGCCTCAATGCTTTGATAACTCGGTTCTCAAGAACAAGATTTTGGGTAATTATGGAATGTGGAAAGTTTATTTAGGACCGATATTTCTAGGATTTTTCTAGGCTAATATTGGAGAAAGATTCTGATTTTAGAGAGAGAAGGTGCAAGAACTAGGCTAAAAGACGAGGTAAGAAAGCAAAGGTTTTTGGCTTTAGGATTTTTTTTGGGTGAATTTTGAGTTGTGAACAAACCTAGAGGACTAGGATTCTATTTATAGACTTAGAGCATCCGTAGTGGAATATGCAAAAGTGAATAATGAAAACATGCCACATCAAAATTTGATTATCCATCTAGCACATCGGTTATTTTTTACCGATAATCAAAACCAATGGGTCCATTGCCAGCTATTCCTTCCCTCCGAACTTTTCCCCTTCATTTCACGCATATTTTTTGAAAAAATAGTTTAGTGATTTTTTTTTATAAAAAACACTTTTAATTAAACAGTTTTTGAAAAAAATAGTTTAAGTTAACAACAATTGTATAAAAAATAGTTTTGTGTAAAAATAATAGATTTTTGAAACAAAAAATAGTTTTTTTGTAAATACAGTTTTTCAAAAAACACTGTTTTGTGTTAATTTTTTTTTGAAAATACAATTTTTTTATAAAAGTTTCTGAAAAAAATAGTTTTTAAAATATTTTTTTTGAAAACATTATTGAGGGGGGGGGGGGGGGGGGGGGGGGGGAAGAGAGATAAGGTTTTTGTATGATGGGTGTACTTAATTGAGAAAATGTTGGAACTACTAATTAATTTGATTATTGACAAAAGGTTGCTAGTTTTGATTATTTAAATACCAAAATTTGATGAGTTGCTAAGAAGTTTGCTAAGTTTGGTTATCCCAATGTAAGAGCATCCACAGTGGTATAATCAAAACTAAAATGTTGCTAAGATTAGCAACATTTGCTCAAAAAAGAGCTCACAGTGGAATAATCAGAATTAGCAACCTCTTAGCAACTCATCAAATTTTGGCCCTTGAATAATCAAAACTAGCAACTTTTTGTCAATAATCAAATTTAGTTGTCCCCATATTTCCTCAATCAAATACACCATCATTACACAAAAACATTATCTCTCTTCCACTTTCAACATATTTCTAAGAAAAATACTTTTAAAAAAAAGTTTTATTTTTTTTGCAAAAACTGTTTTTTTTTTCAAAACTATTTTATATGCGAATATATATATATATATTTTGAAAACACAGTTTTTTTATTAAAACTTTTTTTTTCAAAAACTGTTCTTTTAAAAAAAAAAAATTCAAAAACTATTTTTTTATTCAAAAACTGTTTTTTTTTACTTTTTCGCGAAAACTTTTTTTTTTAAAATCAAAGTGTTCAAAAAACTATTTTCTCTTTTTCTAATAACCTGTTTTTATTAGTTTGAAACCTATTTTAAAAAATTGTTTTCTATGTTCACAATTTTTAGATTTTTATAAATTGAAAATGTGATGTGACAAGTTTTGGTTATTCAAATTTGATTGTACCATTGTGGACCTCTACATTGCTAACCTTAGCAACCCCTTAAATGCATAACCAAAAGATGATGTGGCAACTTTTGATTATTGACTTTTGGTTATTCCACTGTGGATGCTCTAAGCTTCTTTTTTAATAAACATTGCTAACCTTAGCAACTTTTTGGTTTTAATTATTCCACTACGGATGCTCTTAGTTTCTACACTTACAATTCCCACCCAGAAATGGATGGGAGGCCACTTCAGCTTTTTTGTTACTTTTTAAACGGAGAATGAAGCTAGGGTGGAAGTTGTTGACAAACTTACAATACTAGGTGTTCAATTGAGATTAGTGGACTCTCAAGTGTGTATGAGACATTTGGTTAAAAAGGTTACCGGTATTAATTATTTTCAAATATTTCAAAAACGGAAGAACCTAAAGAGTTCCAGAGTTTTACAAGATTCTAGAATATTCTTGTAGAGGACTCCACTATATTATAGACTTGTAAAGAGAGTTCT
This sequence comes from Rhododendron henanense subsp. lingbaoense, assembly GCA_020567845.1. Classification (NCBI taxonomy): domain Eukaryota; kingdom Viridiplantae; phylum Streptophyta; class Magnoliopsida; order Ericales; family Ericaceae; genus Rhododendron; species Rhododendron henanense. Next base: position 29,100,108 of record CM036320.1, on the reverse strand, counting down.
AACATATTGTAGATACGTGAAGGGAAAATATTCTCTAAGAGGGTTCTAGATGGAGAATGAGAGCCACTAGATGAAAATGATCCTAGTCGATCATTGAGAAGGTAAAAGGCCATCAAACAGAATGGAATAACTCATTTGAAGGGTGAACTCAAGAGGTTGCATACTTGGGAGAGTGTAGCGAGGAACGTGCATGTTTACCAAGAGCGACTCTTAAAGATTGCGAGGAGAATTCTCTACGATTGCAAGAGAGAATCTTGCGAGGGGAGTTGTACATTGTATGTGAGTGAGTAAATATTACTCCCTCCGTCCCAAAATCTTGGTCCTTTTTGGGAGTGCTTGTCATTTTTTAATTAATTATATCTTACAATCTATAATCTTTTAGGTGATTTTAAAAACTTTGTATAGAATAGCTCATTAAGATCTATCAAACAAAATCAATATTTGATATAAAAAAACATTATAAATTAAAAGATATAGCCAATCTTTTGAGACTTCCAAGAAAGGAAAGAAGACCAATAATTTGGGACGGAGGGAGTATCAAAATTCTAAATTAATGAAAGGTGTATTTTTTGGTGGTATATGTACCATTCATTAACCTAAAACACATCATATTAGGATACAAGTGGTTCGCTTATGATAGTAATTAGCAAAACTACGAAGACCAATGTCATCGGCTATAAGATTCTAGCTAGTCTCTCATCAAGCATTTGGCCCTATGTTATCGTAATAACACTCACTTATTTTCAACATAAATTGAGAGTGACATGAACAAAAATTGAGCTCTAATAGTGTTCCATTAGGTGCTAAGTCATTCGTTCAAGAAAGCTAGTGCAACACTTAAAGAAAACAAATTTATCAGTCAGGTGCTATGGCTTCTTGTAATTACAAGGCACTCAATTTCAAAAAGAAAAATGAGGGTGACATGACAAAAAATGGAGTTCTAGTGGTGTCGCATCGGGGTGCAAGAAACAACTGCAATAATTAGGAGTAACAAATTCATTGGCTTAATATTACAGGCACTCACTATCTTACAGAAACATTAGGGCGAACATGATCTAACACTGAACCCATGTGATGTTGCACTAAACTGTAAATCTTTTGGTGAAGGAAGTAAGTGGTGCTTCATTAACCTTAGGTGCTAGTCTCTCACGAAAGAAACGTAGTGTTAGAATTTGGTGAGCAAATCTGTCCATCTCAAATGTCATTACATACAAAATGTCATTGTAGTAATAATTTTCATTTTACGATGACAACAAAGCTTCCAATCTTCATGTCATGTTTGGGATATTATCTTATATTTTTCTACTGTAATGTAATTGCCCCAAGTGAATATAAGCTGTTGATTTTCTAGTGGGGTCTAGTTTAAAGGTGGAATTCGTAGGGTGTAATGTAATTGCCCCAAGTGAATATAAGCTGTTGATTTTCTAGTGGGGTCTAGTTTAAAGGTGGAATTCGTAGGGCGAGAGTGTGTATGGTTTATAGATGACACATATTTCTTTTGCGCCAATCAACGCGATATTTCGCTCGTTTGTTGTGGCGGCAAAGAGGCGCCGTTTTCTCTTTACTTTATTTAAAAAGGGGAAGTGTGAAACTACTTTTTTGCTTATTACAAGGAGTCATGTTTCTATTGTTAACATGATATCTACTAAATATTTTAATACATGTTACCACCACATGTGGAGACAGCTAGCGAATTCAATATCTGACCAATTTTTTGTTCTTTTTCTAATTTAGGAAAAATAGTAATAACTCCATCAATTAGCACCAATTTTCCTCCAGTATCCTTAATGTTCAATGTACAGATCTCAAATTATAAGTAAAATTTCACTTGATTCTGATTTTGAAAGCACCTTTGAGATTATATTGACCTCCAAGTTTATCACAAAGGAAATTTTTATTATTACCAAAATGTAAATGATACTAATCAATGTTTTTGTTAACCAGATGTCTACTTCTGAGGCCCGAAGGTAAAGATTGGCAAACTCTCCAGTAGCCCTAAGGTATGAAATGTTTGGCCTTCGTGAGATTCGAACATGCAATCTCATGCAGGACAAGTAATTATTTTTTTCATTTTCACTTGGGCAAACTCCTTGGCGTTGCTAATCAATTTTTCTAAAGGCATGTGATAGAAGAATACAAGTTTCTGAAATATATCAAATGGTACATAAGTCAACAATCATACTAAGGTCACGCTTCCACCAGACTTTTTTCATTGCAACTTTTTGGCTTTAGATTTAAGTTGTTCATGCTAAACAAAAAAAAATTGTCAAAAGTTAAGTTGTTTCAATTAAACTAAAACATCCAACACATTTTCTTCGACTTTCCCAACACATTTTTTACAACTCTTAGTTTAGTGAAAACAACCTGACTACAAAAGCTACTAGAAGTTGTCCACAACTTCTAGCTTACTGGAAACGCTCCCTAAGTCCAACTGAAAGCCCTTTAAAAGAGCAAATATTGATGGGAAAATGATGGCCCAAGACGTGTTTAGATAATTAATACCTGCCAAAAATATTCTGAGAACATTTGTTAATGTTGAAAATGTCCTTGGCGGGTATTAATTATCAAAACACATCATTGGCCGTTATTTTCCCAATAACTAAATAAATAATCCCAATTCAGGGAAGAAATAACCTATCTTTGCTTTTGGCAAGGGTGGCCAACTGATCTAATTGCAAGTTGGTTCTATAAGTAATCAATTCTGTGCTTATCTATTGGGTTATGTACTATAACAAACGATGGTTTCTTCTTTCCTTTTTTAGTACATTCAAGAAACTCGCACTGGCCTAATCTAAGGGTGTAGGGAATGAACAGACCCCTATGGTGAGAATCGAACCCAAGATCTCATCTTGGTAGAGGGTGCACCTTACCACTTTATGCTACCCTTTGTTACCAACAAACTATGATAAATCGAAATAGAGTAAAATGTCCGGGCTTTGACACTGCAATACATGCATTGCCATGTTCGTTACGGCTTCTAACTAACTTATGTAGCTTATGACTTATGTAGTAGTAACGATTTTTTTTTTTGAGATTTCGAATGCCGGCTATTTGGATTTTTCAGCTTATTTGACCTATAAAACGAGACAGTTCGATTAATTGACAGATAAGTAAGGCCTGCTTTCTCAAATTCAAATCTCCAGTCAGTTAGTAAGATTCTCAAAGACCATAGTATTAACCCTGCCCCAGGATACGAGAGTAACAAAACCACAGGCTATCCATACAAATGAAAAAAAGAGCTGATAGTGCAAACACTTCCAGAATTGTATGAAGAATCTATAATACAATTCGCGACGGTGTGGTGGCCCACACATTTTCTCTGCATAAATCTTGACCGTTTGATTTAACACACATTTCCCTTCACAAATCTTCACCATTCAATCATTTCCATTCCCCCAGTAATTAATCGGTTCCCACGGCAATTGCTATTGTATTCCTAAACCATATATTGACACTTTAAAATTTATGGTAAGAAGGCAAATCAAAGGCAATCAATATACGGTTTTGTACAATTTCAGTGACAATAATTGCTATTCTATTCCTAAACCATATATTGGCATTTTAAAATTTATGGTAAGAAGGCAAATCAAAGGCAATCAATTTCGGTGATGAGTTTTGTATTATAGTAGGAGATATTATAGTAGGATTGGCGTTTGGGAGGCTGCCATTGCACGTTACAATTTTGTATTACTGATTGTTTTCCTTCTCTCTCTCCTCCCCAATCCCCCTCACTCGGCTTCCAAAACGGCAAAACAAGAATTGAGGTAAGTGTATTTCATTGTTTTCTTTCGAATATAATTATTGATTCTTTTGATTCTTTTTTTGTATTTCAGATTTTTTGGCGAATTCACAACGCACGGTTCTGAAAGAATTGAGGTAAGTGTATTTCATTGTTTTCTTGCTTAATTTTTTTCCAGTTCTTTCTTGGTTTCCTATTTCTGGAGCATGCAGTAAATTGATCAAGTCATTTGTCAACTCCATTGCTGATCCCATTGCGAGGCCAAGGAAAAGCCTTTGTCAACTCCATTGCCGATCCCATTGTGAGGCCAAGGAAAAACCATTTTATTCCTTGCTTAATGGTCCAGCAAACCAAACACTACAACAAACAAAATTTTTGAATTTTTCCGAGACCGTTCTAATTATTCAACGTTCTTGACTACCCTAATGTTTCAACAGTGCCCTCGCGTTCTTCGCTACCACCGATTCCTACAATTGAATCGTGAACTCTCTCACAGCTCTCTCCTATGTTCTCTCCCTCTCTCTCACGCCTATCATTCTTTGTCCTCGCCTCATCGCTGTCGTCCACTGCTTGCTTCTCCGACGATCCAAGCCCTAATTTTGGGGTCCAAACCTTAGATGATTGAGGTACCTCTCTCTCTGTATCTCAACGTTTGGGTCTTCAATTTCTACTTACGGTTTAAATGATTTTGGGTCTTGGATCAAACACAACGACATCCAATATTTCCATATCTCACCTTGAATATGTACATGTGGCCGGGGCACACGCTGCAAGTTGAAATTTTTTATTAATTTATATAATAACTTCCAACTTATATTGTTTGATCTTCCATTTTGAACATGTGTTCTTGACATATGTGGCCGGATACATGTGTTCGATCTTGACCCCATTGTGAAATATTGACTGCATTTGGAACTATTGACTGCATTTGATTTTGAAAATTTGTTCTTTATTTTGTCTCTTACATCTATTGCAAAACAGAAGGCTCAATGGTCCAACAAAAAAATCTTACACGAACTACTGCCAAGGGAAAGGAAAATGCACCGGTATGATTCTTTGAATTTGTATAGAGTTTTTATAAAAAAATTAAGGTTAAACCTCCTTTCAAGTCTCTCTATTAACAATACGCAGGATCGACATCCTCTACAAAGAAATGTTGGGATTGTGGTACGTGATGAGCAAAACATCAATGTCATCCGTATCAATGAGGTGAGTCCATCAGTTTATTGACAACAAAAAAAGTCCATTAGTTCCGTATATTCATTATTATCTTTGGTAAATTTGGACAATACCCCATAGCCATTCAGGCAAAACAAATGTCAAACAAAGGAAAAGAAAAGGCAACCTATGCCATGGGAAATGCAAATGAATGGGTATGACTTCTCTAAACTTCTTCAGAAACAAATAGATATGTCATCTTCTAATGCTTCTATTAACATTTCTGAACCGACTTTGTACAAGGAGATTCAACCTCTTCGTGACAAAAATATTGGAATAGTAATCCGTGATGAGCGAGACCACAATGTCATCCATGTGGGGAATGGAAATCAAAATTCAAGGGTATCTTTTGTCTTTCTTTTGATAGTTTTAAAAATTATCTGGAATCGAATAGCAAACTCTGAAGCATCTCTAAACTACACCTGTATCTTTGAGTCTAATCTAACAACGTCATGCAAATAGTTTAGTTTTTGAAGTGCATTACGTGTTTGTAATTAAAAAAATTTCAAAGGGAGTAATTTATTTTACATACGGAAGTGATTAAGTTTGTGCTTTGAAGATGAAGGAGGAAGCTTCATTGTACGAGTGAGTTTTTTTTAGCAGTTTTGTTGATGTAATCTTGAATAACAACTCCCTAATTTTAATTGACAATTTTGCATTTTCTTGGGTTTAAGCAGTTTTACTGTGAGGGTGCATGAAAGTTTTTCTTTGTTTTATGTTAATGCTTTTGAATTAGTGACTTTTGGCACAGGCACAGTTGCACTCCTTAGATTTCAGACCTTCGAAAGTTGGACAATTTTCAGAATTTGAATACACACTCATCGATCAAGGAAAAAAAAACACTCAACAATTTTCCGTTGTCACGGTTTGCCGTTGTTTACTTCTTCTTTTGACAGGTTGAATGACATTAAATTTTCTTGCTTGATGATTGAAATGGTTTATGAGCTGAAGCGTCATCTGTTTTTTTATCAGGTTGCATCGGCTAACCAATAACAAATACCAAGTTGGTTGGAGCTTGAAGCTTAGAAAGTCTACAACTTTGTTATCAATGTAGAAGTGGAATTACATTTTTATATTCAATTCAAAGGCTGATTATGTTTTGCCTTTTCTTCTTGATTTTAGAAAACTTGATGAATAAAAGCTAGATATTGCTATATTATCATTAAGTTTAATTACTTTGTATTCTTACATTCTAAAGCTTGATATTTTTTAAGGACATAAAGTGGATTTTGTGATTACAATTGGGTTTTGCCAATTGTGATCCGTAGTTTGTAGGATGTGGTCGAACTCGCTGTGAATTTAAATGGCTGACGATAAGTGCCTTCAGGTACGGGTGCTACAACTATTAGTTTGTTAGTTTTTTTAATTTATGTGCCGATTTAAGTAAACTGGTGGTTATACTTGAGCTATTATTTTTTGTGTAGTTAGAATTTTGCAAATGGGGCCTTGGCCTTCAAAATTGGTATTAGTTGAATACCGATTTCGAACCGTGCCTTCAGGCACGGGCAATTCCTAGTCTATAATACATTTCACGACGGTGTGGTGGCCCACACATTTTCTCTGCATAGATTTTGGCCGTTGGATTTAGGACACATTTTTCTGCATAAATCCTACCCGTTGAGTTGCTCGATATTGTTTTAGTCATTACCGAAAAAAAAAATGATGGCATTCATTATAGGTTCAGTCATTTAAGGAATCATTGTGGTAGTGATTTATTAAATTTGGTAGTGATTGGGTGAACGAATTTGGTAATAAATCATTCATTCAGCATCAACGGAAAACACCAAAATCAACGGAAGGCTAATAAACGGAAGGGCTGAATTTGGTTAATTACCTTTCGAATTTGGTAATTAACGAAAGGTATTTTGTGCCAAAATCAACGGAAGGCTTTCGTTCACATTCATTCAGCATCTTTCTAAATTAACGAAAGGTATTTTTGCCAAAATCAACGGAAGGCTTTCGTTAATTGTAGACTTTCTTATGAATCCCTTTCAGATTGATTCTTCTCCCTATTTTGGTACTGAAACTTCCTTATCAGTAAACCTACACATAATTATATCCTTTGCGAAAAAAATACTAATATTCTTCTTTACATTCCGCACGGTTCTCTCTCCATCTCTCCCATCACACGGTATATCTTGCTTCCCTTTTTTTCAGTCCTTTTTTTTTATCAGTTTTTTTTTGCTTCGTTAATTGTAGACTTTCTTATGAATCCCTTTCAGATTGATTCTTCTCCCTATTTTGGTACTGAAACTTCCTTATCAGTAAACCTACACATAATTATATCCTTTGCGAAAAAAATACTACTATTCTTCTTTACATTCCGCACGGTTCTCTCTCCATCTCTCCCATCACACGGTATATCTTGCTTCCCTTTTTTTCAGTTCTTTTTTTTTATCAGTTTTTTTTTGCGAAAAAAATACTACTATTTTGGTACTGAAACTGACTTTTATTTTCAGTTTGTTGTAAAGTTGGCCATTAGTTTTTTTTGGTCGGCAAAGGAAAAATTGAGGTGAGTACATTCCGCACGGTTCTCTCTCCATCTCTCCATCTTGCTTCCCTTTTTTTCAGTTCTTTTTTTTTTATCAGTTTTCTGACTTTTTTTTTCAGTTCGTTGTAAAATTGGCCATTAGTTTTTTTTGGTCGGCAAAGGAAAAATTGAGGTGAGTACATTCCGCACGGTATATCTTGCTTCCCTTTTTTCAGTTCTTTTTTTTTTATTCACATGCGAATAGAGTTAACTGACTTTTTTTTTCAGTTCATTGTAAAGTTGGCCATTAGTTTTTTTTGGTCGGCAAAGGAAAATTTTTATTACACTCAAAGGAATTTTTTTTTTTCTATTTTAGTTAACTGACATTTTCGTTTTTGTTTAACTGACGGCCAATTTTATTAGACTGATTTACATCGAGTCTATTTTGGTTAACTGACATTTTCATTTTTGTTTAATTTTCTAATAAAATTATTCACATGCGAATAGAGTTAACTGACATTTTCGTTTTTGGAAACGTAAATGGCCTGCATCAATTAGAGTTTCTCTTTTTTAGAGTTGCACGTAAATGGCCTGCTGTGGATCGAAAAATTGGTTGTTTAAAAAAATAGTTCTTTCTTTTTTGGTGTGTTGTGCAAAGTCATGAGAGAAGTATGTTACTCCACTTCTTTTTTTCCCATGTTTTGAAATGATCAGTTGATTAGTAGAACAAACCAATTGGAAAAGGAACAGGGAAACGTAAATGGCCTGCATCAATTAGAGTTTCTCTTTTTTAGAGTTTTTAGAAGTATGTTATTTTTTTCAGTTTCTACCCATTTGTTCGACTCCCTTTTTTTTTTATTAATGTGTGTCCAGAATTACAAGATGAATAGTGAGAATGAAATTAAGATGGTTCAAGTGACTGAACAAGTGGATACACATGACCAAGATATACAAATTTACCCACAGATTGGTAAGCATTTTAGCTACAAAGACTAAACTGTGATTTTTAGTCTACTTACATTGATAAAATTATGGTTTCAGTGAATGAGCGAGTAGAGACGCATGAGGATGCTAAAGTTGTAGTCGAAGAGCAAAATATACAAATTGACCCACAGATTGGTAAGTATTCTAGCTACAAAGACTAAACTGTGATTTTTAGTCTACTTACATTGAAAAAAACACATGTTTTCTGTCAAATATTTTCACGCTTGATATTCCCTTTTAGGCGCCCATTGCTAATGGTATATCGAAAGCTATGTTGGCCCAACGCTTGCGACGAGAACGAGAGAGACTTGGAGAATTCATTCAACCAAATCAGTCCAGGAACTTTCCAACCTTGACTCCAGGCATGATAGCAACACCTAAAAGAACAACGGTTATGCATGCATTGCGATCACCATCTATTGTGCTTCCTGCAACACCAAACGTGAAGGACTATTCATTCAGTACAAGAACTCCAGTGACCGTAGATGGTATGCTACGTCATCTTGAAACTCAGCCACACCAATCTTTAATGCTCCCACCACAAAACCGTGGCAGAGAAACTACACCAAGTGTAGTTGTGGGAGGAGTTTCATGTCATCATGGTCCTCATACGCACCTACCTTCCATGCCTCTGAGTGTGACCATAGGCGATTTTCCAAGTCATCATGAACCTAATGTACACTTACCTTCAATGCCATCTCCTCGGAACCTTGCTCAAGAATTTCTTGCCGTGTCAAGCGAGATTATGGATGGTATGTCAAGTCTTCCTCAACCCCAGTCACAATTACCTTCAAGACCTCCTCCATTGAATATTGGGCAAGAATGTCATGCTATGCCAAGCACATCTTTTACTCCAGCTAATCGGTAATTAATTTTATTTGTCTTTGCATAAAATTATCTTTAACTTTATATGTTTCTGCACATTTTTTACAGTTGGAGCTCATCTTAAGTTAACATGTATTTGCAGGGGTCTACCTCTTGGAAACCAATTTAGTGATGATGAATTAGAGGATGCATCTATAAACATCGGGGTTGGTCCTCAAGCAAACAATTATCCAAACCGTCATTTTCTAGGTAAGATGGAAGTAGAATGTTCTATTGCAGAGCTTTTCATTGGATGGATGAAAAATTAACAAGGTCATCTTTTATACGTCTCCTTTTTGGAACATGCTGTTTGCAAGGAAAAATTATGTTACCAGCACTTATTACACCCCCTTTGGCAATTCAAGCATTATATGATGGCAATGATGAACAGTCAAAGTCATTTAGACGTCATACTCGAGAATATAATGCAGCTAACGATTTTACAAGTCTTGGTGCTAAATTGGATGGAAGAGTGTTTAATGGGAGGGGGCCTTCATCATTCACTATCCACGGTGAATTACGTCACCGAACAGGATCACTGCTCCCACAAGCAGGGCATGAAGCAATTTATGCCCAGTTGTATATCTATGACCCTAATTCTGCTTTGAATGCCCGCAGTCATAGAAATCCTGACTTGAGAAGAGATGTCCTTCAAACGATTCAAGATAGTTTGTTGCAGTATAATCCGTTTCCAGAAAAATTCCTTCAAGCTTATGAGATTTTAAATCAAACTGAATTGGCAGGACGCAATTTGCTTGCGTATCTACATTACAGCTCAGCAAGTGATCGACGTCGCTATAGTCTCCCAACAACAGATGAGATTGCAATAATTTTGCCTGGGGATGGAACTGAGTGCAGCAGAGTGAGGGACACTGTGTTGCATTTGAGAGGAAACAATGGGTTGATGCAAGTTAATGAATGTCACCCAGCATATTTACCATTGCATTATGTCTTACTGTTTCCTCACGGGGATCTTGGCTGGCATCCTGAAATGAAACATTGGGACAAACAACTCAAACAATACACAAATGATCGACTTACTCAAATGGAGTTTTATAGTCATCGTTTGTTTCAACGACCCTCCGAATATTCAACTATTTTAAGAGCTGGTAAGCTTTTCCAAGAGTTTATCGTAGATGCTTGGGCTGCGACTGAGCAGAATCGATTGTCCTATTACAGACACAACCAAGGAGAAATTCGAGGTGAACTTTACCAAGATCTCACAGATATTGGTCCAGATGGGTTAGAACCTGGTCAAGTTGGGAGACGAATAATTTTGCCATCTTCGTTCCCTGGGAGTCCCAGACATATGTTTGAAATATTTCAAGATTCAATGGCTATCACGCGGTACAATCAACATCCAGATATTTTTCTTACCATGACTGCAAATCCTAAATGGCCTGAAATTACCGAGGCTCTACTACTGCATCAGAAAGCTGTTGATTGTCCAGATTTAGTTGCACGTGTTTTTGAGTTGAAACGAAAATGTTTAATGAAGGAGATAAAAAAGAAGAACGTCTTTGGCAAAGTAGTTGGATCTGTTTTCACAATCGAATATCAAAAACGAGGGCTACCGCATATGCACGCACTTCTATTTCTTCAAGGTCCTGACAAAATCCAAACATGTGCTCAAGTGGACAAAATAGTATGTGCAGAATTTCCAGATCCAGCAAATGATCCTGAACTTTTTGAAACCGTTAAAGGTTGCATGGTGCATGGGCCGTGTGGTGCTCGAAATCCGCACGCATCATGCATGGAAAATGGTAAATGCACTAAGAGATACCCTCGAACTTTTTCAGAGACAACAACAATAGACCAAGATGGATATCCAATCTATCGACGTCGTAATACTCATCAGGTGTATATTGTAAGGGGTCAACCAGTTGATAACAGGGATGTGGTGCCATACAATGCCTACCTTTCTAGACTATTCAATTGTCATATAAACGTGGAAGTCTGTGCTGGAATGAGATGTGTTAAATATATCCACAAGTATATCTATAAAGGTCACGATCGTACAACAATGGTGCTGGGACAAATAGATGAGATCAAAGATTATCTCGATGCCAGGTATATTGGTCCTCCAGAAGCTGCTTGGCGGATATTTGGTCATCCTATGCATGAAGAGATTCCAACGGTCGTGCGTTTGGCAATTCATTTGCCTGGAATGCATCGTGTTTTATTTAATCCTCGAGAATCAATCACTGACATTCTTGCTAGGGCTGAACAAGAAGAGTCAACATTAACAGAATTCTTTGAATATTACAATGCAAATCCTAATGCATGTCCATACACTTACCAAGAGTTTCCACAATACTTTGTTTGGAATAAGACTCAAAAGATTTGGACACCAAGAGTAAGGGGGTTTGCCATTGGAAGAATGTACTTTGTTAGCCCTAATGCAGGTGAAAGATTTTATTTGCGTCTGCTACTTAGTGTTGTCAAAGGATCAAAATCATTTGAATCTTTACGCACTTTCAACAATGTTGTGCATGATACATTCAAGTCAGCATGTATTGCAAGAGGGCTTTTAGAAGATGACGAAGAATGGGTGCAATGTCTTCAAGAAGCTGCAATTATGAAAACTGGGTCCCAATTGCGAAGGTTGTTCAGTGTTGTTCTCACCCAATGCTTTCCGTCTCAACCGTATGAATTATGGCACAAATTCGCAGTGCATATTTGTGATGATCTTGCATACAAAATCCAAACTTTGTTTTCCATTCCACATCCAACTGCTGCTGAGGTTGAAGATTATGGACTATATCTTTTGGACCAATTGCTTCAAGAATCAGGTAAAAGTTTAAAAGATTTTCCGCCTATGCCACAACCTACGCGAAATTGGAGTGTAATTGTGGGTAACCGATTGATATTGGAACACCAGCAGCTCATTCTTGACGCACAACACCCTAATGCAAATACCAATGTTGAACTTCTTAATGATGAACAAAGTTCTGCATATACTACAATCGTAACTTTAGTCTTTGAGAATAAAGGAACTACTTTCTTTCTAAATGGGGGTGCTGGAACAGGAAAGACTTTCCTATATAACACTGTTGCTACAAAGTGTCGTAGCTTTGGACATATTGTTGTATGTGTTGCTTCATCTGGTATTGCATCATTATTGTTGATAGGAGGTCGCACTGCTCATTCAACTTTTTCTATCCGATTGGATGTGTTGGAAAATTCATTCTGTTCATTCAGTAAGCAATCATTGCAAGCCGAGTTGTTTAGAAACACAAAATTGATAATATGGGATGAAGTTCCTATGCAACATAGGTATTGTGTCAAAGCAGTTAATCGCACACTTCAAGACATTTGTGATAATACAAAGCCATTCGGGGGTATCACTATAATTCTTGGGGGAGACTTTCGACAAATTCTACCAGTCATACCAAAAGGAGTACGTGAACAAATTGTGGGAGCGTCACTAAGACGTTCGGTGCTCTGGGATGATATTCAGATTCTAACTTTGATGGTGAATATGCGTTTGAATAACACAAACCTTGCAAATTCAAGCTTTGCAGAGTTTTTGAAAGAGGTATATACTCTCTAAACCTTTACTTGACTATTTTATTGTATAGCACAAGCCTTTCAAATTCAAATGATTAGTAGTAATTTACTTGACTATTTTATTGTATTTTTAGATTGGCACAAATCCGCAAGAGACGGTCGAACTCCCATCAACAATACGCAAGTGCAGAAATCTGACAGAACTGTTATTCACGGTTTACCCGCAATTGGATGTAGCGGGTACAGTGACATCGACTTTTCTAACTGAACGCACAATTCTTTCTGCTCGCAATGATGACGTTAGTGCCATCAATATTGCTGCTTTGAATGCTTTCCCAGGAGATGTAACAAGTTATTTCGCAGCTGATAAAATGTCCAATGATGATGAACATGATCGCACTATTACAAATCGGTATCCTCCTGAGTTCTTAAACTCATTGAATCCTTCTGGTTTACCTCCTTTCAAGTTAGACTTGAAAATTGGTTGTCCAATAATGTTATTGAGAAATATTGCTCCAAAGGCTGGGCTATGTAATGGCACGCGATTAATGGTTGTAAGATGTGGAGCTCGCGTAATTGAAGCTCAAATTTTAACTGGAGATAAATTTGGCAATTTGGTCTTCATTCCGAGGATTTCCCTAACACCATCTTCTTCTGAATTTCCTTTCGAAATGACAAGGCGTCAGTTTCCGGTCAGGTTGGCATATGCAATGACAATTAATAAATCGCAAGGACAATCTGTAAAATTTGTTGGGGTTGATTTGCGCACACCAGTCTTCAGTCATGGACAACTGTACGTAGCGTTATCTAGGTGCACATCTGGTGATCATACAAGTGTCCTTCTCTCAAGTGATGCATCCAATTCAATGACAAACATTGTGTATCCTGAAGTTTTGTTACAGTAGAGGTACAACTATTTTATGTATTCACACTTTATTTATCGTGATCAGATAATTTATTCATTTGTGGTCTATTAAAATTTGTAGGATGAGAATGAAAAGAGAATATACAAAAAGACTACTTCGATGGGGATATCATTATAAGGTAAATTTAGTTGTCGTTTTACTTCTCAAGTGCAGGATTTACATTTCTTGATAATTTATTTTGGCTTCAGGTTATTGCAAGAAAAATAGTTAGCTTCATTGTAAGATTGGAATTAAAGAGAAGATGCAACAAGACTACTGCGATGGGGATATCATATTAAGGTAAATTAAGTCGCCGTTTTACTTCTCCAGTGCAAGATTTATATTCCTTGATAATTTATTTTGGCTTCAGGTTTTTGCAAGAAAAATAGTTAGCTTCCTTGATAATCTATTTTATGTACGAAAGTGATTAAGTTGGTGCTTTGAAGATGAAGGAGGGATCTTCATTGTACGAGTGGGTTTTTTTTAGCTGTTTTGTTTATGTAATCTTGAATAACAACTCCCTATTTTGATATGACAATTTTGCATTTTCTTGGGTTTAAGCAGTTTTATTGTGAGGGTGCATGAAAGTTTTTCATTATTTTATGTTAACGTTTTTGCATTAGTGACTTTTGGCACAAGCACAGTTGCACTCCTCAGATTTCAGACCTTCGAAAGTTGGACCATTTTTAGAATTTGAATACACACTCCTCGATCAAGGACAAAAAAACACTTGATAATTTTCCGTTGTCACGGTTTGCCGTTGTTTACTTTTTTTTTTGACAGGTTGTATGATGTTAAATTTTCTAGCTTGATGATTGAAATGGTATATGAGCTGAAGCGCCATCTGTTTTTTTAGCAGGTTGCATCGGCTAACCAGTAACAAATACCAAGTTGGTTGGAGCTTGAAGTTTCGAAAGTCTACAACTTTATTATCAATGATTCAGTAGAAGTAGAAATACATTTTTATATTGAATTCAAGGACTGATTATGTTTTGTCTTTTCTTCTTAATTTTAGAAAATTTGATGAATAAAAGCTTGATGTTGCTATATTATCATTAAGTTTAATTACGGGTTTTGTATTTTTACATTCTGAAGCTTGATTTTTTTAAGGACATAAAGTGGATTTTGTTATTATAGTTGGGTTTTGCCAGTTGTGATCCGTAATTTGTAGTGTGGTTGAACTGGCTGCGAATTTAAATAGCCGACGATAAGTGTCTTCGTACAGGTCCAGGCGCTACAGCTATTAGTTTGTTAATTTTTTTATGTGTCGATTCAAGTAAACCGGTGGATGTACTTAGCCTTCAAAATTGGATATTAGTTGAATACCGATTTCGAGCCGTGCCTTCAGGCACGGGCAATTCCTAGTCTATATTATAAAATAGAGCGGTTTCTGTTAAAAATGTCTAGGCATATAAATAAAAGCAACTTCTACAACCGTTAGATCACTTCCTTTAAAATTTATGATCGTACGATTAGGAAAAAACAAAAAAGGAATACTTAAGCTTACCTTTTTCTACCAAATCTCTCTCTCTCTCTCTCTCACTTAAATTGGTTCTGATACTTTGTGAAAATGGAAAAGTGAATTTGGAGGCAAATGTATTCATGCACGGGAATTACCAAGAGATATAAAACTTATGTTGAAAGTGCCTTTAGGCACGGGCAATTCGCTAGTATCTAATAATCTAGCTTTGTCATGAGCAGTTTTTTCCACTTAAAACATGAAAAACTAAGAGCATAATACATTATGACTTTGGAGCATAAAAATCTTGTCAACATGGATGAATACAGAAAAAAATCTATGTTTTGGACTCAATAGATGGCTTTTTCTGTTACAAAATTGGGAGTGAACTACCGAGAGACACAACTCTAAGACACCGAACTACCCCTTCGTTGGGAAAAAGACTATTGTACCCTCGGTCATGTTTTCTGTATTTACCTGGGACCTCTCTCATCACTATCAAATATGCAAGTCTCAAGCACCCTCTGAAGAAAGAAAAGTCGGTTCATTGTATAAACTTGATCTCTCTTCTATTTGCTTAGTCAGAGTGAAGTTTTCTCTTCTGGCACCTATTGACGTACCACTTGGCATGTTTCTTAAGGCCCATGCCAATCATCACTTTGAGGCTCGCAAGCATGACAAAGGTCATGGCAGACAGTAGCAAGATCCAAAAGAGCCTCCATGGAAGTGGACTATAAGGAAGATGAGCAGCATACACTGGAGCCAATACTCTAATTACCTGAAAAACCCAAGAATTACTACTCTTTCTAAAAGCAAATTTGACTCCATAGTCCCATGACTAGGAGGGGGGGCTTCTTCCCATTAACCACTGGAGAATTGCCTGGCTAAGCAGGCCAAAACTAGTATAGAGCAAATGAGTTAAGAAGTATTGCTGATACTTACCACACAAGCTGGTGCCAAAGGGACAAAAGTAAGGGTTTTCTTCCCATTTTCCGTTTCCATATTCAGAGTCTGTCAAAGATGATACACCACAAAAATGAGGCTTCTGCAGCATACATATTATACAGAAACAGGGAATAAAAGATGCATCAGGTTAACAACGTTAATGAGATGAAGAATGCAGATGTTAATTTTATCACATCTGTAAAACAGAAGGTAAATTTCTCCGTGCACCTTTTCCCGGTTGGGTGCGTTATTGTATAATTTTGTTCTAACTGAACCAGGATATGAAAAGCTAAAAAACATGGAGACAATCAAGATCCAAGATCACGTGTCAAAGTGACAACACAGACGATGACCCAAACTAACAGTGCTCCACTACATCTCATACTCCCCATTACAGCTATATCTCCACTAGGAGAGTACAATGCGTCTTCATTAACCCAAAACCTTTGACATGTTTGCACTCATCAATATGTTCATATGGTTAAGTATTCCTTTCTACCATTTCCATTTTTTAGAGGCTCTTTTGCCTTTACCATCCTTTGTTTGCTGCAATTACAATATGTCTAACGTCTGGATTCTCTAAATGCCATTTCTTTTAGTAGTCATTGGAAAAATCTTGTTACATTGCTTATCAGGAATTCCATAATCTCCATAAGTAACGCACTAACAAAAAGTAAGTCTCCACTTTTCGTTAACTTCACTACTGGGCAATATTTTACTCCTGAAGTGTCTTCTTTCAGCAAAATTTCCAACAGGACTATTGTTTTCCTATCCGCACAACATTCCTAGCTGCTCACAAAACAATTGAAGCCATTTTAATAGCACTATGTTTTTAAGTTGTAAAAGTGATTATGTCTGGACTCAGAGCATGTCTTGCTATAAGTTCTACACAAACACGGAAAAACAAATTCCCTACCACTCATCCAATCAGGGCATATTCGAACACCGCTTCCAGCTAGTATGCTACAAGAACTTGGCATGCTTATTAGCAAACACCTAACCAGAACATGACAATTACGGGCCACCCCACAACCTCAATCAAGTGAGTAAAACAACCAGGGTGGGACAGGCTACTAGTATTAACTTCCCGGGATGTAATTAAACAGATGCACTTGCAGTGGCTTGCACCCACAGAAACAAACTCATGGCCACGCATACATACAGATAAGGCCGCCTAAATCCAAGCTTTCACTCTCCAAGGTACACAGATCAGATCTATGCCCACTACCTAGTTCACTTTCTTTTCTTTTACTCGTATGCTATGAAGCACCGACACTCCAAAAGGGCGCCGTATCCACGTATTGGACACGGGGACACGGCTTGGGGACACGTATTGGACATGCCACGTGGTGTGTCCAATAATATTTATTATTTTTTGATAGGGGACACGCGGGGGACACAGCTGGGGACACGACTGGGGGTCAAAATGTAATATTTTTAATTTTGGGGGGGTTAACATGAAATTATTCAAAAAAATTGGAGTCAACTGTAATTATGCCTTTGAAAAAAAATTATACAATTAGTGAAATTATTCATATACAACGATGGTTCATAAAAAAAAAATTATGAATGATAATATATTTTATTTATTTATTTATACACGTGGTGAGTCCCCCGCCGTGTCTGTATCCCCATTTTTTTTAAATTGCCGTGTCCCGTGTCCATGTCCGTGCTACATAGCTCGTATGTAAAATTGATGGAGACTTGAAGAAATTCTTCAACAATCAATTACTTAATAATAAAGGAAGACAACCATGAAGTCATAACTTAGAACATTATATGCGCAGACAAGGTAACCTGATAGAGAAGCAAGGAGTAAAGTTGCAAAGAGGATGACAATGCAACAGACAAAGGTGTAAGGCCTTACCTGTTTGCAAAGATCTTCGAGAAATTCAGAGTACACAATTGGCTTTATGTCGTTAAATTTAGCAATAAAACAATGTTTTATTATGTCAATCATCATTTCACAGATATAAACCACGAGAGCATTCTGCAAAGTCAAGAAAATAAGATATAAGCCAACAGGAGATGCAAGCGAAAGAAGAAAACTTTAAGCTTATTCCAACTTATTACTTTCCTAGAATAGTGCCCAGGATTTCCAAGTGAACTTACAGAAACAAAACTTTCAAACCAAGGACCCTCAGCTTCCAGAATATTTTGAGCTAGAACGAATAATAAAAATGCCGAAATGTGGAACCGTTCCACCGAATCTGGTCATGGCAATACAAACTTTTGTGAGAAAAAGAAATAAGTAGCAAGAGGCTTAACACTTGCAATTCCAAAAGAACCGGATGAAACAATGTTTAGAACCACATCCCGAAAGGCATTAGCAAGCCCTCAATTTCTAGCCCAATGCCAAGCACAGTACAGCAACAGTTAACAAAGAGTTTTCCGGACCACAGTGACTGTGACAAGTTTGTAGACATAACAAAACCTTATCCTGAAGCCTAAAAGATAAATTAAAAGCATTTAGGCAGGGACGATGCCAATGAGGATTTCTACACTGGACTCGATAGTATAGATGGAGAAAAGAATATTTATAACCTTGCCAAGCTGCGAGAAAGGAAAGCTAGAGACGTTTCTCAAGTTAAGTGTATAAAAGATATTGATTCGGTGGTGTTGGTGGAAGACAAGGAGATTATAGATAGATGGAAGTCGTATTTTGATAAGTTAAACGAGAAACATGAAGGAGGCTTTGGTGGGGAGGAAGTTTATGTACCTGGCGAGAACATAGAATATGAGTTCTATCGGAGAATACAAAAGTCCAAAGTGGTCAAGGCTTTGAAAAGGATGAAACTGGGTATGGCCTTAGGACCAGATGGTATCCCTATTGAAGTGTGGAAAAGTCTAGGTGACTTGGTTGACAAAGTTGTTCAACAAGATTATTATGACTAGGAAGATGCCCGACCAATGGAGAAAGAGCACCTTAGTACCTATCTATAAGAATAGAGGGGATATTCAAAACTCTGCAACAACTGTAGAGATATTAAGTTGATGAGTCATACGATGAAGTTGTGGGAAAGAGTTATTGAGCATTGCCTGAGGATGGTGACTACGGTGTCACCATCAGAGAAACAGTTTGGTTTCATGCCTGGGAGATCAACCATGGAAGCTATCTATCTATTAAGGATATTGGTAGAAAAACACAGAGCAAAGAAGAAGGATCTCCATATGGTTTTAATAGACTTAGAAAAGGCTTATGATAGGGTGCCTAGAGACATTATATGGTGGGTTCTGGAGAGAAAGGGAGTGACCAAAGGGTATATCGAGGTGATTAGAGACATGTATGAAGGTGTCGTCACTACCATTAGATCGCTAGTAGGGGAAACGAGTGAATTTTCAATCACAGTAGGATTGCATCAAGGGTCAGTCTTGAGCATGTACCTCTTTGCCTTAGTTATGGATGAATTGACTAGACTGTTTCAGGAGGATATCCCATGGTGTATGTTGTTTGTAGATGATATTGTCCTCGTAGATGAAACCGCTAGAGGTGTTAATACGAAATTAGAAATTTGGAGGGAAGCATTAGAGTCAAAGAGTTTCAGATAAGTAGGAGTAAAACTGAGTATATGGTGTGCAAGTTTAGTGGTACCAGCAATGCGCATGAAGAAAGAGTGATGATCCAAGACCAGAAGATACTAAAGAGTGACCATTTTAGGTTTTTAGGCTCAATTATTAGTAAAGATGGAGAGATTGCCGATGATGTGACCCATAGGATCGAAGTGGGGTGACTCAAGTGGAGGAGCGCTACTGGTGTACTATATGACAAGAGGGTACCCACAAAACTGAAGGAAAAATTCTATAGAACTGCCATAAGACCAGTGATGCTTTATGGGACAAAATGTTGGCCTATTAAGAAACAACAAGTGAGCAAGATGAGTGTAGCAGAAATGAGAATATTGAGGTGGATGTATGGTAAGACTAGATGAGACATGATTAGAAATAAAACGGTTCGTGAGATGGTAGGTGTAGCATCTATAGAGGAGAAGTTGAGGGAAAATAGGCTAAGGTGGTTTGGGCATGTCTACAGCAGACCGGGAGATACAGTAGTTAAGACAGTGGATAGGATAGCTTTGGGTAGCAACGCTACGGGGGGAAGACCTAAATTGACATCAGATGCTGCTGTGCACAAAGATACGAGTCTAATGGGTTTGAGTGAACAAGTGACCATTGATAGAGCTCAATGGAGAAAAAGGATTCATGTAGCCGACCCCAATTGATTGGGACTTAAGGCTTGATTTGGTTTGGTTTATCTATTGTATGAGTATTCCTACATAAGTATCATATGAGCCCACTATCTTCACCTATTGCTTAATAGAATCAGTTCGTCTAGACTCTAATAACCCATAGATAACTCAAGTAGATTCATTGTTTACCTTGCTAACCCTTTCCCGAAATTATTGTTAAAGAAGGTAACCTCTTATTTTCCCCCACAAGAACCAAAAAGTGGAACGAGACAAATATAATGTAACCTGAGTCCATCCCAGTCATCAGCAAGTAAAGTAAAACTAATACAACTACAGAAATCCACGAAAACTAATACAACTACAGAAATCCACGAAAACACTAAAGAGATACTAACACGCATGCACACTACTTGAGTATGCTTGATCTATTGCATGATATATTGCAGAAACAAGGCCAATTCAGACCTGACAAGAAAACTGTTAATTTTCCCCATCAAAGTGAGTGAGCAATATTTATACAAATGTTCTGCATGGATCAAATTGAAAGAGTGGTATCATTAACTCCAAAAAAGGGCAATGCAAGAGACGAATAACGGGGAAGCCAACTAACCATGATACACCAGAATTTGAATATTATCCTTGCTGAAGCGTTTAAATACATTGCTCTTTATCTCAGCAAAGTTGTTTGATACCAACAAAGCAAACAAGGCATTATTGTGAGCGACAATACAGGTTGACAATGTAATGGCCTGAGCTAATAAGATGAATGAATGAACAAGTGGGAATAGTTAAGGAACCAAAATAAGAAAATTAATATTGTAACACATTAAGAACAAAGTCACTTCCAAAAAAGGATATTTGATGAAACTGCAGCTAATGCTTCGTCTGAAACGAATCTCCAAATCCAGTATCTAGTGTGTTCTGGTGAACAGTTAGCAAGTCCTTCCGCTGTATTGAACAATGTTTGCAGCACATCTCCACCAAAATTTTGGCATAGTTTGTCAAAAATCTGTCGTCAAGGAAGAAAGGTAAGTGTATGTAACAATGATATACTGTTTGAACAGTAATCAAGCCAACAAAAATCAGGTAAACAAGGATGCGAGAGCAGCAGTGCAGCACCAGAGCCTTTTCCAAATAGGTGAACTACGTACTGTGAATACAGTTTAAGGCGTAATGGTACATCAAGCCATCAATTTCAAGATTCTGAAAATAATTAATCGGCTAAAGAGACTTGGATCAGGAATATATACAATTCTAGGTATGGAGGTCCAAGACCTTTATAATAGCTCCAAATGCATGTTTCAAAATGCTATCCTGATTCCTAATCAAGCCCTCCCAGACCCCTATAGATTGGGACTAAACTGAGCTTAGTTTATCTTATTTTACTTCCACATCTCTGTATATTCCTCAAGATTAGTGGCCTTCAAATAAGCTTAGCAATTTTAGTATAACATATATCCAGGGACCAGGTACATTATTTTCAAAATTCCACATTCCAATAGGAGTAGGCTTATTTCTTTCTGGAACGACAAATTAATTGCTGTTACATTTAAGCCTCTGCATGAAAGTTGTGTGTGCATGAACACTGGACCTCTAAGTTGCACATCATTGGGCTTAGCAGTAGATGAAGAATCATAACCGTAAAGATTGTCTAGGCCAGTTAACTACATAGAGTAGCAATTATGCTCACCCCATATAATGCTCAGATTACTTCCAAAGCACTAAAAGAACTTTTTGAAGACATCTTATTCAGTGAAACTACATTTTTTTACTCCTGTTACTTCAATATATAGTTGATAATTTGAACCGAGAGAAATCACTTAATGCCTTAGTTCATGATGACTTCATTCTTTTCCCTTGTAGGGAGGGAGGAAGCAGTATGGGCAGAGGGCTCTTACTTTATAGCTATAGCTACAAAAATTAAAAAAAAAATACTAGGATTAAACTTTTGGCTGTATACGCATCATTGTAATAATACTAGGATTATTCCATGCTTGAGTCCTATAATCCACTCACCTCCAGCACATTGTAGACCACATAAAGTTTGATCGTTCCTTGACCACGAATCATGTGATATATAAGGCTGATATCTGAGGCAACAAAGAATATAATATTAGAACACAACGACTTCTAACCAAAGCAAACGAAGCATTAATATGACAATCAAATGTAAGGACCGAATTGCCCCGCTGAACCTGTTTGTTCAAGAAGAGCAACCCCACAAGCCAGAACCATGAAACAGCCAAAGTCAGACAGCTCTGCAGCAGAAGGCTTCTCAAACTGCCTGGCACAAGTATGGCTAAATTACTTTGTAGATAACACCAGCAACCAAAAAAGATCGCAAAACACGCAAACCAAAAGAAAAACAACACAATACAAAAGCAGGAAGGAAAGAAAAGCAACAAGAACACAAACAACAACATTCGAAATCTCCATCAAGAAGAAATACTACATTCCTGTATTTTTACCTCTCATTTGTCTGTCGAAATCTAAGTAAGAAAAGCTTGAACTGCAAAATTTCATATACGTAAACTTTCATTGGAGAGATTCAGGGGCTAAGGGCAACACCACTGCAAAATAAACAGAATGAAAAAACCAACTCCAACCTAAGCTTACCAGAGTTCAATATCCGAGAAACATAGTTCCTCCGACAAAGTTTCCTTGGTGCAGGCCTTCAAAGTGAGAGAGGAAGAGATTTTTTCCTCATAATGGGGCTGCGAAGGGCATGGCATTCATTCTGCTATTTTTCATAAGAGTAGCACGGCCTTGGTTTCACCCCTGCTTTTTCCATGGACTAAATTCAGGTCCAGCTTAATACATGTACTGCATTAGCCCAATTATAGCCCAGATGACATCGACAGCCAATGCATTTCTTTAAGATAATAAAAAGTAGCCCGCTTGATTAGCTCACTCCATAAAGAAAATAGTCAGCCACACAACCCCAACCATGTTCATTCCAACTAGATACGAGGCAATGAGTAGTCCAATAAATTAGCAACCTTCATTTAAAAACTAGTCCGCCACAACACCTGACCATGTTCCTCTTGCAACTCATTTACAAGCCAAATAATGAGGCACTCATCAAGGATGAATCTGACTGATTTTTTGCCGCACAGCAGCAAGGGGAATAATAATAATGGCACCAAGGCAAAACAAAAGCAGAAAAAGGAAAGCTTACTCCTCTTATCAGTGTACGAGACACCAAGAATAGCCTTAAGTACAGAAACAGATCCCTCTTTGTGCTTAACGAAAGTAACCCTAACGACCCAATCAAACGGGGTTGCCTATATGAGTAATTTCCACCATTCAGCTCCATCAAGAGCTATATGCTCAATCGAAGATAAACAGAGTCATATTGGTGTTTCCTACTTCATCCCCTTTCAACTTAGGTCACCCCAAATTGTTTTCAAGTACCTATAATTCACGGTAATGGTATGTCAACTGGAATCAAACCCCATATGTAAAATTGAACCCCCAATTGCACAATCGAACTCTATTAGTACTCAAACCATTGCTATTTTAATAACCAAAATCGAATCCAGAACAGGCCCCCATATGCCAAACCAAACCATAATTGAGGACTCCACTCCCAAGTTGAAGCCTCCTGTCAAAGAATCAATCTACAAGCTTCGATCCTCAAGATAAAAAAGAGATCGGATTGTCATCAAAAAGTAACCAGAAAGGTGCCTGAAAGCATATAGCAGAAAATGTAGAATTGTCGAACAAAGTTGCAGGTGCACTCTTGTGGAATAGTGCATGTATCAGGAGTATTGGCAGATATGCACAAATATTGTACTGATACCCGATAGTACCGGCAGTAACTAAAAAAGCACCAGTGAATACTTAGCACTTGTTTTTCTTAAGTAACCGTACTAGTACCTTGAATTCTTATCGGCCCCATATGTACCGACCGATACGTAACAACCGATATTTAGCATCCTGATTCAATAACTATAACTCTTCCAGCATAAGGTGGAAAAGGTTTTCGTTGGTTGTCCGATAATCGAACAAAACTTACTATTCATTTGGGTATGAGGTGGAAAAGAAAAACCAAGTAGAAATCATGTCAGGAACAATCTTTCTGTTCTGTGGAACATTGTCATTTTCCACAATTTTTGTACCCATATTGCAGTAATAAAGCCAGAAAACGCTTACACAAATATATGCATACATGTACAAAGCAGAAAGGCAGCTGTCAAACACAATTAAAGTAAGAAAATGCAGAACGAAATGTCTATCCAACATGGGGTAACCTAATTATGTTTTCATCAGCAGAATTTCATAAGTAAACCAGTAACTAACCCTGTTTTAAAAAGCTTCCCAAAGGTCATGAGAATCCTTGCCGGCATGATTGTTAACAGTGACAAAAAGGAATCCAAGCAGACAAAGAGGCCAACATCTATAAGCTGCAAAAGTGTAATCATTTATTAGAATCTTCTTTTATCGAGAACCCGTGTGTGCGTGTCACAAATTGAAGTCACTATAGACTTTTCTCCAGACTTATATTATCCTCAGATTTTGCCTCAAAAGTCACTCCAAACTTTAGAGTGCTCGTAAAGCTCATACCTAACGTCAATGAGAACAATCTAGCCCCCACTGACAAAAGAGTGCTCATAACTCCAGACAAAAATGGTTAAACTTCGTATTTCCCAAAAGACTGAGAACCAAAATTACCAGCTCACATCGCCATGGCAAGCGGAACATAGTATCATATACTCTTTCCCGTTCTTTATCATTGCCAAGAGTAGTTGTGTTCCTTAAGGAATTTCCACTGTACAGTTCCTCCATAAAGTAATTCCACGGTGACTTCTCCACAGACAAGACATCTGGCAGCAAAATTGTAGCACCATAACTGAAATTGCAGGAAAACAAAAATAAAGAAGACCTTTGGTTTTCAATTTTAAAAACAAAAAAGAAAGAACCACTAGGAGAGCCAAATGAATTAACACTGCCACTAACAGAGCCGAATCGATTAAAACTTCAAAATTATACTGAAGGTGCATTCGTTTCTTACAGGTTAATGTTCTGTGCTAGATCAAGACATAACTTATTCCAAACCTATACACGGACGCTTTATCGGCATGATTCCATACTGCACTCCATGTATCTCCTCAAAAGACTAACTTGCAATAAGAAACATAGGGCTGACCTGCCACTCTTATGAAAACATGTACTAAAGATGAACTAGAAGTACGCAACAAATGAATGTGAGAAATCCGGTAAATGGCAAAGTAATTGATAAAAGGTCTTCTATCATTTCTCTCAAGATACCCTTCCAACATTTATGTTTTGCAGACTTTAGGTGTAAACGCTAAAAGTGTGTTCCTTCAAGAGTGTTTCATAGTGGCTTATCAGGAAAAAGAAATGGTTCGGCCGTTTCTACGGAAGCAAAAGGAAATGTCATTCCTAATTGAATTACGGTTCTCATTGCAAAACTTTAGAGGGATCAGTGATTCAGTGGTAGTGACAATACATTAACCCCTGAACTACCATGGAAAAACAAAAAAGAAGACGTCATGAAACACAAGTGGTTTCTTCCAAAAGTTTGATACATTCAGCTAGTAACATGTTATCTGCTAACCGTTCCAAAAAAAAAAACATGATATCTGCTAATGTAGCTAAGGGTATTGTAGAACTTTGCAGCCATTTACAATAAATTCTAGTGGATCAGGCCTCAAGGAGAGAACCTTAATTTATTCTCTCCTCTCTTGGCCACAAGTATCTTTTCTTTTTCCTCTTCTCTTTTACTTTTCTTATTTCATTCCTAGAATCTAGCCAAACAGTAAAAAATACAAGGAGCTCTCCAAGGCACAGATGACTGCAACATGGCCTTGGAAAAAGTTATCCACATAGTAAACATAAATTCGTCTCCGATTAGTAGAATCTAGAGGTTGAATTACCTGCATCTTCATTGATAACAGCAACAATGATGAGGCATAAAAATAGTCAAACATGGAGGAAGTTGCAAGTCAGATAGCACTCTGGTGGGAACTGTGGTAAGTGATGGAAAGAAGTTGCCACAGCAAGTACAAGAAAAGAAATTAACCAGGAGAATGAAGAGAAAATCAACAGATTGATACATGAAACCCAATTTGAGTATACTTCTTAACACTGAGTAGTAGACCCATGACACTGCCAAAATCTGGTGTACCTATCATGCCTTTAGCCCTTTAACATAGGTCGGAATTGAATGGTCATTCTAGGGGGTTATTCCCACTCTCCAGTTTGGCAAGTCAAAGGACGTGCCAATTCCACGGATGTATATACCATCTTATCATTCAATCACCCAAAAAAGGGTGTAGGTGTATGGGGTTGTTCTTTTTTTCTCATGGGGGGAATCTCTCTCAAATTCAACCTCATCATCATGCACTGGAAACACAATGATGATTGTCAATTCCTTTGCCAGTTCAAGTGGATGCACCCATGCCAAGCCGCCATAGCCCCAACTTATGTCCAATTGCATAGGCAGACATCTTCAACCTCCATAAGCACCACCACGACTGGCAACTACAAGCGCCGTCACTAACCACCAATGTTTAATTTGAGCCAGCCAACTATCTTGTTAGATAAGCTCAGCCCACATAGTCTCCTTAAAACCCAGGTATTAAGGAGAGGGAAGCTAGGGCCTTATAACCAGCATAGAGGGGGCTTGTCCAGGCGATGTGGGACACAATCCAACACACCCCCCGGCCCACAAAGCGTGGCAACCGGACAACGGTTCACCAACGAAAGGCCAAACCAAAGCTCTGATACCATGTTAGATAAGCTCAGCCCACATAGTCTCCTTAAAACCCAGGTATTAAGGAGAGGGAAACTAGGGCCTTATAACCAGCATAGAGGCTCCACGTACTATACACTAGACCCATATTTGACCGTACTGCAGCAGCTAGTTGGACAGCAGAGTTCTTCAGTGGGTTCCAATAATCTGAGCCTGTCCCGGGGCTTGTCCAGGCGATGTGGGACACAATCCAACATATCTTGACAAGCACAATTGAGTCATTGACCATCCTAACCAACACAGCCTCCTCCACATTGGAACCATCGCTGACAACTACAAGTACCTTGACTCCTACCAAAGCTGCATTCACTCTTAACAAGGCAAACTCAAGGGATTACGGTTTCAAAAATTTTCCAATGAACCTATCTTATGTCTTCCCCTTTAGAATATTTTCTGTGACTCTTTCTCTCAATCGCGTACTGAGTTTAGCTAATGGTTTAAAATTTTAATTTCAAAAAATGGAAATGGAAATGATAACTGCTTTTGAATTAAATGGATATATCCAACTGATTCAACAAGAACGAGGGGGGAAAAAGTACACATGCATGTTCATTGAGCTATTCTAGCACTGTTACTAGCCGAGCCAGCTATTACAATGAGAATTACCACTGATTACAACATCCTTTTTACGTTCCATTCCAATTCTAGAAACCATCCCATAACAACGTATGCAATTCCGGCATTACGAAACGTGGCCTAGGTATAGGCTTTTAAATCAGACTCTGAGAGTGTGCTCAGCCTTGTGCATGTAAGAGATTGATGAGGGAAGAAAAGTCTCAACCATAAACAGGTCACTCCCAGGCATACATACATCGCCGTACATTCAGGCAGATTAAATAGAAAACTTCAGCCTCAGAACAGCCCAATGTTGGCAATTTTCCTTCCCCAACTGCAGATATTAATCCACTTCTTACCGTAGATATAACTAAAATTTGGCAGGCCAAGTGTATTTTATTCCAGTTTTTGGCTTCAATCCCATTGTGACCGAGAAGAACAAAAAAAAATAAAGGAAGTGAGCCAACCACGCCCAACCGGTAGAGATAGACCGAGATAATCAAATACTATGGGGCTTATAAACAATTCTAGTATCCAAGTTCATGCAAATTGGCCCATCACCTTGTGCATAAAAGCTGAAATGTTTTTGCTGTTTGACTGCAAAATGACTTTCATGTTCCAGGTGAAATGTATTCAATTGAAGAAAAATTACCTTCGAAGAGCTATAAAATAAAAGAACTTCTTTCCTTGCGTAGTTTTACTAATCAAAATATCATACACTGCATCTAACTGTCAACAAGCACGCGTGATTACATCTTGTATAACCTACATGGCATATCTAACCGTTTCCATTGACTATATGTTACAGACAAAACTTATAGTATATTTTCCAAATCGAAATTGAGTGCTAGTGAGTTTAAGAGCTGCTCTTATTTTTTGCGCTAATACGTCAGCAAGTCACTCTTAAGTGTGTCAAATAATTTTTTACACCGCTACATAAATTCAAGTACCCAATGACCAATCCATTTAAGTTCTACATGTAGCTACCACTTATCTAACCATTATCAGAACCATAAACACATCAAACTTGTTGAAAACACAAAAACCTAGGGCTGTAAATGAACCAAGGCTCGTTTTGTGCTTGTTCGAGCTCAGTTTGTTAAGTTTTATTGAGCTGGAGCTCGCGGAAAAATCAATAAACAAGCCTAAAAATTAGCATGCTCGGCTCGAGCTCAGGAAAAAATTAAAAAACAAGCCAGAACATAAGAATGCTCGGCTCTGCTCCATAAGGCTCATTTCTTTTAACGGAAGGAGATTACATTCCTTCTTATTAATTCACAACTCACAAGTAATATGTTGATGTGCAATACTCAAAAACTATAAATCGTATCACTATTTTGAATAGAGGCTTTTTCTTGTAGCTTATATAGATATAAGACACATGCACATGCACAATCAAAATTTCCCCTACTATGCAAGTATAAATATTTGTTTATGGTTGGCTTGTTAAGGCTCATGAAAAAAGCTCGAGTAAAGCTTAGACTGGCTCGGCCCGTTAAGTTTTCACTTCGCCAAAAATTTAACAAACAAGCTTGACCACAGCACAACTCGGCTCTTTTACAACAGCCCTACCAAAACCTAATAAAAGAAATAAGAGTCACACGGTGTGGAAGAAAGCAATATGACTTACTATTGGGATCTTGTGCCATCAACCGCTTCCAATCCAACGACCCCGCGGTCTCCAACCTCCTAACCGCATTCCCGTTCGGTTCCGCCCGTTGTTTCGCCGACACAGAATCCACCTCCGTACAACCACTCTCCTCCGTATCCTCCTCCTCGTCGATCCGCGACACGGCCCCCTCACTCCCACCACCAGCCACACTCCTCTGCCTCAACTCTCTCCCCTCAAAATCCCGCACACTAAGGAAGTCTGTTGCTTCCCTAACCGGACGCACCGTACCGACACTCTCCTCCGGTTCACACACATTAACGCTCTCGACGCTGTGACTGTCGCAATTGGCTTCCGGTTCAGTTCTACATGACCCGTTCTCGGTCACCGCGGGTCGTGGATCATCTAAAATTGAATCCTCGGATATGGAGCAGTCGATCATCGCGCTCTGCTTCTTCCTCTTCTTCTTGGATCCTCTGTTGTTGCGCTTTCGGCCAGTCGGCTTCGGTGGGTCGCCATTTTGGCGAGGGAAGGAATTGGAATTGGATCGGTAGAGGATTGATTCGAGGTCGTCGTCGTATAAGGAGGTTTCGGTGGCGGTGTTGAGTATGTCGAAGGAGAGCTTGCGGCTGCGGGATCTCGACGCCATGGGTTTAGAGAGAGAGAGAGATGGCCTAGGGTTTCATGATTGACTATGGAGTAATTGAGACACTGAGAATTGGATTCAGTGCTGCCGACGAGGCTCTTTGGTAAATACCAAATCTGCTATGGAACTTGTGGGGAAGGCTTTGGGATTCTCTTGCATGAGAGGGATAGAGAGAGAGAGAGGGGTAAAGAATTTTAGGAAAAGAAGTTTTCCTCCGTCGTCGTGTCCTGCTTCGTACCTCCAACTTATTAAAAAGATATCATCATTATACTTTTCACATCAACTTTTTCCTCTACTTTCCCTATTTACTCATCATCATTACACCTTTACTCACTAACTTTTCAAAATGGAATCTACTTTTAGGGACAAAATAGATAATGCACCAACTTTTACCCACTAACTTTATAAAATAGACATTTATTAAGGGACATCCCAAAATGGAATACTGGACTGTAAATAAGGGACGGAGGGAGTAAATAATTACGGTATTCAATTTCCTTCCTTTTTCTACTCTCACAACCTAACTTCTTCTGCTAAAAATAGTTATTTTTCAAAATATTTTGGAAAAAGTAAAAAAAAAAACTACTTTTTCAATTCATCTAGTCGGGACGAATCAATAACTCATAAAAATTTAGCGCAAAACTAATAAATGCGAAAAAAATCAAATAAGAACAAAACTACCAAATCTAAGTTAAGATCAAAAGAACACAGTCTTACTGGGGCGGCTCCACCACCGATTGAGGGTTGATGCAAATTCTTTCGGCTTAAAATATATACTAATTTTTTTAATTTTTAATATACAAATTGATTTTTTTTTTATATTGTCAATATTTGAACTATTCATACATAATTAAAAGGAATATTTAAATATCCATCCTCTTTATCCATGTCATGTAAGAATTCATCCCGCCTTTTTTTCATGTTTTCATCCTCTTAGTGTGTGAATTACCTTTCTTACCCTTTTTACTATGATATACATATATTATGTTATATTGTTTTCCTAATTTAGTGGGATTAGATTGGATTGTTTTTCCAATTTAGTGGGATTGGATTGGTTTATTTTCCTAATTTAATGGGATTTGATAGTAGGAGTCCTCTAGCATTATTTTTAGATCTTCCATATTCCAAAAATCACGCCTTCCATTCCTTGCTAATTAAACTTCTTATGTATATATCCAAGAAGGGGATGAAAC
The DNA here is from genome assembly GCA_020567845.1 of Rhododendron henanense subsp. lingbaoense. Classification (NCBI taxonomy): domain Eukaryota; kingdom Viridiplantae; phylum Streptophyta; class Magnoliopsida; order Ericales; family Ericaceae; genus Rhododendron; species Rhododendron henanense. Next base: position 29,069,046 of record CM036320.1, on the reverse strand, counting down.
CCCTCTCCCTTATTTCGACATTACCATCCCCCATTGCCCTCCACCCATTGACCTCTCCCACCCATCCCGTCAGCCTCACACCGCCCATCCCGTCTCACACCGCCCGCTCCATCGATCATCCCATCCCATTCTGTCCCCCATCCTCTATCCCTTTCCATCGCCATCACGTTGGCGATCCACAACCCGGCCCACTTTTGACCCACTCTTAGGCCGTTGCCGTCAAATTGCAGCGGCTCTCCATCACCGTGATTTGCCCAGACAACTCAATCCTGACCGTCGCCGAAGAACGGCGCTCCGTCACCATTGTCGTTCAACTTCACCTTTGCCAAAATCAACGGGTTCAGAAACAATGACTTTGGGTTTTATTTCTAGGTCTGTATATATATGCATCTGAAGCTATTTTAAAAAAGATGTGTTTGCCTTTTCAATTGAATTAGTGTTTTCCTCATAAATGAGAATATATTGATGTATTTTGTTGTGGTTAATTTTGTTGTTAAAAAAAAGTAGATTTCATGGTGTTTTTCATTGTTGTGTATTTCATCGTTCATGAATGTCTGATGAAGAAAGGGATAATAATCCCATGATTTTCGGTGAATTACCTATGCATGTGTATATCCCCAATTTTGTCCGTGGTGAGGTTGTATTTACGATTTCATGGTTTGTTTATGTATTTCATGATTTATTAACCATGATTTTCATAGTTTATTTTATTCATGGTTTGTGTATTTTATTCATGATTTTCATTATTTATTAACCATGAATTATCTTTATTCATGATTTTCATGGTTTATTAACCATGAACTATGGTTTGTGTATTTTATTCATGATTTTCATGGTTTATTAACCATGAATTATCTATGAATGAAATTGGTCGATTATATTCACGTAAGTTTAGAATATGTTATATATGACCGATTTACAAAAATTCACGAAATTAAGAATTTAAAAAATTCATATAAAATTAAAGAGAGAGAGAATGGATTAGAATATATTCATTAAGGATTTGAAAAATTGAGAATTCAAAATTCTCTCATTCCTATCCCATTAATGATCCCATAATTTTAGGTAATTGTAATTGCTACAATCCCACTAATTTAGGAAGCAAATATATACATATATATGAATATTTTATTAAAAGGGTAAGATAGGCAATTCACCATCTGAAAGGATGAAAACATAACTGTTCAAAAAGTGAAGGATGAATACTTACGTAGAATGAGATTTGAGGATGGGTTTTTAAGTCTCCCCTAGTTAAAATGAAAGAAAATTCATTTAAATTTGTGAATAAGTAAATAATATATAACTAAGAACAAAGTAACTTAGGCACAATTAATTTTGAACATAAATATATATGTTTATTTCGTACGTGGAGGTTGGTATAAAAAAAATATTTGTTACGTTTTTGTTACTACTAAATTAAAATTCTAGAACCGCCTCTGCCTAGCTAAGTACTTAGTCATACAATCATTCAAAATAGTCTTTGTTCTTGCTCACAATCTCGTTTTATGCTCACACTCACAAAATTTAGTTTTTTTGGAGGTTTCTAAGGCCCCGTTCCAGTTTCTTAGGAAAAATACTTTTTGAAAAGGAATGTAATTTCAAGCTCAAAAATCATGGGTTTACGCAAATAATTTTCCTACCAATATGGATCTTGTTTGATAGATTTCATTGAGATCTTTTAAACGGTGCAAAAAAATTGAAAAATTATTTTCCATGTTCATTATATTTGAGCTTAAAATTACCTTCTTTTTAAAAAAGAAGGTTTAAAAAAAAAGCGAAACGGCCCCTAAAAGGCACTTTCCCACTCTTGCTCTGCACATTTTGTGACTTCGGCTCCATTTGTTTGATGTAAAAGATTTTACAGGAAAATTTATTTTTTTAAGAGACATTTTACACGTAAAAAATTTCGTGATTCTTATTTTTGGATTTTTGGCTGGAATGCAAAATTAGTGAAAGAAAGAGAACAAACTGAGGAATACAAACAAGTAGAGAAGCTGACACCAAGTAGAGAGAAAAAAAAACACACACACACACACAAAATCACACACAAGTAGAGCAAAAAAAAAAACAGAGTCACAACTCGCGACCACTACAAAAGGGGTGTTGGCCTGAGTGTTGGCGCGCTCAATTTCTTTTTGTTTTGTTTTTCTTTTTTAATTTTCTTCCACGTTTTTCTTGACAAATCTTTATATGATATCCCTGGAAAATGAAACGAGAACTGATCAGGCTTTTGTCGTTTAACTTATTTTCTGAAAATTGTAGCTAGAATTTTTTTTGTTCTGTGAAAATTTCACTACCCTTTTGCTTTAATTTCTTGCAATTGTTCTTAATTTGTCAGGAAGGAGCTGGCGGCTTTTGCATGTGATCGCAATTGTCAACCGACAGATCCACCTACTTCTGGAGCAAAACATTGTGCCTATGATTTCTAGAATTAATTGTGAGTGCTGTTTGGGTTAACTATCTCCAATGATTACCCATACATATATGTAAGTGTCTATTATGGGATAATCCATGTATGCATGGCTGCATGCAAGGTTGTATATGTGATGAATTCAAAATGCCATTTTTTTTTCTTTTTGTGTGAGCATAAACAACATTCGGACATATAGATAAGTAAGTTACTTGCACATACACATGTCTGCGTGAACGCGTAAACATCTTAACATCTCTATGGATGTAAAGACTTGAAAGTCTATGTACTTATGCTCAGATACACATAACACAAAAACCTGTATTTTTCGTAGATGATAGTGGGCATGCATGTATGTAAATATTATGAGTTTCTCAAAAGTTCGAGTTACAGAGAAATGAGGCTGTGCATTTTGTGGTTTGGCTTTATACCATTTGTTCATGACTAATAATACTTTGTTTATGGTGTTCATTGTGAATCGTGATTACCATGGAGTAGGCCTGTCAATGGATCAGATTCAATCCGAATTTGATCCGAATCCGATAACGTCAATCCGATAATCTGAATCCAGCAATCCAAATACAGATCGGATTGGATTAAATCCGTTATCAATCCGATCCGAACTTTATTTTTTTTTTTTAAACTGTAAATTTTTTATTTTGAAAAAAAAATGTTTAAGAAGTTGTATTTTTATTTTAAACTTGTATTTTTTTTATTTTTTTTGCTAAATTTTTTGAAGTAAGTTTCTCATTGTTGGTTTTTGATGTGGGATCTAGATTTCTTGTGCCTATTTAATTTTGAGTGTTTGGTTGTTGTAATTTTGAGGGGTTAACTGACAACTAGGATTGGAAAAAATGGGTTGTAATTGGTGCCGGAATTACCTCTTATGCAGCAGCACATGCATGAGCTAGCAATCATGATAGAGGTGATCTTACTAGAACCATACAACTTCTGCTTCTCCTATCTTTTCTCCCCCCTCTCATTTCAGTCAATTTAATTCCTTCTGTTCACAATAGATTTTTGAATTGGATACTTTCGTTATTTTTACTATTATGAGTCAATCATTTGTTCTAATATACCTTGCGTCAAAGGTGATTTTTAAGATCATTAGAGCCTATGTGAAGTATTGATATACAGGAACTCACCACATGTTTGACAAAAGGCCACAATGAAACGATCGGTGGAATAAAAAATGGAAGCAACAAACTGAGATCTTCTATTTCTGTCTTTGATTTGTTGAGATATCAAAACAGTTTTGTTTATGTATACCTTTACCATAAGTTTTTCCTTTTATGAATACCAATTCCAATTGCCTTTCAAGTGTTTGGCAAAAGGTCCCAACAAACATATCCTGGCCTTATGTTTTCAAATCATTTTTGGTCTCATATTCAGAATCTTCAACGAAGTATTTACGACTTTCGTTTTCTATTGTAGCCATTAGATTTGTTTGGCAAAGTGAAATTCGGCTTCAACTAATGAAGATTAAATCGAGAACTTCGTACAACAGCATTCAACTTCTCACCGAACCATCATACCCTGTAAATTCGGCTTCAACTAATGAAGATTAAATTGTTGTCTGGTTGAGTTTTCTTTTTTGGTTGTCAACTCTTACTACAAGTCAATCGTTAGCATGGTGCGGCGATTTGCAGATCTAATACAAGACACCAAAGTTTGGATGTGTTGTTGCTGCTTGGTTTAAATTTTTTACCTGGTATTTACTTGATTCCATAAGCAAATCGATAGTTCTTTGTAGCTAGCTTAAGAGTTTAATTGGGGGAGTGTCGTAAGCACAGGTAATTCTCTTTCGTGCCACCGAGAAGAGGATCACATACTACATACTAATAAATCGATTTGGTGTTTGAGCCACTAGCAAGTGCCGTTGTAACGCCCCAATTTTCGGACATGTTTATTAAATCCTTTTTAATAGATTTAATAATTTATATGACTGATTTAAGAAATGAAATTTTATCAAACAGACTTTAGCAGCAGAAATCTCAAATACTAAATTCAAAATTACTTAATTGTCTTACAACTCCAAAAATAAAACAAAATTTGACTAATGTGATAATACTTTTGGAAATTCAAATAACAGTATTTCAAATTAACAGAGTTTCTAAGGGTAAGACATGCAAGACTCAACAAACTCTTCTTCCTCAGCTGGGAGGTCCTCACCCTGGTACTAATCAACTTGCAGAGGATCCTGTTCTTCGGTCTCTTGATATCCTGCACCCTCTGGCAAATTAATCGCCAAAGCAACCGATTTACCAGGATACAAACGTATTCGTGAGTGATAATTCACCCAATAGAACAATCCTAACCCTACCAACCCTTACTCTACAATTAGCAATTCAACAATTTAACAATTGATAATATACAGATGGTACAGAATAATAGCACATTGTCTTTTTCTTTACTATCCATCATCTTACATGAAATCTAAGGATACTCTCCACGAGATCATTTCCTCCCACATCCACTAACTACAACCATCTCATGGGTCCACCCTTCCTCTTACTTATCATGTACCAGGGTCTTAGGTGAGCGCACCTAAGTTATGTACCTAGCATGTTCTCACTTAAGACCATAACAGGAGGATCGAGTCCTCCCATGATGTATCATACATTAGGGTCGGACATCCACTACCCCACGCTAACTATAACCGTCTCATAGGATCCATTCTCTTCCTCAAAGAGAAACTTTCCATGACGTATCATACATTAACGTCTCACTAACTATAACTGTCTCATGGGACCCATTCCCTTCCTCGAAGAGAAACTTCCCATGACGTATCATACGTTTGTGTCGCAACATTTCTCAACATTGGGCCCTGCAGGTAATCCATTTCAACACAGGGCCCCATTGGTTACCATTGCCATCACCATGGCTCAAATCACAATCCACACACTCACACTTCCAACACTTTACCAGTTTCCATTTACTTAACATCGTCTACGTGAGTCACTACTCGTAACAACCCAGTGAACCTAAGTTCATTCTAACATGTACAACATGATATAATCAATAACAACTCAATTCATAACATGATACATTTCAATGCGAAAGCTGCAAGCATGGCAGTTGATATTGCGTGAGTAAGTAAACACATAAGAGTTTTGGATTGGGCCGGTGCCTTTCAAATAATTAAATTTTATTGAACAAATCTATAATTTTATTAACTTTGAGGATTTCCATTAGTATTTTCTTAATAGTATTTGGGTCTTTGTTACAAAAAAAAAAATTTATTCTTCTATGTACTTTGTTATATTAAATTTCTTTAGGGTAGTCTAATACTGTTTAATGTAGTCATATACATTGTTTCTTTCATTAAAAAAATTAGAGCTTATATATTTATCATGAACATCATACTATACTAACATTGGTACTAAAACAAAAGCAATATGATAAGAACCTATTTATCAGTTCTAGGTAATACACACAGCAATAAGAAAAGGACAAAACATGTTATAGGCCGAAACTATAAATTTAAGAAATTCCGGGGCCGATTGTAGTTTAATATATTGATTTGGGCCGGAATAGAACACTAGTGTAATTATGATGGCCCAAAGTGTGATTTAATCAAAACAAATCAAAATCCATCACATACTTTCACAATCACTGTTTATGGCCGAACAAAACAAGGGAGTACCGAATTCGGTCGTGCGATGTCGGAATCGATTTCTTCTACTCCGAAATGTTAAACACTAATATGTAAACACATAATATACTTAGGAGAGAGTAGGAAAGCGATTATACTACCTTTAATCCGGACAAAACGATCAGCGGTGGAGTCCGGTGGGTTTTCATTTGGCGGCGAAATGTCGTATTCTAGCAGCAACTTTGGACTGGAATAACTTGACTAAACCTCTGCCGTTTTGGACGATTCTTGTGTCTAACGTGAAGCTCTTGAAACACTCTACAACTTTTGTGAAGGAGTCCAAGCCCGGTAACCATTTTTATTAGGAGAAAAATGGCGATTTGTGAAGGCACAGAAAGCTGCCTGGAATTGGGAATCCGAGATTTTAATAAACTTTGGATGGTGATAACTCTATCAATCCTTGACCGTTTTGGGTGATTCTTGGGTTGAAATCGAAGCTCTCGACGCCCTCTACATCGTTCGTAAAGAATCTTAAATCTAGAAACGACATTACCGAAAAGAAAATGGACATGAACAGGGGTTTGTGGAATGGACGAAAAACGAATGGTGTGGTCTCTCTTTCTTGTTTTTGTTTTTGCAGGGGACTAGGAGTGTTGTATTGTAAATTTCGGATGGAGAAGAGAGTGGTATTATTATAGGGGTGAGGGAGGAGTGGGGTTTTGAGATAAGTATGGAGGTGGTGGAATGTGGAGAGAGAGAGAGAGAGAGAGAGAGAGAGAGAGAGAGAGAGAGAGAGAGAGAGAGGAGGAAGAGGGAACCAAATCCCCAAATTTGTGGGGTGAAAATATTGGGTCAGATACACACAGATTTACATATATACACGTATATGATATAGCTTAGGTAATTATTTAAAATAAAACTAAAATTCGATTAAAGTTTAAAGTACTAACTTAATTATTCGAATCAAACTATAAATTTTGATTTATTAAATTTTGGAATTTTACAATCTAATAAAATTTGGAATAACAAATTTTTATTTTTATTTTTATTTAAAAATACGGCCAAAATTCGTGTCGTTACAGCCGTAGGGACGGGCAATTCCAAAGTGGGGTGGGTAATGCCGTAGGCACAGGCAACCCCTAGTCATATATGAAACACAAAGTAACAAGGAACCCTATGCTAATATCCTCGATCGGGCAGCAACGAGATGAACAATGATGGCTCGGTGATGAAAAGGAACATGGTCTTCAATGAGTTCTTCCCAATCTGTGAAGCTATTTTGTATCGGACTTTAAAGAATTCTTAACGGTTTGGATATTATTTCTAATGCGAATGGTGCCCAGCATTGCCAACGAGTTATATGTATATGTAGTCTTTCGTTGTTATGTTAATGATATTAGTTCTCACTTTAATCTTAAGTTCAAGGGGTGTGTGTGGGTGTCCAATAATAAAATAAACGGTTATAAGTTAAAAATGATCAAACTACAATGGTTGCAAATAACAATTCCCTCTAATTTCTTTTACAATTTAAAAAAGTACAACCACTTAGGTCTAACAAAAAGACAAAAATGGAAATTAGACTTTGAAAAAAATTAAGGACAATGTGGTTAGTTGGTAGAATAAGGACGAATTAGACAAAAAGTAAACTTGTGTTTGAAAATTGAGGAAAGTGGGAGAAAAAAAGAGAAAAGAAAATGAGACGAAAATTATATTATGTACAATTCTAGATTTTTCTATTTTTTCTCCAAACCATACATATATAAATTTCTTCATATACATATTTTTATGTATAAAATTTCTATATCATGTAAATATGTTATTTCTTCCAAAGCAAAGATAAAGAAAATCGCAATGAACAGAAATGAGATTAGGAGGTGGTGTTCAATACATGTCCACCTGTCTGGTACATATCCAAAACGTGTCCGTCTCAGGGAAAAACAATTAAATATTCGGACACATATTTTCACGCGTCGGGAACATGTCCGAGCGTGTCTGTGTCCGAAATGTCCGCAATGCAGATACAAAAGGCCTGGAGATGTGTCCGTGCTTCTTAGATTTTAGTAGTAGTGGAAGACATCATATACCAAACTTTTGCAAGCCTTGTGCGTACTTTATGCATCATAAAGTAGTTGTGCTTCTGATTTTAGCTTCATGTTTGAGGTTATTGCTTGCGTCCCTACCGTTTCAGTCCTTTAAATTTGGTTGTCAATCAGGAGTTTGTGGAGGCAAGACGTACAGCTGGACTTGTCAATGCCCCTCCTTGTTCATGGTCTCCTTCTCCTCCCTTAGAACTAAAGGGTGCGGCTGTTGAGGTGTTGTTTGCAAATGCCGGATTTGTCTCTTTTGGTATCGTCAACAACTCAATATGGTTCCATAAGATGAATTTCCCTGCTATGTAAATCTTATAATGTGTTTTACCCATACAGTCCTTTTCCCACGCCACGTAGAAGGCATATAAAACTTGACAAAACTGTTTGGAATTTATCGACGTTTCATGCGTATGTCAATTATCATGTAAAAGGTGAGGTTTTTCTACTCATATGCTCCGTCATTCCTTTGTATTCTCTCTCATTATGTATTTTGTGAATAAGGTTTTCCATATGTTTGTGATTGTGATCCTGCCACTGCTTTTCTTTTTTTCTCTTTATTTTTTTCCCAGCAAGTCAGCTGCCGCTTTGTTTGGGGTAGCTGGCGTGCTGGCAAGGAAGACAACTGTTTGCTTTACTGTTAAGGTGGTTAATGCTTTTAAAGTATTAGCTTTAGGTCATACAGATGTTTTGTTTGATCCAAATCTATGGTGCAAATTTCCAAATGGTGCTCAGAAGGATTCATGCACACTCGAATGAGGCGGCGTGTGGAGTCCCTGATTCAGGTAACAATTATTGTCCTCGGGCATTTTTTTTCTTTGCTCTCTTTAGCTGTTCAATGTTTCTAGGCAACAACTGTTCTGTTCTACATTAGCAGTTAGCACTATGCACTATTTATACATCATGTTTGACTACATAGAGAACTAAATAGAGAACTATTGGGAGATGTTTAAGTGCACCACAAAGCTTACTCCATGTTTCTGTAGTTCTCAAAATCAGAGATTGGTTTGTGAAGAAAACATTGAAACCGATTTCTAGCAGTACTTAAAACACCCTTATTTTGGAAGACGTTTCCCACAAAACGTAAACAGGGAATAGAAAACAGGACACAGGGGTACCATACGTGTTTTTGGTGTCTTCAAAAATCCACAACAGAAAACAGATTTTCAAATGATAACGAAGGATCCTAATATCTTCCGACATGTATAAAAAACAATATTTCGTCGCAAGCAACCGTTAATCTACTGTAAACGGCATGTGGTTGGTGAAAAGAAACATCACTATTCCTTGTACTATAGAGAGGAGGGGGGAAAATATGGTCAAAGATAGGAAGCAAGAGTTGCGCGGGGTTTTGACGACACCCTTTTGGTAAATCTGAATGGTGGTTAGTGAATTTTCCCCTTACCTCAAACCACTTTAGCGTGCACATTAAATCCAATGAATCACTAAATTTCTCGCTAGTAGTAACTTGGAAAGGAGTGAGGTTTAGATAAAGCAAAATCCACTGGTGTTTGAGCGGTCTCTTTTTTTTGTGTTGAGTGGATGAGATGCATGATGGCTTCCACATGGTGCTTATATGCCAGTCATTTGTTGACTTAATTCTTTTAACGTGTGTGCTATGGCTGTTTTAGATGCAAACCTTTTTCTTGGATTATCAGTTTGTTGTTTAGGGAGAACTCTTATATGCGTATATCACTGTATTGTGTTTCAGGCTTTGGATCGTGCCAAACCAGATAAAGAGAAAGCAAAGAAAACTGGACAAAGTAGATCTTTCAAGCGGCTGGTTTGTCTCGAGCTCCTTAATCCTAATGATTTTTCCTAATCACAGTGATGTTGGTATTCATTGTGCTTTATGTTGCTTCACATGTAGAGCCTCAAGGAAGACAGGAGCGGGTTGAAGTCTTGAAGTTGTGGTTGCTGTAATCAAGGGAGAACATATGAATTGGCTGGATTTGCCAAGATCTTTTAAAGAAGGTTCTGTTTTTGCTCGGAAGATCACTGCAGGCGTTTGAGCCCAGTGTACTTGTGTTTAGAAACCACATACAACGTGATTTTGTAGAGCTATACTGGGGCCACTCACGCATTCTAAAATTACCCCAGTATGGTATTACATCATTTGTACTTCACTCATCTTATTTAGGTCATGACCCTGTAAATCGAGCTGCTATTGCTTGAGCGTGTAATGTGTTGAACAATCTTATCTAGCCCTAATATTATTCCGATACATACTTCCTGCCTCAAACCACTATCAGCATCTTGTACACGTTCCAGGATTGGCAGGAGCCCCCACCATTTTTGGTACCACCAGCTTCTGCAACTTTAAACCTACATTAGTAAAGCTGATCTTTGTGTTACTGGAAGCGAAGTAAAAGGAGCAGCTAGCTATTTGTTCTGAACCCAACTCAGTCACTCTTTGTATTTTCAATCGAGGGCTGCCAAGAAAACAAGGGGCTTATCCCAGATAATGAGAACTGTAAATTTTCATTTCCAACAACTCAATCACTCAATGGCAACATCATCAAGTCTCTTAAGTACTGGAGTATCCTAATCCCTCGTGGTGGAAACAGTGGTTACTTGATAACCAATTGCCATTATTGCCTCAGGAAGCCTACTCTCACCCGCGTGATGTCAATTCTCGTTGTAGGCCAATCAATGCCGAGTTTTGTGCATCTTTGATAGGGCCCCAGCTTGATGGACGGTATTCAGCCATGACTTCTCAAAAGCTATCAGTGAAAATACTTAACATAATTTCTGGCATTTTTCTGTGAATTAAGAAATAGTCCTTTCATCACCATGAAGGTGGTAACTCAATTCCCTACTTTCATTGAATAGTGAGCTGCTATAAAAGTCTGATTTTACCATAAAAATCAAGCCTAATTAATACAACAAGTGTAATCTATATTGTATTATTGTCTGTTGAAATAACAAGGCAGGCCTCCATGGCGGATTTCCTAATGACAAACTCGCTATCAAACTTGTTATCTTCTGGTTCAGCATCTACACAAAGCCTTCTTTTCCTCAATAGTGGCAGCGGAGATGCTTTCCCCTTTGCCTGAACAACACCGGATGAAGCTGTCCCCTCCTAGTTGTGATGCGAATCTTCAAATTAGAACTGATATAGCACCACAACAAACATTCAGATTCATGTCCAATCCCAAAATAGAAATAGAAGCAAAACACAAAAGAAAACCTGAAAGGCGAAAATTAATCAAATCCAAAACTAAACATATAGGATTATTAACTCCCTGAAAGGCAAAAATTAATCAAATCCAAAACTAAACATAAGATTATTAACTCTCGCGCGCGCGTGCGAGCACACAAATGTTAAGGGCTCTTCTGATGAAATGGAGGCCCAGGAAGGGAACAGGACTGAAGTTCTACCCTTCCAATCTAAGAATTGACCACCAAACCGTGCCTGAAGAATCACCAATACTGTTGCACTCAATTTGAATGACAAGAATCTTGAGGGGAATATTTGGAGGACTTGCGTCTAATCCCTCACCTCTCCCTCTGTAATCATTACAAACCAACCATACTTTGATGCCCCATAAACTCCTAAATGTTCCCACTGCCCTGCATCACCTTACAAAGTACAAAGAGAAAGGAAACAACGGAATTAGGGTAGGTTTCTATCTCTTCTAAAAAATCGTCAATACAATATTGAAGTCTTTTTATGTCTTTTTAATACAAACTGTACTGATAACTTGTGGTCTGTGGTTTTGATAGTCTATGAAAGCCTTCCTCAAATATATACAAGACTAAAATAAATATAACAGTTAGCAACTGGTGATCCAAATCAATAACTGTCTACAAAGTACAGAAACTGAACCACAATCTTACATTCCGCCTGGTTTATGCTTAGAGCCATATCTTTAGTTATCAGCCGGTCCCAAGCCCGGATAAAGGAGGAGGGTTGTGCGTTAGGTAGCTGACAGCCAGCACATAAAAAAGCCCGTCAGATCTTTATGACATGAATCCAAATATGATAACGAGACATGCTAGGGCATTCCCTTTAAGCGACGCGTTGTGCCTGCCTTCGGGTGCTTCGAAAAATGAGCAAGGGGCGCCACACCGGCGCCCGGGTGTGGTGATAAGTGAGCAAGGGTTCTCGTGCTTGCCTGGACGAGCGCAGGTAAAGAAGCTAGCCCAGGACTATAGGATTCGTTTAGCAACTTGGAATATAGGGACATTAACGGGAAAGACTAGGGAGCTAGTTGACACCATGCTTAGGAGGAGGATTAGTATAGCTTGCCTTCAGGAGACTAAGTGGGTAGGGGAGAAAGCTAGGGAGATAGATGACACAGGTTTTAAGCTTTACTATACGGGTAAGGATAGATATAGAAATGGGGTAGGTATTGTAGTAGATAAACGGATTCATGTAGCCGACCCCAAGTGATTGGGACTTAAGGCTCGGATTGGTTTGGTTTGGTTAGTCATAAGTACTACAAACGGCATCGTATTTGTCAGGAATGAATATCCATTCTATTTCTCAAGCTACTATTTAACCATTTTTTCCCACCTGAATCCAACATGGCGAGAACCTTAATGCTTTTTCTCTGCCTGCTTATCACTGACACAGCCAGCAATATTCTAGCTGCCTTTCCAACTGGAAAAATCGAGGGAAGTTAGAATCATGGAGCTGTACATGGATAGGGCAAGAGGCCAGCCAACTGGCTAGGCTAAAGGCTTTAAAGCAACCAGCCTAAAACAGGCAATTAATGTAAAAATGAAGCACATAGGATTCAGAGCCTAATACATGCAATTAATGCAAAAATGAAGCACATAGGATTCAGATACGAGTACGAAATGCTAAAAGCAGAAGAGCATTACCCCATTAAGTTGCCTCCGGGTCAATCTACCTGAAAAGCCTAGGAACTGATCTTTTTGGAACCTTGCCTTCAAGTTTTAATCTTCTATAGGCTTCCCTCATGTGGCAGGGCCTGATTGGCCCGCTCTCGTTTCTCTCGGACATCACAATTCTGGCTGCAAATATGAGAAAAGGGTGACCTATTCAACTTTTAGACATAAAAGATGTCTGTTGTGGCTAGTCAATCTCAGCCCCAGGGCAGTAAAAGCATCAAAGAAGATACCATTGCAGCTTTCATGAAATTCTATCAGGTCAGCAAAAGGCAAGCCAAAAGGATGATAAAGGGGGCATCTGGGTTGCTCGGATTTGGGGTGCTGCCTTGAGCAAGAACTTTGTTTTTGGTTTCAGATTGTCCATACAAAGATAGACATCAATGTACAATTTGTAATGCTCAAAAAGGTTTGTGTACCTGCTTCAACAAGTTCACCAACGAACAGTTTTGCTATCCCTGACACCACAATTGTCATTGGTATGGAAATTTTTGCACTACCAGTAATGCTTGCTAACAACTGCAATGCAAGTGAAACAACACAAGTAGCAGTCAATGCATTAGTGAAATAACCTAGTTGAAATAAATTATGAATGCACAACTGATGCAACTCATAGAAGCTTCAATCTGCATATACAATGTTTAACAGCTCACAGCTGATGCACAGTCCAAAAAGAACATTTATATACAAAATAATTATCTAGAGAGGCGCAGCCAAACATCATCCAAGAATTGCATCAGCTGATGACTGCCCATCTGAAGTCACAATACCCGGGAAAAAAAAATGTTCAGCCCAGAAAGCCCACTATTTTGACTTCTGGGCAACCACATGGAACATGTGTAATGACCAGTTCCACTAAATGGCAAGTAATGGCAACCAGTGTGCCCCCCTTTAAACCACACAGAAGGCAGAAACTAGATTCAGTGTAGCTGGAAGCCAAACATAATCACCTACAAGGAAAAAGAGCCAGGGAGAGACATCAAAGAAACATACTCTTTTCATGTTTGATTTCTGAAATCCTGATCTCCGGAATGATTCATATCTACTCATCTGCTCTTCAGTGAACTGAGATAAAATAGCCCTGAAAGAGCAAGAAGATGTGTGAAGGTTCAGAAAGTTGAGGGAAGTCATTATTGTTAATCACTTAATCAAATGAAAAATTAGTTAAACCAATAAACCAAACTGACAGTTCGTTAATCATTTAACCAAATGGGAAAGAACAAAGCGGAAAAGAACTGAAGGCTGTATCTTTGTATCGTGGAAGTGGGGATGGCATGAACCGATATGTGGGGTTCGATATGGCTTCCATAATTGATATAAACACGCATAGGACATGAAGACAACAGCAGGCAGACACACTGATAAAACAAGTCCTCAGAAATGTGTAGGCCAGGGAAATGGTAATCAGCTAATGCATTTATTATTGGAGCATTATAGAATCAGGAAGACTTTGGCCATTCAAAATGGGTCTCTTGAATATCCTTGTCCAATGCAAAACATATGATCAATGAAGTCTAAGGTTGTATACCCTGACATATTCTCCTAATCAGCCACTTGAACTTCTATGAGAAAAACTCATATTATGCTTAAGATTGTTGGGTTGCTGTTGCTTCTTTGCTAAGCACTAAAAATATAGTTGAAGAAGCTCCACACACATCATGCATGAAATGAATAGTGCTAATTACTGTCTTACTGCGTTATCTTTTCTCTTTAGAACTATATTCGTTTCCCACATTAAAAAACGTACACTAGTCATCTGTCTGATGGTTTTTCCTATCAAAAATAATTGTGGCGCAGGAGTAAAAATTGTCAAACTTCTATACCATGCTCAACGATAATACATCGCCCATGTCCAAATACAGTTGGGGACATTGTTGTAAACAATAAACATTCATCATAGCATTCCATGAACCCCAAATAAGTGGTTTATAGTTCCTTAGAGATCAACTATGCATTCTTCTGATGGTTTCCGCTAATCCTGCAAAGATGCGATTGATATGGTTGCTGATTTAGAGATACCTCTACAAACCTAATGGGGTTCCTAATCTTGAAAAGCTTCTTGTTAATCATCATCACGGCATCACCTACAGGCTACAGCCCATGACATTAATTTAGGGAGCTTTCAGTGCCTGGATTCATCTAAATGTTGGTGCTTACAGCGCCACAATCTTTCTCCGTGATTTGTAGTCATAAAAGTCCACTGGGAACATGTACAACACATACATAAAAGCTTCTTGTTTACGATCACATCATACAGTAGTAGCAAATAGATATGAAGGCAGTTTCACGGAACTACTATTTGTTCAAAGGAAAAGGGAATGAGGAAAATACTGCATCTTAGACATCTTATCAGGGTCAGAGGTGGAAGGGTTCCCGAGCTCAACGTCCATGTTCTCCTCCTCCTCTTCTTCCTCCTCGTCCTCTTTGGCCTTCCCGGCCAACGATGCAGCAGCAGCTGTGGATTTCAATGGCTTTGCAGTATTTGAATTCGTAGGAGGACGGGGAGTACTAGTATCGATCTCGTTGTCGTAATCATCATCGTCGTCGTAATCGTCCTGTGTAGTAGTATTATTATGGACATCGACAGGGAGCTGTAAAGCAGCAGGTTCTGATTGACTAGTAGTACTAGTCTGGAGATTTATTCTATGAGTTTCGGTTTGAGGTTCGATCACATTATCAGGAGCAACAACGGGGGAATCACGTGGCGAATCATACTCCTCGTCTTCTTCCTCAAACGCAACTTCGAATGGATCCTTTGACTGTTTCATACTGCTCTCTCTCTCTCTCTCTCTCTCTCTCTCTCAATATGGCACTAATATATTGCAATGTTATAGGCAAGTGAAGAGGGTTTTAATTTTGTACCGAATACAGCAAACAAATATGAAACCCTAAGAGCATCTCCAGCCTTGACCATTTTAAGACTCAAATTTAAAAATGGGGCAAAAATCACAAAAATCTCTCTCCAATCTTTGACCCAAACTCTTCCCCATTTTGGGTTTTACCCATTTTTTTGCTCAAATCTGGGACAACTTTTGCCTTGATCCATTTCTCCAACGGCTAGTTAGAGAGAGAGAGAGGGAGGGAGGAGGGAGAGAAAGAGAGACAATCTCGTCAGCAGTGGCGGCAGGTTGAGGGCCGGCGGTCTGAGAGACAATGCAGAAAGTGGCAGTGGCGCCGTTGTGACCTCTAAGTCGTCTTGGGTCCCCCAGAGTTGTCGTTCTCTTCTGGCCTCCTCCTCCGATGATGAACGAGTTTCAGAGTTGTCTTTTATGGTTGTGTCTGATTCTGGGTTTTGTGTGAATTTTTTTTTATGTTTGATTCTCGGGGAGAGAGAAACGAAGATGGAGAGAGAAGAGTATCAAGTCTCCTCATTTTGGATTTGATTGTTTTACCTTATTTACCATTATGCCATTAAGAATAAAATGTATATATATTTGGGTAAAATTTGAGTTTGATGATTGGAGATGTGTCTACCCAAAATGGGTTTTTACCCAAAATTTAACTCAAATTTGAGAAAAAATATGGGTGAAGGCTGGAGATGCTCTAATTACCCCCCACTCACACTGTGGAAACCACAATAGAAACAGGAAACGATAAACCTGGTGGACGGCGTTGGGTTGTCGCCGGCGACAGGTGTCCGATCGCCGGGCTGGGGGTGTAGCTTTAATCGTCGTCCGAGGTTAGGGCACAGAGTGCGGGAACTAGAGAGGTACATATTACACGGTGAGGTCCAAAAAATTGTGAGTATAAGTTAAGCTCGAACATGAAATATCGGGGAAAAAGTTTCTACTCCTCCTATTATTATATGTAGACAGAAGACAACATTGATAATGTCATTTTTTGTTCCACAAAAATTAGTCATAATTAATTTCACATCTGGACACACGCAACACGCATTCTTCTACTGAAACGTCAAGTAATAAATGCACAAATTATCCAAAATGGAGAAGGAACGCAAGTACATAACTTGTATTGGCATTAGAAGTGAGGGGCGAGAGACCTCCATTGTGGATGAGAAAATCACTCTAACTAAAAAGATACTCACTCCGTCTCAATTTAACAGTTTTTTTTAGAGTTTATGTCATTTTTTAATTGATTATATCTTGTAATTTGTAATATTTTATGTGATTTTTGAAAACGTTATATTATAGAACTAATCGAGATCTATCAAATAAGATCCATATTAGATATAAAATTCACTACCGACTTAAAGATATAACTAATTTTTTTATCCAGTTATAATAGAACGATGAACTATTAAATTGGGACGGAGAGAGTAGTAAAAACGGTAGCGGTTCCATTCAAAACCAACAGAAGTAGTTACCCATTAGAAAGAACTCAAATTCCACGCCTACCCCAAGCAGTTAATGGAAGTACGATTTTGACTTGGAATAAGAAAATTTCTTCAAGGGTAATTTTGAGAAGTACAAAAGTGAGCTAGCTTGAAAATGTGTCCACACCAAATGTGCTCTCTCATTATGCCCTTTATTATTATAGATCTTAGATTATAGATATAGATAGACAGAAATTTTCAAGTCAAGGATCCTGGATTTTCTTACGGTCCGAACCTTATTGTTTCCGATCGAATTTTGATAATCCAAACCGTTCAATATGTTTAAAACGTGTTTTTAAGGGTACCCACGAGAAATCGGCAAAAAATTTGACCGGATGAAAAACTGCTCAGATCAAGCCCTTTTCGGTCGTACTTTTTGCCGATTTCTCGCGGATACCCTTAAAAACACGTTTTAAACACATTGAACGGTTCGAATCATCGAAATTTGATCGGAAAAGTGGACTTCTGCACGAGATTCGGATCGTAAGAAAAATGCGGGATCCCTAACCTGAAGAGGACTGATATAATAGATAGATAGATAGATATCTACATACGGAGACACGTGCAATTTTCTGAGTACTATTTGAATTTTTTTGAAAAAATTAGGAAAATTAAATTCAAATATGAAAACATAACCATAACCAAATTGCTTTACCGGTCTGGTCTCAGTTTGGTTTCGATTATACCCTATTAGCATTCAAACATTTTCATGAAATACGACATTGAAAAACATAATCGCAAAATATTCATAAAAATAGTCCACAACTTCATTAATTCTTCAAGTCTTGAACCAAAATTAATACAAAATAATAGTTCATAGACTACCACCATTAAAATGGTTCCCCAAAAAGATTACATAAACCAACAAAATAGGTATAGTAGACATGAAAATAGTATGACACATATTAATGTAATTATATATAAGTAAATTTATTTATATATTGATAGTAAATCGGTTCCGATTCGGTTCGAACAACGCTTCGTAGAAAAAAAAAAGTACCTGAACCAAATGTATCGATTTTTTATTTTTTTAGAACCATGACCATTAAACCTAAGAACCAGTCCAAAAGGTGCCATCCGGTTTAGACCAGTTTATCGATTTTTGAATTTTTTTGGCACCCCTACAAAAAATAGGTTGAGAGTACTAGAAAGAGTCCTGCTATCCACACAGATCTTAATAAAAAAAAATTTGCACCATTTTTTTTGTGGGACCCATTTCGGGTCCTGCAAAGAGAATCCATGCTACTCATTTTTCTTAAAATGATTTTCTAAGAGTTTCCATAAAAAAACAGCTCAATCTGACAGAAAGTGCTTTTTCAAAATTCATGGGATGAATTATCTTTGTATAACCCGAAGTGAACCCCCAAAAAAATTATGTGCAAAATATGTGTTCAAAGTTATGTGGAAACAGACTTTTCATACTAGAAATTGTGGCACATGGCGTGTGTAGGGATGGTAATTTGAACCGAACCGATGGGTACCCGAACCGTAATCGAAAATTTTTCCCGAACCATAACCGAAATTTTCCCCGTGGACGGGTATGGTTGAGGATAAGAAGGGGTGAGCAAAAAATCCGTCAAACCGTGAATCCAGTCCAAACCAATCCAAACCGAAAGATTTGGTTTGGTTTTTTAGTAGTATGGTTTGGTCAGGGTTTAAAAAAATTAGAAACCGCGTTATATGGTTTGGTTTGTGGATACACATTCACGGTTATGGTTCCAAACCGATCCGAACCGTATAATACACACACATATATATATATATATATATAATTTAATTAATTCACCAAATAAATATGAGAGCCTTAGTTAACTACTTTCCTAATTTTATTGATCCTATTAAATCCACCGCAATATTTGTTTTTTCTTTCCTACCAAGATAATTTAGACTAAATTTCTATATATCAAACCCAATCCTAATTTTCGATGATTATTAATTTATTATACACAAAAAGTATCACCAGATCAGTCAACTTCCATGGCCCAATTTTATTGATTTATAACACACACACACACACACACACATATATAATTTAATTATGATTCGCCAAATAAATATGAGAGCCTTAGTTAACTACTTTCCTAATTTTATTGATCCTATTAAATCCACCGCAATATTTGTTTTTTCTTTCCTACCAAGATAATTTAGACTAAACTTCTATATATCAAACCCAATCCTAATTTCCTATGATTATTAATTTATTATACACAAAAAACATCACCAGATCGATCAGTCAACTTCAACGACCCAATTCATAAATTTCTATACATGAAAACCAGTTCCAATTCCTATTCCTATAATTCCTTCACTACCAAGACTAATTACCCTAAATTTCTATACTTGCAAACCGTGGTTTAAAACCGAAACCGAACCGTATTTTAATGGTTTGGATTGGTTTGGTTTTATGCCTTTTGTGGGTTGGTTTGGTTCTCCAAATTCATAATCCGTGGGTATTGGTTTGGTTCTTGGTTTACTATGAAACCGAACCAATCCAGACCATGCTCACCCCTATAAGAAATAATCGTTTGGGTACGGTTCAATATAGAACACTCGTATTGATAAAATGATTTGAACTATTTTTGGAAAAATGGGTACTTCATCCTTTTTTCATCCAATGCTGAATCGACAACCTATGCATTACTTTATGTATAAAGTAAGAATAGTGCCTCATTCTTGAATAAGAACATTAATTTCCCTATCGAGTCTAGAAAAATGCAATGAATTGCTTTTCTTTTGTTAACTTGATTTTATTCCTGATGGTTTGTCTACTATCCGAATCATTTCCCGAACCGAACCGTACCCGATCCCTGAAACTTTGAATTTACAAAATTACCCCTTTATATATACATAACATAAATGCTTTTAGGGTTCTTTAGAGCTGCGATTCAGTTCAACCCTGTTGGGCATGAAGTGCCCCCATGGATTTGGTTACACAATGCCACTCCCTGCGACCGCTCTAAAAACAGACTTGCGGGTGCGATGTCGAATGCCATAAAAGACTTAATTGAAACCCTTCCTACCACCAATTGGTTTTAGGAGAGATGGGGGAAAAGCGGTCCGACAAACCCCCCATCCCTCTCTCTCTCTCTCTCTCTCTTTTTCTCTCCCCTCAGAGTTGCTCCAGCTCTTGCTCTTGCTCTTGCTCTCTTGAACACCCAGGGTGACAATCGGAATCCCTTTGGGATTTCTCTATCGAAGCCGGAAGTTTGAGCGTCCAAGGGTTCTTCAAACAGTTGGTCAGTAACGGCTGTGGTGTTTGCACCGTTCAAGAGGTGAAGAAGGAGCTGATGCTCTTCCTTAGAGCATCTCCAGCAACCTCAGCTAGTGGAGATTTCTGGCAAACTGACGAGGAAAACCTCCCAAAGCCACACCCTACAGCCTCATCTCCGGTTCGCTAGTCAACCCGCCGCCAAAACGCCTCGCTCATTCTGGTGAGATTTTCTAGCTCGCTTGCCCTCTCTCTCTCTCTCTCTCTCTCTCTCTCTCTCTCTCTCTACAGACCAAGTAGCTTCCCTTGCCCTCGACGACGGCAGAAACGTAGATCTAATGGAATTGACGACGGCAGATTCCAGAATTAAAACCCACGCTACAGTACCTCTCTTGCCGTTGTCCGTTGTCGACTTCCCGGCGAGTTCCCCGATGGGTTCTTGAAATTTTTACAGGTGTGTATATATATATATAGGCGTATGTATATGTGTGTCGGCTGGATTGAATTTGTGGGTTTCAACTTCAATTTGTTGACTAGATTTGATTTGTGGGTTTAATTTTGAGATTTGATTTGGTTTTTCGGTTTGATTTAGTATTTGAATTTTGAGGGGTGAGGTTTGTCGACTGGTTTTGTTTTCTCTGTTGACTGGGTTTGTGTTGCTGTGGAGAGAGACAGAGGAGAGAGGATTGATTTGGTACAAATGGCATTTGGTTTTGCCTAGGTTGTTGGGTACCCATATGTTAAATGACTAGCTAAAGTCTAGAAATCACAATTTTCCTAAGCATTTTGGCTAGGATTGTGTCTAGGCTGTTGGAGATGCTCTAATGTCCCTCAAGCTTCTCTCGCTCACCAGATGTATTTTGAATCTCAGATGGCTGTGAAGCCGTTATCAATGAGCAAATCAAGTGGGTTTTGAATTTTGATTACTCTTCTATAAATCCATGTGTTTATGAGCAAATCAAGTGTGTTTTGATTGGTAATAATTTTTTATGCAAAATTACAAAATTACCCCTTTATATATATATATATATATATCTATATCTATATAACATAAATGCTTTTAGGGTTCCTTAGAGCTGCGATTCAGTTCAACTCTCTCTCTCTCTCTCTCTCTCTCTCTCTCTCTCTCTCTCTCTCTCTCTCCCCTCAAAACTGCTCCAGCTCTTGCTCTCTTAAACACCCAGGGTGACAATCGGAATCCCTTTGGGATTTCTCTATCGAAGCCGGAAGTTTGTGCATCCAAGGGTTCTTCGAACAGTCGGTCAGTAACGGTTGTGGTGTTTGCACCGTTCAAGAGGTGAAGAAGGAGCTGATGCTCTTCCCTAATGTCCCTCAAGCTTCTCTTGCTCGCCAGATGTATTCTGAATCTCTGATGGCTGTGAAGCCGCTATCAATGAGCAAATCAAGTGGGTTTTGACTTTTGATTACTCTTCTATAAATCCATGTGTTTATGAGCAAATCAAGTGTGTTTTGATTTCTCTTCTAGTTATATGAGCATGTGGGTTTTGATTACTTTCCGTAAAACTTGTTTCTTTTTTTCCAGAAATCAACTTGTCCCAAAATCAAATGGGTTTTTGAATCGATTTTTCCATTGTAAATTCGGTTAGCGAATCGGTTTGGGGATTACCCGAACCTCGTTTGGTTCAGTTATGGTTCATTCCTCTTCTCCCTATTCGGGTATCGGGGCAGATTTGGGTCGCCTTTCGATTTCGGGGATCGGGTACGAATATGCCCATATTCGCCCCGAATGTGCCATCCCTAGGCATGTGCAAGTCTTTTTTTGGATCACGATGATGACCGAAATAGATGGTGTTCTCTTCACCAGGAATATATTGAAGTTTCACCGGTGAAGGCGAAGACGAGTGTCTCAGTATGTTGGGTTTTGTAAGTACAAGTGGTGCCACCTCATGCTGAGAAGAATTCGAGGTACAATCCCCTCCATTGAATGGTGTAATGATTTCGTATTAATGATTTCGGGATTTAAAAAATTAACTCAATCCAATATTAGTTAGGACTTTTTCAAATTTGTAGGGCGAACCAGGTAGGCTCTGTTTGTTTGGGAGCAAAATATTTGTTTTTACTTATTTTTGGTGTTTGGTTGTGCAAAAGATAAGACATGTAAAGGCTTTGTTCGTTTTCAAATTTAACTTTGTTTTGTTTTCTAATCATTATCTTATTTCTCTCTTCAATTATTACCATATTTATTCAATTATTATTTTTATTTCTCTCTCTACCACTCTCTCAAATCATTACCCTATTTTCTTTCCACCCACTACCAAAACTAAAATACCCAAAGATGGAAACCAAACAAAACCAAAATATTTTACTTCAAATGGTTGAAAATGTTTTCCTCTTGAAAAGGTCGTAAATCATTTTCCGAACTTTGGCTTTCGTAAGTCAACTAATTGCATTATACTTTATTGAGCCCCCCTCTGGGCCACAGCCCCAATCTCATCCATGTATGACCTAACCCTATGCTTTCTCATCAAAGAACTCTAGCTAATCTGAAGCAGAACTCTGGCTTATAGAGTTTATTTCAAAAAACTTTCTATGTGGTACAACTACCAACCAAACACCGGAAAATAAAAATAATTTTTTTTTTAGCAAAATCATTTTACTACATAAAAAAATTTTACATTGAATTTTTTTTACTTTAATACAACGGAGCCGTAATTTCATTTTGTTTTCCTCCGCATGTTTGGTCGGTGACACATGTAATCTATATATTAAGGTACACCTCATCGTGAGTAGGGTGAAAAAAATCAGTCAAACTATGAATCCAGTCCAAACCAAATGGCTTCGTTTGTTTTTTTTTAGTTCTGTGGGTTGGACCTGGATTCAAAAAATTACAATCCGTGTTCAATGGTATGGTTTGTGGATTTATGTTACTGGTTCTAGTTCCAATCCGATCTGAACAGTGTGTGTATACGTAATATAAAGATACACCAAATAAAATACAAGCTAAGTCACAATTAATTTTCCAATCTCCATTCCATGAGAGGTTATTGAGTGCTCCTGGAACAATGCTCCATATCAATCACAACACATAATGTGTCATGTTGTTCTCTAATTTATCGACACAAAAGTCATGAGTCCAATAGTGTTAACCAATCGCAACACATCTGGAGCACCACGTGGCTTTGCCCTAAGAACAAAGAATAATTTGTCATTCTACTGCCTTATTCTTTCGTTGCCAAGACAAATTGCCCTAATTTTTAAAAGTGAAAATATATATTCGTATTGTATATAAACCTAATCTAAAAACGTACTGCATCCATTTCTCTTCTCCAGCCAACAATATTCGCTCTATGCTAGCAACTATGTCTTTCCAATAGTTCTCTCTTTGCTTTATTCTATACGCAATAATAGGATTGATTTTAACATTCGGTTTATCTTCTCTCTAATTTTAAGAACTTTGAATAGTTTACGAGGATAGATATCTCAAAATTTCAAGCGAACTGTGGTTCAAAACCGAAATCGAACCGTATTTTAATGATTTGGATTGGTTTAGTTTGGTGGATTTTATGGATTGGTTTGGTTCTCCAAATTCTCAATCTGTAGGTATTGATTTGGTTATTGATTTAATATGAAACCGAACTAATCTGGTCCATACTCATCCTTAATCGGGAGGCCCTCACATGTATCATACTCATATTATTAAAGGATAAAAGACAAGAAAAATGATGTGAGTTGGCATTTCGTGCGTTTCTTGAAGCCTTGAAGGTTCACTTTGAGAAAAATAGTCCCTTTTGCCGACCTTATATCTCTCCCTCTCTCTCAACCCTAGCCACCACAACTCATCTTCTCCTTCCCTCCCCCCCCCCCCCCCCCCCCCCCTTGGGTTCCATACCTGTGTGAGGCAGCGGGAGAGGAAGGCCATGGTACTATTCCACTCACTTTCTTTGCCTTTTCTTTTTTTCTTCTGTCTCTCCAGATCAACAACTTGTCATTTGATCTATGAGAGTTTTGTCTCTCATTTTACGAGAGTTGTTAGTTTCTTCTTTGGACGAATTTTGTCTATAGATCGGGTTCTCTCAATCGAGGTTGCTTCACAACGATATCTGTGCTTCAGCGTTTTATCCCTACATAATGTCTTTGGCGAGGCAACTCGTGGCGGCTTAGCAGATCTGTAGTTCTTGGGAGTTCATTAGTGCGTTCATCCTTGGTTAGAGTGCATCTGATCATCTGGGTATTTGGTGTCTTTATCCTTAACTTTACACTTTTTCTCGTTTGAGACTCCTAATTAGGTAGTTTAAAAGTGTCGCTGTTGCGTCAGGCCATACCTGGGTTAGGATGAAAGATATCGATTGCCTTGTGATTAACTCATTTTTATTTGTTAGACGATTAGTTTGGATTTGTCCAAGTTCTTTGTAATGATGTCTATTTTGTAAGTGTCGTTGGACGTTTATCAATACAATCTTCTCACTTTTGAAGAAAAAAAAAAAGAAGGTTCACTTTGAAACTAGGAGAATGTTTGTTCATGTCTCCTCCAAGTACACCCCAAGGTGTAAAACAAAAATGTCCAGGTTCATAGTGAGGGTATAGTCAATATTGGGGACGAATAGGGGAAAAACTCTCACTGGTATCGAATTGAACTATTTTTTTTGCACAGAAATCCATAAAAATAATATTTTGAAAATAATAAACGGTTTGAATTATCTCTGCTGGACCCAAAATGGGCCCACAAAAAATCAATAAATTTCACTATGCCAAATGGGGAATTAGCAACCAAAAGGAGGGAGTCTCAAAAGTCAAACCCATGAAACGACGCCATTTTATGGGTCGGCACCATCTACCATTCCTTTGGGACAGTAGAGTTCCTTTGGGATTAATTAGATGCGGGATAAGGATTTGGGATATTATTTATGAAGGGAGAATAAGATAGTAGGAGGTATTATTTAAGAAGGGTAGGCCCACAATGATGTGACTTTTATGAAGGAGGATTAAATAGTAGTTGGTTTGGATGAGATATTAGATAATGAGGATAAAATAGGAGTATTTGGTTTGGATGAGAGATAAAGAAGGGTGAATGATATAAAAAGCTATTAAATGACTCTTTTGCCCTTGTGCAGTAATAAATTAGGTAATTCATTAAGTTACATATACCATTGCAAAAGTCAATGAAATTAATTACTTTTTCATAATTAAGCAATAATAATTTATTTATTAATAAATTAATTAATTTAATAAGTATAAAAAATTAAAATTCAATTTTTAAAGTTTTTTTTTATAATTTCTTATTTTTTTAAGTGTGGAAAAGGGGCATTGTATGGCACACAAGGGCACACATGCACATAATAATTTCCTTTGTCTTTTATCTTCTCCTTGTTCTTATCTGCAATTTGCCATTAAAGAGGAGAGAGAGAGAGAGAGAGAGAGAGATAGAGAGAGAGAGAGAAGAAGAAGAAGAAGAAGAAGAAGAAGCAGCAGCCCTCTCTCCGATCACTGGTTCGATCCCTCCTCTCTCCGATCTGTTCTTTTTATTCTTCTTCTTCTTCCTATTTTTTGTTCGTCGCTCCAGAAAACAAAACCCAGCAGATTGAGGGTTGGGATAAGGAGGGGTAAAATCGTCCATTTCTAGGGGGATTAGAGGGGATAACTTATGGATACCTCAAAACCCAGCCGAAAATAATACCCCCGCAGCCTCCATTCACTAGTATTGCAAAGAGGGGCGATGAAATAATACCGGCGACCATTTCCGTTCCCAAACTAGGGCTTAGCCCTGGGCCCACGTCCTTATAGGGGGCATAACTTATACCCCTTGCCAATACCCCATCCAATTGGGCCCTTATAGTCTTATAGATGCTTAAAATCAGAAAAGGTAAGGGGAAAGTGATCCTAACTTGGCTGACATGGGTCTTGAATGACTCACGAAGGTTTCGTTCAATTGTCAAGAAAGTTGTGTAGAAAATTTAGTATTGAAAAAAGTGAATATATTGAAGTAGTTGAAAAGTGTACATTTTGGTTTATTTACAAAGAAAAGGGAAATAGTTGAAAAGTTCTTTTTGCAATGGCTAACTTTGGACAAAATAATAACTTTATGAGCTAAATAATCACCATATTTTCAAAAACAATGTACATAATGAAACTATTTTTTTAATGAAAAGTAGTAATAGAAAAAAATTGACTTTTATAAACATTACATAAACGAGTATATATGCACTTAATTTTTACGCAAGTTGTTTATCATCCAAATAAATAGAAACAAAAACAAATTAAATCAATAGGATTATTAAAATAAATCTCAAATTGCAACTAAGAATGGTAAATTATTTGGTCCATACAAATAATTTGGAGCATAAAACTAAGATAAAAAAAACAAATACGTTCAAGAAAAAAAAAATGTTTCTTGCTCTTTCTCGGAAAAAAAATACTTTGAAGAAACAATCTATATGGGAAAAGATAATTTGAATGTCAACTCACTACTGAGATAAGGAGAAAGTTTGGAAAAGTGACGTTGGTGGAAGGAGGGAAGTGCTTTCGGGTAGGAGGAAACTTTCTTAGGAAAATAAATTCCTACATTTTTGCAAGATGCATTTTGAGGGAAGTGAGTCTTGATGTGGAAAATGTGTTTTGAGATTCCCACTATTTTCCTGGTAACTGAACATGCCAAAATTTATGGAAAAGTTGGTTTTCTCATCTTTTCCCATCCTTTTCTTGTTAGCTGAACGGGGCTGAAGATTTTGGATTCTCTACCTTACCTAAATTCGTTGAATCCTGGTTTTGGAATTGCATTGTAGGTCTATTTTTCAAGTTTTGTTTTACAAGGACAAAGTTGGAGTTTCCCCCTCTCTAAGACCCAAAATGACGTCGTTTGGGGTTATTATAATTAGAATGTGATCTCAACCATTCATTTGATAATTTTGGATGTGATATGGTCTGTAGAACCATTATGGCTGCCTCCGATGCCACAAAGTAAGCCAATATCATTCACTGCAACGCCGTTTCTCTTCCCCCTCTCTCACTCTCTAAATCCCTCTTCTTCTTCCTCCATGTGTATCTATCGGCTCTAAGGTATTCGATAGCAAAGCGAATGATTATGGTGTACTGTAGGAGGCAGTATTTGAATTTCGATATCAATACCATCATACATAATCTGGACCCCTCATCATTAACTTACAATCATGGTCGTTGGATTTTGAACCTGGAGTAAATCGGTAAAGGCCAAATCTAAATAGAATTCCTTATTTTATCCATATAACCCATTTAAAAACCAAAGCCAACTATGCACATGCATAGGTCGTGCACAGACGCATTGTGGGGCCCACTTTTGATTTTTACATAAATGATTCAAATTGTTCATTAATTTAAAATATTTTTCGAGTGATTTCAAAAAAACCCGGTTAATTGGATAATTGCAATTGTTTGATCTATTTTTTCAAATTTTCATTTAGAATTTATATGCTGCATTTTGAATGAAAAGTTGTAAGATTTGATCAAGTACTTACAGTTATCCGTTTGAGCTGATTTTGGAATAACCAACCAAAAAATATTAAAAAATTAATTAACAACTCGGATCATTTGTGTATGACACCAAAATGGGTCCTACAATGCGTCTGTGCACGATCTATGCTTTAAGTTAATGTTTGTACCAATAGACTTTTAGCGTTTAAAAACTAAGAAAATTAAGACAAAAATGCTCCAATTTCTAAAGTCTAATTTATCCCTACATTTCCTAAATAGGACCCCGCACACGACAAACCCATCAATATCATCTTCATCTTGATATTCTTCCTCCATGGGGAGAAAAAGGGATCCGGATCCCCTCCACACATCCTTCTCCCCACATCTACCACAACTTTCCACCAAATGCTGCCAACACATTAATAAACTCATCCAACGACCTAGATTAAACCAATGCCCCAAGTTTTCAGCCCAAAAACACCACATCACCGTTTCAAACATTTTTCCCAAACGGGAGCTAACGCTGCTCCGTTTCTCTCTCTCTCTCCAAACCCAAATACGAACTCAGTCCCCTCCAGCAATTTGTTTCAGTCCCTCCAATGAGATCATCCCGGGCTCCGACTACTCACGTGTGATAGGGCCTGTAACTCTGACCTCGTTGATGAACCCTCTTTGAATCTCGACACCAGTAGATGTTGACCTCTCCAACTCTCCGTTTGATTTGGTTTGTTTTGAAAAAAATAGTGTTTTGCATGTACTGTATTCTAATTTTATTTTGTTTTGATTTTTCAAAATTTTCTAAGGTTAAATCTTTGTGTTCTTATAGAGAAGGTTTAATTTTCTAAGGCTGGGGAATTTCACTGGAGGCCGGAGTCTGGACTAATCTCACCGGAGGGATTGAGTACATATTTGGGTTTGGGGCTGAAACAGATTGCTAGAGTAGGGAGTTCGTATTTGGGTTTGGAGAGACGGGGGGGGGGGGGGAGAAATGAAGCAGCGTTAACTGCTGTTTGGGGAAAATATTTGAAACAGTGTCATGTTGTTTTGGGGCTAAAAACTTGGGGCTTTGGTTTAATCTGGGCTACTGTAGGGCCCTCGGTTATTGGCTCGGTAACCGGGGTACAAACCCAAACCAGCAGCTAGGATCCGGGCCAGGTTCTTCTGACTAGCTCTCTTCGGGAGGTACTTCGGTTGCTATCGACTTCGGAGCATCGGTTCACTGCATGCTCCAGTGCTTCCAGAAGCTTCCAGGAGGTAACGGTTACTGTGAGTGGGACCTATGGGGATCATGCTCCCCATGCAGCTGGCACAATCATTGAGATCTGTCCCATGTGCTCCGTAACCACCTCGCCCCCCTCGTCATATGTGACGTCACCCGAGGCGGTTATCCGAGCGTACTCACCACGCGCGAGCGTGGAGACCAAGCAAACCTAGGTCTATAAATACAAAGTGATACACACCTGAAAGAGGGACGCAATACTATCCTAACCCTAGACCTAAACACCTTCCCTGAGATCTAACTTGATCATCGGAGGGTCACTGGGCATCAAAGCCCTAGTGACTTGTTGCAGGTCAGGCGACGGATGAGCGGAGCAGCAGAGGAAGGAACCTAACCAGACACCACAGTCAAGGTCCCGATTAATCGAACCCCTACGGCTACTAGATGAGTTCATTAATGTGTTGACAACATTTGGTGGAAAGCTGTGGTAGATGTGGGGAGAGGGATGTGTGGCGAGAAAAAGAGGGAGGGTTCACTAAAGGCCAACTTTCACTTGGAATAGAAGCGAAACAAAAGAAAATATCAATACAGAAAATCACGTCCTCTCTTCTCTGGGACAATCCACTGTAAATCCATTTTGTTTGGAAAATCACTGTACTTTTTTTTTTTTTTTGGATCAACGACAATTTCAATAATATTCAAGAGCCCGAATGAAAAGATTACATCACGATAAATATGAGTGAACAAAAACTACCAACATCTAAGACACGAGCAACTGCACTAAGCACTTAGGCTAACAGGCTCTACGATGCATTACTGCCGAAACCGAAAAAGACCAGCACTAGGTGCCAACATAAGATCCACTGTCGACTTGGTAGAAGAATTCCCAACAGAAAACCCAGCTCAAACCATAGGCATGAAAACATATATAATCAACAAAACCCCACGAATATGCTCTAAAAAATGCACCGACAGCTGGCTCGTAGCACGAGAAAACACCGACTCAGTTAGCGAACCGTCGCAGCCACGAGCGAAGGATGCCACTCCTGGAAACCCTCGCTGTCTCGAGAGGCTCTGGTCACAGAAAAACGAAACACCGGCAAAGCCATACCCATGAAACCACGACAAACACAAAAGCAAAACCAGGGCCAAATACGAACATAAACAGAGCAAAAATAGTAAAAAATTATTATCCACCACCAACGCCCATCAGATTTGGAAAACTAGACCGTAACAAGACACGTCGAACTGGGGAAACCCAACTGGGGCAGAAAGGCGCACAATGGCCTTGGAAACCTAACTAAAACGACTCTACCCACCTAACCTAACCTCACCTCACCTCACCACATTTCTTTATAAATTGGATGAAATATGGCAGCAGGTTTATAACTTAGGAAATTTTTACATACTACAGTTGTTATAATAAAGTAAAATATAAGTGTTTATGAGACATTTGGGTGAAAATTCAGGTGTCATTTTGAAAATTTCTCTTCTTTCAAACCAAAATGTGTAAAGAAAGACTTAGGCCTCGTTCCGCTAAGGCTATTATTTTTTAAGTATTTATTTTGTATTTTACGAGATAGGTCTCTCAAAATACATAATTTTTAATTATAGATATAAGCACTTATTTTATTTAAATCCAAGGGCTTATATTATTTGTGTCAAATCCAAGGACTTACATGGTGTTTGAGGCGAATTATGTTTGAGTTCCTTAAAAAAAACAACCTTGCTACTGACACAGCAAAATTGTGCACAGATTGTGTTGTGAGATCCACTATGGGTTTCACACAAATGATCCGAGCCGTTAATTATGTTTAAAATATTTTTTCAAGGGACCCCGCGAAAAATTAACTGAATCCGATACTTATAAGTACTTGATCTAATCGTCTAACTTTTCTTTAAGGTTTTTGGATCATGAAAACGATTAGATCAAGTACTTATAGGTATCAGATTGAGTTGATTTTTCGCAAGGGCCTTTGTAAAAATGTTTTAAACATAATGAACGACTTGGATAATTTGTGTGGGATTCGTTATAGGCCCCACAATGCAATCTATGCACCATATGTGTACAGTTTTGCTGTATCCACAGATTTTCTGTTAAAAAAAAAAGAGCCGTTAGGGGCCTTTTAGCTTCGCGTCCAAGGCATAATCTTTTCATTTATCACCTTCCATTGGCCCCGTTTGGCTTATGAACGCAAGCAAAACCCTTTATTAGTAGTACTAGTTGCCCAAACACGGAACACCCACACATGACCTAGCCGACTCGTACAGTAAAGCTAAATACCCTGAAACTAATAATGTCTACTTGACGGAGAGAGAGAGAGAGAGAGAGAGAGAGAGAGATCAGGCAAGTCCATTTGTAGTAGATGAACATTGAGTGAGAGAGAGGCAGCAACAACAATGGTGTGGTCGGAGGCCATAGCCGAGTCCTTAGAGTCTCTCGTCCGCGAAACAAACCCTAAACGGTGGGAATGGAGAGAGAGAGAGAGAGGAGATGTGTATACGATGGCTGACGTATGTGGGAATGGGAGTCTTGGCGTACGTCGGAATGGGAGGCCTTCCAGAACTTCTGAATTCTCCAATCGTATGTTTGCCCTAACCGTTATCCATTCTTTTACTCCCCTGTTATGGTTTTAGGATATCCATTGCTGATTGGTTTTACCTGTTAGGGTTTCAGGATATCCACATTTTGATTATCTATGTCTTGGATTCATAGGGTATACGAAGAAGTTGCGGAAGGGAAGTCGCAGTCTCTCCGCACTCATCTTGTCTCAGGTACCCTCTCTCTCTCTCTCTCTCTCTCTCTCTCTCACGCAGACATAGTGGAGATGGTGAGAGAAGTTCGGGTCATTTGGAAGACGGTGAACGAGGTTTAGATAAAGGTTTTAGAAAATTAGGGTTTCTTGCTGCTTGACCCAAATTAATTTATGGTTGGGCCTATAGGATCCAACAAGTCCTGCATATGAATAAGGCTTTAGACAATAGGTCCATGTGTGTTTGTCACACACACACATGCAGAGTTAGATTGCTGATCAATTTCAATTTTGTATATTACTGTTTTTTTTTTCCATCATCTTTACTGAATCTCTTCTATCTGAGGGGTAACTGGGTGCCCAAGTGGCCAAGTTAGTTTTGCTGTGATTCGTTGATTGTTTTCAATGCTTTAAATGTTCTGTTGATTTTCTTATTTGTACATTTGTTGATAGTTTGGGTTTGTTTGGATTGTAATATATGACTATGTGACAGTCACTGAGAAAGTATGGTTTTGGTGCGATTTGTTGGATGAGTTTTCTTAATAGATCTGTTCTAGGTTTGTAGTTTTTATCGTAGGGTCTCTACCCATTTTCTTCTGGGTGAGAGTTCTTTTGGATTTCACCCTGTTTGGGAATCAAAATTAAAAGAAATCTTCCATATACAGGTTTTCAGCAATTGTTTCTCTCTTATAGACATCAACAATTGTTTCTCTCTTTTGGATTTCACCCTGTTTGAGAATGGATCACTCTTTATTAGTTTCTTTTTTCTTCACAAATTTGTCCACTTCTAGGTTTTTTAATTCTCGTTTTAAAAGATGACACACTGTTCCTTTTTTTGTCCCCTGGGTTTTCATGTATTCCTACGTCCCTATTATGCTTGCTTCTTTTCAAATGTAACATGTGGACTTTTTGTAATTTGTCGGTCTTCTTCAAGAGGATGTCTACATCTTTATGATAGTCAGCCAACGTAATCTTCATTATTTTTATGGGAGGTACCTGAACATCTTATGTCATACTACTAGCATAGTTAAACACAATCTTCACAAAGATCTAGTGTCGTGTGTTGTATATGCTTGTCTAAGTGATGCACCAACTAAATTTGATTTGTTAAGATTTTTTCTTTTTGGTTTACTAGTTGTAGAGAAACAGGGCCGTCAATGTAGGATATCAAATCATGTCTAGTCTTTTTTTTTTTTGTCAGTAGAGGATACTAATATGTGCTACGGTTGCCAACTCTTTTGTTACATCTTGAAGAATCTCCAGAATATTTATTGATTTCCCACAACCTTCAGATTCTACAGGTTTATTACCTTCTACGATTAGATTCATTTCAGCATCAGCAATATTGGAATCATCAAAGTTCAACATCTTTAGTTTTTTTTTCCCTCTTCTCTATCTCCAGATAAAAGCTTTCGATAAAGCTTTGCGAGGTGTTGATGAAGAACCGGGAAAGATGGTGAGAGCAATGGAAAGTTATGACATGCTCGATTGACCTCTGATTCTCAAATATTTTGTTTCTTTAGTTCATAGTTACTATGAACCTATGAACCAAAGAAACCAAGTATTCCTTGTCAAAGAGAAAGTAGTTGACATATCAACCTCCAAATTTGAAGTTTGGCCAACTTGGAGTCTCTATTTATATTTACATGTCAGAGCAAGAGCCACCAAACTTCCGGTGAGGTATGACAATGGTAATTAACTCATGTATCTCCCATTTCCTTTGTTTCCATAATGAGTTGACTCTTCTTTGGTATATGTCATTAAGAATTTCCTCGTTAATAACTCCCTCTAGACAAAAAAAAATAAAAATATGTCGGTATACTTACAGGCTATGTTACATGAACTCGGGTATGTGTCTTATTGTCGGATTTATAGAATTCATGTTTGAAGGACACGGGGACATCACAATGTATCATTACGCTTCATTTGTTTTTTGGAATAAAAGATTTTTAATATGTGCCTAGGGGCATTTCATGCATGCCATAGGGGTTCTATGCTAGTTAAGTGTAAATAAAGATTTGTAGAATATGCTTGTACTCTACATGTCCAAATAAACATGGTAGACACACCCATCCCATACCCTTGTTTGAGTGTCAAGTGTGTGGCACATGCACTTTATACACATTGGAGAGTCATGTAACGCAGGTTATGGGCAGCGTTTTGTGTGCTGGCTCAAGCAATGTTTATGGAAGAATAGATAATAGCTTTTGAACATTTTGTCGGGTCTTTGTCAAGTGACTTACTATTTTGGCACTTAGATTTTATTAATAAAGTGGAAATAAAGATTTTTTAAAATGTGCTTGTACTCTGCATGTCCAAATAAACATGGTAGACACTGATCCCATACCCTTGTTTGAGTGTTGAGTGTGTGGCACATGCACTTTATACACATTGATGAGTCACGTAACGCAGGTTATGGGCAGCTTTTTGTGTGCTGGCTCAGGCAATGTTTATGGAAGAATAGACAACAGCTTTTGAACATTATGTCAGCTCCTTGTCAAGTGACTTACTACTTTGGGACTCAACTTTTAGTAATATGTCTTCACTACTCCTTAGTCTGACTCTTACAATTTCTTTTGATGGTAATAATCATCTAACCAAACAAAAAAGTCTGCACATGAGAATTGTAATAATTTGACAACGGTTTAAATTCATGAGGAATTTGCTTTGAAGATGTATGGTTATGCCCGTTGTCTCGGGGATGTGACGAAACAAGATATGCCTACTTTATCAGGAGAGGCTGTTCGTTTTTTACACTTAGGACTGAGGAAGCTGAGAGACCAGCTCAGGAACTTTATGTGATAAGAGTTCAGTTGAATGTGATCATGAAACCATGGGAAACACAACTTGATCTTTGGCAGGTAGTTCGACCATTGATTGCATGACTTGATACTAAGTTTTATACCTTGATGGTAATAAATTTTGTTGAATGACATGAAGAAACTAGGCCCTCTTGTATTTATTGTTTTAAATGTAGTTACATTATACTTTTTTAATAGTATTTCTCATTTTCTATTTTGGCTGGTTGAAATGCTGTTTAATTGATAATGATTACACTCTTGACATTGAGTCATTGAAATAATGTGCTCATCTATTTGCACTAAGCACCTAATAAATAATATAGACAGGAAACAGAAATGGATGGCAGAAAACTTCAACTAATTAATATCGTTTAACAAAAGAACTTCGGTTTTGTAGCTTGTAACTGTTGCGACTCCTGATTTACTTCTAATAGTTGTGGTTATTTGTGCCGATTGCATCTCTTAAGACACCAAGGTGTTAGTATATCTAGTTAAAATTTGGTGGGCTGATAGTTTAGCCTGCTGTGAACAACTCATGTTTTATTTACTTACATGGATGCTAGTAGATGCATTTGTTGGGTTAAGTCCTCCATTGTTTTTTTTTTTTTTTGGATCTGCTATGATGTTGTTGCTCCATTATGACTTTCCTTGGCGATTTCTTCATTTTATGAGTTCAGAAATATTGTTTATGCGTTACATATTTCGGAATGTATAATTTCTTGTACTTTTTGTTTAGGTGCTCTAGTGGATTTTTTTTCTGGATTCCTTTATTTTCTCCATTTGTGACTTGCTCTCTCTTTATTGATGCATTAGCCTTGTTTGTAGCTGCTGCTTTTGGAGTCGTTTTGGGAGCTCTTTTAGAGGTGTCTTAGTTGTTGGTAACTTTGTGCTGTGATTGGATGGGCTTTGATTCCCCTTCAATGTTGTTGGCTTCATCCTTTTTAATTCGCATTATGGCAAAGGTTCGATAATTACCATTCTATGCATTGCATGCAACAAGGAAATTGAAAAGTTAATTGAAATATATTTGTTCATCTGTAGCCTCTGTTGCATCATCTCTATGTAGAGATATCTTAGTGAAGTATTGTCTCCAGTTGTCCAAATAATTTTGTGGACAAAATAAAATTATTCAATATCATATGAAAAGCAAGTTGCATTTCAAAAGTTAAGGTAGTGCATATGATGCATATACTCTGAGAGGAGATAATAGGTGTGGGAAAGGTGTTTATGAAGTATGAACACAACGCAAGGCATACTGTAAATGACATGTTTCTGAAAACTTCTTTGCATGTTCCTTCTATATTTTTTTTCTTTGGGCGACTCCCTTGGGCGAAGGATTAAGCGAATCAAACAAAATGGAGCCAGGGAGGAGAAGCAGAATAGGGTTTTTTTTCCGACTACATTTATCTTACAGCTTCAAATCTCGGTGTTTCAACTCAAGTAAGTTTCCATACCCCTACTTTTTATCAAGCTTTCCTCTTCTCTTTGGGCATGTTCTTTCGTTTGAAACTTTGGTAGATCAGAATAGTATTTGATTTGTTATTTTTGTATTGTGCTTCAAGGATAGATCACAAAGATGAGCTGCTTGAATGAGGTTTTGGGCATCAGCTGCCGCCAACCTAACCCAAAACAAGTTCTTCTCACTGTGCTATAAAGAGGATCAACTAGTATATTTCCAGATCTGGTGACACGTAAGAATTTCTATTAGTAATGAGAACCAACATTTATTTTCTATGATGCAGCTTCCTCAATATGTGTTGTGCTTGTTCATTCTTGTACAGGGTCATATTCACGGGTACTGTGGTTGTGATAACAGACATAATGGCTCCAGGAGAGAGGGCTGAATGCCGTCGGGAGGCCTCTCAGCGCAAGGATACTGTCTCCGGCAACGAAGGTGTCCGAGGTCTTCAAGCATTGGGAGTGAGAGACCTCTCCTATCACCTTGCCTTTATTGCCAACTCTGTTCAGGTTGACTCCTTAGTGGTTGTTTGTTAAGCAATCTCATTGGCTTATTTTGTTTTATGTACTGTGTTGAATTTTCCAAATTTATGACATGTCTGTGTTCTGTTTCAGGTCTCTGATGGCAGAAGGGACACGGACATGAGAAATAGAAAGAAGGATGCTGAGGATGAGGATAACCAGCAGTTCACGGTCGGTTTCTTTCACTCAATCTCAGTTCTTTACAACATAATGAGTAGTGTATGCCTTTAGTGGTCTCAACTAGTTTGGCAAACCCATTGTCATTCCCAAATTCTGGCAGAAATGAGCAAAAGTGCAGCCACTAGTTGGAAAATCTCTGGTCCAACTTTGACAAACTTAACGCATCAGCTGAATTCCTTCCATGGTTGTTGGTGAGAGGAAATTCTGGCAAAATGGCACTGCCTACTAGTGCATGAATGCTTTTTTTTTTTTTTTTGACTTTTTGACAAAACAGGGCCGGCCTGGAAGAATCCCAAAGAAGAATAACTTTGAAATAGATATCCAACGAACAGATTGAGTTGGTCCAATAGGCCAAGAAGTCCTTTGCAGCCAATAAAATTTGGCCCTTAAGACTATTGGGCCAAACCCAGACTGAACTCAAACTGCCCTACAAAGTTCGGGCCGAACACGGGTTTCTCAGGTCATTCACCCGGGTCCACCGTTTTGGCGGGAAACCGTTGGCTATGCCCTGGCTCCATTTCTCGCCAGTCAAACACAATCGCTGCAAAGAGAGAGAGAGAGAGAGATGTTACTTGTTAGGGCTTCTTTTTCTTTCTATTTTTTTCTGGTCTTTACTCGGAAGATTGTAGGAGCCATTTGAGATAAAAATGGATATCTATGGCGGTGGGTACTTCGTGGACGAGAAAGCAGTTCGCGTTGCGAACATTTTCCTCGAATTCCTCAAGAGGTAACTTAACTGATTATTTTTACCGAAGAGTGTGGTTGGATCTGAAATTGTAACTTTTCCTGCGTTTTTTGGGGGCGTTGTGTGTTGAATTGAGTGAAAATTATGTAAGTGTGTGTTTATTATGCAGCTTTAGGCTGGATCAGACCTCGAGGGAGCCGTTCTATGAATCAGAGATTGAAGCCATGAGACCCAGTGAGTCCAACACCGTGTTCATCGACTTCTCTCATGTCATGCGCTTCAATGATCTCCTTCAAAAGGCTATTTCCGATGAATACCTCAGGTACTGTAGTATTCACTTGTTCCCATAAGCTCCTATGCTTAACTTCATTGTTAGATAGTATATATTAGTATAGACATATCTATCTGTACAACATTGGCTCAATTCTTCTACTCTTCAGTAGGAGTATGCAGGCAGGCCTATGCTTTAGGTCCCAATATTGTGTATCTATTATACGTACCTGTATATGGAAAATAGCATAAAAAGGCCTCTATAATTAAAAAAGAAGGCCAAGATATGCCTCTATAATGTAAAAAGAGAAACATGAGATTAGGGTCTATTCATAAGTATTTGTTTTTCAATTGTTGAAAAAGGTATATTTGGACGGTAAATGTTGATTTTGCAGAAAGGAGCTTTTCAAGATTAAAACTCATAAAATCTTATTAAAGATCAAGAATGTCACAAAATAGATTAAAGTGGGTTTGCTGTACTATTTTTCTGAAGTACAAAAAAAGGGTGGCTGTACTACTACTATCAATAGAATACGATTTGCTAGCAATACTTTACTGTAAAGACCTAGTTAGTTAGATTGTGTCTTTAGGCCTCCAATTATCTTGAGCCAGCCCTATGTGCAGGCATAAACATATTTATGGACTTGAATTTCGGGATGTGTTCTTTTTTAGGTTGGAGTCATACCTGAAGAATGCTCACGTTCATCACAGATGACAACCCCAACAAGGACGTAAATGTTGCCTTCTTTAACCTCCCTTTGATGAAGAGGTATAATCATATGTTGCACACACATTTTTGAAAATTCTGCAGAGATTTCATCCCTTTTGAGCCTCAAGGAAATTGTTGTTCATATATGTGCTGTTGTCTCTAATCCCCTATAAAATTTGGGCAGATTGAGGGATTTGGCGACTGCCGACATTGGAAAATTGGTATCTGTGAGTGGAGTTGTAACTCGCACCAGTGAGGTTCGACCTGAGCTCCTCCAGGGAACTTTCAAGTGTCTAGAATGTGGAAATGTCATCAAGAATGTAGAACAGCAGTTCAAGTACACTGAGGTTACTAGTTTTCCTCCCTCAACCATACATTTTTTCACTGCCTTCACTTTTTTTGTGTCCTATATTTGGGTATCAAGTCCATCACTTTTCCACCATGGATATTAAAACATATTTTTTATGAATTGTATTGGTGCGTTCTTCCATATTGGTTGCAGCCCATAATTTGCATGAATGCAACCTGCAACAACAAGGCAAAATGGGCATTGCTTAGGCAAGAGAGCAAATTCGCAGATTGGCAGATGGTTAGGATGCAGGAAACCTCCAAAGAAATCCCCGCAGGGTCGCTTCCCCGATAATTGGACATCATCCTTCGCCATGACATTGTGGAGCAGGCCAGAGCTGGTGACACGTAAGAATTTCTATTAGTAATGAGAACCAACATTTATTTTCTATGATGCAGCTTCCTCAATATGTATTGTGCTTGTTCATTCTTGTACAGGGTCTTATTTACGGGTACTGTGGTTGTGATACCAGACATAATGGCTTTAGCCTCTCCAGGAGATAGGGCTGAATGCCGTCGGGAGGCCTCTCAGCGCAAGGATACTGCCTCTGGCAACGAAGGTGTCCGAGGTCTTCGAGCATTGGGAGTGAGAGACCTCTCCTATCACCTTGCCTTTATTGCCAACTCTGTTCAGGTTGACTCCTTATTGGTTGTTTGTTTAGCAATCTCATTGGCTTATTTTGTTTTATGTACGGTCTTGGATTTTCCAAATTTATGACGTGTCTGCGTCCTGTTTCAGGTCTCTGATGGCAGAAGGGACACAGACATTAGAAATAGAAAGAAGGATGCTGATGACGAGGTTAACCAGCAGTTCACGGTCGGTTTCTTTCACTCAATCTCAGTTCTTTACAACATAATGAGTAGTGTATGCCTTTAGTGGTCTCAACTAGTTTGGCAAACCCATTGTCATTCCCAAAATTTGGCAAAAATGAGCAAAAGTGCAGCCACTAGTTGGGAAAATCTCTGGTCCAACTTTGACAAACTTAACATATCAGCTGAATTCCTTGCCATGATTGTTGGTGAAAGGAAATTCTGGCAAAATGGCACTGCCTACTGGTGCATGAATGCTATTTTTTTGACCTTTTGACACTAGAGTGAGGCCAAAAACTTTGACTTTTGCAAGAAGACAATAAACAGAGGAGATGCCCCTGCAAAAATGTCTAGTAAAGATAGTGATGAACTTGTGTTTTCTACTTTTGGTAACAAGAGTACGTGATCTCGTATCAATACTGTGGGCTAGAGTACTCATATTGTGCTAAACCTCCTAAGTAGAGATACTCAATTCTCATGTACAGAGTTTGTTGAGTACTTACTTGGAACTCATGCTTTTTATGCATTTTAATTGATGGAACTCATGCTTTTTACGCATTTTAATTGAAATCCAGAAGTTTTTGTTTAAAAAAAGAAGCTTTCAATCAAACAAAGCAAAGCAAAGCAGCACAACCAAACGGGACAAGCACCACTGTGGCACAGTAGGCAAAGAATAGAACTAGCAGAAAGAAAGGGAGAGGTCCAAGACCAATAATTCAGAACCAGGATCACCAGCTTCTAGTTTCCAAAATCCCAGAAGATTCATTCCACTCCAAGTAAAAAGGCAAGTTATTAGCAGCACTTTATTCGCTCAGCCTCCGCGAATTTATCTTGGGGACTCCAGAAGTTCACTTCCATATGATTGATTGTCTTCCCATATGTCTTGTAACGGACTTGACAGCTTGTGGGTATATGTTTTTTTAGGGTATTTCCCTCATTATAGTCACCTAATGGCTTTTACTGTGCCACATTAGTCATTTTCATTAAGCTATCTAGAGAAAATGTACACATTCTCCAATGTTTTATTTATCTTTATTGTGATTGTGTTGCAGCCAGAAGAGCTTGATGAAGTCCAGCGAATGAGAAATACTCCCGACTTCTTTAATAAGCTCGTTGACAACATTGTGCCAACTGTTTTTGGCCACCAAGATATCAAGAGAGCTATCCTGCTTATGCTTTTGGGTGTTGTTCACAAGGCCACTCATGAAGGCGTCAACCTGAGAGGGGACATCAATGTCTGTATTGTTGGTGATCCCAGCTGTGCAAAGTCTCAGTTCCTCAAGTATACCTGCTTATTTTTCTTTCCTTCGTTTTCTCCCTTTTTCAATGTTCTTAGTTTATGCTTGAGAGTGGATATCTTTTCATAATAATTATTTTTTATGCTTGATGGTTTCCTTTATAATTAAATCATAGTAATACTGCCCTCCCTTCCTTATAGGTATGGTTCGAGTTTAGTTCCAAGATCTGTCTATACTTCTGGAAAGTCTTCCTTAGCCTGCTGGATTGACTGCAACGGTGGCAAAAGAACCAGAAACTGGGGAGTTTTGTATCGAGGTAGCATTTATGTTTCTGTTTGTTCATTTGTTATCTTTGAGTTATGGTGTACCGTTGTCAATCATATTGCACGAACTAGGGGACCCCAATTGTTTCATTTAAATGACCCATTACTTCTTCTTTTTCTTCCTTTTCTGTGTAACAATAGTTAAGACACAAATACTATGGCTGTTAAAAACAGGGGGAAGAGATTTTACTTAACAAACATGAACATCATAATAGAGAGTAGTTCGCAATCCTCCCATGTCGTATGAAGTTGTTATGTCAATAGAGAGTTGACACAAGTAGTATGGCTGTTAGATGAAAACTTCTCGTAGCAAGTCCCCATGTCAAACACTCGACACTTGGGTAGGAGTATGGGATATCTGCTGCCGATATTTGTAGTTGGACATTCTCCCAACCAACATTTTTAACTATTCAACTTTATTATATAACTATCAAGAACTCCTACATTTTATTTGTAATGTCCCATGATACCTTGCCATAGTTATATGTACTCGGACATGGGTGGTATCTAGGGTTCGAACCCATGAAACCTTTAATTAAAGTGATCGGGAACTGGAAGGACTACCCCATGGGCTATTCGTATTGGAGCCTCAGGATATGGTTTTCTTGCTGTATTTTAGTTAAGGATCACATTTAGTTTGTCTTGGTTAAGAGGAAGATTCTTTTGAATCCTAGAAAATATTGCTAGGTCACATTTTATTTATTTATTTGCTAGCAGTTCAACGAGCATCTATAAAAAAGACTCGACAGAGGGTGTCCGAATAAATTGATTGAACGAGAAATTCTATTATTCAGTATATGTGTTACAAGAGGGCATTACATTAATATATAGGGAAAACATGGAAACCCTAAGTAAACCTTACATGAAAGGACTAAGAAAACCTAACATGAAAGGACAATACTACCCTTGCAACTAAACTTACACTCCCCCTCAAACACGTGATTCGAGCA
This sequence comes from Rhododendron henanense subsp. lingbaoense, assembly GCA_020567845.1. Lineage (NCBI taxonomy): Eukaryota > Viridiplantae > Streptophyta > Magnoliopsida > Ericales > Ericaceae > Rhododendron > Rhododendron henanense. Next base: position 29,026,886 of record CM036320.1, on the reverse strand, counting down.
CGGAGAGCATCGTGAGTTTGCCAAGATGAAAATGAGATGCTCCGACTGATATCTCCGACTGAAGCAATCCAAAAAGCAAAGCCAAAAAATCCACGCGGTAATGCAACTTCGATCCCATCCAAAATGAAGAATCACTATTACTTCGATCCCATCCAAATTGAGATGCTCCGATTGATATGACTTTGCAGCCATAGCTGTTTAAGCCTTATGACTGTTACTTCCATCCTCAAACAACTTTATTATTATCTCGTGTAAATTTAATCAATAATGTTGGTGTTCTAGCTTCTAAGGAATTCAAAGCCGCCTCAAGTTCTTCAATTTGTTGAAAATGTTTCAGTGACTTTGATTTTTATTTACTGATCTTGAGTTTTGTATGTTTCTCTGTATAGATACCATTCTGTTATTTTGTTTGATGCATGGACTTGAAGACATGTATTGGGTGGTGGGCGTGTGTTTTGGTGTCAGTCCATGTATTGTGTTTTGGTGTAATGTTTCTTTTGGTGTAGCTAGGATGAGTACTTCCTATCAAACAATTCTACATGGAGCGCTAGACCCTGACAGTTTAGTTCTATTACTACATATGCGATTAGTTTTTGAGTTAATAGAAAGTAAAGCGATTTAGGGGTTTCCATCTTTCGCTTCAGGTGAAAAACAGGGGTTTCCATCTTTCGCTTCAAGTGAAAAACAGGGACAACCATTGTTGCCTATGAGACCTGTCTGTACTTTTTCCATCGTCACATGTGTTGGATCCAAGTTTTCAGCTAGAATCGATCTTTGAATACAATCCCTACTACTAGACTTAAAACTACAACCATGTGAGAGGCTTCATAAAGCACCTAAGCTGCTTCACCCATCTGGCATTAGTAGCCTCCCAAACTCCTTCACATTTACCCACAATCTAGCTTAAGGATTTCTAACATGCGTGTCCAACACCTGCGGTTGATACACTCTATGTAGCAAATTTTCCACTGTATGATACAGTTTTGGGGATGCAGAGTGTCTGCTACTCCACCATTAAATCTTCTGTGCTTGCATTCTGCATTAGTTTTTTCATCAGCCTTTTTCTAAAGGTATAGCATTATTAAATATATCAAATAGCTTCATCTGTATGTACGAGAGCAATTGCATTTTTTCTTTGGCTTGAGTTTGTATGGTCATGAATAAGTACAAGTTCAGACCCTGGTACTGTAAATGGTTGGCATTGATCTATATTCGACAAAATGCATGTTTTGAGCCCGTCTTGAGCCCACTAGACTTTAAATTAAAAAAACTCAGTAATAACAGTCTCATTTTAAAAACAAATGCACTCCAGAACTCAAATACAATTTCCCGCTCCCTAATATTTCACCACGGTATCAAAAAACAACTTGCACAAAATCAAATAAACAGGCACGATTGTCGTGTGTTGCACGAGGCATTCCACCTAGTATTTGTTGATATAAATGTCAGTGGTAAAGAACGACGAGGAAGGTTAACACTGGGCAATTGATACTTTTCTCACTGTATGATACCTGTGTGGTTTGAATTTGAGTTACTTTTATTATAATTTGAGCTGTTGGACTCCCCTAAAAAATGCTCTCCCTCAACTATTTTCCTATACAAGTGTGATTTTGTCATTGTAATACACACATGCTTAATTTGAAATGTGTTTTTAAACTGAGTTTATTGTTGGAAGTTCTTGAAAGTATGTAACATTTGGAAATTGTGAAACGTAATGGTCAACTTTTTTGCATTTGAAATGACTTTGACCCATGATTCGCTTTAAGACTTTCAAAATACCTTTACTCCCTGAAAAGAATCTTTTTACATGCTTGTGCTTCATCCAGTCACTACTTTGCTTTGCCTCATTCTTAGTACTTGTTTTGAGAATTTTATGGGCATTTATGCTTACAGAAAATTGGTGTAAAGTCCAAAAATAGGGGTCCACTGGGCCATTAGCCCAGGCTATGTTTTTATAAGGTTTCGGGTCCATTGACTTAGAAGTTTTATTGTTTAAAGTCCTTGTATGGACAAAAATACCCTGGTGCTTCCTTTCTCTTCAGGAGAACTCTCTCTCCCCTATCGGTGGTTCCCAACTCCTTTGCCGGCTTCAACTGAGGTCACAAAATATCTGCCGAAAACTTAGCTCCGGCAAACGACCGCCAACGATCGCAAAAACCTCAACTCCGGTGGACACTATAACAAAAAATGCATGCTCCGGTTAGGACTGGTTCGTTTCCCAATCCCTCTGCCACCGGCACAGCCCACTCTGGGAGGATAACGGTGGTAGGTAGGTGGTCTCAACCTCTGCACACTCGGAAATTATCGATATGGCGTGATGGGCCCATTGGAGAGAGAGAGAGAGAGAGGCGCAGTCGTCGTAGTGTTGGCAGAGAGGGGAATTGATGATATAAGGGGTTTGAGTTGGGTTGGACTCCTATTTTTGTTTTTCTCCTTTTCATTTGTTTTGCTGGCAAGTGGCACAAAACTTCTTCATTTTCACTTTGCACTTTTATGTTGGCCAAAAGTTGAAAAATGAAACAGAGGTGGTTTGAACAAATAATCATATATGTTGATTTTATTGTGATTATACAAAGAACAAAATTCGCAGAGATAACCTTATTTGTTGGTCTTTTGGGATAACTCATATTATAGATTTGAAAGATAACCATATCTGTTAGATTTGTTGCGATTGTACAAAGCACGTAGCAATAACCTTATCTGTCAATATTTTTGAAAAAAAGATGGTACAAATTTGGATAGATAACCATATCTATTGACTTTATTGAGCATAGCTCTTAGTCTTTTTGGAATAATACAAAAAGTATAGATAGATAATCACATCTGTTTGTTTTACTGCGATTATATAGATTGCATATTTCACGAAGATAACATTATCTGGTGGTCTTTTCAAAATAATAAATAGTATGGATTTGGACTGATATCCACATCTATTGTTTTATGTCAATTATAAAGAGTACATATTTCGCATAAATAACCTTATCTATTAGCTTTCTTGGGATAACATATATTATAAATTTGGACAAATAACCATATTTGTTGAAAATTGAGGCGTTTTTAGCTTGGTGTCACTCATAAATAATACATATAAGGCTAGGTTAATAAAAATAAAAAAGTGATGACTTTTATTTGTGTGTTTTGTGTGTCACATTTATAACATTATCTATGTGCTTTTGTTTGTGTTATTAGGATGACAGTATCACATATAAGATTATTTGTTTCTTTTGTGTCACACAAATATTGTTATCTGCATGTATTTATTTCTGTTATTTATGTGAAAAAATATTACATATAACGTTATCTATTTATCTTGCATATGACAATTTTTTTCTCTACAAATTGAATTCTTATTAGGTTGTTATTTAAGTTTTTGTTGGGTGCTAAAAAGTTTTGTTTCGAAGGTGATATATGTAAATCTAAGGAATGGAGTATTAAAATTGATTTTCCCAAAATAAAATGATAGTAAAACACTAAATTCAAACATGACACAAATAATACTAACTTTTACTAATGATGACTAGTTGTCCGTTTTTTTTTTGGTATTGGTCGTATTAGTTTGGGAGTAGTACTGTAATTACAGGACATTTTAATGGGCCCAGAGCACACCTCCAACTCCACAGAATCTTCACAATCATCCACATCTCTCTCTCTCCAAATTATTCCCGTCCGGCACCCACCCATGTCTCTCTCTCTTTCCAAATTATTCACCATCCGGCACCCACCCATCTCTCTCTCCCAAAATTTTCACCATCCGGCGCCGTCTTCCCCGACCCGCAGCGGAGCCCTTTTGACCTCCATCAAGCAACGAAAATCCGGTTGAAATCTGACGAAAAATAGTGGAGCACCTTAATTTGATCTCAGAACATCAAGATCTTGGAGCACCACAGCTTTTTCTGGACCTCTTACAAAACAGCTCCGCCGTCACCGTCTCGATGAAGACAGGTGGAGGCGAATCGTCCTTCGCATAGGCTGCGAATGGAAGACTTTGGTCAAACACCAGAAACCCGACGCTGACCGTCTGAGATGGCAATCGGCGTCCTAGAAATGAGGACTCGCTTCTCCTTCAATTCCAAGTGAGGGAATTTTCGTTTTGAGGGTGTTTTAGGAAGGTTAGGGCGGAGAGGATCTCCGGCTGGAATTAAAGAATGGATGGACTAACTGTAGCTTAATACCTATATCTATGGACGGTAGGCCGAAGCTCTCTTATGCTTATTTGTTAATGAATAAATACGGAGGACTTGAATTATTTTTTGTTAGTTATAATTTCAGCTTATGTTTGACATCATGAATAGTTTTTAGCATCCTTTGTTGGAAATTTGAAGTTCCATGCATATGTATGTCAGCTTTGTATTTAGTTTAATTGTGACCCATAGATATCTATACTAGTATAACTAGAGAGCACATGTTGGTGTCTGGTTCTTTTCGAAGCCATACCAGATTTTTCTTTTTATCATACCTAAAATTGTGCTTTAACGGGCACACTTTTTTTGCTTTTCTATATAAATGCTTATATTGTTTCCTCAAACTAAATATCCATTTTCTACAACTGCAAGGGGCAAAATGGGATATAACCAATTCTTTGTCTAGAAAAAGAGTGAAAAAACTGCCATTCACTTTGGTCCCTTCTCCTCTCTTTCCCACTTTCATGTCTTCCTCTCCTCTTTGCATTCCATCAAAATTTCTTCCATTGGCATTCAATTTGGCAGCAATTATATACAGCTTTGGCCCACTTTACCTAAAGTCAGTTTGTAATGACAAACTATTTTGTATGCCCGCAATTTATGTGCCAACTGATAACTTTACATGCTATTCATTTGATTTATTGGTCTTTGGTTCATTTGCATCTAAGAATTTTGAACACTTTTTTAATTTTTACTCTGATTTTGTCTTAACTGGATGAGATGTCTAATCCTTGATGTATTATGCGCACATGCATCCCGTGTACCCGCCTCTTGTGATAATATGTTACAGCATGCACGTTTTCTGTAATCGTTCATGTTCCTCTATATCTTATGTTGAAGTGCATTTTTTGCTATTAAGTAGAATACATAAAAGGAACCCCTTGTGAGGAAACCCAGGATCTACGTATAGCTTCTATATTATGGCTTGAGTAAGTTTTCTACGTATAGCTTCTATATTATGGCTTGAGTAAGTTTTTGTACCCCGCTTTTCTTGACAAAAAATAATAGAAAAGACTCTGATTTCAAGTTACCTATATGTTGAAATTCGTCATTCTTGGTATTTTCGCTTATCAACGGGTGCAGCTTCTAGTTTTCTCTGTTTCAATCCTTACTTTAGTTCTTCTAATTTCCATGGTTCTCTTTGATACTATTGCATAATCAATTAAGAATATTCTTGCATGATTTATAGTTATATTCCTTGTTATTACTTCATTTAATGCTGTTACTTTTAGGATACAACTATTTTTGAGTTGTCTCATTCAACCTTCAGTTATCTTCTTCTTTTAAGGTAACTATTAGGGGTGTGCACGGGTCAGGCGGGTCGGTTTTAGCCCGAAACCCGACCCCGATCCGACCCTGTCGGGTAGTCTATTTTCGAACCCGTAACCGATCTGCAGAACTAACAAAACCGTCCGTGAAACCGAATGTTTTTGTCAGGTCGGGTCCGTCGGGTTGGGCTAAACGAATCTCAGAAATTCGAACAAATCAAATCTCAGATCTCAATCAAACTCAACTGCAGAAATGGAAAAACTCAGAAAAAAATTGAGAGAGAGAGAGCAAGCCGTTTGTGGGTTGTGGGTTCAAACTTTAGAGCTTCACTGATTCCGTCGTTCCGAGGTCGAACGGTGGACGCCGGACGCGAGGGACGTGAGAGAGAGAAGCGGCGGAGGCGACGCTGTGATGGTGTGCCTTTCGTCTGGAATGGGACCGAGGCTCACGGCAGATGGCGGAGATTTGGAAGTGGAAGGGTATAGCCATGGACATGGTCCCTGGATAAAAATTGCAGAGGAGAAGAAAGAGTGATGAGAGAGAATGAGTCATTTGCAGGAGAGAGAGAGAGAGAGAGAGAGAGAGAGAGAGAGAGAGAGAGAGAGAGAGAGAGAGAGAGAGAGAGAGAGAGAGAGAGAGAGAGAGAGAGAGATTTCCCTTTATGGCTTCAATCTGAAAAAATATAGAAGAGTAGAGAGAGATAAACATGTCTTTGTTGGGTGGGTATTAAAGAAAAGAGAGAAGAGTACAGAAGTTCAGAACTTTTTAGGCATAGCAGGCGTAGGTTTTGAAACCTGCACTACCATTAAATGGGTGTAGCCGTGTAGGACATCATATATATATGTATACGTATATAATATACGTACTATGGTCGGGCGGGTCGGACCCGACAGGAGGTCCATTTGACAAGAACCCGAACCCCGAACCGAGACCCCATTTTTTACCAAAACCCAACCCGTAACCGTCCGATATACCTGTTCGAAACCGACCGAAAGCCTTCGGGTCAGGTCGGACCCGCGGGTTCACGGGTATTTTGCACAGGCCTAGTAACTATTATTTTGAATCAACTCCTAACAACACATGCTTGCTTAGAGCATCTCCAACCGGCCACTTCAAAAGCGACGTGGAGGCTCAACAAAAATATTTGGGGTTAAATACCTAGACACCTTTCAAAGTTTACCTCTTTGTCTTGCTCACCCTCTCTTAGAATTTCGCCTACGAAGAGACCCCCTCATTAATGTTTTCATTTGGAAGACGTAACTCCGTTTGATGGAAAGAAGGAAAAGACTAATTTGCCCTTTTAGGTAGTATACCACGGTAGACCACCCACACGCTCCATCTCTTTGCCTGCTACTCTCCACTGCCGTCCATCACCACGGCCAAACACCACCACCAAACACCACAATCACTACATTCACCACCATCACGCCATTTCTATTCTGAGAATTGCAGACTTGAAATCGAAATATGGAGGATTGGAATGGGGTTTACAGGACAAATAAACTTTAATGAGTGGGTCTCTCCGTTGGCGAATTTCTAAGAGGGGGTGAGCAAGACAGAGAGATAACCTTCAAGGCCTTTGGTGTTGCACATTATTTTGAGGTTGAAGACCAGGTAAGATGCATGCTGCTTGCTTTCTGTTTGACTGACACAACTACTACTATTAAGCCACCATTTTTTAGCACCTCCGGTTAAGCGTTTCATGAAAATATGTAGGCTTGACCTTTTTTGATGCTTCTTTTTTGCTGACTCACTTGCATGAGGAAGAAGCAAATCAATCCGAGTATAGGCAAGGAGGAGAAGCACAAGAGAGATTTTAAGCTTGCATTAAGGTAACCGTGTCCAAGCACTATTCTTGTTTACTTCTCTCTCTTCATATTTGATGTAGTTAAACGGGAGTTATATTTTCAAATCTAATCTATGTTTTATGCATCAATCCTTCAAATCTTGTTATTGCATCTTGTGGAAGTTATCTTAGACCTCCTTTTATTCAGCTTTACTCTCTACTTTGGCCAGGTTGTCTAATTTGAATTATGTATTTAGGTCGAGTGTATGAGACGCTCAACAATTTGTGGAGGCACCGGGTGAAGATTGTGTAAAATGCTTGTTGTAATCCTAAGAATTGGAACAATGGTTGTTCTGCTAATGGGAACATGAACGGAAACATGAATGTGGTACGCTAAATGGCTTAAATAATGGTACTGTATGGGTAGGCTTGTACGTGGACTCAAATCCACGTGGATTTGGAGGAAAGCAAGCCCTTGCCAATTTTCAAGCCAAAATCCACCCAATGCCAAATTTGCTTTTGCTCCAAATTTTGACTTATGGGAATAATTCTAGACGTTTCAAATCAATAGAATTTGGCATAAGGGTTGGGGAGGAGGCTTTGATATCAAATTGGAGATGCCAAAATTCCACACAAGCCTTCAAAAAAAAAAAAATTTGACATCTCCAATTTGAAGTCAAGGTTTGGAGATGCTCTTATTATGCTTTTCCAGCATTATTACCCCCCACACTAAACTCTTCATCTTTTTTTTCACCACCTATGTTATAGTTTAATACTTGGACAGCAAAAAAAATTATTTTATAACCACTAAATCGCAGGCTATGCACTTGATTCGCTCGTACTGTAGAGACCCGTATAAATTTTTACCATTAAAATTGTTGGTAAGGGCGTAAATTGTGGAAATACGAATAATGATGTAGTTATTCGATTGGGGTTAACGTGATAGATTCATTGTTAGAAGGGTGCAAGTGTTAAATGCATTGGTGTATGTAGTTATGTGTGTGTGGGTGGGGAGTAGGGAATAATTTTTCCCTCCCATATGTCTCTCTCTCTCTCTCTATAACGCCAGACACACGTCTCTCTCTCTCTAACTCCCAGAGCTCTCTCTCCGATTCTCTCCCTCAACTTCTCTCTTCAATTTCATCTCCTTAGAACATGATTTTGAACAAGATCCAAGAATTAAAGTTGCTCTACGATACAAGAGCTATCTATCTATCTAAGAAAAATCATCATCGGAGCATTCTAGGGATTTCCTCTATTTCGGTTTCGCTTGGATCTTTGGGGTTTCGCTTGAAACTCATGAGGTAGGGATTTCTCCTCTCTCTCTCTCTCTCTCTCTCTCTCTACATGCTTATGTGTTGAATACATGTTTAATTTCCCTTTAAAAGTTTCAGTCCATGAATATGGATCGAACCTAGATTAGATCTTGGTATTTTTACGATGTGTTGGGTTTGTGACGTGGTAGAGCGAATTTGATGTTGAAAGCTTGGTGATGAATGAACGAGAAAGAGTCGTAGTTGACCTTAGTTGGGTATTTGGTCGTTCACCCCTTCAATCGGTTCAAAATCTGTCAAAAACCTGCGCTGAAAGTTGTTCGTTGCCCGTGGTATCGATATCATAAAAGGGGGTATCGATACCAGTGTTGAAACTGGAAATTTCAGTGTTGGGGTATCAATACCCATTTGTGGGATATCGATACCTGGCCCCCTCTCTGGGCAGCTTGGTTGTTGCCATGCCTTTGTGCCGCCTCGAATAACCTTTGATCCTTTTTGATGCATTCTTGGCACTTCTAAATCAATCCTTTAAATTATGTTACCTATTCATATGACACACTAGGGACACTCGAAGTCCGTACATTCATGGGACGGAATAGGACTTGAGAACCTTGAATTGAATTTATGTCAGGCCTTTTAGCAGAATCTAGTTTCTTATTCTCTCTTATCACTATAGTTACTCGTTAATTTGGGAATTCATGGTCATATTCTTCGTTACGATGGGGAAAGTTGAATTGTTTTTATGTAGGCTCATGGGATAGAATTTTATAGTACATTTGTGATACTTAGTGGTATTATACCCGACTGATGATACGGTGACTGCTAATATGAGGACTTGTGGACATTTGTGGTATTGATGTATGACAATCATTGTGTTTATTGAGGTGATATGAATAAGTGGGCATGATTGGCCGTTATCCTTGTTATTGTTTGCTCGTTGACTCCATTATAATTAATACCTTGCGATTGGGATCATGTGTGTGTCGTATATATGTTGGAATGAGAAAAGACCCGGGAGGCCGTGGTGACCCTAATATTTGTTGAAATGAGGAGACGGAATGGACAATGGTGAACTTTCTTAATTGTCAAATCCTTTAGTATTCTGCGAAAGTAACAAAGTGTTTGGTGTTTCTATCCTTGGTTAGTTGGACGTGAATCAAGGGATTGTATCATGAGATTCGTGATTATTTTCTAATGTGAGGTAAGGATAGATTTTTCTTAAATATGGTTGGAAAATACAAGTCTTTTTTTTTATATATATTTTAAAATGACATAAGTAGCTTGGTGTTGCTTAGGGAGTAGAAAGTGCGGAAGTGGGCGTGTGTGTGAGGGTGTGGATACCGAGGTAGATAAAAAAAATGAAGTTGGACTCCTCTTTTAACCCAAATTATATTGTCTATTATTGATTTATTCGAACTGTCTTCGCATGTATCAACTCATATGCATGTAGGGTTATTGGAGATATTGGGCGCGTATTTGCTCAACCCTTCATTTTTCAGGTACGACTCAAGACATATAGTTTGGAGTGTTGGCATGCATTGCTTGAAAGGCCCCTTTGAAATTGTAAGGAGGAAAGTTTTGGAATCTACTTTTGTAAATCACAATTTGAGATAAAAATGTAACTCTATTATCTATCTTTTGATTATGGGAATGAATGCACGAATACTAACCTCTTTTTCTCATAAAACACTTGTGGGGTATTGGTGTGTAACTTAATGGATGTATTTTGGAAAGAATGTTGAATATAGGTTGTATGCGGCATGTCAAGTATGGGTATCTATGTATGGAATTGCCGATATTTTTACTAACAAAAAAAAAGTATTATTAATTTGTATGAAAATTGAGGGTGTGACACGTACCGTTTAATTAGTCGGTTGAAGAACGTAAGCAAGCATTGAATTTTAGGTCTGTTTATCATAGTACCTTGATAGCAGAAGATATCTACACATAGTATGCTAGTTGTTTGAGCAGAGTTCAAATCCACGCCCTTCGATCCTGAATCACATAGATTAACGAGTGGTCCTCAGCCGGCTACTGCACCTAATGGTACTGTGCCCTCTGTTGTCTTTTTTTTTTTGTATGTTATATTGAACTTTGACTTAACTAATGTATAGCTGGCTTGTATTTTTTATTTTTGTTGCTTGTAGCTTGTGACATGTCTAAGCAAGGCCTTTGGTGTTGCACATTATTATGAGGTTGAAGACAATGTAAGATACATGTTTTCTTTAATAAAATTGCTTGCTTCCTGTTTGATTGACACAACTGCTACTATTAAGCCACCCTTTTTTTAGTACCTCAGGTTAAGCTTTTCATGAAAACATGTTGGCTTGACCTTTTTTGATACTTCTTTTTTGCTGACTCACTTGCATGAGGAAGAGGAAAATCAATCCGAGTATAGGCAAGGAGAAGAAGCACAAGAGTGATTTTAAGCTTGTAAGGTAACCGTGCCCAAGCACTATCCTTGTTTATTTCTCTCCCCATATTTTATGTAGTTAAACGGGAGATATATCTCCTAATCTAATCTATGTTTTATATATCACTCCTTCAAATCGTGTTATTGCAACTTGTGGAAGTTATCTTAGACCTCCTTTTATTAAGCTTTACTATCTACTTTGGTCAGGTAGTCTAATTTGAATTATGCAATTAGGTCGAGTGTATGAGACGCTCAACACTTTGTGGTGGCACCTGATGAAGTTTGCGGAAAATGCTTGTTGTAAACCTAAGAGCTTGAATAGTGGTTGTTCTTCTAATGGGAACATGAACGGGAACGTGAATGTGGTACACTAAATGGCTTAAATAATGGTACCGTATGGGCAGGCTTGTACATGGGCTCAAATCCATGTGGATTTAGATGAAAGCAAGCCCCTGCCAATTTTGAATCCAAAATCCACCCTATGCCAGATTTGCTTTTGTTCTAAATTTTGACTGATGGGAATAATTCTAGACGTTTCAAATAAATAGAATTTGGCATAAGGGTTGGGTAGGAGGCTTTGATGTTAAATTGGAGATGTCAAAATGCCACATAAGCCTTCAAAAAAAAAAAATTTGACATCTTAATTTGAAGTCAAGGATTGGAGATGCTCTTATTATGCTTTACTAGCATTATTTCCAAACCACACTAAACTTTTCATCTTCTTTTCACCACCTTTGTTATTGCTTAATACTCGGACAACAAAAAAAGTTATTTTGTAAAACCTAGGTCGCAGGCCATGCATTTGATTCGCTCGTACCATGCAATTAGTCGGTTGAAGAACATAAGCAAGCATTGAATTTTAGGTCTGTTTATCATAATACCTAGTCAGCAGAAGATATCTACACATAGTGTGCTATTTGTTTGAGCAGAGTTCAAATCCACGCCCTTCGATGTTGAATCACATAGATTAACTAGTGGTCCTCTGCCGGCTATTGCACCTAATGGTACTGTGCACTCTGTTGTCTTTTCTTTTTTTTGAAAGTTATATTAAACTTTGACTTAACTAACGTATAGCTGGTTTGTATTTTTTATATTTGTTGCTCATAGCTTGTGACATGTCTAAGTAAGGCCATTGGTGTTGCACATTATTCTGAGTTTGAAGACCAGGTAAGATAAATGTTTTTTCTTTAATAAAATTGCTCGTTTTCTATTTGACTGACACAACTGCAACTATTAAGCCACCCTTTTTTTAGCACATCCGGTTAAGTTTTTCATGAATACATGTATGCTTGACCTTTTTTGATACTTCATTTTTGCTGACTCACTTACATGAGGAAGAAGCAAATCAATCCGGGTATAGACAAGAAGGAGAAGCACAAGAGGGACTTTAAGCTTGCGTTAAGGTAACCGTGCTCAAGCACTATCCTTGTTTACTTCTCTCTCTTTCTTTCTCTCCAGATTTTGTGATGTTAAACGGTAGTTATATTTCCAAGTCTAATCTATGTTTTATGTATCACTCCTTCAATTCTTGTTGTTGCAACTTGTGGAAGTTATCTTAGACCTCCTTTTATTAAGCTTTACTCTATACTTTGGCCAGGTTGTCTAATTTGAATTATGCATTTAGGTCGATTGTATGAGACGCTCAACAATTTGTGGAGGCACCGGGTGAAGCTTGAGGAAAATGCTAGTTGTGAACCTAAGAGCTGGAACAGTGGTTGTTCTTCTAATGGGAACATGAACGGGAACGTGAATGTGGTACGCTAAATGGCTTAAATAATGTAATTGTATGGGTAAGCTTGTACATGGGCTCAAATCCACATGGTTTTGGAGGAAAGCAAGCCCCTGCCAATTTTAAAGCCAAAATCCATCCTTTGCCAAATTTGCTTTTGTTCCAAATTTTGACTAAAGGGTATAATTCTAGAAGTTTCAAATAAGTAGAATTTGGCATAAGGGTTGGGTAGGAGGCTTTGATGTTAAATTGGAGATGCCAAAATGCCACATACGCCTTCAAAAAAAAACTGACATCTCCAATTTGAAGTCAAGGATTGGAGATGATCTTATTATGCTTTTCCAGCATTATTTCCAAACTACACTAAACTCGTCATCTTCTTTTCACCACCTTTGTTATTGCTTAATACTCGGACAACAAAAAAAGTTATTTTGTAACAACTTGGTCGCATGCCATGCACTTGATTCGCTCGTACCATGTAATTAGTTGGTTGAAGAACGTAAGCACGCATTGAATTTTAGGTCTTTTTATTATTGTACCTTGTCAGCAGAAGATATCTACACATAGTATGCTAGTTGTTTGAGCAGAGTTCAAATCCACGCCCTTCGATGTTTAATCACATAGTTTGACTAGTGGTACTCAGCCGGCTACTGCACTTAATGGTACTGTTCACTTTGTTGTCTTTTTTTTTTTTTTTCCTGTTATATAGAACTTTGACTTAACTAATGTATAGCTGGTTTGTATTTTTTATTTTTGTTTTTGGTAGCTTGTGACATGTCTAAGTAAGGCCTTTGCGGCCTGTTTGGATGCGGTGATGAGGGTGGATTTGGCAACGGCCCTGATTTGCAATCCTGGCCCCACACCATTTCCGGTCTTTGTCATCTCTTGTGCGCAGGTGGATTTGCGTGGAGGCGGATTACATATCCGGTTGGAGGGTGGATTTATAACAACAGGGGGTACCCCTGTCGTTAGCTATTTCGGGTGTTTTGCCCTTACAGATCTGGGTGACTCTTCCTCTATGTAACAACAAAGAAGAGGAAGAAGAAGAAGAAGAGAGGGAGAGAGAGAGAGAGAGAGAAGTACTGTTCATTTTTGGAGAAGTGGATGGAGAGAGGTAGAAGTTGTAGTGATGATCGGAGCAAGAGACTGGTGGCCGGAGTGGTGATGATCGACGGCGGCGACGGCAACGGGCAGACATAGAAGTCGAGGAATTGCAGAGGATGGGTTTTGTTTTTGGAAGAACAGAAGGAAGAGGATGGGGTTGAAAAAGGGGCCTGGGTGGGTTTTGTACCAGTTTTGTACTGTTTTAGACTTCTAGATGTATACTGACATATACATATACATATACATACACATATATACACGTTATTTAAGTATTTTTTAAATAATTTATGGTTTACTTTTAATTTGTTTCGGAAAGAATATTTTTCTAAAATGAAATTAAGTTTAATAAATTGTGGGGGCAATTCAGTCATTTAACATATAATCCCATCAAATCCACCCTCTAAATCCACTTCCAAAAAAATCATCCAAACACTGGATTACAAATCCACCCTTCTTAGGAGGTGAGTTCACCCTTCTTACATATCCACCATCATTACATATCCACCCTCCTTCTATATCCACCCAAAATCATATCCTCCATCCAAACGGGCCGTTGGTGTTACACATTATTCTGAGTTTGAAGACCAGGTAAGGTACATGTTTTTGTTAATAAAATTGTTTGCTTCCTGTTTGACTGACACAACTGCTACTATTAAGCCACCATTTTTTTAGCTCCTCCAGTAAAGCTTTTCATGAAAATATATAGGTTTGACCTTTTTTTATACTTCTTTTTTGTTGACTCACTTGCATGAGGAAGAAGCAAATCATTCTGAGTATAGGAATGGAGGAGAAGCACAAGTGGAATTTTAAGCTTGCGTTAAGGTAACCATGCTCAAGCACTATCCTTGTTTACTTCTCTCTCTCTCTAGATTTTATGTTATTAAACGGGTGTTATATTTCCAAATCTAATATATGTTTTATGTATCACTCCTTCAAATCTTGTTGTTGCAGCTTGTGGAAGTTACCTTAGACCTCCTTTTATTAAGCTTTACTCTCTACTTTGGCCAGGTCGTCTAATTGGAATTATGCATTTAGGTCGAGTTTATGCGACGCTCAACAATTTGTGGAGGCACCGGGTGAAGTTTGAGGAAAGTGCTTCTTGTAAACCTCAGAGTTGGAATAGTGGTTGTTCTTCTTTTGGGAAAATGAACGGTAACGTGAATGTGGTATGCTAAATGGCATAAAAATTGGTACCGTATGAGTAGGATTGTACATGGGCTCAAATCCACATGGATTTAGAGGAAAGCAAACCCCTGCCAATTTTGAAGCCAAAATCCACCCCAAGCCAAATTTGTTTTTGTTCCAAATTTTGACGGATGGGAATAATTCTAGACGTTTCAAATAAATAGAATTTGGCATAAGGGTTGGGTAGGAGGGTTTCATGTCAAATTGGAGATGCCAAATGCCACATAAGCCTTCAAAAAAAATTGACATCTCAAATTTGAAGTCAAGGATAGGAGATGCTCTTATTATGCTTTTCCAGCATTATTTCCAAACCACATTAAACTCTTCATTTTCTTTTCACCACATTTGTTATTTGCTTAATACTTGGACAACAAAAAAAGTTATTTCGTAACAACTAGGTCGCAGACCATGCACTTGATTCGCTCGTACCATGTAATTAGTCGGTTGAAGAACGTAAGTAAGCATTGTATTTTAGGTTTGTTTATCATAGTACGTTGTTAGCATATCTACACATAGTGTGCTATTTGTTTGAGCAGAGTTCAAATCTACGCCCTTCGATGTTGAATCACATAGATTAACTAGTGGTTCTCAGCCGGCTACTGCACCTAATGATACTGTGCACTACATTGTCTTTTTTTTTTTCCTGTTGTATTGAACTTTGACTTAATTAACGTATAGCTGGCTTGTATTTTTTATTTTTGTTGCTTGTAGCTTGTGACATGTCTAAGCAAGGCCTTTGGTGTTGCACATTATTTTGAGTTTGAAGACCAGGTAAGATACATGTTTTCTTTAATAAAATTGCTTGCTTCCTGTTTGACTGACACAACTGCTACTATTAAGCCACCCTTTCTTTAGCACATCCGGTTAAGTTTTTCATGAATACATGTATGCTTGACCTTTTTTGATACTTCTTTTTTGCTGACTCACTTGCATGAGGAAGAAGCAAATCAATCCGGGTATAGGCTAGATGGAGAAGCACAAGAGGGATTTTAATCTTGCGTTAAGGTAACCATGCTCAAACACTATCCTTGTTTACTTCTCTCTCTCTCTCTCTCTCCAGATTTTATGTTGTTAAACGGGAGTTATATTTTCAAATCTAATCTATGTTTTATGTATCAATTCTTCAAATCTTATTTTTGCGACTTGTGGAAGTTACCTTAGACCTCCTTTTATAAAGCTTTACTCTCTACTTTCGCCTGGTCGTGTAATTTTAATTATGCATTTAGTTCGAGTGTATGCGACACTCAACAATTTGTGGAGGCACCAGATGAATCTTGAGGAAAATGCTTGATGTAAACCTCAGAGCTGGAACAGTGGTTGTTCTTCTAATGGGAACATGAACGGGAACGTGAATGTGGTATGCTAAATAGCAAAAGTATTGGTACTGTATGAGTTGGATTGTACATGGGCTCAAATCCACGTGGATTTAGAGGAAAGCAAACTCCTGCCAATTTTGAAGCCAAAATCTATCCTATGCCAAATCCACGCCCTTCGATGTTGAATCACATAGATTAACTTGTGGTCCTCAGCCGGTTACAGCACGTAATGGTACTGTGCACTCTGTTATCTTTTTTTTTTTTTTTCTGTTATATTGAAATTTGACTTAGCTGGCTTGTATTTTTTATTTTTATTTTTGTTGCTTGTTGCTTGTGACATGTCTAAGCA
This sequence comes from Rhododendron henanense subsp. lingbaoense, assembly GCA_020567845.1. Taxonomy (NCBI): domain Eukaryota; kingdom Viridiplantae; phylum Streptophyta; class Magnoliopsida; order Ericales; family Ericaceae; genus Rhododendron; species Rhododendron henanense. Next base: position 29,010,280 of record CM036320.1, on the reverse strand, counting down.
AGGCTTTTGGCGTTGCACATTATTCTGAGTTTGAAGACCAGGTAAGATACATATTTTCTTTAATAAAATTACTTGCTTCTTGTTTGACTGACACAACTGCTACTATCAAGCCACCCCTTTTTTAGTACCTCCGAAGCTTTTTATGAAAACATGTAGGCTTGACCCTTTTTGATACTTCTTTTTTGCTGAATCACTTGCATGAGGAAGAAGCAAATCAATCCGAGTATGGGCAAGGAGGAGAAGCACAATAGGGATTTTTAGTTGCGTTGAGGTAAACTTGCTCAAGGACTATCCTAGTTTACTTCTCTCTCTCTCTCTCTCTCTCTCTCTCTCCAGATTTTGTTGTTAAACGGGAGTTATATTTCCAAATCTAATTTCTTTTTTATGTATCACTACTTCAAATCTTTTTATTGCAACTTGTGGAAGTTATCTTAGACCTCCTTTTATTAAGCTTTACTCTCTATTTTGGCCAGATCGTCTAATTTGAATTATGCATTTAGGTCGAGTGTATGAGAGGCTCAACAATTTGTGGAGGCACCGGGTGAAGCTTGATGAAAATGCATTTTGTAACCCTTAAAGTAGGAACAGTGGTTGTTCTGCTAATGGGAAAATGAACGGGAACGTGAATGTGGTACGCTAAATGGTTTAAATAATGGTACTGTATGGGTAGGCTTGCACATGGATTCAAATCCTCGTGGATTTAGAGGAAAGGAAGCCCCTACGAATTTTGAAGCTAAAATCAACATATGCCAAATTTGCTTTTGTTCCAAATTTTGACTGATGGGAATAATTGTAGACGTTTCGAATAAATAAAATTTGGCATAAGGGTGGGGTAGGAGGATTTGATGTCAAATTGAAGAATCCAAAATGCTGCATAATCCTCCAAAAAAAACTAAAAATTGACGTCTCCAATTTGAAGTCAAAAATTGACATCTTTTCACCACCATTGTTATTGTTTAATACTCGGACAACAAAAAAAGTTATTTTGTAACAACTAAGTCGCAGTCCATCCACTCGATTCGCTCGTACCGTGGATTTAGTCGGTTGAAGAATGTAAGCAAGCATTGAATTTTAAGTCTGTTTATCATGGTACCTTGTCAGCAGAAGATATCTACACATAGTATGCTAGTTGTTTGAGCAGAGTTCAAATCCACACCCTTCGATATTGAATCACATAGATTAAGAAGTGGTCCTCCGCCGGCTACTACATCTAATGGTACTGTGTACTCTATAGTCTTTTCTTTTTTTTGTATGTTATATTGAAGTTTGACTTAACTAACGTATAGCTGACTTGTATTTTTTTATTTTTGTTTCTTATAGCTTCCGACATGTCTAAGGAAGGCTTTTGGTGTTGCACATTATTATGAGGTTGAAGATCAGGTAAGATAGATGTTTTCTTCAATAAAATTGCTTGCTTCCTGTTTGACTGACACAACTACTACTATTAAGCCACCATTTTTTTAGCACCTCCGGTTAAGCTTTTCATGAAAACATATAGGTTTTGACCTTTTTTGATGCTTCTTTAGTGCTGCCTCACTTGCATAAGGAAGAGGCAAATCAATCCAAGTATAGGTAAAGAGGAAAAGCACAAGAGAGATTTTAAGCTTGCGTTAAGGTAACAGAGCTCAAGCACTATCCTTGTTTACTTGTCTCTCTCCAGATTTTATGTAGTTAAATGGGAGTTATATTTCCGAATCCAATCTATGTTTTATGTATCACTCCTTCAAATCTTGTTGTTGCAACTTATGGAAGTTATTTTAGACGTCGTTTTATTAAGCTTTACTCTCTACTTTGGCCAGGTCGTCTAATTTGAATTATGCATTAAGGTTGAGTTTATGAGAAGCTCAACAATTTGTGGAGGCACCGGGTGAAGCTTGATGAAAATGCATGTTGTAACCCTAAGAGCTGGAACAGTGGTTGTTCTGCTAATGGGAACATGAACGGGAATGTGAACGTGGTACGCTAAATGACTAAAATAATGGTACTGTTTGGGTAGGCTTGTACATGGAATGAAATCCACGTGGATTTGGAGGAAAGTACGCCCCTGCCAACTTTGAAGCAAAAATCCACTCGAAGCCAAATTTGCTTTTGTTCCAAATTTTGACTGATGGGAATAATTTTAGACGTCTCAAATAAATAGAATTTGGCATAAGGGTTGGGTAGGAGGCTTTGATGTCAAATTGGAGATGTCAAAATGCTAAATATGTCTTCAAAAAAAAAAATTTGACATCTCCAATTTGAAGTCAAGGATTGGAGATGCTCTTATTATACTTTTCCAGCATTATTTCCAAACCACACTAAACTCTTTATCTTCTTTTCACCACCTTTGTTATTGTTTAATACTCGGACAACAAAAAAAGTTTTTTCGTAACAGCCAAGTCGCAGGCCAAACCACACTAAACACTTGATTCGGTCGTACCGTGTATTTAGTAGGTTGAAGAACGTAAGCAAACATAGTATGCTAGTTGTTTGAATAGAGTTCAAACATAATATGCTAGTATATTGTCAACTGAAGATATCTACACATAGTATGCTAGTTGTTTGAATAGAGTTCAAATCCTCGCCTTCGATGTTGAATCACACAGATTAATGAGTGGTCCTCAGCCGGCTACTACACCTAATGGTATTGTGCACTCTGTTGTCTTTTCTTTTTTTTGTATGTTATATTGAAGTTTGACTTAACTAACATATAGCTGGCTTGTATTTTTTATTTTTGTTTCTTGTAGCTTGTGGTATGTTTAAGGAAGGCCTTTGGTGTTGCACATTATTCTGAGGTTGAAGATCAGGCAAGATACATGTTTTCTTTAATAAAATTGCTTGCTTCCTGTTTGACTGACACAACTGCTACAATTAAACCACCCTTTTTTAGCACCTCCGGCTAAACTTTTCATGAAAACATGTAGGTTTTGACCTTTTTTGATGCTTCTTTTTTGCCGACCCACTTGCATGAGGTAGAAGCAAATCAATCCAAGTATAGGCAAAGAGGAGAAGCACAAGAGGGATTTTAAGCTTGTGTTAAGGTAATCGGGTTCAGGCTCTATCGTTATGTACTTTTATCTCTCTCCAGATTTTATGTAGTTAATGGGACCTATATTTCCAAATCTAATCTCTGTTTTATGTATCACTCCTTCAAATGTTGTTATTCGAACTTGTGGAAGTTATCTTAGACCTCCTTTTATTAAGTTTTACTCTCTACTTTGGACAGGTCGTCTAATTTGAATTATGCATTTCGGTCGAGTGTATGTGAAGCTCAACAATTTGTGGAGGCACCGGGTGAAACTTGATGAAAATGCATTTTGTAACCCTTAGAGTAGGAATAGTGGTTGTTCTGCTAAAGGGAAAATGAACCGGAACATGAATGTGGTACGCTAAATGGCTTAAATAATGGTACTGTATGGGTAGGCTTGTACTTTGATTCAAATCCTCGTGGATTTAGAGGAAAGCAAGCCCCTGCCAACTTTGAAGCCAAAATCCACCCATAGCCAAATTTGATTTTATTCCAAATTTTGACTGATGGGAATAATTCTAGACATTTCAAATGAATAGAATTTCGCATAAGGGTTGGGTAGGACGCTTTGATGTCATATTGGAGATGCCAAAATGACTCAAAAGCCTTCAAAGAAAAAATTGACATCTCCAATTTGAAGTCAAGGATTGGAGTTGCTTATGTTTTGCTTTTCCAGCATTATTTCCAAAACACACCAAACTCTTCATCTTCTTTTTACCACCTTTGTTGTTGTTTAATACTCGGATAACAAAAAAAGTTATTTTGTAACAACTAGGTCACTGGCCATGCACTTGATTCGCTCGGACTATGTAATTAATCAGTTGAAGAGCGTAAGCAAGCATAGAATTTTTGGTCAATTTATCATAATCCCTTGTTAGCAGACGATATCTACACATTGTATGCTAGTTGTTTGAGCAGAGTTCAAATCCACGCCCTTCGATGTTGAATCAAGTAGATTGACGATTGGTCCTCAGTCGGCTACTGCACCTAATGGTTCTGTGCAATCAATTGCCTTTTTTTTTTTGTTTGTTATATTGAAATTTGACTGAACTAACGTATAGCTGGGCTTGTATTTTTTATTTTTGTTGCTTGTAGCTTGTGACATGTCTGTACAAGGCCTTTGGTGTTGCACATTATTTTGAGTTTGAAGATCAGGTAAGATACAAGATTTCTTTAATAAAATTGCTTGCTTCCTGTTTGACCGACACAATTGCTATTATTAAGCCACCATTTTATTAGCACCTCCGGTTAAGCTTTTCATGAAAACATATAGGCTTGACCTTTTTTGGTACTTCTTTTTTGCTGACTCACTTGCTTGAGGAAGAAGCAAATCAATCCGAGCATAGGCACGGAGGAGAAACACAAGAAGGATTTTAAGCTTGCGTTAAGGTAACTGTGCTCAAGCACTATCCTTGTTTACTTCTCTCTCTTTTCAGATTTTATGTAGTTAAACGGGAGTTATATTTCAAAATGTAATCTGTGTTTTATGTATCACTTCTACAAATCTTCTTGTTGCAACTTGTGGAAGTTATCTTAAACCTCCTTTTATTAAGCTTTACTCTCTACTTTAGCCAGGTCGTCTAATTTGAATTATGCATTTAGGTCGAGTGTATGAGAAACTCAACAATTTGTGGAGGCACCGGGTGAAGCTTGATGAAAATGCATTTTGTAACCCTAAGAGCTGGAACAGTGGTTGTTCTGCTAATGGGAACATGAACGGGAATGTGAATGTGGTAAACTAAATCGCTTAAATAATGGTATTGTGTGGGTAGGCTTGTACATGGACTCAAATTCTCGGGGATTTTGAGGAAAGCAAGCCCCTGCCAACTTTTAAGCCGAAATCCACCCGAAGCCTAATTTGCTTTTGTTCCGAATTTTCACTGATGGGAATAATTCTAGACGTTTCAAGTAAATAGAATTTCGCATAAGGTTTTTGTAGGAAACTTCGATGTCAAATTGGAGATGCCAAAATGTCCAATAAGTCTTAAAGAAAAAATTGACATCTCCAATTTGAAGTCAAGGATTGGAGTTGCTCTTATTTTGCTTTTCTAGCATTATTTCCAAAACTCACTAAACTTTTTTTCTATTTTTTACCACCTTTGTTGTTTAATACTCGGACAACAAAAAAATTTATTTTGTAACTACTAGTTCGCAGGCCATGCACTTCACTCGCTCGTACCATGTAATTAGTTGGTTAAAGAACGCAAGCAAGCATTGAATTTTTGGTCTATTTATCATAATACCTTGTTAGCAAAAGATATCTACACATTGTATGCTAGTTGTTTGAGCAGAGTTCAAATCCATGCCCTTCGATGTTGAATCACATAGATTAACGAGTGGTCCTCAGCCGGCTACTGCACCTAATGGTTCTGTGCCATCTATTGTCTTTTTTTTTTTGTATGTTATATTGAACTTTGACTTAACTAACGTTTAACTGGCTTGTATTTTTTTTTCTCTTGCTTGTAGCTTGTGACATGTCTAAGCAAGACCTTTGGCGTTGCACATTATTTTGAGTTTGTAGATTAGGTAAGATACATATTTTCGTTAATAAAATTGCTTGCTTCCTGTTTGACTGACACAATTGCTATAATTAAGCCACCATTTTTTTGGCACCTCCGGTTAAGCTTTTCATGAAAACATATAGGATTGACCTTTTTTGGTACTTTTTTGCCGACTCACTTGCTTGAGGAAGAAGCAAATCAATTCGAGTACAGGCAAGGAGGACAAACCAAGAAGGATTTTAAGCTTGCGTAAAGGTAACCGTGCTCAAGCACTATCCTTGTTTACTTCTCTCTCTCTTCAGATTTTATGTAGTTAAACGGGAGTTATATTTCCAAATCAAATCTATGTTTTATGTATCACTCCTACAAATCTTCTTGTTGCAACTTGTGTAAGTTATCTTAGACCTCCTTTTTTTATGCTTTACTCCCTACTTTGGCCAGGTCGTCTAATTTGAATTATACATTGAGGTCGAGTGTATGAGACGCTCAACAATTTGTGGAGGCACCGGGTGAAGCTTGAGGAAAATGCTTGTTGTAAACCTAGGGGCTGGAATAGTGGTTGTTCTTCTCATGGGAACATGGACGGGAACGTCAATGTGGTACGCTAAATGGCTTAAATAATGGTACTGTTTGGGTAAGGTTGTATATGGGCTCAAATCCACATGGATTTAGAGGAAAGCAAGCCCCTGCCAATTTTGAAGCGAAAATCCAACCTACGCCAAATTTGCTTTTATTCCAAATTTTGACTGATGGAACTAATTCTTGACGTTTCAAATAAATAGAATTTGGCATAAGAGTTTGGTAGGAGGCTTTGATGTCAAATTGAAGATGCCATAATGCTACACATGCCTTCAAAAAAAATATTTGACATCTTCAATTTAAGTCAAGGATTGGAGATTTTCTTATTATGCTTTTCCAGCATTATTTTCAAACCACACTAAACTCTTCATCTTCTTTTCCCACCTTTGTTATTATTTAATACTCGGACAACAAAAAAAGTTATTTTGTAACTACTAAGTCGCAGGCCACGCACTTGATTCGCTCGTACCGTGTATTTTGTAGGTTGAAGAACGTAAGCATGCATTGAATTTTAGGTCTTTTTATCGTAGTACATTGTCTGCATAAGATATCTACAGATAGTATGCTAGTTGTTTGAGCAGAGTTCAAATCCTCGCCCTTCGATGTTGAATCACATAGATTAATGAGTGGTCCTCAGCCAGCTACTACACCTAATGGTACTGTGCAGTCTGTTGTCTTTTTATTTTATTTTATGTTATATTGAAGTTTGACTTAACTAACGTATAGCTAGCTTGTATATTTTATTTTTGTTGCTTGTAGCTTGTGACATGTTTAAGGAAGGCTTTTGGTGTTGCACATTATTCTGAGGTTGAAGATCAGGTAAGATACATGTTTTCTTTAATAAAATTGCTTGCTTCCTGTTTGAATCGCACAACTGCTACAATTAAGCCACCCTTTTTTAGCACCTCGGCTAAGCTTTTCATGAAAACATGTAGGTTTTGGCTTTTTTTAATCCTTATTTTTTGCTGACTCACTTGCATTTGGAAGAAGCAAATCAATTCAAGTTTAGGTAAAGAGGAGAAGCACAAGAGGGATTTTAAGCTTGCGTTAAGGTAACCGGGCTCAAGCACTATCCTTGTTTACTTATCTCTCCCCAGATTTTATTTAGTTATATGAGAGCTATATTTCCAAATCTAATCTCTTTTTTATGTATCACTCCTTCAAATCTTGTTATAGGAACTTGTTGAAGTAATCTTAGACCTCCTTTTATTAAGCTTTACTCTCTACTTTGGCCAGGTCATCTAATTTAAATTATGCATTTAGGTAGAGTGTATGAGAAGCTCAACAATTTGTGGAGGCACCGGGTTTGACGAAATTGCATTTGGTAACCCTTAAAGCAGGAATAGTGGTTGTTCTGCTAATGGGAACATGAACGGGAACGTGAATGTGGTACGCTAAATGGCTTAAATAATGGTACTGTATGGGTAGGCTTGCACATGGACTCAAATCCTCGTGGATTTGGAGGAAAGCAAGCCCCTGCCAGCTTTAAAGTCAAAATCTACCCGAAGCCAAATTTGCTTTTGTTCCAAATTTTGATTGATGGGAATAATTCTAGACGTTTCAAATAAATAGAATTTCGCATCAGGGTTGGGTAGGACGCTTTGATGTCTAATTGTAGATGACAAAATGTCTCATAAGCCTTCAAAGAAAAAATTGACATCTCCAATTTGAAGTCAAGGATTGGAGTTGCTATTATTTTGCTTTTCCAGCATTATTTCCAAAACACACTAAACTCTTCATCTTCTTTTTACCACCTTTGTAGTAGTTTAATACTCAGAAAACAAAAAAAGTTTTTTTGTAACAACTAGGTTGCTGGCCATGCACTTGATTTGCTCGTACCCTGTAATTAGTCGGTTGAAGAACGTACGCAAGCATTGATTTTTTGGTCTGTTTATCATAGTTCCTTGTTAGCAGAAGATATCTACACATTGTATGGTAATTGTTTGAGCAGAGTTCAAATCCACTCACTTCGATGTTGAATCACATAGATTGATGAGTGGTCCTCAGCCGGCTACTGCACCTTATGGTTCTGTGCAACCTTTTGTCTTTTTTTTTTTTGTGTGTGTGTTATTTTGAACTTTGACTTAACTAACGTATATTAAACTTTGACTTAACTAACGTATAGCTGGTTTGTATTTTTTATTTTTGTAGCTTGTGACATGTCTATGCAAGGCCTCTGGTGTTACACATTATTCTGAGTTTGAAGATAAAGTAAGATACAAGTTTTCTTTAATAAAATTGCATGCTTCCTGTTTGACTGATACAATTGCTATTATTAAGCCACCATTTTATTAGCACCTCCGGTTAAGCTATTCATGAAAACATATAGGCTTGACCTTTTTTGGTACTCTTTTTTGCTGACTCACTTGCTTGAGGAAGAAGCAAATCAATCCGAGTATAGGCACGGAGGAGAAACACAAGAAGGATTTTAAGCTTGCTTTAAGGTAACCGTGCTCTAGCACTATCCTTGTTACTTCTCTCTCTTTTCAGATTTTTTGTAGTTAAACGGGAGTTATATTTCCAAACATAATCTATGTTTTATGTATCACTCCTACAAATCTTGTTGATGCAACTTGTGGAAGTTATCTTAGACCTCTTTTTATTAAGCTTTACTCTCTACTTTGGCCAGGTCGTCTAATTTGAATTATGCATTTAGATCAAGTGTACGAGACGCTCAACAATTTGTGGAGGCACTGGGTGAAGCTTGAGGAAAATGCTTGTTGTAAACGAAAGAGTTAGAACAGTGGTTGTTCTTCGCATGGGAACATGGACGGGAAATGTGAATGTGGTACTCTAAATGGCTTAAATAACGGTACTGTTTGGGTAGGGTTGTACATAGGCTCAAATCCACATGGATTTAGAGGAAAGTAAGCCCCTGCCAATTTTGAAGCGAAAATCCACCCGAATTCAAATTTGCTTTTGTTCCAATTTTTGACTGGTGGGAATAATTCTAGACGTTTCAAATAAATAGAATTTGGCATAAGGGTTGGGTAGGTGGCTTTGATGTCAAATTGGAGATGCCAAAATGCAACGTATGCCTTTAAAAAAAAAAATTTGACATCTCCAATTTGAAGTCAAGGATTGGAGATGCACTTATTATGCTTTTCCAGCATTATTTCCATACCACACTAAACTCTTTATCTTCTTTTCACCACCTTTGTTATTTTTTTAATACTCGGACAACAAAAAAAGTTATTTTGTAACAACTAAGTCGGAGGCCATGCACTTCATTCACTTGTACCGTGTATTTAGTAGGTTGAAGAACGTAAGCAAGCATTGAATTTTAGGTATATTTATCGTAGTACCTTGTCAACAGAAGATATCTACAAATAGTATGCTAGTTGTTTGATTAGAGTTCAAATCCTCGCCCTTCGATGTTGAATCACATAGATTAATGAGTGGTCCTCAGCTAGCTACTACACCTAATGGTACTGTGCGGTCTGTTGTCTTTTTTTTTTTTTTTGTGGGTTATATTGAAGTTTGACTTAACTAACGTATAGCTGGCTTGTATTTTTTATTTTTGTTGCTTGTAGCTTGTGACATGTTTATGGAATGCCTTTGGTGTTGCACATTATTCTGAGGTTGAAGATCAGGTAAGATACATGTTTTCTTTAATAAAATTGTTTGCTTCCTGTTTGACTGACACAACCGCTACAATAATGCCACCCTTTTTTAGCACCTACGGCTAAGCTTTTCAACAAAACGTGTAGGTTTTGACCTTTTTTAATGCTTCTTTTTTGCTGACTCACTTGCATGAGGAAGAAGCAAATCAATCCAAGTATAGGCAAAGAGGAGAAGCACAAGATGGATTTTAAACTTTTATAAGGTAACCGGGATCTAGCACTATCCTTGTTTACTTATCTCTCTCCAGATTTTATGTAGTTAAATGGGAGCTATATTTCCAAATCTAATCTCTGTTTTATGTATCACTCCTTCAAATCTTGTTATTGGAATTTGTTGAAGTATTCTTAGACCTCCTTTTAATAAGCTTTACTCTATACTTGGCCAGGTCATCTAATTTGAATTATGCATTTAGGTCGAGTGTATGAGAAGCTCAACAATTTGTGGAGGCACCGGGTGAAGCTTGATGGAAATGCATTTTGTAACCCTTAAAGCAGGAAAAGTGGTTGTTCTGCTAATGGGAACATGAACGGGAACGTGAATGTGGTACGCTAAATGGCTTAAATAATGGTACTCTATGGGTAGGCTTGCACATGGACTCAATTCCTCGTGGATTTGGAGGAAAGCAAGCCCGTGCCAACTTTGAAGCCAAAATCCACCCGAAGCCAAATTTGCTTTTGTTCCAAATTTTGACCGATAGGAATAATTCTAGAAGTTTCAAATAAATATAATTTCGCATAAGGGTTGGTTAGGATGCTTTGATGTCAAATTGGAGATGCCAAAATGTCTCATAAGCCTTCAAAGAAAAAATGGACATCTCCAATTTGAAGTCAAGGATTGGAGTTGCTATTATTTTGCTTTTCCAGCATTATTTCCAAAACACACTAAACTCTTCATCTTCTTTTTACCACCTTTGTAGTAGTTTAATACTCAGAAAACAAAAAAAAGTTTTTTTGTAACAACTAGGTCGCTGGCCATGCACTTGATTTGCTCGTACCCTGTAATTAGTCGGTTGAAGAACGTACGCAAGCATTGATTTTTTGGTCTGTTTATCATAGTTCCTTGTTAGCAGAAGATATCTACACATTGTATGGTAATTGTTTGAGCAGAGTTCAAATCCACTCACTTCGATGTTGAATCACATAGATTGATGAGTGGTCCTCAGCCGGCTACTGCACCTTATGGTTCTGTGCAACCTTTTGTCTCTTTTTTTTTGTGTGTGTGTTATTTTGAACTTTGACTTAACTAACGTATATTAAACTTTGACTTAACTAACGTATAGCTGGTTTGTATTTTTTATTTTTGTTGCTTGTAGCTTGTGACATGTCTAAGCAAGGCCTCTGGTGTTACACATTATTCTGAGTTTGAAGATAAAGTAAGATACAAGTTTTCTTTAATAAAATTGCATGCTTCCTGTTTGACTGATACAATTGCTATTATTAAGCCACCATTTTATTAGCACCTCCGGTTAAGCTATTCATGAAAACATATAGGCTTGACCTTTTTTGGTACTCTTTTTTGCTGACTCACTTGCTTGAGGAAGAAGCAAATCAATCCGAGTATAGGCACGGAGGAGAAACACAAGAAGGATTTTAAGCTTGCTTTAAGGTAACCGTGCTCTAGCACTATCCTTGTTACTTCTCTCTCTTTTCAGATTTTATGTAGTTAAACGGGAGTTATATTTCCAAACATAATCTATGTTTTATGTATCACTCCTACAAATCTTGTTGATGCAACTTGTGGAAGTTATCTTAGACCTCTTTTTATTAAGCTTTACTCTCTACTTTGGCCAGGTCGTCTAATTTGAATTATGCATTTAGATCTAGTGTACGAGACGCTCAACAATTTGTGGAGGCACTGGGTGAAGCTTGAGGAAAATGCTTGTTGTAAACGAAAGAGTTAGAACAGTGGTTGTTCTTCGCATGGGAACATGGACGGGAAATGTGAATGTGGTACTCTAAATGGCTTAAATAACGGTACTGTTTGGGTAGGGTTGTACATAGGCTCAAATCCACATGGATTTAGAGGAAAGTAAGCCCCTGCCAATTTTGAAGCGAAAATCCACCCGAATTCAAATTTGCTTTTGTTCCAATTTTTGACTGGTGGGAATAATTCTGGACGTTTCAAATAAATAGAATTTGGCATAAGGGTTGGGTAGGTGGCTTTGATGTCAAATTGGAGATGCCAAAATGCAACGTATGCCTTCAAAAAAAAAAAATTGACATCTCCAATTTGAAGTCAAGGATTGGAGATGCACTTATTATGCTTTTCCAGCATTATTTCCATACCACACTAAACTCTTTATCTTCTTTTCACCACCTTTGTTATTTTTTTAATACTCGGACAACAAAAAAAGTTATTTTGTAACAACTAAGTCGGAGGCCATGCACTTGATTCACTTGTACCGTGTATTTAGTAGGTTGAAGAACGTAAGCAAGCATTGAATTTTAGGTATATTTATCGTAGTACCTTGTCAACAGAAGATATCTACAAATAGTATGCTAGTTGTTTGATTAGAGTTCAAATCCTCGCCCTTCGATGTTGAATCACATAGATTAATGAGTGGTCCTCAGCTAGCTACTACACCTAATGGTACTGTGCGGTCTGTTGTCTTTTCTTTTTTTTTGTGGGTTATATTGAAGTTTGACTTAACTAACGTATAGCTGGCTTGTATTTTTTATTTTTGTTGCTTGTAGCTTGTGACATGTTTATGGAATGCCTTTGGTGTTGCACATTATTCTGAGGTTGAAGATCAGGTAAGATACATGTTTTCTTTAATAAAATTGTTTGCTTCCTGTTTGACTGACACAACCGCTACAATAATGCCACCCTTTTTTAGCACCTGCGGCTAAGCTTTTCAACAAAACGTGTAGGTTTTGAACTTTTTTAATGCTTCTTTTTTGCTGACTCACTTGCATGAGGAAGAAGCAAATCAATCCAAGTATAGGCAAAGAGGAGAAGAACAAGAGGGATTTTAAACTTTTATAAGGTAACCGGGATCTAGCACTATCCTTGTTTACTTATCTCTCTCCAGATTTTATGTAGTTAAATGGGAGCTATATTTCCAAATCTAATCTCTGTTTTATGTATCACTCCTTCAAATCTTGTTATTGGAATTTGTTGAAGTATTCTTAGACCTCCTTTTAATAAGCTTTACTCTATACTTGGCCAGGTCATCTAATTTGAATTATGCATTTAGGTCGAGTGTATGAGAAGCTCAACAATTTGTGGAGGCACCGGGTGAAGCTTGATGGAAATGCATTTTGTAACCCTTAAAGCAGGAAAAGTGGTTGTTCTGCTAATGGGAACATGAACGGGAACGTGAATGTGGTACGCTAAATGGCTTAAATAATGGTACTCTATGGGTAGGCTTGCACATGGACTCAATTCCTCGTGGATTTAGAGGAAAGCAAGCCCGTGCCAACTTTGAAGCCAAAATCCACCCGAAGCCAAATTTGCTTTTGTTCCAAATTTTGACCGATAGGAATAATTCTAGACGTTTCAAATAAATATAATTTCGCATAAGGGTTGGTTAGGATGCTTTGATGTCAAATTGGAGATGCCAAAATGTCTCATAAGCCTTCAAAGAAAAAATGGACATCTCCAATTTGAAGTCAAGGATTGGAGTTGCTCTTATTTTGCTTTTCCAGCATTATTTCAAGAACACACTAAACTCTTCATCTTCTTTTTACCACCATTGTAGTAGTTTAATACTCAGACAACAAAAAAAGTTTATTTGTAACAACTAGGTCTCTAGCCATGCACTTGATTCGCTCGTACCATGTAATTAGTCGGTAGAAGAACGTAAGCAAGCATTGAATTTTTGGTCTGTTTAACATAGTACCATGTTAGCAGAAGATATCTACACATTGTATGCTAGTTGTTTGAGCAGAGTTCAAATACACGCACTTCGATATTGAATCACATAGATTGATGAGTGGTCCTCAGCCGGCTACTGCACCTAATTGTTCCGTGCAATCTTTTGTCTTATTTTTTTTTTGGTGTTATATTGAATTTGACTTAACTAACGTATATTGGACTTTGACTTAACTAACGTATAGCTGGCTTGTATTTTTTATTTTTGTGGCTTGTAGCTTGTGACATGTCTATGCAAGGCCTATGATGTTACACATTATTCTGAGTTTGAAGATCAGGTACGATACAAGTTTTCTTTAATAAAATTGCTTGCTTCTTGTTTAACTGACACAATTGCTATTATTAGTCCACCATTTTTTTAGCACCTCCGGTAATCTTTTCATGAAAACATAGGCTTGACCTTGACCTTTTTTGGTACTTTTTTGCTGACTCACTTGCTTGAGGAAGATGCAAATCAATCCGAGTATAGGCACGGGGGAGAAACAAAAGAAGGATTTTATGATTGCGTTAAGGTAACTGTGCTCAAGCACTATCCTTGTTTACTTCTCTCTCTTTTCAGATTTTATGTAGTTAAACGGGAGTTATATTTCCAAAGTAATATATGTTTTATGTATCACTCCTAAAAATCTTGTTGTTGCAACTTGTGGAAGTTATCTTAGACCTCTTTTTATTAAGCTTTACTCTCTACTTTGGCCAGGTCGCCTAATTTGAATTATGCATTTAGATCAAGTATACGAGACGCTCAACAATTTGTGGAGGCACCGGGTGAAGGTTGAGGAAAATGCTTGTTATAAACCTAAGAACTAGAACAGTGGTTGTTCTTCTCATTGGAATATGGACGGGAATGTGAATGTGGTACTCTAAATGGCTTAGTTAATGGTACTGCTTGGGTTGGTTTGTACATAGGCTCAAATCCAAATGGATTTAGAGGAAAGTAAGCCCCTGCCAATTTTGAAGCGAAAATCCACCCTACGTCAAATTTGCTTTTGTTCCAATTTTTGACTGGTGGGAATAATTCTAGACGTTTCAAATAAATAGAATTTGGCATAAGGGTTGGGTAGGAGGCTTTGATGTCAAATTGGAGATGCCAAAATGCTACATATGCCTTCAAAAAAAAAATTTCACATCTCCAATTTGAAGTCAAGGATTGGAGATGCTCTTATTATGCTTTTCCAGCATTATTTCCATACCACACTTAACTCTTCATCTTCTTTTCACCACATTAGTTATTTTTTTAATAGTCGGACAACAAAAAAAGTTGTTTTGTAACAATTAAGTCGCAGGCCATGCACTTGATTCACTCGTACCGTGTATTTAGTAGGTTGAAGAACGTAAGCAAGCATTGAATTTTAGGTATGTTTATCGTAGTACCTTGTCAATAGAAGATATCTACAAATAGTATGCTAGTTGTTTGATTAGAGTTCAAATCCTCGCCCTTCGATGTTGAATCACATAGATTAATGAGTGGTCCTCAACCGGCTACTACACCTAATGGTACTATGCGGTCTGTTGTCTTTTCTTTTTTTTGTATGTTATATTGAAGTTTGACTTAACTAACGTATAGCTGGCTTGTATTTTTTGTTTTGTTGCTTGTAGCTTGTGACATGTTTAAGTAAGGCCTTTGGTGTTGCACATTATTCTGAGGTTGAAGATCAGGTAAGATACATGTTTTCTTTAATAAAATTGTTTGCTTCTTGTTTGACTGACACAACCGCTACAATAAAGCCACCCTTTTTTAGCACCTCCGGCTAAGCTTTTCATCAAAACATGTAGGTTTTGACCTTTTTTAATGCTTCTTTTTTGCTGACTCACTTGCATGAGGAAGAAGCAAATCAATCCAAGTATAGTCAAAGAGGAGAAGCACAAGAGGGATTTTACGCTTGTGTAAAGGTAACCGGGCTCAAGCACTATCCTTATTTACTTATCTCTCTCCATATTTTATGTAGTTAAAAGGGAGCTATATTTCCAAATCTAATCTCTGTTTTATGCATCACTCCTTCAAATCTTGTTATTGGAACTTGTTGAAGTAATCTTAGACCTACTTTTATTAAGCTTTACTCTATACTTTGGCTAGGTCATCTAATTTGAATTATGCATTTAGGTCGAGTGTATGAGATGCTCAACAAATTGTGGAGGCACCGGGTGAAGCTTGATGAAAATGCATTTTGTAACCCTTAAAGCAGGAAAAATGGATGTTCTGCTAATGGGAACATGAACGGGAACGTGAATGTGGTACGCTAAATGGCTTAAATAATGGTACTGTATGGGTAGGCTTGCACAAGGACTCAATTCCTCGTGGATTTGGAGGAAAGCAAGCCAGTGCCAACTTTGAAGCCAAAATCCACCCGAAGCCAAATTTGCTTTTGTTCCAAATTTTGACCGATAGGAATAATTCTAGACGTTTCAAATAAATAGAATTTCGCATAAGGGTTGGGTAGGACGCTTTGATGTCAAATTGGAGATGCTAAAATGTCTCGTAAGCCTTCAAAGAAAAAATTGACATCTCCAATTTGAAGTCAAGGATTGGAGTTGCTCTTATTTTGCTTTTCCAGCATTATTTCCAGAACACACTAAACTCTTCATCTTCTTTTTACCACCTTTGTAGTAGTTTAATACTCAGACAACAAAAAAAGTTTTTTTTGTAACAACTAGGTCTCTGGTCATGCACTTGATTCACTCGTACCATGTAATTAGTCGGTAGAAGAACGTAAGCAAGCATTCAATTTTTGGTCTGTTTAACATAGTACCATGTTAGCAGAAGATATCTACACATTGTACGCTAGTTGTTTGATCAGAGTTCAAATCCACGCACTTCGATGTTGAATCACATAAATTGATGAGTGGTGATCAGCCGGCTACTGCACCTAATGGTTTTGTGCAATCTTTAGTCTTATTTTTTTTTTTTGTTGTATTGAACTTTGACTTAACTAACGTATAGTGAACTTTGACTTAACTAACGTATAGCTAGCTTGTATTTTTTATTTTTGTTGCTTGTAGCTTGTGTCATGTCTAAGCAAGGCCTGTGATGTTAAATATTATTTTTAGTTTGAAGATCAGGTACGATACAAGTTTTCTTTAATAAAATTGCTTGCTTCCTGTTTGACTGACAAAATTGCTATTATTAAGCCACTATTTTTTTTGCTCCTCCGGTAAGCTTTTCATGAAAACATATAGGCTTGATGTCAAATTGGAGATGCCAAAATGCTACATATGCCTTCAAATTTTTTTTTTTTAACATCTCCAATTTGAAGTCAAGGATTGGAGATGCTTTTGTTATGCTTTTCCATCATTATTTCCATAGCACACTAAACTCTTCATCTTCTTTTCACCACCTTTGTTATTTTTTTATTACTCTGACAACAAAAAAAGTTATTTTTTGACAACTAAGTCGCAGGCCATGCACTTGATTCACTCGTACCGTGTATTTAGTAGGTTGAAGAACGTAAGCAAGCATTTAATTTTAGGTATGTTTATCGTAGTACCTTGTCAATAGAAGATATCTACAAATAGTATGCTAGTTGTTTCTGTAGAGTTCAAATCCTCGCCCTTCGATGTTGAATCACATAGATTAATGAGTGGTCCTCAGCCGGCTACTACACCTAATGGTACTATGCGGTCTGTTGTCTTTTCTTTGTTTTGTATGTTATATTGAAGTTTGACTTAACTAACGTATAGCTGGCTTGTATTTTTTGTTTTTGTTGCTTGTAGCTTGTGACATGTTTAAGGAAGGCCTTTGGTGTTGCACATTATTCTGAGGTAGAAGATCAGGTAAGATACATGTTTTCTTAATAAAATTGTTTGCTTCCTGTTTGACTGACACAACCGCTACAATAAAGCCACCCTTTTTTAGCACCTCCGGAGAAGCTTTTCATCAAAATATGTAGGTTTTGACCTTTTTTAATGCTTCTTTTTTGTTGACTCACTTGCATGAGGAAGAAGCAAATCAATCCAAGTATAGGCTTCGAGGAGAAGCACAAGAGGGATTTTAAGCTTGTGTTATGGTAACCGGGCTCAAGCACTATCCTTGTTTACTTATCTCTCTCCAGATTTTATGTAGTTAAATGGGAGTTATATTTCCAAATCTAATCTCTGTTTTATGTATCACTCTTTCAAATCTTGTTATTGGAACTTGTTGAAGTAATCTTAGACCTCCTTTTATTAAGCTTTACTCTACACTTTGGCCAGGTCATCTAATTTGAATTATGCATTTTGGTCGAGTGTATGAGTAGCTCAACAATTTGTGGAGGCACCGGGTGAAGCTTGATGAAAATGCATTTTGTAACCCTTAAAGCAGGAAAAGTGGTTGTTCTGCTAATGGGAACAGGAACGGGAACGTTAATGTGGGACGCTAAATGGCTTAAATAATGGTACTGTATGGGTAGGCTTGCACATGGACTCAAATCCTCGTGGATTTGGAGGAAAGCAAGCCCGTGCCAACTTTGAAGCCAAAATCCACCCGAAGCCAAATTTGCTTTTGTTCCAAATTTTGACCGATAGGAATAATTCTAGACGTTCCAAATAAATTGAATTTCGCATAAGGGTTGGGTAGGACGCTTTGATGTCAAATTGGAGATGCCAAAATGTCTCATAAGCCTTCAAAGAAAAATTGACATCTCCAATTTGAAGTCAAGGATTGGAGTTGCTCTTATATTGCTTTTCCAGCATTATTTCCAGAACACACTAAACTCTTCATCTTCTTTTTACCACCTTTGTAGTAGTTTAATACTCAGACAACAAAAAAAGTTTTTTTGTAACAACTAGGTCTCTGGCCATGCACTTGATTCGATCGTACCATGAAATTAGTCGGTAGAAGAACGTAAGCAAGCATTGAATTTTTGGTCAGTTTAACATAGTACCATGTTAGCAGAAGATATCTACACATTGTATGCTAGTTGTTTGAGCAGAGTTCAAAACCACGCACTTCGATGTTGAATCACATAGATTGATGAGTGGTCTTCAGCCGGCTACTGCACCTAATGGTTCTGTGCAATCTCTTGTCTTTTTTTTTTTGTGTGTGTGTGTTATATTGAACTTTGACTTACTATCGTATATTGAACTTTGACTTGACTAACGTATAGCTGCTTGTATTTTTTATTTTTGTTGCTTGTAGCTTGTGACATGTCTAAGCAAGGCCTGTGATGCTACACATTATTCTGAGTTTGAAGATCAGGTACGATACAAGTTTTCTTTAAAAAATAGCTTGCTTCCTGTTTGACTGACACAATTGCTATTATTAAGCCACCATTTTTTTATCACCTCCGGTAAGCTTTTCATGAAAACATAAAGGCTTGACCTTTTTTGGTACTTCTTTTTTTGTGACTCATTTGCTTGAGGTAGATGCAAATCAATCCGAGTATAGGCACGGAGGAGAAACACAAGAAGGATTTTAAGCTTGCGTTAAGGTACCCGTGCTCAAGCACTATCCTTGTTTACTTCTCTCTCTTTTCAGATTTTATGTAGTTAAACGGGAGTTATATTTCCAAAGTAATATATGTTTTATGTATCACTCCTACAAATCTTGTTGTTGCAACTTGTGGAAGTTTTCTTAGACCTCTTTTTATTAAGCTTTACTCTCTACTTTGGCCAGGTCGCCTAATTTGAATTATGCATTTAGATCAAGTGTACGAAACGCTCAACAATTTGTGGAGGCACCGGGTGAAGCTTGAGGAAAATGCTTGTTGTAAACCTAAGAGCTAGAACAGTGATTGTTCTTCTCATTGGAATATGGACGGGAATGTGAATGTGGTACTCTAAATGGCTTAGTTAATGGTACTGTTTGGGTTGGTTTGTACATAGGCTCAAATCCAAATGGATTTAGAGGAAAGTAAGCCCCTGCCAATTTTTAAGTGAAAATCCACCCTACGTCAATTTGCTTTTGTTCCAAATTTCGACTGATGGGAATAATTCTAGACGTTTCAAATAAATAGAATTTGGCATAAGGGTTGGGTAGGAGGCTTTGATGTCAAATTGGAGATGCCAAAATGCTACATATGTCTTCAAATTTTTTTTTTTGACTTCTCCAATTTGAAGTCAAGGATTGGAGATGCTCTTATTATGCTTTTCCAGCATTACTTCCATACCGCACTAAACTCTTCATCTTCTTTTCACCACCTTTGTTATGTTTTTTAATACTCGGACAACAAAAAAAGTTATTTTGTAACAACTAAGTCGCAGGCCATGCACTTGATTCACTCGTACCGTGTATTTAGTAGGTTGAAGAACGTAAGCAAGCATTTAATTTTAGGTCTGTTTATCGTAGTACCTTGTCAACAGAAGATATCTACAAATAGTATGCTAGTTGTTTGAGTAGAGTTCAAATCCTCGCCCTTCGATGTTGAATCACATAGATTAATGAGTGGTCCTCAGCCGGCTACTACACCTAATGGTACTATGTGGTCTGTTGTCTTTTCTTTTTTTTGTATGTTATATTGAAGTTTGACTTGACTAACGTATAGCTGGCTTGTATTTTTTGTTTTTGTTGCTTGTAGCTTGTGACATGTTTAAGGAAGGCCTTTGGTGTAGCACATTATTCTGAGGTTGAAGATCAGGTAAGATACATGTTTTCTTTAATAAAATTGTTTGCTTCCTGTTTGACTGACACAACCGCTACAATAATGCCACCCTTTTTTAGCACCTACGGCTAAGCTTTTCATCAAAACATGTAGGTTTTGACCTTTTTTAATGCTTCTTTTTTGCTGACTCACTTGCATGAGGAAGAAGCAAATCAATCCAAGTATAGGCAAAGAGGAGAAGCACATGAGGGATTTTAAGCTTCTGTTAAGGTAACCGGGCTCAAGCACTACCCTTGTTTACTTATCTCTCTCCAGATTTTATGTAGTTAAATGGGAGCTATATTTCCAAATCTAATCTCTGTTTTATGTATCACTCTTTCAAATCTTGTTGAAGTAATCTTAGACCTCCTTTTATTAAGCTTTACTTTACACTTTGGCCAGGCAATCTAATTTGAATTATGCATTTAGGTCGAGTGTATGAGAAGCTCAACAATTTGTGGTGGCACCGGGTGAAGCTTGACGAAAATGCATTTTGTAACCCTTGAAGCAGGAAAAGTGGTTGTTCTGCTAATGGGAACATGAACGGGAACGTGAATGTGGTACGCTAAATGGCTTAAATAATGGTACTCTATGGGTAGGCTTGCACATGGACCTCATTTCCTCGTTGATTTGGTGGAAAGCAAGCCCGTGCCAACTTTGAAGCCAAAATCCACCCGAAGCCAAATTTGCTTTTGTTCCAAATTTTGACCGATAGGAATAATTCTAGTTGCTTCAAATAAATAGAATTTCGCATAAGGGTTGGGTAGGACGCTTTGATGTCAAATTGGAGATGCCAAAATGTCTCATAAGCCTTCAATGAAAAAATTGACATCTCCAATTTGAAGTCAAGGATAGGAGTTGCTCTTATTTTGCTTTTCCAGCATTATTTCAAGAACACACTAAACTCTTCATCTTCTTTTTACCACCTTTGTAGTAGTTTAATACTCAGACAACAAAAAAGTTTTTTTGTAACAACTAGGTCTCTGGCCATGCACTTGATTCGCTCGTACCATGAAATTAGTTGGTAGAAGAACGTAAGCGAGCATTCAATTTTTGGTCTGTTTAACATAGTACCATGTTAGCAGAAGATATCTACACATTGTACGCTAGTTGTTTGAGCAGAGTTCAAATCCACGCACTTCGATGTTGAATCACATAGATTGATCAGTGGTCCTTAGCCGGCTACTGCACGTAATGGTTCTGTGCAATCTTTTGTCTTTTTTTGTTGTTGTTGTGTTGTATTGAACTTTGACTTTACTAACGTATATTGAACTTTGACTTAACTAACGTATAGCTGGCTTGTATTTTTTATTTTTGTTGCTTGTAGCTTGTGACATTTTTAAGCAAGGCGTGTGATGTTACACATTATTCTGAGTTTGAAGATCAGGTACGATACATGTTTCTTTAATAAAATTGCTTGCTTCCTGTTTGACTGACACAATTGCTATTATTAAGCCACCATTTTTTTAGCACCTCCGGTAAGCTTTTCATGAAAACATATAGGCTTGACCTTTTTTGGTACTTCTTTTTTGCTGACTCACTTGCTTGAGGAAGATGCAAATCAATCCGAGTATAGGCACGGTGGAGAAACACAAGAAGGATTTTAAGCTTGCGTTAAGGTAACCGTGCTCAAGCACTATCCTTGTTTCCTTCTCTCTCTTTTCAGATTTTATGTAGTTAAACGGGAGTTATATTTCCAAAGTAATATATGTTTTATGTATCACTCCTACAAATCTTGTTGTTGCAACTTGTGGAAGTTATCTTAGACCTCTTTTTATTAAGCTTTACTCTCTACTTTGGCCAGGTCGCCTAATTTGAATTATGCATTTAGATCAAGTGTACGAGACGCTCAACAATTTGTGGAGGCACCGGGTGAAGCTTGAGGAAAATGCTTGTTATAAACCCAAGAGCTAGAACAGTGGTTGTTCTTCTCATTGGAATATGGACGGGAATGTGAATGTGGTACTCTAAATGGCTTAGTTAATGGTACTGTTTGGGTTGGTTTGTACATAGGCTCAAATCCAAATAGATTTAGAGGAAAGTAAGCCCCTGCCAATTTTGAAGTAAAAATCCACCCTACGTCAAATTTGCTTTTGTTCCATATTTCGACTGATGGAATAATTCTAGACGTTTCAAATAAATAGAATTTGGCATAAGGGTTGGGTAGGAGGCTTTGATGTCAAATTGGAGATGCCAAAATTCTACATATGCCTTCAAATTTTTTTTTTTGACATCTCCAATTTGAAGTCAAGGATTGGAGATGCTCTTATTATGCTTTTCCAGCATTATTTCCATACCACACTAAACTCTTCATCTTTTTTTCACCACCATTGTTATTTTTATTATACTCGGACAACAAAAAAAGTTATTTTGTAACAACTAAGTCGCAAGCCATGCACTTGATTCACTCGTACCGTGTATTTAGTAGGTTGAAGAACGTAAGCAAGCATTTAATTTTAGGTCTGTTTAACGTAGTACCTTGTCAACAGAAGAAATCTACAAATAGTATGCTAGTTGTTTGAGTAGAGTTCAAATCCTCGCCCTTCGATGTTGAATCACATAGATTAATTAGTGGTCCTCAGCCGGCTACTACACCTAATGGTACTATGCGGTCTGTTGTCTTTTCTTTTTTTTGTATGTTATATTGAAGTTTGACTTGACTAACGTATAGCTGGCTTGTATTTTTTGTTTTTGTTGCTTGTATCTTGTGACATGTTTAAGGAAGGCCTTTGGTGTTGCACATTATTCTGAGGTTGATGATCAGGTAAGATACATGTTTTCTTTAATAAAATTGTTTGCTTCCTGTTTGACTGACACAACCGTTACAGTAAAGCCACCTTTTTTGAGCACCTCCGGATAAGCTTTTCATCAAAACATGTAGGTTTTGACCTTTTTTAATGCTTCTTTTTTGCTGACTCACTTGCATGAGGAAGAAGCAAATCAATCCAAGTATAGGCAAAGAGGAGAATCACAGGAGGGATTTTAAGCTTGTGTTAAGGTAACTGGGCTCAAGCACTATCCTTGTTTAATTATCTCTCTCCAGATTTTATGTAGTTAAATGGGTCCTATATTTCCAAATCTAATCTCTGTTTTATGTATCACTCCTTCAAATCTTGTTATAGGAACTTGTTGAAGTAATCTTAGACCTCCTTTTATTAAGCTTTACTCTATACTTTGGCCAGGTCATCTAATTTGAATTATTCATTTAGGTCGAGTGTATGAGAAGCTCAACAATTTGTGGTGGCACCGGGTGAAGCTTGATGGAAATGCATTTTGTAACCCTTAAAGCAGGAAAAGTAGTTGTTCTGCTAATGGGAACATGAACTCACGTGAATGTGGTACGCTAAATGGCTTAAATAAGGGTACTCTATGGGTAGGCTTGCACATGGACTCAATTCCTCGTGGATTTGGAGGAAAGCAAGCCCGTGCCAACTTTGAAGCCAAAATCCACCCGAAGCCAAATTTGCTTTTGTTCCAAATTTTGACCGATAGGAATAATTCTAGACGTTTCAAATAAATAGAATTTCGCATAACGGTTGGGTAGGACGCTTTGATGTCAAATTGGAGATGCCAAAATGTCTCATAAGCCTTCAAAGAAAAAATTGACATCTCCAATTTGAAGTCAAGGATTGGAGTTGCTCTTATTTTGCTTTTCCAGCATTATTTCCAGAACACACTAAACTCTTCATCTTCTTTTTACCACCTTTGTAGTAGTTTAATACTCAGACAACAAAAAAAGTTTTTTTCTAACAACTAGGTCTCTGGCCATGCACTTGATTCGATCGTACCATGAAATTAGTCGGTAGAAGAACGTAAGCAAGCATTGAATTTTTGGTCAGTTTAACATAGTACCATGTTAGCAGAAGATATCTACACATTGTATGCTAGTTGTTTGAGGAGAGTTCAAAACCACGCACTTCGATGTTGAATCACATAGATTGATGAGTGGTCTTCAGCCGGCTACTGCACCTTATGGTTCTGTGCCATCTTTTGTCTTATTTTTTTTTTTTCTGTGTTATATTGAACTTTGACTTACTATCGTATATTCAACTTTGAGTTAACTAACGTATA
This sequence comes from Rhododendron henanense subsp. lingbaoense, assembly GCA_020567845.1. Taxonomy (NCBI): domain Eukaryota; kingdom Viridiplantae; phylum Streptophyta; class Magnoliopsida; order Ericales; family Ericaceae; genus Rhododendron; species Rhododendron henanense. Next base: position 28,986,074 of record CM036320.1, on the reverse strand, counting down.
GCTGCTTGTATTTTTTATTTTTGTTGCTTGTAGCTTGTGACATGTCTAAAAAAAGGCCTGTGATGTTACACATTATTCTGAGTTTGAAGATCAGGTACGATACAAGTTTTCTTTAATAAAATTGCTTGCTTCCTGTTTGACTGACTCAATTGCTATTATTAAGCCACCATTTTTTTAGCACCTCCGGTAAGCTTTTCATGAAAACATATAGGCTTGACCTTTTTTGGTACTTCTTTTTTGCTGACTCACTTGCTTGAGGAAGATGCAAATCAATCCGAGTGTAGGCACGGTGGAGAAACACAAGAAGGATTTTAAGCTTAAGTTAAGGTAACCGTGCTAAAGCACTATCCTTGTTTCCTTCTCTCTTTTCAGATTTTATGTAGTTAAACGGGAGTTATATTTCCAAAGTAATATATGTTTTATGTATCACTCCTACAAATCTTGTTGTTGCAACTTGTGGAAGTTATCTTAGACCTCTTTTTATTAACCTTTTCTCTTTACTTTGGCCTGGTCGCCTAATTTGAATTATGCATTTAGATCAAGTGTACGAGATGCTCAACAATTTGTGGAGGCACCAGGTGAAGCTTGAGGAAAATGCTTGTTGAAACCCAAGAGCTAGAACAGTGGTTGTTCTTCTCATTGGAATATGGACGGGAATGTGAATGTGGTACTCTAAATGGCTTAGTTAATGGTACTGTTTGGGTTGGTATGTACATAGGCTCAAATCCAAATGGATTTAGAGGAAAGTAATCCCCTGCCAATTTTGAAGCGAAAATCCACCCTACATCAAATTTGCTTTTGTTCCATATTTCGACTGATGGGAATAATTCTAGACGTTTTAAATAAATAGAATTTGGCATAAGGGTTGGGTAGGAGGCTTTGATGTCAAATTGGAGATGTCAAAATGCTACATATGCCTTCAAATTTTTTTTTTTTGACTTCTCCAATTTGAAGTCAAGGATTGGAGATGCTCTTATTATGCTTTTCCAGCATTATTTCCATACCACACTAAACTCTTCATCTTCTTTTCACCACCTTTGTTATTTTTTTAATACTCGGACAACAAAAAAAGTTATTTTGTAACAACTAAGTCGCAGGCCATGCACTTGATTCACTCGTACCGTGTATTTAGTAGGTTGAAGAACGTAAGCAAGCATTTAATTTTAGGTCTGTTTATCGTAGTACCTTGTCAACAGAAGATATCTACAAATAGTATGCTAGTTGTTTGAGTAGAGTTCAAATCCTCGCCCTTCGATGTTGAATCACATAGATTAATGAGTGGTCCTCAGTCGGCTACTACACCTAATGGTACTATGCGGTCTGTTGTCTTTTCTTTTTTTTGTATGTTATATTAAAGTTTGACTTAACTAACGTATAGCTGGCTTGTATTTTTTGTTTTTGTTGCTTGTAGCTTGTGACATGTTTGAGGAAGGCCTTTGGTGTTGCACATTATTCTGAGGTTGAAGATCAGGTAAGATACATGTTTTCTTTAATAAAAATTTTTGCTTCCTGTTTGACTGACACAACCGCTACGATAAAGCCACCCTTTTTTAGCACCTCCGGCTAAGCTTTTCATCAAAACATGTAGGTTTTGACCTTTTTTAAAGCTTCTTTTTTGCAGACCCACTTGCATGAGGAAGAAGCAAATCAATCCAAGTATAGGCAAAGAGGAGAAGCACAAGAGGGATTTTAAGCTTGTGTTAAGGTAACCGGGCTCAAGCACTATCCTTGTTTACTTATCTCTCTCCAGATTTTATGTAGTTAAATGAGAGCTATATTTCCAAATCTAATCTCTGTTTTATGTATCACTCCTTCAAATCTTGTTATTGGAACTTGTTGAAGTAATCTTAGACCTCCTTTTATTAAGCTTTACTCTATACTTTGGCCCGGTCATCTAATTTGAATTATGCATTTAGGTCAAGTGTATGAGAAGCTCAACAATTTGTGGAGGCACCGGGTGAAGCTTGATGAAAATGCATTTTGTAACCCTTAAAGCAGGAAAAGTGGTTGTTCTGCTAATGGGAACACGAACGGGAAAGTGAATGTGGTTCGCTAAATGGCTTAAATAATGGTATTGTATGGGTAGGCTTGCACGTGGACTCAATTCCTCGTGGATTTGGAGGAAAGCAAGCCCGTGCCAACTTTGAAGCCAAAATCCATCCGAAGCCAAATTTGCTTTTGTTCCAAATTTTGACCGATAGGAATAATTCTAGACGTTTCAAATAAATAGAATTTCGCAAAAGGGTTGGGTAGGACGCTTTGATGTCAAATTGGAGATGCCAAAATGTCTCATAAGCCTACAAAGAAAAAATTAACATCTCCAATTTGAAGTCAAGGATTGGAGTTGCTCTTATTTTGCATTTCCAGCATTATTTCCAGAAAACACCAAACTCTTCATCTTCTTTTTACCACCTTTGTAATAGTTTAATACTCAGACAACAAAAAAAAGTTTTTTTGTATCAACTAGGTCTCTGGCCATGCACTTGAATCGCTCGTACCATGTAATTAGTCGGTAGAAGAACGTAAGCAAGCAATGAATTTTTGGTCTGTTTAATATAGTACCATGGTAGCAGAAGATATCTACACATTGTATGCTAGTTGTTTGAGCAGAGTTCAAATCCACGCACTTCAATGTTGAATCCCATAGATTGATGAGTGGTCCTCAGCCGGCTACTGCACCTAATGGTTCTGTGCAATCTTTTGTCTTATTTTTTTTTTTGGTGTTATATTGAACTTTGACTTAACTAACGTATATTGAACTTTGACTTAACTAACGTATAGCTAGCTTGTATTTTTTATTTTTGTTGCTTGTAGCTTGTGACATGCCTAAGCAAGGCCAGTGATTTTACACATTATTCTGAGTTTGAAGATCAGGTACGATACAAGTTTTCTTTAATAAAATTGCTTGCTTCCTGTTTGACTGACACAATTGCTCTTTTTAAGCCACCATTTTTTTAGCACCTCCGTTAAGCTTTTCATGAAAACATATAGGCTTGACCTTTTTTGGTACTTCTTTTTTGCTGACTCACTTGCTTGAGGAAGATGCAAATCAATCTGAGTATAGGCACGGAGGAGAAACACAAGAAGGATTTTAAGCTTGCGTTAAGGCAACCGTGCTCAAGCACTATCCTTGTTTACTTTTCTCTCATTTCAGATTTTATGTAGTTAAACGGGAGTTGTATTTCCAAACGTAATCTATGTTTTATGTATCTCTCCTACAAATCTTGTTGTTGCAACTTGTGGAAGTTATCTTAGACCTCTTTTTATTAAGCTTTACTCTCTACTTTGGCCAGGTCGTCTAATTTTAATTATGCATTTAAGATCAAGTGTACGAGACGCTCAACAATTTGTGGAGGCACTGGGTGAAGCTTGAGGAAAATGCTTGTTGTAAACCTAAGAGCAAGAACAGTGGTTGTTCTTCTCATGGGAATATGGACGGGAATGTGAATGTGTTCCTCTAAATGGCTTAAATAATGGTACTGTTTGGGTAGGGTTGTACATAGGCTTAAATCCACAAGGATTTAGAGGAAAGTAAGCACCTTCGAATTTTGATGCGAAAATCCACCCTACGTCAAATTTACTTTTTGTTCAAAATTTTGACTGATGGGAATAATTCTCGACGTTTCAAATAATTAGAATTTTTCATAAAGGTTGGGTTGGAGGCTTTGATGTCAAATTGGAGATGCCAAAATGCTACATATGCCTTTAAAAAAAAAAATTGACTTCTCCAATTTGAAGTCAAGGATTGGAGATGCTCTTATTATGCTGTTCTAGCATTATTTCCATACCACACTAAACTCTTCATCTTCTTTTCACCACCTTTGTTATGTTTTTTAATACTCGGACAAAAAAAAAAGTTATTTTGTAACAACTAAGTCGCAGGCCATGCACTTGATTCACTCGTACCGTGTATTTTGTATGTTTAAGAACGTAAGCAAGCATTGAATTTTTGGTATGTTTATCATAGTACCTTGTTAGCAGAAGATATCTACACATTGTATGCTAGTTGTTTGAGCAGAGTTCAAATCCACGCACTTCAATGTTGAATCACATAAATTGATGAGTGGTCCTCAGCCGGCTTCTGCACCTAATGGTTCTGTGCAATCTTTTGTCTTTTTTTTTTTGGTGTTATATTGAACTTTGACTTAACTAACGTATATTGAACTTTGACTTAACTAACGTATAGCTGGCTTGTATTTTTTATTTTTGTTGCTTGTAGCTTGTGACATGTCTAAGCAAGGCCTGTGATGTTACACATTATTCTGAGTTTGAAGATCAGGTACGATACAAGTTTTCTTTAATAAAATTGCTTGCTTCCTGTTTGACTGACACAATTGCTATTATTAAGCTACCATTTTTTTAGCACCTCCGTTAAGCTTTTCATGAAAACATATAGGCTTGACCTTTTTTGGTACATCTTTTTTGCTGACTCACTTGCTTGAGGAAGAAGCAAATCAATCCGAGTATGGGCACGGAGGAGAAACACAAGAAGGATTTTAAGTTTGCATTAATGTAACCGTGCTCAAGCACTATCCTTGTTTACTTTTCTCTCTTTTCAGATTTTATGAAGTTAAACGGGAGTTATATTTCCAAATCTAATCTATGTTTTATGTATCACTCCTACAAATCTTGTTGTTGCAACTTGTGGAAGTTATCTTAGACCTCTTTTTATTAAGCTTTACTCTCTACTTTGGCCAGGTCGTCTAATTTGAATTATGCATTTAGATCAAGTGTACGAGACGCTCAACAATTTGTGGAGGCACCGGGTGAAGCTTGAGGAAAATGCTTGTTGTAAACCTAAGAGCTAGAACAGTGGTTGTTCTTCTCGTGGGAATATGGAAGGGAATGTGAATGTGGTACTCTAAATGGCTTAAATAATGGTACTGTTTGGGTTGGGTTGTACATAGGCTCAAATCTACATGGATTTAGAGGAAAGTAAGCCCCTGCCAATTTTGATGCGAAAATCCACCCTACCTCAAATTTGCTTTTGTTCCAAATTTTGACTGATGGGAATAATTCTAGACGTTTCCAATAAATAGAATTTGGCATTAGGGTTGGGTAGGAGACTTTGATGTCAAATTGGTAATGCCAAAATGCTACATATGCCTTTAAAAAAAAAATTCACATCTCCAATTTGAAGTCAATGCTTGGAGATGCTCTTATTATGCTTTTCCAGCATTATTTCCATACCACACTAATCTCTTCATCTTCTTTTCACCACCTTTGTTATTGTTTACTACTCGGACAACAAAAAAAGTTATTTCGTGCGATGCACTTGATTCACTCGTACATTGTATTTAGTTGGTTGAAGAACGTAAGCAAGCTTTGAATTTCAGGTCTGTATATCGTAGTACCTTGTCAACAGAAGATATCTACACATAGTATGCTAGTTGGATGAGCAGAGTTCAAATCCTCGCCTTTCGATGTTTAATCACATAGATTAATGTGTGGTGATCAGCCGGCTACTACACCTAATGGTACTGTGCTGTCTGTTGTCTTTTCTTTTTTTTTTTGTATATTATATTGAAGTTTGACTTAACTAACGTATAGCTGGCTTGTATTTTTTATTTTTGTTGCTTGTAGATTGTGACATGTTTAAGGAAGGCCTTTGGTGTCGCACATTATTCTAAGGATGAAGATCAGGTAAGATACATGTTTTCTTTAATAAAATTGCTTGCTTCCTGTTGACTGACAGAACTGCAACAATTAAGCCACCCTTTTTTAGCACCTCCGGCTAAGCTTTTAATGAAAACATGTAGGTTTTGACGTTTTTTAATGCTTCTTTTTTGCTGACTCACTTGCATGAGATAGAAGCAAATCAATCCAAGTATAGGCAAAGAGGAGAAGCACAAGAAGGATTTTAAGCTTGCGTAAAGGTAACCGGGCTCAAGCACTATCTTTGTGTACTTATCTCTCTCCAGATTTTATGTAGTTAAATGGGAGCTATATTTCTCAAACTAATCTCTGTTTTATGTATCACTCCTTCAAATCTTGTTATTGGAACATGTGAAAGTAATCTTAGACCTCCTTTTATTAAGCTTACTCTCTACTTTTGCCAAGTCATCTAATTTGATTTATGCATTTAGGTCGAGTGTATTTAAAGCTGGACAATTTGTGGAGGAACCGGGTGAAGCTTGATGAAAATGCATTTTGTAACCCTTAAAGTAGGAACAATGGTTGTTCTGCAAATAAGAACATGAACGAGAACGTGAATGTGGTACGCTAAATCGCTTAAATAATGGGTCTATATGGGTAGGCTTGTCCATGGACTCGAATCCTCGTGGATATGGCGGAAAGCCAGACCCTGCCAACTTTGAAGCCAAAATCCACCCGATGCCAAATTTGCTTTTGTTCCAAATTTTGACTGTTGGGAATAATTCTAGACGTTTCAAATAAATAGAATTTCGCGTATTGGTTGGATAGGACGCTCTGATGTGAAATTGGAAATGCCAAAATGTCTCATAAGCCTTCGAAGGAAAAATTGACATCTCCAATTAGAAGTCAAGGATTGGAGTTTCTTTTATTTTTCTTTTCCAGCATTATTTCCAAGACACACTAAACTCTTCATCTTCTTTTTACCACCTTTGTAGTAGTTTAATACTCAGAAAACAAAAAAAGTTTTTTTGTGACAACTAGATCGCTGGCCATGTACATGATTCTCTCGTACCATGTAATTAGTTGGTTGAAGAGCGTAAGCAAGCATTGAATTTTTTTTCTGTTTATCGTAGTACCTTGTTAGCTGAAGATATCTACACATTGTATGCTAGTTGTTTGAGCAGAGTTCAAATCCACGCCCTTCGATGTTGAATCACATAGATTGATGAGTGTTCCTCAGCCGGCTATTGCACCTAATGGTTCTGTAAGATCTTTTGTCTTTTTTTTTGTGTGTTATATTGAACTTTGACTTAACTAACGTATATTGAACTTTGACTTAACTAACGTGTGTTGAACTTTGACTTAACTAAAGTATAGCTGACTTGTATTTTTAATTTTTGTTGCTTGTAGCTTGTGACATGTCTAAGCAAGGCCTTTGGTGTTACAGATTAGTCTGAGTTTGAAGATCAGTAAGATACAAGTTTTCTTTAATAAAATTACTTGCTTCCTGTTTGACTGACACAATTGCTATTATTAAGCCACCATTTTTTAAGCACCTCCGGTTAAGCTTTTCATGAAAACTTATAGGCTTGACCTTTTTTGGTACTTCTTTTTTGCTGACTCACTTGCTTGAGGAAGAAGCAAATCAATCCGAGTATAGGCACGGAGGAGAAACACAAGAAGGATTTTAAGCTTGCGTTAAGGTAACCGTGCTCAAGCACTATCCTTGTTTACTTCTCTCTTTTCTGATTTTATGTAGTTCAACGGGAGTTATATTGCCAAAAGTAATCTATGTATTATGTATCACTCCTACAAATCTTGTTGTTGCAACTTGTGGAAGTTATCTTAGACCTCTTTTTATTAAACTTTACTGTCTACTTTGGCCAGGTCATCTAATTTGAATTATGCGTTTAGGTCGAGTTTATGATAAGCTCAACAATTTGTGAAGGCACCGGGTGAAGCTTGATGAAAATGCATTTTGTAACCCTTGAAGCAGGAACAGTGGTTGTTCTGCTAATGGGAACATGAACTGGAACGTGAATGTGGTACGCTAAATGGAAAGTAAGCCGCTTCAAATTTTGATTCGAAAATCCACAGTACGTCAAATTTGCATTTGTTCAAAATTTTGCCTGATGGGAATAATTCTAGACATTTCAAATAAATAGAATTTGGCATAAGGGTTGGGTAGGAGGCTTTGATGTCAAATTGGAGATGCCAAAATGCTACATATGCCTTTAAAAAAAAAATAGACAACTCCAATTTGAAGTCAATGATTGGAGATGCTCTTATTATGCTTTTCCAGCATTATTTCCTTACCACACTAAACTCTTCATCTTCTTTTCACCACCTTTGTTATTGTTTAATACTCGGACAACAAAAAAAGTTATTTTGTAATAACTAAGTCGCAGGCCCTGCACTTGATTCACTCGTACCGTGTATTTTGTAGGTTGAAGAAAGTAAGTAAGCCTTGAATTTTTGGTCTGTTTATCATAGTACCTTGTTAGCAGAAGATATCTACACATTGTATGCTAGTTGTTTGAGCAGAGTTCAAATCCATGCACTTCGATGTTGAATCACATAGATTGATGAGTGGTCCTCAGCCGACTTTTGCACCTAATGGATCTGTGCTATCTTTTGTCTTCTTCTTTTTTTTGTGTTATATTGAACTTTGACTTAACTAACATATAGCTGGCTTGTATTTTTTATTTTTGTTTCTTGTAGCTTGTGACATGTCTAAGAAAAAAGCCTCTGGTGTTACACATTATTCTGAGTTTGAAGATCAGGTAAGATACAAGTTTTCTGTAATAAAATTGCCTGCTTCCTGTTTGACTGACACAATTGCTATTATTAAGCCACCATTTTTTTAGCACCTCCGGTTAAGCTTTTCATGAAAACATATAGGCCTGACCTTTTTTGGTACTTCTTTTTTGCTGACTCACTTGCTTGAGGAAGAAGCAAATCAATCCGAGTATTGGCACGGAGGAGAAACACAAGAAGGATTTTAAGTTTGCGTTAAGGTAACCGTGCTCAAGCACTATCCTCGTTTACTTCTCTCTTTTAAGATTTTATGTAGTTAAACGGGAGTTATATTGCCAAATGTAATCTATGTTTTATGTATCACTCCTACAAATCATGTTGTTGCAACTTGTGGAAGTTATCTTATACCTCTTTTTGTTAAGCCTTACTCTCTACTTTGGCCAGGTCGTCTAATTTGACTTATGCATTTAGATCAAGTGTACGAGAGGCTCAACAATTTGTGGAGGCACCGGGTGAAGCTTGAGGAAAATGCTTGTTGTAAACCTAAGAGCTAAAACAGTGGTTGTTCTTCTCATGGGAATATGGACGGGAATGTGAACGTGGTACTCTAAATGGCTTAAATAATGGTACTGTTTGGGTAGGGTTGTACATAGGCTCAAATCAACATGGATTTAGAGGAAAGTAAGCCCCTGCCAATTTTGAATCGAAAATCCACCCTACGTCAAATTTGCTTTTGTTCCAGGGAATAATTCTAGACATTTCAAATAAATAGAATTTGGCATAAGGGTTGGGTAGGAGGCTTTAATGTCAAATTGGTGATGCCAAAATGCTACATATGCCTTTAAAAAAAAATTGACGTTTCCAGTTTGAAGTCAAGGATTGGAGATGCTCTTATTATGCTTTTCTAGCATTATTTCCATACCACACTGAACTCTCCATCTTCTTTTCACCCCTTTTGTTATTGTTTAATACTCGACAAGAAAAAAAGTTATTTTGTGCAATGCACTTGATTCACTTGTACCGTGTATTAAGTAGGTTGAAGACAATAAGCAAGCTTTGAATTCTAGGTCTGTTTATCGTAGTACCTTGTCAGCAGAAGATATCTACACATAGTATGCTAGTTGTTTGAGTAGAGTTCAAATCCTCGCCTTTCGATGTTGAATCACATAGATTAATGAGTGGTCCTCAGCCTGCTACTACACCTAATGGTACTGTGTAGTCTGTTGTCTTTTCTTTTTTTATGTATGTTATATTGAAGTTTGACTTAACTTACGTATAGCTGGCTTGTATTTTTTATTTTTGTTGCTTGTAGCTTGTGACATGTTTAATGAAGGCCTTTGGTGTTGCACATTATTATGAGGATGAAGATCAGGTAAGATACATGTTTTCTTTAATAAAATTGCTTGCTTCCTATTTGACTGACACAACTGCTACAATTAAGCCACCCTTTTTTAGCACCTCCGGCTAAGCTTTTAATGAAAACATGTAGGTTTTGTCCTTTTTTAATGCTTCTTTTTTGCTGACTCACTTGCATGAGAAAGAAGCAAATCAATCCAAGTATAGGCAAAGAGGAGAAGCACAAGAGGGATTTTAAGCTTGCGTGAAGGTAACCGGGCTCAAGCACTATGCTTGTTTACTTATCTCTCTCCAAATTTTATGTAGTTAAATGGGAGCTATATTTCCAAATCTAATCTCTGTTTTATGTATCACTCCTTCAAACCTTGTTATTGGAACTTGTGAAAGTAATCTTAGACCTCCTTTTGTTAAGGTTTACTCTCTACTATTGCCAGGTCATCTAATTTGAATTATGCATTTAGGTCGAGTGTATTTGAAGCTCAACAATTTGTGGAGGCATCGGGTGAAGCTTGATGAAAATGCCTTTTGTAACCCTTAAAGTAGGAACAGTGGTTGTTCTGCAAATGGGAATATGAACGAGAACGTGAATGTGGTACGCTAAATCGCTTAAATAATGGTTCTATATGGGTAGGCTTGGACATGGACTCAAATCCGCATGGATATGGTAGAAAGCCAGACCCTGCCAACTTTGAAGCCAAAATCCACCCGATGCCAAATTTGCTTTTGTTCCAAATTTTGACTGATGGGAATAATTCTAGACGTTTCAAATAAATAGAATTTCGCATATTGGTTAGGTAGGACGCTTTGATGTCAAAATGGAGATGCCAAAATGTCTCATAAGCCTTCGGAGGAAAAATTGACATCTCCAATTTGAAGTCAAGGATCGGAGTTGCTCTTATTTTGCTTTTACAGCATTATTTCCAAGACACACTAAACTCTTCATCTTCTTTTTACCTCCTTTGTAGTAGTTTAATACTCAGACAACAAAAAAAGTTTTTTTGTGACAACTAGGTCGCTGGCCATGCACATGATTCGCTCGTACCATGTAATTAGTCGATTGAAGAACGTAAGCCAGCATTGAATTTTTTGTCTGTTTATCATAGTACCTTGTTAGCAGAAGATATCTACACATTGTATGCTAGTTGTTTGAGCAGAGTTCAAATCCACGCACTTCGATGTTGAATCACATAAATTGATGAGTGGTCCTCAGCCGGCTATTGCACCTAATGGTTCTGTAAGATCTTTTGTCTTTTTTTTTTTTTTATATTGAACTTTGACTTAACTAACGTATATTGAACTTTGACTTAACTAATGTATAGCTGGCTTGTATTTTTTATTTTTGTTGCTTGTAGCTTGTGACATGTCTAAGTAAGGCCTCTGGTGTTACACATTATTCTAAGTTTGAAGATCATGTATGATACAAGTTTTCTTTAATAAAATAGCTTGCTTCCTGGTTGACTGACACAATTGCAATTATTAAGCCACCATTTTTTTAGCACCTCCGGTTAAGCTTTTCATGAAAACATATAAGCTTGGCCTTTTTTGGTTCTTCTTTTTTGCTGACTCACTTGCTTGAGGATTAAGCAAATCAATCCGAGTATAAGCACGGAGGATTAACACAAGAAGGATTTTAAGCTTGCGTTAAGGTAACTGTGCTCAAGCATTATCCTTGTTTACTTCTCTCTCGTTTCAGATTTTATGTAGTTAAAACGGGTGTTATATTTCCAAACGTAATCTACGTATTATGTATCACTCCTACAAATCTTGTTGTTGCAACTTGTGGAAGTTATCTTAGACCTCTTTTTATTAAGCTTTACTCTCTACTTTGGCCTGGTCGTCTAATTTGAATTATGCATTTAGATCAAGTGTACGAGACGCTCAACAATTTGTGGAGGCACCGGGTGAAGCTTGAGGAAAATGCTTGTTCTAAACCTAAGAGCTAGAACAGTGGTTGTTCTTCTCATGGGAATATGGACGGGAATGTGAATGTGGTACTGTAATGCTGTGTTTGGTTTGGTTTTTGAAAAGTTTGTTGAAAAATAGTAGGGGTAATAAGAGGAGAGAGATAGAGAGAGAAATGTTGGAAGTAGGGGGAATCTTGGGGGAATTTTTGGAAAAATTCATTTTGAAAACTAAAGAGAACAAGTTATAAATGGCTTAAATAATGGTACTGTTTGGGTAGGGTTGTACATAGGCTCAAATCCTCTTGGATTTAGAGGAAAGTAAGCCCCTGCCAATTTTGAAGCGAAAATCCACCCTACGTCAAATTTGCTTTTTTTCCAAATTTTTACTGATGGGAATAATTCTAGACGTTTCAAATAAATAGAATTTGGCATAAGGGTTAGGTAGGAGGCTTTGATGTCAAATTGGAGATGCCAAAATGCTACATATGCCTTCAAAAAAAAAATTAACATCTCCAATTTGAAGTCAAGGATTGGAGATACTCTTATTATGCTTTTCAAGCATTATTTCCATACCACACTAAACTCTTCATCTTTTTTTCACCACCTTTGTTATTGTTTAATAATCGGAGATCAAAAAAAGTTATTTTGTAACAACTAAGTCGCAGCCAATGCACTTGATTCACTCGTACTGTGTATTTAGTTGGTTGAAGAACGTAAGCAAGCATTGAATTTTAGGTCTGTTTATAGTAGTACCTTGTCAACAGAAGATATCTACACATAGTATGCTAGTTGTTTGAACAGAGTTCAAATCCTCTCCCTTCGATGTTGAATCACATAGATTAATGAGTGGTCCTCCGCCGGCTACTACACCTAATGGTACTGTGCAGTCTGTTGTCTTTTCTTTTTTTTGTATGTTATATTGAAGTAGTTTGACTTAACTAACGTATAGCTGGCTTGTATATTTTTTATTTTTGTTGCTTGTAGCTTGTAACATGTTTAAGGAAGGCCTTTGGTGTTGCACAATATTCTGAGGTTGAAAATAAGGTAAGATACGTGTTTTCTTTAATAAAATTGCTTGCTTCCTGTTTGACTGACTGCTACAATTAAGCCACCCTTTTTTAGCACATCCGGCTAAGCTTTTCATGAAAACATGTAGGTTTTGACCTTTTTTAATGCTTCTTTTTTGATGACTCACTTGCATGAGGAAAAAACAAATCTATCCAAGTATAGGCAAAAAGGTGAAGCACAAGAGGGATTTTAAGCTTGCGTTAAGGTAACCGGGCTCAAGCACTATCCTTGTTTACTTATCTCTCTCCAAATTTTATGTAGTTAAATGGGAGCTATATTTCCAAATCTAATCTCTGTTTTATGTACCACTCCTTCAAAATCTTGTTATTGGAACTTGTGGAAGTAATCTTAGACCTCCTTTTATTAAGCTTTACTCTCTACTTTGGCTAGGTCATCTAATTTGAATTATGCATTTAGGTCGAGTGTTTGAGAAGCTCAACAATTTGTGGAGGCACCGGGTGAAGCTTGATGAAAATGCATTTTGTAACCCTTAAAGCAGGAACAATGGTTGTTCTCCTAATGGGTACATGAACGGGTACGTGAATATGGTACGCTAAATGGCTTAAATAATGGTACTGTAAGGGTAGGCTTGCACATGGACTCAAATCCTCGTGGATTTGGAGGAAAGCAAGCCCCTGCCAACTTTGAAACCAAAATCCACCTGAAGCCAAATTTGCTTTTGTTCCAATTTTTTACTGGTGGGAATAATTCTAGACGTTTCAAATAAATAGAATTTCACATAAGGGTTGGGTCGGACGCTTTGATGTCAAATTGGAGATGCCAAAATGTCTCATAAGCCTTCAAAGAAAATATTGACATCTCCAATTTGAAGTCAAGGATTGGAGTTGCTCTTATTTTGCTTTTCCAGCATTATTTCCAAAACACACTAAACTCTTCATCTTCTTTTTACCACCTTTGTTGTAGTTTAATACTCAGACAACAAAAAAAGTTTTTTTTGGAACAACTAGGTCTCTGGCCATGCACTTGATTCGCTCGTACCATGTAATTAGTTAGTTGAAGAACATAAGCAAGCATTGAATTTTTGGTCTGTTTATCATAGTACCTTGTTAGCAGAAGATATCTACACATTGTATGCTAGTTGTTTGAGCAGAGTTCAAATCCACGCCCTTCGATGTTGAATCACATAGATTGATGAGTGGTCCTCAGCCAATGCAACACCTAATGGTTATGTCCAATCTGATTTTGTTTTATTTGTAAGTTATATTGAACTTTGAATTAACTAACGTATATTGAACTTTGACTTAACTAAAGTATAGCTAGCTTGTTTTTTTTATTTTTGTTGCTTGTAGCTTGTGACATGTCTAAGCAAGGCCTTTGGTGTTACACATTATTCTGAGTTTGAAGATCAAGTAAGATACAAGTTTTCTTTAATAAAATTGCTTGCTTCCTGTTTGACAGACACAATTGCTATTATTAAGCCACCATTTTTTTAGCACCTCCGGTTAAGCTTTTCATGAAAACATATAGGCTTGACCTTTTTTGGTACTTTTTTGCTGACTCACTAGCTTGCGGAAGAAGCAAATCAATCCGAGTATAGGCACGAAGGAGAAACACAAGAAGGATTTTAAGTTTGCATTAAGGTTTCCGTGCTCAAGCACTATCCTTGTTTAGTTCTCTCTCTTTTCAGATTTTATGTAGTTAAACGGGAGTTATATTTCCAAATGTAATCTATGTTTTATGTATCACTCATACAAATTTTGTTGTTGCAACTTGTGGATGTTATCTTAGACCTCTTTTTATTTAGCTTTACTCTCTACTTTGGCCAGGTCGTCTAATTTGAATTATGCATTTAGATCAAGTGTACGAGACGCTCAACAATTTGTGGAGGCAGCGGGTGATGCTTGAAGAAAATGCTTGTTGTAAGCCTAAGAGCTAGAACAGTCGTTGTTTTTCTCATGGGAATATGGACGGGAATGTGAATGTGGTACTCTAAATGGCTTAAATAATGGTACTGTTTGGGTAGGGTTGCACATAGGCTCAAATACACATGGATTTAGAGGAAAGTAAGCCCCTGCCAATTTGGAAGCGAAAATCCACCCTACATCAAATTTGCTTTTGTTCCAAATTTTGACCGATGGGAATAATTCTAGACGTTTCAACTAAATAGAATTTGGCATAAGGGTTGAGTGGGAGGCTTTGCTGTCAAATTGGAGATGCCAAATTGCTACGTATTCCTTCAAAAAAAAATTTACATCTCCAATTTGAAGTCAAGGATTGGAGATGCTCTTATTAAGTTTTTCCCGCATTATTTCCATACCACACTAAACTCTTCATCTTCTTTTCACATCCTTTGTTATTGTTTAATACTCGGACAACAAAAAAAGTTATTTTGTAACAACTAAGTCGCAGGCCATGCACTTGATACACTCGTACCGTGTATTAGTAGGTTGAAGAACGTAAGCAAGCATTGAATTTTAGGTCTGTTTATCATAGTACCGTGTCAGCAGAAGATATCTACACATAGTATGCTAGTTGTTTGCGTAGAGTTCAATCCTCGCCCTTCGATGTTGAATCCCTTATATTAATGAGTGGTCCTCAGCCGACTACTACACCTAATGGTACTGTGCAATCTGTTGTCTTTTCTTTTTTTTGTATGTTATATTGAAGTTTGACTTAACTAACGTATAGCTGGCTTGTATTTTTTATTTTTGTTGCTTGTAGCTTGTAGCTTGTGACATGTTTAAGCAAGGCCTTTGGTGTTGCAAATTATTTTGAGGTTGAAGATCAGGTAAGATACATAATTTCTATAATAAAATTGCTTGCTTCCTGTTTGACTAACACAACTGCTACAATTAAGCCAACCTTTTTTAGCACCTCCGGCTAAGCTTTTAAAGAAAACATGTAGGTTTGGACCTTTTTTAATGCTTCTTTTTTGCTGACTCACTTGCATGAGGAAGAAGCAAATCAACCCAAGTATAGGCAAAGAGGATAAGCACAAGAGGGATTTTAAGCTTGCGTTAAGGTAACCGGGCTCAAGCACTATGCTTGTTTACTTATCTCTCTCCAAATTTTATGTAGTTAAATGGGGGCTATATTTCCAAATCTAATCTCTGTTTTATGTATCACTCCTTCAAATCTTGTTATTGGAACTTGTGAAAGTTGTAGAGACCCGTATTTTTGAAAAATCGTTTAAAGGATTCATTGAAGTTAGAATATGGAATAAATGAGAAAATGTGAAATTTGTTGGATTCATTTGATGTGGGGCTTAGGTGATAAGGATTAGAAGTGGAGGGAGTGCAAGTGTGATTATTGTGTGTCCTAGTATATATATGTGTGTGGGGGTGTAGGGGATTAAAATCCCCAATCCCACTCTCTCTCTAACTCCCGGCCTCTCCCCCCCTCTCTCGGCTCCTCTCCCTCTCTCACTCTATAACTCAAAATCTTCACCAAGACTCAAAACCCAAGAGAAACAGCCACCATCCTACCTTCCTCGCGTGTTCTTGAGCTTGTTGTTCGTTGGGTTTAGCTCGGAAAGGAGCGTGTTTGGCGTGTTCCAAGATTCGAGTTCTAGAGCTTGCGTGGCCCGATCTCTCTTCGTGTTTGCTCTCCAACTTCGAGGTAGGGATTTCTTACACACTCTCTGGGTTTATGTGATGAATTTATGCTTGGTTCGTACCTTAGATTGTTGTGTTCATCGTTGAGTTGGATCCTTGAAAATCTGCTGTAAATTTGCTCGAAAGCCTCCTGTATCGATACGGCTCTAAATCCGTATCGATACAACACCCGCTGGACAACTTCATAACTTACCCGTATCGATACAGATTTCTTCTGTATCGATACAGTGAGCTTAAACCCAGTTTTCACTGTTTTGTTCCGAAACCCATCGTTTTGACCCCCGATCACTTCTAACACCTTTAAACCATCTCTAAGCTTGGTTGCTTGCCCTTTGGTGACTCATTGATCATTCCCATTCCTTAGGGACTTGTTAAGTTTAATCTTAGCATCATTGTGAACGAACAACGTATCGTAGAGTGCATATGAGTACTGTAGGTTGTATGAACATCATGGTGAGTATAAATGGTAAATGGGGGCAGTATAAAGACTTTAAGGATAAAGTAGTAACTTGTGTCTTCACGACTCGTTGAACCTCTTGACTTTTTCCTTGTTACTCTTGCTACGGGATTCAAGAATAGGAATTAGGGGATTGGATACTTTAGAACTGTTTGTGAGTAGTATGTCGTGTAGGTAAGGGGATATACTTGGAGGTACGGTGAGGACGTAAGTAATTGCTTACATGCGATACGGTAGATTGTGGGTCTCGTAATGCCATGTGATTGATTAAATGACTTTTTTTGGATTTGATTGAATGAGTTGATGTTTGTAAAATGGAAACATGGAATGAATGTGGAACGTGAAATGAATGTGGGTGACAAATGGTCACAAAGAGAACTTTCAGGGCTCTTGAATGAGTAAATGCTTGGCAGGAGCTAAATGCTCATATTGTATGCTTTCAGGGCTCTTGAATGAGTTAATGCCTGGCAGGAGCTAAATGCTCATAT
This sequence comes from Rhododendron henanense subsp. lingbaoense, assembly GCA_020567845.1. Lineage (NCBI taxonomy): Eukaryota > Viridiplantae > Streptophyta > Magnoliopsida > Ericales > Ericaceae > Rhododendron > Rhododendron henanense. The sequence continues at coordinate 28,968,874 of CM036320.1, read as the reverse complement.
CGTATACTTTCAGGGCTCGTTATCGAGTAAGTGCCTGGCAGGAGCTCCGGCTCAGACTTTTAACGACATGTAATTGGTTTATGAAGTTAATAAGAAAACTTTGGTTTTGGTTAAAGGATTTTGATGAAAATCCTCCGGTATTCTTGAGCGAATCAACGGTTTCCGGTATTTGGGCACAAATGAACGGATTCCGGTATTCAAGCTCGATTCAACGGAGCTTGACCCGTTTTGGTTTAGTTTTGTTTTCATAAGTCACTTTGCAATAGAAAATGAAATTTTTAAGGGAAAGAGATTTGATAATTAGTAATGTGAAATTGAGATAGATTGTGGTAATCATTCAAAAAGTAAGTGAAGTGATTGAGAATCTGTTGTGGGTTTGTTCGATTTGATGAGAGTTTTGTACAGCTTCTAGTTGACTTGTGCTTTGATAGGAATCCCGATATGACGCTTAGAACATCGAAGTTGATGTCCGTTTATCTATCTTGGTAAAACCTCGTTGCTTATGCTTGTTCATTGAAACTCATTCTTCCTTGGTGCATCTCTCATCACATTTTCATATAGCTTGTGCAAAGATTTCTCTACTGGGCGCGTGTTTGCTCAAACCTATTATAAATTTCAGGTATAATTCAAGGGTTGACTTGGCGTACGTGATGCACATGCATGATCATGTTATTGAAGGATTTTCAAGAGAAGCGTTCGGAAGAGTAATTATTATAAATTGTAACGTTATTTAGCTTCGGATACTTATATGAGATAATTTGGGGCCTCGAGCCACGATTAAACAGGTGTATTTAATTTGAGAACAGGAAAAAGAAATGTTATTTGGGTATTATTTACACTTCAGCGATGATTTTATTTATTACAAATGATTATTATTTATGTTGAAAATCGAGGACGTGACAAAAGTAATCTTAGACCTCCTTTTATTAAGCTTTACTCTCTACTTTGGCCAAGTCGTCTAATTTGAATTATGCATTTAGGTCAAGTGTATTTGAAGCTCAACAATTTGTTGAGGCACCTGGGTGAAGCTTGATGAAAATGCATTTTGTAACCCTTAAAGTAGGAACAGTGGTTGTTCTGCAAATGGGAACATGAACGAGAGTGAGAATGTGGTACGCCAAATCGCTTAAATAATGGTTACTGTATGGATAGGCTTGTACATTGACTCAAAACCTCGTGGATATGGCAGAAAGCAAGACCCTGCCAACTTTGAAGCCAAAATCCACCCGAAGCCAAATTTGCTTTTGTTCCAAATTTTGACTGATGGGAATAATTCTAGACGTTTCAAATAAATAGAATTTCACATAATGGTTGGGTAGGACGCTCTGATGTCAAATTGGAGATGCCAAAATGTCTCAAAAGCATTCGAAGGAAAAATTGACATCTCCAATTTGAAGTCAAGGATTGGAGTTGCTCTTATTTTGTTTTTCCAGCATTATTTCAAAGACACACTAAACTCTTCATCTTCTTTTTACCACCTTTGTTGTAGTTTAATACTCAGACAACAAAAAAAGTTATTTTGTAACAACTAGGTCGCTGGCCATGCACTAGATTTGCTCGTACCATGTATTGTCGGTTGAAGAACTTAAGCAAGCATTGAATTTTTGGTCTGTTTATCATAGTACCTTGTTAGCAGAAGATATCTACACATTGTATGCTAGTTGTTTGAGCATAGTTCAAATCTACGCCCTTCGATATTGAGTCACATAGATTGATGAGTGGTCCTCAGCCAATGCTACACCTAATGGTTATGTGCAATCTGTTTTTTATTTTTATTTGTAAGTTATATTGAACTTTGAATTAACTAACGTATATTGAACTTTGACTTAACTAACGTATAGCTGGCTTGTTTTTTTTTATTTTTGTTGCTTGTAGCTTGTGACATGTCTAAGCAAGGCCTTTGGTGTTACACATTATTCTGAGTTTGAAGATCAGGTAAGATACAAGTTTTCTTTAATAAAATTGCTTGCTTCCTGTTTGACAGACACAATTGCTATTATTAAGCCACCATTTTTTTAGCACCTCCGGTTAAGCTTTTCATGAAAACATATAGGCTTGACCTTTTTTGGTACTTTTTTGCTGACTCACTTGCTTGAGGAAGAAGCAAATCAATCCGAGTATAGGCACGAAGGAGAAACACAAGAAGGATTTTAAGTTTGCATTAAGGTTACCGTGCTCAAGCACTATCCTTGTTTACTTCTCTCTCTTTTCAGATTTTATGTAGGTAAACGGGAGTTATATTTCCAAATGTTATCTATGTTTTATGTATCACTCGTACAAATCTTGTTGTTGCAACTTGTGGATGTTATCTTAGACCTCTTTTTATTAAGCTTTACTCTTTACTTTGGCCAGGTCGTCTAATTTGAATTATGCATTTAGGTCAAGTGTACGAGACGCTCAACAATTTGTGGATGCACCGAGTGAAGCTTGAGGAAAATGCTTGTTGTAAACCTAAGAGCTATAACAGTGGTTCTTCTTCTCATGGGAACATGGACGGGAACATGAATGTGGAATGCTAAATGGCATAAATAATGGTACTGTTTGGGTAGGGTTGTACATGGGCTCAAATCCTCATGGATTTAAAGGAAAGCCAGCACCTGCCAGTTTTGAAGCGAAAATCCACCCTACTTCAAATTTGCTTTTGTTCCAAATTTTGACTGATGGGAATAATTCTAGACGTTTCAAAGAAACAGAATTTGGCATAAGGGTTGGGTAGGAGGATTTGATGTCAAATTGGAGATGCCAAAATGCTACATATGCCTTCAAAAAAAAATTTAACATCTCCAATTTGATGTCAAGGATTGGAGATACTCTTATTATGCTTTTCAAGCATTATTTTCATATCACACCAAACTCTTTGTAGGGAGGTATTCCCGAACAGATACAATTGGTGGCCGAACACGTGGTGTGACAGATCCGTGTAATGAGGAAAGTGATATGGGACTCCATATAAGATGAACGGCGACGGTAAGATCCGGTGCTACGAGAAGGCACCGGATTAGACAGTCTGTTCGGCTGTAGGGGGCCAACAACACGAGAAGTCATTAGTTGGCACAGTCTGCTCGGCTGAGGTGGGCCAATGACGTGAGAAGTCATTTGGTTGTGCAGTTTGTTCGGTAAGAGTGTGTGCCGAACAGATAGAGTCATCTCGAAGAACGTAGCCTTAAGAGATAAGGTGGTGGGAGTGTTCTAGAAGAAGAACCCGGAATCGATAAAGATAAGTAAGGAAACAGTCCTATTACGGGAAAGATTCCACGAACGGAAGAGATCCTATGAGTTAGGGGTCTCAGTTGATTGGGCAAGAGATTCCCAGGAGAGCCAGGTTTCTTATACTAAGTAAGAGACCTGGGGTAATGAGGACGCTTGAAGAACAAGCAAATGGATATCTATAAATACAAGGTAAACCTAGAGGAAAAGGTACGCAATAAGTTGCATTCATTCCACACTTTCCTACTGATAATTAGGGTTTTGATACAGTACGAGATACTAACTTAGGCATCGGAGGGCATTCGCCACGAGAGGCAAAGGTGCGCTCACCCCTTGTCTGTTTTACAGGTTAGGGTTCAGGCGAAGGTATTAGGGTTCCGGTTGGACAGCACGTGAAGGAAGGAGATTCAGCGCTGTTCTAGGTACCATCTATTTTTCTCCACCTACAATTGGCGCCGTCTGTGGGAAACAAAAGAGTTCCCTTTTGAAATACGACCATGGTGGATGTAGATCCAGTCACACCACTCACTGATAAGAATCAGGCTGGCGGGGGAGGAGATAAATCCCCACCAGGTGCTCCGAGAAAGCCTACCAGCGGGTATGATAAGAGGACGACAAGCAGGGATCCTCTTACCATCCAAGATAACTCCAAGAATAAGGAGGGCAGAACGGCTACAACCTCCACGCGAATGAGCAAATCCCATCAAAGGAGAGAGTCGGTTGCACATTCAAAAAGTGTGCATAGCAATGAAGATATCATCGACAAAAAGAGGCAGGAAGTCGAGGAATTTGCTCGATTAATTTGGAAAAGGGAACACGAGATCCGAGAGTTAGAGCGGATCCGAGAACATCCTGAGGATTCTGGATTGTCACGAAGAAGATCCAGGGGAGACGGATTGGCCATGGTGCAATACACAAAGGCCCCTTCACGAAGAAGGAGGAGCAAGTCCAGAAGCCTCACTCCTCCCAAGAAAAGGGTATCTTCACGAAAAAGAAGGAGCAGGAGTCCGGTCAGGCAAAGAACTCCCCCACATCACAGAAGGAGTAGGAGCCGAAGCTCCTCACCTGAGGAAGGCGTTAGAAAACACCATAGGGACAGGTACGAAAGACCTGATAATGATTGGAACAGGGCAGTGGCCCGTGAATCCAAAAAGCAAGAAGATGGGTCCTTGACTGCACGAGAAGCAGCAAGACAGGCCCTAAGTAATATAGCAGCATCACCCTTTTCAAAAAGGCTACAGGATGCACGCTTGCAGAGCAGAGTGAAGCATGGGACGTTCATACTTTACGAGACAAACGCGGACCCCGTTGCTCACATACAGCATTACCAACAGGCTATGTTCATGCATGACGGGGATGATGCCATTATGTGTAAGATGTTCCCTTCAAGCCTGGGAAAGGTGGCCCTATCATGGTTCCATAAATTGGAACCACGCTCCATACGAGGATAGATGCAGTTAGCAGAAGAGTTCACTGCTCAGTTCTTAACAAGTAGAAAGGCTCCCAAGACGTTCGAAAGTCTCTCGATGATGAAGCAGGAGGACAATGAGCCGATCAGAGACTATGCAAAGAAATACTGGGAGACCTTCAATGAGATAGACAGTTGTAGTGAGGAGTATGCGATTGCTACGTTCAAGACAGGCCTGCCTGTTCGGGGGGAGCTACGACGATCATTGAACATACATCCTGTGCAGACTTTGGCAAGGTTAATGGAGCGAATAGAGCAACACGCCAGAATGGAGGATGACATACTCCGGGAGGAAGGCAGAGTTGTTGCCGAACAGCCAAAGACTCCAGCAAAAAGAGTAGATAAGCAAGAGCCCAAGACCTATAGAGAGAGGAAGGAATATGGGCAGGCTAAGAAAGAGTCTTACAAGGAAAAGCAGGCACCTGATCCTAAGTCCTTCTTTTCAATCACTACCGTCTGGAAGGAGCCAATCTATAGGATTCTCTATCGAATAAAGAATCAGCCCTACTTCAAATGGCCCCCAAGTCTGGGTGGAGACAAGGATGCAAAACGTGCTACGAATTAGCACTGCAGTTACCACAAGGACTGGGGTCATATGACCGAAGATTGTGAGATGTATAAGAGACACCTCGACGATTTAGTCTCTCGTGGTTACCTCAAGGAATTCATTCAGGAAGATCCCAAAGATAAAGGGAAAGCAATGGAGTTAGATTACGAGCAGAATCCTAAAGGGGTGATCCATATGATACATGGATTGGCCACGCCTTATACGAGGAATGAGGTGAGGCTGCTGCAGAGGCAAGTCAAGCATGACCAGTATGTTATGCGAGTGGGAAACAAAAGAGGGCGAGAGAATGACATGCCCAATGAAAGCATAATCTTTATAGATGAGGATCTGGGAGAGGTCCAGGTGCTCCACAACGATGCATTAGTCATAACCCTACGAATTGGGGAATACGACATTGAGAGAATCCTGGTGGATTCAGGGAGCTGTACAGAGGTGTTGTACTACGACGCATTCAAAAAGTTGGGGCTGAAGCAGACTGATTTGGAGCAATCTATTACACCTTTGGTTGGATTTGGTGCAGGAACAGTGTGGCCCCTCGGGAAAGTAACGCTGCCTATTCGGGCAGGGACAGTGGTCCTAAGGACAGACTTCTTGGTTGTGGATGTACCATCCTCCTATAATTACATAGGAAGGACTTGGTTACATAAGATGATGGCTGTTTCTTCTACATATCACCAGATGGTGAAATTCCCAGGGTCCAACGGGATCGAGAAGATTAGGGGAAATCAAAAGTCAGCACAACAATGCCTGATTTCCATCATCAAGAAAGTTCCAAAGGCCCATCAAGTTCATACAGTAGAAGTACCAGATCAACCAACTGTTGAGGATGTTGGAAGAGATCCAGCAGAGAAAGTAGTGGAAGGCCTAAAGAAGATGCAGATCAACGAAATTGATCCTGAGAGGTATTTTCTAATTAGGGAATCACTGCCGGATGAGGAAGAGTCCGAATTGGTGGGTTTCTTGAAAGAACATGTTGATGTGTTTGCTTGGGTACCGGAGGAAATGCCTGGAGTGGATGCAGATGTGATCTGCCACCACCTGAATGTTGACCCGCAGCATAAGCCCGTTGTTCAGAAGAAAAGAAGGGCAGCTGTACAACATGTTGACGCTGTTATTGAAGAAGTGGATCGTTTGTTAGAAGCCAAAGCAATACGAGAAGTCTATTACCCAGAATGGCTGTCCAACACTGTGGTTGTAAAAAAGAAGAATGGGAAATGGCGTGTCTGTGTGGATTTCACAGACTTGAATAAAGCGTGTCCTAAGGATAGCTTCCCTCTCCCAAGGATTGATCAATTGGTTGACGCCACTGCTGGGTACGAGCGGATGAGTTTCCTTGACGCATATCGGGGGTATCATCAGATAGCCATGTTTGGGCCTGATCAAGAGAAGACTTCTTTTATTACTCCACGAGGGCTGTACTGTTATAGTGTTATGCCTTTTGGGCTCAGGAACGCAGGAGCAACTTACCAGAGGCTGGCAACAATCATGTTCAAGAAACTTCTTGGCCAAACTATGGATGTATACATAGACGATATGGTGGTCAAAAGCAAAACCCGGCAAGGGCACATTCTGGACTTGAAAGAAGCCTTTGGAATTTTGAGGAAATACAAGTTGAAACTCAACGCCTCGAAATGTGCGTTTGGAGTTGGTTTTGGAAAATTCCTGGGCCACCTGGTGACTCTGAGAGGGATCGAGGCAAATCCTGATCAGATAACGGCCTTGCAGAAGCTACAAAGTCCCAAGACTACGAAAGAAGTCCAAAGGCTGACTGGGATGGCTGTAGCCCTCAATAGATTTATTAGCCGTTCAAGTGATAAGTGTAGGCCCTTCTTCCAATTGCTAAAGAAAAGAGAAGGATTTGAATGGGGAGCAGAATGTGAGCAGGCATTCCAAGATTTAAAGAAGTATTTGGCTCAAGCTCCCCTCTTGTCAACTCCAGTCCCAGGTGAGATTTAAATTTTATATCTAGCAGTTTCTGAACATGCTGTGAGTGCGGTTCTGTTAAGGGACAAGGGGCCCGAACAAATCCCGGTTTATTATGTGAGCAAAACACTCCTGGACGCAGAAACGAGGTATCTGCCCCTGGAAAAATTGGTCCTTACTTTAAGGACCGCAACGAGAAAATTGCCTCATTACTTTCAGAGCCACAAAGTTGTGGTTTATACTGAATTTCCATTAAGATCACTGCTACGAAAGGCAGATTTCTCTGGGAGGATCTCAACTTGGTCTGTTGAGTTAAGTCAATATGATATTGACTTCCAGCCGCGCACTGCAATAAAGGGCCAAGTGTTGGCAGACTATGTAGCAGAATTCTCACCAACGGTAGCACCTCAACCTCCTGCGAGACAGGAGCAGAAAATTGAACTGTCAGAAAAGAAAGGTAAGGCGCCTGCCGAACAGGACCCTTTGGAATGGAAACTATTTGTTGACGGTTCTGCCTGCAACACTGGTTCAGGTATTGGTATTGTTTTGTTCCCTCCTGGAGGGGTTATGTTGGAGCAATCTGTTCAGCTTGGCTTTAGTGCATCGAATAATGTGGCAGAGTATGAGGCTCTTTTGGTTGGCTTGAACAGTGCAAAAACTCTGAAGGTTAAAAGGATCAGGGTTTATTGTGATTCCCAACTAGTGGTAAACCAACTGTCCGGCGAGTATGAAGCTCGAAATGAGAAGATGGCAGCCTACGTGGAGGCGGCCAGAGGTTTACTTAACACCTTCGAAAGAGTGTGTATAGAACAGATAAGCTCTTGACATAATTCTTACGCGGATTCTTTGGCTTGGCTGGCTGCAGCTGTCCCAACTGAGTTTAAACGAAAAGTATCAGTTGACTACTTGGCCGAACCGAGCATCGGAAGAAGTATGGACCTGGTCCTGGACGTGAACCAAGGACCAAGTTGGATGGATCCAATCGTGGAATTTTTACGAGATGAAACACTCCCTACAGATAAGAAAGAAGCACACAAGATCAAAACCAAATCTGCAAGGTTTTAGCTGTCCCCCGAGGGAAGCTATATAAGAAGTCCTTCACTGGGCCATATTTGCTTTGTGTACACCCCGAGATGGTACAGAAGTTCCTCCATGAGATACACGAGGGAACATGTGGAAGCCATGCTGGGGGCAGATCTATTGCCCACCGAGCAATTACCCAAGGGTATTGGTGGCCACACATGCAGGAGGATGCCAAGGTCTATGTTAAGATTTGTGAGAAATGCCAGAAGTTCTCACCTATGATAAAAACACCAGCCGAAGACCTGGTGCCTTTAACTAGCCCCTGGCCATTTGCCCAATTGGGAATGGACATCGTGGGTCCACTCCATAAAGCAACAGGAAATCGAAAGTTCCTGTTGGTGGCCACTGATTACTTCACAAAGTGGATTGAGGTAGAACCCTTGGCCAAAATCACTGAACCCATGATAGAAAGGTTTGTGTGGAAGAGTATTATCACTCGATTTGGAGTCTCTTACTCTTTGATCACAGATAATGGGGCACAGTTCCAGAAAAAGTTTAAGACTTTTTGTTCCCAATATGGAATAAGGAACTATTACTCAACCCCTGCTTACCCTCAGAGCAATGGGCAAGCAGAAGCTTCCAACAAAACCATTCTTGATGGGATCAAGAAAAGGTTGGACAAGGCAAAGGGCAAATGGCCTGATGAACTGCCCCTGGTGTTGTGGGCCCACCGAACAACGCCTAGGAGGTCTACGAGAGAGACCCCCTATTCATTAGCGTATGGTACAGAGGCAGTCATACCCCTGTAAGTTGGACTTCCAACCAATAGGACTGCATTGGTTGAAAGTGGGGGGAAATGACAGGGCCTTAGAGATTGAGCTTGATCTGGCCGAAGAGAGGAGAGAAAGGGCCCTGATCCACCTGGCCTCATACCAGGAACAGCTAATGAAAGGCTACAACAAACATGTCCACCCTCGAGAATTTGGTATTGGGGACCTTGTGCTTCGAAAAGTACTTGGCAATACTAAAGTGGCTAATGAAGGAAAGCTAGGAGCAAATTGGGAAGGCCTGTATCGAGTAACTGAAATTGTGGGCATTGGGGCTTATAGGTTGGCAGACCTGGACGGAAACCCGGTGCCAAGGCCTTGGAATGTCCACAATTTGAGAAAGTTCTTTGTTTAAAAAGACTTATGCTTTGTTTTTAATTCTGTTTTAGGATTATGTTATTGTGTGGGGATTACGAAGAAAATTCCTTTGTTTTTAATTCTGTTTTAGGATTATATTATTGTGTGGGGATCACGAAGAAAATTCCTTTGTTTTTTAGTTACAAGGGGTACGCATAACGACTCCTTGAGTTTGAAAACTATGAATAAAAGTTATGATTTTTGCGAAATTTTGTTTTTTTCTAGTATATGGTTGTTCTTTGACTTATGAATACGAAAAACGGCCAATCTGTCCCTCCTTCGTATTGGGGAGCAGGTAATTGGTATCAACGCCTTAGAACGTACGAAAATACGTTCTAACTATATTAGTACAAAACACTTAGAATAAAGGCACGAATGCCCGGCAGCACACGAATATAAAAAATCAATCACAGGCACAAATTGCTAAGTACGATAAAACTTAACAATCTGTTTTAAGTACGAGAAACTTAAACAAAGTACGAAATACTTGTTTGCACAAATTGCTAAGTACGATAAAACTTAACAATCTGTTTTAAGTATGAGAAACTTAAACAAAGTACGAAATACTTGTTTGCACAAATTGCTAAGTACGATAAAACTTAACAATCTGTTTTAAGTACGAGAAACTTAAACAAAGTACGAAATACTTGTTTGAACAAATTGCTAAGTACGATAAAACTTAACAATCTGTTTTGAGTACGAAAAACTTAAACAAAGTACGAAATACTTGCACAAAAATTGCTAAATATGAAGAACTTAGAAGCAACAGCTAAGTGTGGATACACTTAGAAATTTATCCAAATACGTAAAACTTGGGAGCATACGAGAATATGCAGAACAAGCCTAGGAATATTCCTAAGTACGAAGAAACTGGGATGCACACTAGCATGTGCACGAACAGCTAAGTACGAGTAAAAATTAGATTGATGTTCAAGTATGAACACACTTGATAGGCTTATCAAATAACTAAGTATGAAAACACTTAGCAACTCAACATTTGACCACGAAGGGCCACCTGCAAAAATTGTAAGCCACGAAGGGCCGAGCAAAACAGAGTAATGCCACGAAGGGCCAAACACCAGTGTTAAGAGTATGTTAGAGTGTACTGATGCCACGCAGGGCTAAAGATTACGGTCACGCAGGACCAGCAAAATGTTTTTGGATGTTCGAGAGAATGGATTAAAACTTACCAAATCAGTCCAGCTTATGGACCTCGGGGGTGGTGTTGCTTGGAACCTCAGCAGCATTGCTGTCTCCAGCTGGTTGTTCTTCCAGATTGACGGTTTCAGTAGTTGTTCCTTCAGTGGTTGGTTGCTCAGGGTGGGCTTCTTGAGATCCAGATTGGGCAGCTTGAGTCTCCATCTGCATCTCTTCATCTACATCAGCAAAATCATCGATTTGCTCTTCGATGTTATCAAGAGGAGGCTCCTCGGAGCCATGAGATGGCTGGAGACGTTTGCTAGGCAAATCATTGTCAACCCACAGGTTGGAATCATCAGGAGCTCCAATCTTTATCAAACATGCCTCCCATCCAGCGGCCCATATTTGATCTTGGATGCCCGGCATCTGTTGTACATAACTGGCCGTCGCCGCATCAAAACCTTTCTAATGACCATCATCGTAAGCAGCCTTCTTGGTAGCATCAATCTCCGACAAAGCTTGTTTGAGGTTCTCCTCAGCAGCCTCCATTTTCGATCTCATCTCGTCGGCTTCCAACTTTGCTTTGTCTCTCTCCCTCTCCAGCCTTGTTATAGTCTGAAGCTGTCTAGTGCTATCCCTCAGGAGTCTGTTTCGTTCAGGCTCAATCTCCTGCAGCTTCTGGCCCAGTGCGACCATCTTCTGGATAAACTGAAATAGATTAAAACAAGGGGGAATTAGTACATAAGAGAGAAATGTACTAAAATCTTGTGAAAGTAACACTTTACCTTAACCCCACTCGCTATCCCAGTCGCCACTAGCCGGTCAGATGAAGAGGCAGCCTCCTTTTGCATGTCCATGGGCAGCAACAGTGCCTGTGCGACGGCTAGTGCAGTCTCCGATGAGCTGGCACTGTCTCCTATGTTCACAGGCCGGTCACCTCTGTTGAGTTGAGGGGTCCAGGCCTCGTGGGTAACTTGGATGATCGGCGTCGGGGTTTCTAGGGTAGCAGCGGCTGCTTGGACATTTGAGGCTCCGGCTTCTTGGTGCCTGGGGCGTTTGTCCCGATGGGCGTCAGAAGCCTCGAAGGAACCCTCCTGTTCCCGAGGAGATGAAGATCTTGTTGAACCCCCCCTACTTCGGCGAGGTGGAGGAGGAGCTTGACCGGTGGATGACACCCGGCCAGAGGAACCTCGTCCCCGTGCAGGGAGGGTAAGGAGAGTGCTGAGGTTAAGAGGTTGGAGAGACATAGTACCTGAATCTTGAGGTGACCGGGAGTATCCTGGAGAAGAAGACTGACTGGTATCTCGTGGGGGAGCTGGTTGTTCGGGCTGTTGTGGAGAAACAGCCTGTCTGCGAGATGATCTTCTTAGAACTAACCGGGGTAGTGGGACACCTTCGGCGATTGGAACCTCACCTGATTGACCGGCAATGGTCACTCCAGCGTTCGACCTTGAGCTTCTAGGCTGGGGAGCAGTCGAAGTGGATGCGGCGCTGGTGCTCGGATGGGCTAGTCTTCTGTCTATGAAGCCCCTGTAAGATGGATCGTAGCCCAGAAGTACGCTTGCGTCATGACCCCTCCCAGCTGTTCGGGTACCTGGCTCACCAGTGTATTTTAGAATCCTGTTGATTTCCGTTGTTCGGACGTAGCTAGGCTCTCGTCCAAGATGCTTGTTAGCGTTAGTCGCTACAGATTCAAAATTCAAGTATGAATTAGTCACACAAAGAGGTAAAGATGGAAGCAGTAAGTCATAGTGAAGTGAATTAGGAGCATACGTGGGTGGCCCCATTTGTGGAGGGCAATGGAAGCCCACCACTTGGCCATCTTCCCCGAATGGCTCGAAGGCACCAGTGACATACAGGAAGTCCATTTCATGATCACGAGCAGAATCTGGCAAATTAAGCACGAGACGCTTTTCTGCTTTCCTTACTTTGAAATAGTAGGTGTTGTATTCTGGGTTCAGCACGATGTTGTACCACCATTGGATATCCCATAAACCTATTTGGGTGCCTAAAATTCTATTTAGGGCCACAATTCCCATCACTAGTCTGAAAAAATTAGTGGATACTTGCATGGGGGTGAGTTTATACCAATTGAGTACCCGACGAAGTAGGGGGTCGAGGGGGAAACGAACCCCACCCTCGACAATAGCTATGATAGGGATGCACTACCTATCCCACGTTCCAGCATCCCTGATTGCACCTAAAGGGGCAAGCTCAAGCCCAACGTTTGCAGGAACTTTATAGTCCGCTCTGAATGCCGCCATAGCAGCAGGGGTTTCACAGAGTTTTCTAAATTTTCCTGGTTTTGGGCCACTATCAGCCTCATCCGCCATGGACGAACTTAAAGAAACTATGAACAGCGTAAAGGAAAATCTGGAAAAAAGGTTCGAACGAAACCCTGGTACACTAAGTGAATCTGCGAACGAGATCTCAGATTGAAATGCGAAATAGAGAGGAAGTAAAAGTCTTACAAAAAGTGATTCTTGGACTTTTCTGGGATGCAAATCGAGTTTTGCAGACGGCGGCGATGGCGGATGAGAAAAAGAAGTTGTCGCCTGGTTTTAGAGAGAGAGTGAGACTCAACTTTCTATGGTGTAAAAACCAAAAAAGCCCCCCTTTTTGGGGGTTAGGGGAAGGAGACGGAGACGAACCGTCTCCCCTCACGACCGTTACATGAAAAGTAACGTAGAATGAACTGAAAGGGAAAAACATTCTAACGGCGTTAGACGAAACGTCAGTTCGAAATTAATAAAGGAGCGTACGAATTACTCCACGTGGAGTCATGATTTCGAGGAAATCATGACTAAACCGCCAAAAGACATCAATGGGAACCCAATGACTATATCTGCACGGGACCTGGTCTGTTCGGCCTTGAGTTCATTCTTTGAGCTTTACTCATCATTTTCGAGCAGTAGTAATGAGCAAAAGCTGGGGAGCAATTGTAGGGAGGTATTCCCGAACATATACAATTGGTGGCCGAACACGTGGTGTGACAGATCCGTGTAATGAGGAAAGTGATATGGGACTCCATATAAGATGAACGGCGACGGTAAGATCCGGTGCTACGAGAAGGCACCGGATTAGACAGTCTATTCGGCTGTAGGGGGCCAACAACACGAGAAGTCATTAGTTGGCACAGTCTGTTCGGCTGAGGTGGGCCAATGACGTGATAAGTCATTTGGTTGTGCAGTTTGTTCGGTAAGAGTGTGTGCCGAACAGATAGAGTCATCTCGAAGAACGTAGCCTTAAGAGATAAGGTGGTGGGAGTGTTCTAGAAGAAGAACCCGGAATCCGATAAAGATAAGTAAGGAAACAGTCCTATTACGGGAAAGATTCCACGAACGGAAGAGATCCTATGAGTTAGGGGTTTCAGTTGATTGGGCAAGAGATTCCCAGGAGAGCCAGGTTTCTTATACGAAGTAAGAGACCTGGGGCAACGAGGACGCTTGAAGAACAAGCAAATGGATATCTATAAATACAAGGTAAACCTAGAGGAAAAAGGTACGCAATAAGTTGCATTCATTCCACACTTTCCTACTGATAATTAGGATTTTGATACAGTACGAGATACTAACTTAGGCATCGGAGGGCCTTTGCCACGAGAGGCAAAGGTGCGCTCACCCCTTGTCTGTTTTACAGGTTAGGTTTCAGGCGAAGGTATTAGGGTTCCGGTTGGACAGCACGTGAAGGAAGGAGATTCAGCGCTGTTCTAGGTACCATCTATTTTTCTCCACCTACACTCTTAATCTTCTTTTCACCACCTTTGTTATTGTTTAATACTCGGACAACTAAAAAAGTTATTTTGTAACAACTAAGTCGCAGGCCATGCACTTGATTCGCTCGTATTGTGTATTTAGTAGGTTGAAGAACGTAAGCAAGCATTGAATTTTAGGTCTGTTTTTCGTAGTACCTTGTCAGCAGAAGATATCTACACATAGTATGCTACACCTAATGGTACTGCGCACTCTGTTGTCTTTTCTTTTTTTTGTATGTTATATTGAAGTTTGACTTAACTAACGTATAGCTGGCTTGTATTTTTTATTTTTGTTGCTTGTAGCTTGTGACATGTTTAAGGAAGGCCTTTGGTGTTGCTCATTATTCTGACGTTGAAGATCAGGTAAGATTCATGTTTTGTATAATAAAATTGCTTGCTTCCTGTTTGACTAACAAAATTGCTACATTTAACCCACCCTTTTTTATCACCTCCGGCTAAGCTTTTAATGAAAACATGTAGGTTTTGACCTTTTTTAATGCTTCTTTTTTGCTGACTCACTTGCATGAGGAAGAAGCAAATCAATCCAAGTGTAGGCAAAGAGTAGAAGCACAAGTTGGATTTTAAGCTTGTGTTAAGGTAACCGGACTCAAGCACTATCCTTATTTACTTATCACTCTCCAGATTTTATGTCGTTAAATTGGATCTATATTTCCAAATCTAATCTCTGTTTTATGTATCACTCCTTCAAATCTTGTTATTGGAACTTGTGAAAATAATCTTAGACCTCCTTTTATTAAGCTTTACTCTCTACTTTGGCCAGGTCATCTGATTTGAATTATGCATTTAGGTGGAGTGTATTTGAAGCTCAACAATTTGTGGAGGCACCGAGTGAAGCTTGATGAAATTGCATTTTGTAACCCTTAAAGTAGGAACAGTGGTTGTTCTGCAAATGGGAACATAAACGGGAACGTGAATGTGGTACGCTAAATTGCTTAAATAATGGTACTGTATGGGTAGGCTTGTACATGGACTCAAATCCTCGTGGATATTCCGGAATGCAAGACCCTGCCAACTTTGAAGCCAAAATCTACCCGAAGCCAAATTTGCCTTTGTTCCAAATTTTGACTGATGGGAATAATTCTAGACGTTACAAATAAATAGAATTTCGCATAATGGTTGGGTAGGACGCTCTGATGTCAAATTGGAGATGTCAAATTGTCTCATAAGCCTTCGAAAGAAAAATTGACATTTCCAATTTGAAGTCAAGGATTGGAGTTGCTCTTATTTTGCTTTTCCAGCATTATTTCCAAGACACACTAAAGTCTTCATCTTCTTCTTACCACCTTTGTAGTAGTTTAATACTCAGACAAAAAAAAAGTTATTTTGTTACAACTTGGTCGCTGGCCATGCACTTGATTCGCTCGTACCATGTAATTTGTCGGTTTAAGAACTTAAGCATGGATTGAATTTTTGGTCTGTTTATCATAGTACCTTGTTAGCAGAAGATATCTACACATTGTATGCTAGTTGTTTGAGCAGAGTTCAAATCCACGCCCTTCAACGTTGAATCACATAGATTGATGAGTGGTCCTTAGCCGGCTATTGCACCTAATGGTTCTGTAAGATCTGTTGTCTTTTTTTTTTTTTTAAAGTTATATTGAATTTTGAATTAACTAACGTATATTGAAGTTTGACTTAACTAACGTATAGCTGGCTTGTGTTTTTTATTTTTGTTGATTGTAGCTTGTGACATGTCTAAGCAAGGCCTTTGGTGTTTCTCATTATTCTGAGTTCGAAGATCAGGTAAGATACAAGTTTTCTTTAATAAAATTGCTTGCTTCCTATTTGACTGACACAATTGCTATTATTAAGCCACCATTTTTTTAGCACCTCCGGTTAAGCTTTTCTTGAAAACATATTGGCTTGACCTTTTTCGGAACTTCTTTTTTGCTGACTCACTTGCTTGAGGAAGAAGCAAATCAATCCGAGTATAGGCACGGAGGAGAAACACAAGAAGGATTTTAAGTTTGCGTTATGGAAACCGTGCTCAAGCACTATCCTTTTTACTTCTCTCTCTTTTCAGATTTTATGTAGGTAAACAGGAGTTATATTTCCAAATGTAATCTATGTTTTATGTATCACTCCTACAAATCTTGTTGTTGCAACTTGTGGAAGTTATCTTAGACCTCTTTTTATCAAGCTTTACTCTCTAGGATTTTACCCTAGTAGTTGCGAAATGTATATTAGTAAAAAAAATAAAAGTACATAATAATTAAAAACTATAGGTAATGATGTTTGTCATATGCACGTAGTGTACCAAAAAATACTAATTTTAATTTAATCTATCTACTAAAGTGAGGCATCTTGAATTATGACGCTCTTTCTCATGTCGTAAAAAGCATCGATGATAGAATTGGCGTCATAACTTCTAGTTATGTCCTTCTCAATGTATGTGATCGAGAAACTTGCCAGAAAATCATCTTCCATCGTAGTGTGAAGTTTTTTTTTCCTTTAATTTAGACCATATTTTAAAAAAATATATACTTCACTTTGGCCCATTAAATTTAGTTTTGAAATACTTTCTTGGGTCTCCTTTCTTGGGAAAAAATAGACTAAGGACCGGTATATAGCAAAGAATAATAAAAAAAAATCTAGAGGTAGTCTATATAAGTTGGGGGTTATTTACCGAAACACCCCTTAATGTTTACCCGTTTTTCACGGATACCCCCTCCACGAATTCTCGCTACGGCCAGACCCCCTCATTAAAGTTTCTTTTTCCCGTCGACCCCTTCTGTAAGCCTTCCATCCGAAACCGTTACTTTTTTCGCCAAAAAGTGGTACAATGTTCCGATATTGCCCTCAATTGGCCATCCTTAACCCTAACCCTAACCCTAATTTTCCCCCCCCAAAACCCTCCTCCAACTTTTCTTTTCCCCCAAAAACCGTGAAAACCTCCCCAATATCACCATCTATCACTATCACTCCCCCAAAACCGTGAAAACCCTCCCCTCCCCTCCTCTCCATTTCTTCTCCATTCCATTCCCCTCTCTCCATTTTTTTCACTCTCGCCCTGCAACTCTTTCCCTCTGCAACTCTCTCCCTGCAATGTCTTCTTCTTCTTCTCCCCATCCCAGGTCTTCTTCCACCACTATGAGCAATGCACGAAGCAGCACACCAAAACATTTCAATGTTCTGTGTGGGTGCGGATTAAGGGCTCCTCTACGAACAGCTTTGATTGAACCAAATGTGGGTAGGAGATTCCTTGGATGTGTGAACTACAAGGTACTAATTTTATCCTTTGCCCTTTATGATATGCTCTATGAGTCGATTTTATGTATTAATGAGTCCATTTTCTTTGAGAAATTTAATTTGTAGGGTGACAATCCTTGCAAGTTCTTTGATTGGGTTGACCCCCCCAACATGTGAGAGAAGGAATGAGTTCGGGAACTCGATAGTGAAAAAGAACATGGATTTGATTAAGGATGTTGAAGACCTGCACAAACAGATTATTGATTTGAAAAAGATAGAAACATAATTGAAGGCAGAAATTCGAGATTTGAAAGAGAGGGAAATGGGCTTGGACCGGAGATTGAATAGTGGCAAAAGAGGGAGGAATGGTTTGAAGTGAAGATCAATTGTATGACCAAAAAATTGAAGGAGATGGAAGATGGGTGTGGGCTCCCGCGCCCGAGAGCGCGATTTAGATAAAATCGCCACCCGGATTTTTGAGATGGATGATCCGAGAAACCGAGAGTGTGTTTGAAAGAAAAAGGCTTTTTGGTCTGGCGAAACTGTTTGAGATTTTGGATCCGGGAGCCAGGTTACGAACGGGAAAGGTTTTGTTGAAAAGCACCCTGCTCGCCCGGTGAAAATCGGTCTCTACTAAACATTTTAAATGGGGGGATTAATACCATTCGGGAAACCTTAAAAACACATAAAGGGAAAGGGGAACAAGATAAATCATAACACGTTGCCGTGCTAGTGGTGCTTGCTGTACAGAGATGATAAAGATGGCATGGCGATAATATAAACAAGAAAGATATACAAACGGACTGTTTGAATCACTATCCTCCGTCAGGCGGCATATCGGCTTATAACGCGCGGCTTACCAATATGCCGTGCGTGGTTCCAATCTTGATACCAAACTTTTATCGTTTTATAAAGCTTCGCACAGTGTACCCATTACATCGCACGTTTTTATTTTAAAACTTCAGACAACTCACAGCCGTCTTCTTGGAAATTGGCGATTTCCAAGAAGAACGGATTCACGTCTTCTTGGAAATTGGCGATTTCAAATTCCTCCCAATCGGCAATCAAATCTCCTCAATCCCAAAGGTAACAGAGGGCAGTTTCTTCGGGAATTTCCACAACAGGCTTTGGTTCGGTATCAGGGATGATGAAAGAGGTAGGATCAAAGTCTTGGCTTTTGACTTGGGTGATTTGGTTGATATGGAATGGGGCATTATGCTGTGGCAAGGGATTTGTCATGGTGTTTGGTTTGTCAGAAGGAGGGGTATCAATGACTTTATTGTCGATGAGGTTTTGAATCTCATGACGGAGACGGATACAATTATCAGTGGTATGGCCATGCATTTGGTGGAAATCACAGTAGACGTTCTGGTTTAGGTTGGGTGGAATGTTCTGTGGCGGCTGAAGAGGATTCAGCACTCCTACTTCGGTAAGCTTTTTAAGCAAGGCGGATCTAGGAGTGCTAAATTGGGTAAAGACTCTTTGTTGGGACTTTGGTTTTTCCGAAATTTGGTTTACTTTTGCTGGTTTGGTGGATGAGGTTCCAGCCTGGTTGGAATTCCCGAAGAGGACATTGCTGTTACCTGAGTACACCATTTTGGGCTTTGCTCCTGATTCCTTCTTTTCCAATGTTCCGTCCCGAAGTGCTTCTTCTACAGCCAGGCCTGAGTCGTAGAAAGTTTCGAAATTTAGGGCCGCTTGGGAGAGAACCATGTATGGGGCAAAAGAGTTTGGCAGATTCTTGGTGATGATCCTTATTTGTTCTTTTAAGTCTGGTTTGCTTTGCATCTGAGCGGCTTTAGCCCTCCAACGTTTCACAAAGTCAGTGAAGCCTTCTTTCTCACCCATCTTGGTGCTCTCTAGTTCCCTCGTGGTCATCTTTAGATCGACATTGAAATCATATTGAGCCACAAATGCCGTCCCGATGTCTTCCCAAGTCCTTTTCTTAGAGGGTTCCAGGGTAAGAAACCATTGCAAGGCCGGCCCTGACAAGGATTCGTGAAATAGCTGGGTCATGGCTTCCTTTTCGATTCCCCTCATAGTGAGTGAACCCATATACCCTTGAAGGCGAGCTTTTGGGTCTCCGGTACCGTCGAACTTTGCGAAATCCACACCCTTAAACTTTTCTGGTAACTTAGCATTAGGGAACAAGCACAATTTGTTCATGTCAATTTCTCCTCTCCCTAATCGCTTATTTTCTTGCATATATTCTTCCAACTTACCGATTTTAACCATAAGGGCGGCTAAATTGGAATCGATTGCTGGCGTGTCTTTGGCTGGCGTCTCCTCCTTGGGTATGTCAGTTTTAACCAAAAGCTTGTCACAAACCTCCTGCATGGTTTCCATTATCATATTCATATCGCCCTTCATGGATGCAACCGAGGCTTTGAGTTGCGTATCCATCCCAGCAAGGGATTGCCTAAACTGAGCATCCATAGTAGTCATGTTCTGCCTAAGCTCTTCTACCCCGTTTCCTTGGTCAGCCATTGGCAAGGGATTTTCAAGTGACAGAGGCTCCTGTGTTGCCGGGCTTGGCGAAACTGCTAATGACGACTGGCCTTCCTGTTCTATGTGGACCTCAACCAGTTGGGTTTCTTCCAGGGTATCTATGCGAACCAATCTTCGAGACGGGCGAAACCAATTGGGTAAAGCCTCTTCTTTTTACAGGTGTCCAATGTTTCTGATCTTGTAACAAGGCAAAAGGGAACAACTCAAAATCCGTCCCGAGTGTCCGTCCTACCTTCTACGTGCCTCCTAGGTCCTAAAACCTACCGTGACTTGAGTTTCACTTGGGGCATTTGTACAGAAGATTTCTGGCGGTCCGGGTAGGTACTATCAGGCAGGTTAAATTTCGATCGTTTCCCAACCAGAGCCAATCTCCTTATCTTGACCATCCGAGACAGAGCAATGTGACCGTCAGAATCCAAATACGCACACCTCTAAGGTTAATCCCATGTCAAAGGAGCCGTTCGGGCACGGCAAACACCGGCGGTATCACAACCCCCATGGATTTATAGTCTCCTAGACTGACCGAAAAGTCCTAAAGAATTCTAAGGGAGCCCAATCCTCTAGCCTGCAGGATGCAATGATGCATGAATGATATGTATGTACAGAAAAGAAATACACACATAAGCAGGATATATCACATAAGTCCTAGCCATGGGTTCCTGTCCTAGTTGGGAAGGTTCTATGGTTATGTACAAGTGCAAAGGCCGGTTTTGGTTTGAGAGGGGTTCCCCGGACTAGAGCCAACATGTACTACCCCATGTCAAGTGTATTGCAAGACAATGGTCGAACAGCACGATGGCCCATCATAGTCGAGGGTTGCTAGGCATTCCGGGAGAGCTTGTCACCGGTAAACCGGGCAAGATAGCCGAAACACGCTAACGTGGCTTGTGCGGTGCATAGTGTAAAAGAAAGTTAAGTTCTCCAAATTGCATTAAGTCCCCCAAGTAAAATGCCTTTCAAATTTGGCCCTCTTGATTACTCAACACTTCTTTATGTATTTTTTTTTTAAAAAAATAATAATAAGTTTTGAATAAATCTTCCCCAGCAGAGTCGCCACTGTGGGCTCCCGCGCCCGAGAGCGCGATTTAGACAGAGTCGCCACCCGGATTTTTGAGATGGATGATCCGAGAAACCGAGAATGTGTTTGAAAGAAAAAGGCTTTTTGGTCTAGCGAAACTGTTTGAGATTTTGGATCCGGGAGCCAGGTTACGAACGGGGAAGGTTTTGTTGAAAAGCACCCCGCTCGCTCGGTGAAAACCGGTCTCTACTAAACATTTTAAATGGGGGATTAATACCATTCGGGAAACCTTAAAAACACATAAAGGGAAAGGGGAACAAGATAAATCATAACACGTTGTCGTGCTAGTGGTGCTTGCTGTACAGAGATGATAAAGATGTCATGGCGATAATATAAACAAGAAAGATATACAAACGGACTGTTTGAATCACTATCCTCCGTCAGGCGGCATATCGGTTTATAACGCGCGGCTTACCAATATGCCGTGCGTGGTTTCGATCTTGATACCAAACTTTTATCGTTTTATAAAGCTTCGCACGGTGCACCCATTACATCGCACGATTTTATTTTAAAACTTCAGACAACTCACAGCCGTCAGATCATCTCAGATCTGCACCATTCTTTCAAGCCATGAAGAGAAATCCATTTTTGATACGTTTGCTTGTTTTGAAAAGATCTATGGAGTTTAAAACATGGCTTGTAGATATGATCTCATTCTGAGACAGCTTTTTGGTATACAGAAAAGACCCAACAACGGACGATCGTGATCCAGACAGTTTGATCAAGAAAACAATATCCTTTTGAAATGCCGTGCGTGCAAGCTTACTACGCCGTGCGACGCTCCAAAGCGCCGCGCGGCGTAGCACACCTTTGCACAGAACACTGGTTTTGTTTTGTAAAAGAGGTTTTGGGTCAGATCCTAACCAGAAGGGTTAAGCCTGAAAACAGAAAGGTCCCCTCAGGGCCAGGACAGAGCCTAGCCCAAGGAAGCTTGGTTTTTACCTTGGATCTGGAGCTTGAATGAGTTTTGATGAAGATGAACGGACGTCGGAAGGTCGAAAAAGAAAGTAGAAGTATGGATGTGTGTAGTAGATGGGTATATTGGGTAGTTAAGACCTCAAAGTTAGTAAGGAACTAACTTCAATGGTGAAGAGAAAAATGGAGTAAAAGGCCTAGAGAATGTCTTTTGAGAACAACATTCTCAAGGCTTGGAAATGGGAAAGTGGGTGTGAAAGCAAGAAGAGAGAGAAAGGGTATAATGGTGATCAAGGGCCCATTTTCCTTGAGTGGAGGGGTGTATTTATAGGCAAGGGCCTTGGATTTTGAATTTCAAAAGTTGGAGGTATTTTCTGGGCGGGCCAGAAGTGTGCTTTCAGCTGAGCCGTATTGCAGCTGTGGCTCAAATAGGCGTGGCCGACAGCTTTCTGAGCCAGTCAGAACTTTACCTAAAATGCCGTGCGGCTAAGCTCATGAACGCGTGCGGCGTATTAAATTTCGATACGCCGTGCGGTTTAGAGATGTCACGCGCGGTATTTCAGGCTTGCTCCAGGGCTTTCTGGGCTTTTGGGCTGACGGTTTATTTGGGCTGAGGATCTGTTTGGTTTTAAGGGAGTCCTTCATTCAAGCTCGCAAAGGTTCCGTTTCCTTTATTTCATCATCGGGGTGAACAAAGACCCTTCGAGGTCCGGATTGGGGTGTCTACAATGGGTTTACACTGAAGATGGAAGAGTGGAAGATGAATGAGGATTGGAATGCATTGGAGATGGAAGACCTTCAAACAAAGAATGAGGAGTTGATGGTGAAGATAGAAGAGCTTGAAGTAAAGAACGAGGAGTTGAGGCTGAAGATAGAAGATGTGGAAGCAAAAAATGTGATTTTCAGAGGTAGGAACAAATTAATGAAAGAGAAGATTGAGTTAGCTAATTTGAAGGTGAAATGGTTGACTGTAATTGTGGTGATTTTAGTTGGCATAGGGATTGTTTATTTTGGTGGTAAAATGTGGTTGAAGAAGAAGATGTTGACATTACCTTAGTTGGCATATGTGTGTAAGTTTGTGTTTAGGAGGACAAAGTGATGTTTTTTTGTACTTAATCCATTGTACTTATTGGAATGGTGATAGAATGACAATGGTAATGCCTTGTTTTTATTTTGGTAATGAAAATTATTTCAATGGTTTTGTGTTTAAGTAAGATTTTTGTGTTGGTCTGACCATGACCATATAACTCAAAACCTGGCCATTTTACTCAAGACTTGCCATTTACACTTGTGCAACAACTTGCCAGTGTATTAACTCAAAACCTTGCCATATACAAAACCTGTGCAGCAAAGCAAATACACCATGCAGAAAATTCAGCAGCAACAGCAGCAGTAATTACAACTTGTTCAACCTAATTTCCAAAAGAACCAGTAGCATTATCCCATTAGAAACCAAAAGCCTGTGCATTTACAACCCCAAAAGAAGGCCATTTACAAACCCAAAATAAGGCCACATCCTAATGTATCAGCACAATCATAAGTGTCCACAATCTATCTTCACATATCCTAATGCCACATCCTAAAGTAGTGTTCAAAGTTTAAAGTCTCAATCATTAGCCATTATCAATTACAACTTCAAATTGTCCACATCCAAAAACATAACAGTGGACAAGCATGTCATTCGTCTCATTAGTCATTATCCCTAACCATTATTTACTGGGTTGATCCCTTAGTGGATCCTTTGGTGGCTTTTGATGAAAATACATGTAGAGACCCGTATTTTTGGACCGTATTTTTTTTAAAAATCTTATAATTATCGAGTAAGGGCGTAAATTGTGGAAATTCGAATAATAGTGTAGTTATTTGGATTTGGGGGTTAATGTGATAGGATGTGGAAGTTTGGGTGTGAGGGTAATATGTGTGTGTGCATGTAGATATTTGTGTGGCTAGTGGCAGGGGAAAATAATTCTCTCTCTTTTTTTTTTCATCTGCCGACACCCACCCACCCACCCACACACACACATCACAACCTCACTCTCTCCTGCGTCTCTCGCTCTCTCTGCTCTCCCTCCGAAAAATTTCTCCTTACCTTCTCTCCTCAATTTCATCTACTTGGGGCGTGATTCCGGACAAAGTCCAAGAATTAAAGTTGTTCTATGGAACGAGAGCTACCTATCTATCCAAGAAAATTGCGATTGGGCCACGTGGGAACTTGGTTGACTTGGTCAAACGGTCGGATTTTGCTCAAAACCCATGAGGTAGGGATTTCTTACTCTTGATTTGCGTTTATACGATGTTTATGTACCTAGATCGTGCCTTGTTTCGTTGTTTGAGATTGTTTCTTTCATTCCCGAATTTCTGCAGAACAGGTCCCTGTTTATGGGGCTTTTTCATCGTCTTAAACTCGGAAATAAACTTTGGTTCCTTCATATGAAATAGCGTAGACTTAAAACTCGTTCTAATGCCGTTGGAATTATTGAAAAATATTGAGTATGCAATTTTTGATGAATTTTCGAACTTGGATTGCTCTGCTGAAAATTAGGATATCTGAAAGTCATTCCTAAGTTTGAAAGATCGTATCGTATGACTCGTCGAATGCATCTGTGCCATTGGTTTTCGTTAGCATAGTTGGAGTATCGTCGTAAAGGCTATAGTAGCGTAAAAGAGTCCGTGAACATCGTAGACTATAAGGAATATTGTGACATGCGTAATTGGTAGAGAAGTACTTGTTCAATTAAATAGTGAAATGACTGGATGGTTTGGTGCTTGTAAATTGAAATGTGAATAACAAACAGATACAATGAGAACATTCAGGACTCATCGATGGGTGAGTGCCTGGCAGAGGACATCGGGGTCCTTTAACTAGCCCGGCAGGAGCTAAATGCTCATATTGATTACTTCAGGACCTCCTTATGGGTAAGGTGCCTGGCAGAGGACATCGGGGTCCTTTAACTGACCCGACAGGAGCTAAATGCTCACATTGATTACTTCAGGACCTCATTATGGGTAAGGTGCCTGGCAGAGGACATCGGGGTCCTTTAATTGGCCCGACAGGAGCTTAGGCTCAGACACATGACACGAATTGATTTGTGAAGTTGATGAAAGAGATTTTGGTTTTTGGTTAAAGGATTTTGATAAAAATCCTCTGGCATTCTGAGCGAATCAACGGTTTCCGGTATTTGGGGCACAAATCAACGGATTTCGGTATTCTGGCTCGAATCAACAGAGTGAGTGTTTTCCTACTTTGTTCAATATAAAAAGGAATGAGAAAATGAAATTGCATGGTAATGAACGAAAGACGAATGAGAACTAAACGTGGTATTTATAAATATGAAGATTTGTGATAACAAATGAAAAGTGACTAAAACTGTTGAGGAGGACTGAAACCCAAATTAATGGTATGTTTAGGCTAGAGTGGGAATATTAGCGATTCTAGCTTAGCATGTGAATTGTTAGGATTGTCTAGAACCCCTTGGC
This sequence comes from Rhododendron henanense subsp. lingbaoense, assembly GCA_020567845.1. Taxonomy (NCBI): domain Eukaryota; kingdom Viridiplantae; phylum Streptophyta; class Magnoliopsida; order Ericales; family Ericaceae; genus Rhododendron; species Rhododendron henanense. The sequence continues at coordinate 28,943,419 of CM036320.1, read as the reverse complement.
GGTAGTATACTGCACGTTGAGGATCATGTGAACTTTGGGCTTATCTGTGATATTCATTCACTCTAGAAGCATAACTCATTATATTTTCATATAACTTGAGTATAGATTTCTCTACTAGGCACGTGTATGCTCAACCCTATCATTTTCAGGTACAAAACAAAGAAGTTGGCATGGTGTGCATATCGTGCTTGTTGATCATGTCTTTCAAAGGTATAAAAGAGGCGATTACTTGCATTTGATTCGAAAGAAGTATTTTGGAAAGACATTTGTTACAACTGTAATATTATTTTCTTCGGACATTGGTATTTCGATAACTTGGGCAATTGAGCCAAAAATGTAATATCTGAATCTTATTTGAGAACAGGGGAAAGGAAGATCTTTTGGGTATTAATTGTATTACTGCGAGAACTTTATTTATCAAAAGAGTATTCATTATTCATGTTGAAAATCGAGGGCGTGACAATATACCATCTCCAATTCTTGCTATCTTCCAGTCCTGTCGAATTTGTTGACTCTTCAAGTAAAATTTTTTCCCTTGCCTAATCATGGTACCAGCTTCAACAGTCTTTGCACCACCACTTGTTCCTCTAGTTCTTGTAGCACCATCTCTATCACTCCTTGCACTACCAGTTTGAACAACCCTGACACCACCAAATGTTGTACTACGTGTGGTTCTTGCACCACTAGTCCCCACAACACTTTCACCACCAATTGTTGCACCAACTGTGACAGGGTTTCAGTTGAAGCACCAATTGTACAGAAATAGATAACTGTTACTATTTCTGTACATAAATAAGGCCAATAATAGACAATGCTAATGTCAAGTTATGACAAGTTATGTCATTACCTACTAGTCCTCTTGCCACTCCCCTCCCTCTTTTCACACCAGTTTCCACAATCCTTGGAGCACCAATTGTACCTATGACAAGGATACAATGGTAGAGGATACAATCAAGTTACAATACAGAGGGTACAATTGAAATACAATTCAGAAGGATACAAATGAAATACAATGTAGGAGGATACAATTGAAATATTGTTCACTACCTCTTTGTCCTCTCCCACTTGCCACTCTTCTTGTAACTACCCTTTCAGTTGTAGCAGCAGTATTTGGAATACCTCTTGCCACTCCTTTTGCAACTCCCCCCAAAGCATTTGTTAATCCTTTTGCAACATCCATTTTCTCTTAACATCATTTTGCATTGCTGTCACCTTCCAATCAGGGTCATCATTTATCTCATTCACATACTTCTTGGCCAACCACTCTGCAGATGCCCACTTGTTATGGTAAACCCTAGGACAAGTATGTTCCCCTCTAAGTCTTTTAATTTGGTAAGTTGTTGTGTCACCTACCCTAGATGCATGAAGTCTCCATTGACAAGGGTTTTCCCCTTCTTCATCCTTGCACTTCACTGTTACCCTGCTAGATTCATTTTTTAAGTACTTGTATTCATAACCATGTCTAAGATGAAACTTCTTCAGAAAAGCCCTAAAAACCTTGACATTGGGAAACAACATCCCTTCCACCAGTTTGAGATTTTTCATATCTCTTTCTGCATTGAACTCAGGGCATTTCATCATCTTCTTTTTCCCCTTCTTCTTCTTCTTCTTCATATTCTCATCATTTGATGAGCTAACCACGTACACTGACATTTTCATCACTACTGTCACTTTCCTCAACCTCAGTAATTACCACACCTTTTCCCAAGTCATCCTGCAAATTCTTAACTGGAAGACACCTCCTTCATCACCATCCACACCCTCATTCTATACATATTCTATGTCATCACCATCAGACGACGATGAATCCCTTAATCCACTGCAGATAAAATCACTATCACTATTACTATCAGTATGATTGTCCCCACCATTACCACTGTCAGTAACACACTGCCCCCCCCCCCCCCCCCCCCCCCCCCCCCCCCCCCAATCAGCATTTTGAGCATTCCTCAAGACCAAGTTCTTCTCCCTCCCACCTCAACCCCTCCTCATCATCCTCTTCAACATCAAGATGAGTAACAAAACACTCAATATCCTTATCCTCACCCTCATAGAGAATAAACATTTCTGTCATATCTACATCACTAGTAATCTCAGATAACCCATTTTCTATACCATGACCCGGTCTTAAATAAAAAAAATGAGCGCCATGGATAACACCCTATTTCTTGCATTACAGTCACTAAGTCAGCATAGGAAAACTCATAAGGTATCACTCTTGAATAACATATATCCCCATCAATGTAGCTTTGGAATGAATTTACTTCAAATTTCCCACCAAATTTAATATTTAATTGAATCCTTCCATCCCCCATCTTCGATTATTAAATGCAATAACCCCAATAAGAAAAAGAAATAAAAACACAAAATCAGTGCCATGTATGGCTGTTGTACACAAACAATAACAAGCATGAGGACCACAAATCCATAAATCGATACCAATATTGCAGGGGACCACAAAATCCAGAACATGTCAACAATAATCTAACAAAAAAATTTTAAAAAAAATCCCTTTACAGGGGCCACAAACCCACACAACAAAAAGATTTGTATACCCTAATTTTTGGGACCACAAATCCATAAATCTATAACACTATTATAGGGGGACCACAAATGCAGAACAAGTCAAAAAAGTAAAAAAAAAAATTCTCTTTACAGGAGCTACAAATCCACACGATTGTATACACATTGCAGAGAGAGAGAGAGCATGCATAACCGACATAGAAAATCCATTTTTTAACTCATTACCTATTTTATATTCCCCGTTAGATTGAAAACCCATTTTTAAACTATGAAAAACCCTAAATTTCAGCATTAACTTCTTAAACTCTAGTAAAACCCTAAGTTACGATATAGGAAGAGAATACGACTGTATTTACCTCGGCTGCTTCAAAATCGTCCTTAAAATCGCAGAAAAAGAGTTGTCTTCGAAGTCGTACTGAATCGAAATCGAAATCAAACCCTAATACGTTGGTCTTCTTCTGGTGTCGATCGATCGCGTTGGATGCTACATGGTTTTGCTAAGATTACGATTTACGGATTGTGGGAATACGATGGGGGATTAAGGTTTTTGGGGTTACGGGTTCGCTATGGTAGAGAGTATAAAGAGAGAGAGAGAGAGAAAGAGAGAGAGAGGAAAGTTGTCGTATGTAAGAATGGGGTGCGGGAACAAAAAGAATAAGTATTGACTATACATAAGAGAGGGTAAATTGGTCCTTTCAGCCATTCCGTCCAACGGCGTTAGGCCCCCCAAATGGAAACTTTAATGAAGGGGTGTGGCCGTAGCGAGAATTCATGGAGGGGATGTCCGTGAAAAATGGGTAAACGTTAAGGGGTGTTTCGGTAAATAACCCTTTTTTATTTTACATAGACCCCTGCTCCATCCATGCCCTCAAGGCCTCAAGGAAGAGGGGCTCCAAAATCAATCTACACCTCCTGAATACTCCCTCCGTCCGGATTTAATTATCCCTAGTTTTATTCTAACCGGCTAAAAAACAAGTTATATATTTGAATCCGTAATGAATTTCATATCAAATATGGATCTTGTTTGATAGATCTCGATTAATTCTATAATACAATATTTTCAAAATCACAAAAAAACATTATAAATTGGAAGATATAATCGATTGAAAAATGACACGAACTCCAAAAAATGACTATTAAATTCGGACGAAGGGAGTATCTGACTAGCCCCGTCATTCTGCAATACTTATATACATATACGTATAGATAGTATAGGAGTAAGACTTTTTCACGGAGAGTGGGGTGAATTTGGACTGTCCAAGAGTGTTTTGGATGGTCCGGATTTTAAAAAAACATTTCTGGGAAGAGTTTAACTTTTTCCCAAATTTTTTTTTAAAAATCCGGGCCGTCCAAAACACTTTCGACACATGGGATTCACCTCCGTAAAAACCTTGACATTGGGAAACAACATCCCTTCCCCAGTTTGGGATTTTCCATATCTCTTTCTGCATTGAACTCAGGGCATTTTATTATCTTCTTCTTCTTCTTCTTCTTCTTCTTCTTCTTCTTCTTCTTCTTCTTCTTCTTCTTCTTCTTCTTCTTCTTCTCATCATCTGATGAGCTAACCACACTGACATTTTCATCACTACTGTCACTTTCCTCAACCTCAGTAATTACCACACCTTTTCCCAAGTCCTCCTGCAAATTCCTAACTGGAAGGCACCCTCCTTCATCACCATCCACAACCTCATTCTGTACATATTCTATGTCATCACCATCAGACGGCGATGAATCCCTTAATCCACTGCAGATAAAATCACTATCACTATTACTATCAGTATGATTGTCCCCACCATTACCACTGTCAGTAACACGCTCCCCCTCCTCCTCCTCCTCCTCATCCTCCTCCTCATCAGCATTTAGAGCATTCCTTAAGTCCTTAAGACCAAGTTCTTCTCCCTCCCACCCCAACCCCTCCTCATCATCCTCTTCAACATCAAGATGAGTAACAAAACACTCAATATCCTTATCCTCACCCTCATAGAGAATAAACATTTTTGTCATATCTACATCACTAGTAATCTCAGATAACCCATTCTCTATACCATGACCCGGTCTTAAATAAAAAAAAAATTAGCGCCATGGGTAACACCCTATTTCTTGCATTATAGTCACTAAGTCAGCATAGGAAAACTCATAAGGTATCACTCTTGAATAACATATAACCCCATCAATGTAGCTTTGGAATGAATTTTGTAAAGACCCGTAAATTCGTAAAACTGATTTAAAGGTTTAAAAGAAATAAAAAGGAGGAAATTGATTTGAAATTGGAAATTTGGGGCTAATGTGTTAAAAGGTTATGTTAGAGGGGTGAGTGTTTGTAATGTGTGCATATATGTGTTTTTGTGTGAGGGAGTAGAGAATCACTTTCCCAAAATCACTCTCTCTCATCTCACCCGACTCCCCTCTCTCGGCTCACTCACTCTCACTCTCACTCTCACTCTCACCCATTTTCTCACCAAAACACTTCAAACCTCCACAAAACCTCCATCAAATCTTCACTACTTCGCGTATTGCAACGCGTATCACTCCGGTTTGAGCTCGGTGGAGGCGTATTTCGTTCGAACTCAAAGATTGGAGCTAGGGCTTGAGAAATCTTCCAAATTCGTTCCTTGATCTTGAGGTAGGAGGTTCTAACTATCGAAATATGTCTATGAAGTGTTTCTTGATGCTCACTTAGTGCCTTGGATCGTTGTGATGTTGTTGTTGTAGTTGTGGCTGAAAAACCCATCTCTGTCTGTCAAAAATCTGCTCGAAACCCATCGTTATCGATAACATTTTTATTGTTATCGATAACATTTTGTTCCGGAGCCCAGAAATTTTATTGTTATCGATACCTTTGGTCATTGTTATCGCTACCCTTGCGTCTGGAATGATTTTGACCCTGAAGTTATCGATACCTTTTCATTTGTTATCGATAACGTTATACTTTTATTAATTCCGACCGTAAGTTATCGATACCTTCTTTTTTTCGTTATCGATAACACCACCTGGTATTATGGTTTTGGCTACTTTGATTCCCGTTACTTTATTTGGGGTTCCTAATCATGCCTAGTTAATCTTAAACAAAATCCTAATGATCTTGAATTTGATTACCCATGCCTTGTGGCATCATTGGACAAACCCACAATCTTTAATGCTCGGCTATACATGACTTTCCCGAAATTGATCTATTTTTATACATATCAAAGTTGTGTTTGAACGGCATTTCCAAATGGTGAAATGAATTTTAATACTTTACGGACGCAACGAGAACACCTCAGGACTCATCGACGGGTGAGTGCCTGGCAGAGGACATCGGGGTCCTTTAATTGGCCCGGCAGGAGCTATATGCTCATATTTGATCTTTCAGGACCTCCCTATGGGTAAGGTGCCTGGCAGAGGACATCGGGGTCCTTTAATTGGCCCGGCAGGAGCTTCGGCTCATGACACTTGTACGTGACACGTTGTGGTATATGTTGTTTTGAAAGGTTACTCATTGGTATTCACTATTGGTTCTGAAAACGGATTGTTAAATTGGAATTTGCTATCGTCGTTCGTTCATCGGGTCTTGTTGCCATTGTCCACCTTGTTTCCATTCTTATATTTCATATTCATATATCGTTAGATTAGAGCTTTCTACTGGGCTAGTGTAGCTCAGACCTTCCTTCGTTTCAGGTGCTAACTTGGGACAATAGCTGCATGATTGGATTGCTTGGAAGTGGGCATTGTTTTGAAAGCTAACATCGTGGAGTTACCGAGTCATCCTTGTGATCCTTTTTTTGAAAGATGTATTTGTAACTCTATTATCAATTATTTGATTAAGAAATATTGTAACTTCTAAACTTTCTTTTGACATTCGGTGATTATGTTAATTTGGGCCTCGATGCCGAAAATTGTAATCTTTTGGGATACTCATGGTGAAGGAAGTGAAATCGTGAGATGGAAATGTAAACTCTTTTGGGGTAATATTCGGAATATTGCGAGGTTTCTATTTATGGATAATCTTTATATTTATGATGAAAATCGAGGGTGTGACAAATTTCCTTCAAATTTCCCACCAAATTTAATATTTAATTGATTCCTTCCATCCCCCATCTTCGATTATTAAATACAATAACCCCAATAAGAAAAAGAAACAAAAACACAAAATCAGTGCCCTGTATGGCTGCTGTACACAAACAATAACAAGCATGAGGACCACAAATCCATAAATCGATACCAATATTGCAGGGGACCATAAAATCCAGAACATGTCAACAATAATTTAACAAAAAATTTAAAAAAAAAATCCCTTTATAGGGGCCACAAACCCACATGACAAAAAGATTTGTATACCCTAATTTTTAGGACCACAAATCCATAAATCTATAACACTATTGCAGGGGAACCACAAATCCAGAACAAGTCAAAAAAGTTTTAAAAAAATTCTCTTTACAGGGGCTACAAATCCACACGATTGTATACACATTGCAGAGAGAGAGAGAGAGAGAGCATGCACAACCCGACATACAAAACCCATTTTTTAATTCATTACCTATTTTATATTCCCCGTTAGATCCAAAACCCATTTTTAAACTATGAAAAACCCTAAATTTCAGCATCAACTTCTTAAACTCTAGTAAAACCCTAAGTTACGATATAGGAAGAGAATACGACTGTATTAACCTCGGCTGCTTCAGAATCGTCCTTAAAATCGCAGAAAAAGAGTTGTCTTCGAAGTCGTACTGAATTGAAATCAAACCCTAATACGTTGGTCTTCTTCTGGTGTTGATCGATCGCGTAGGATGCTACTTGGTTTTGCTGAAATTACGATTTACAGATTGTGGGAATACGATGGGGGATTAGGGTTTTTGGGGTTACGGGTTCACTATGGTAGAGAGTATAGAGAGAGAGAGAGAGGAAAGTAGTCGTGTGTAAGAATGGGGTGTGGGAACAAAAAGAATAAGTATTGACTATATATAAGAGAGGGTAAATTGGTCCTTTCAGCCATTCCGTCCAACGGCGTTAGGCCCCCCAAATGGAAACTTTAATAAGGGGGTGTAGCCGTAGCGAGAATTCGTGGAGGGGATGTTCGTGAAAAACGGGTAAACGTTAAGGGGTGTTTCGGTAAATAACCCTCTTCTTCTTTTTTTTACATAGACCCCTGCTCCATCCATGCCCTTAAGGCCTCAAGGAAGAGGGGCTCCAAAATCAATCTACACCTCTTGAATACTCCCTCCGTCCGGATTTAACTATCCCTAGTTTTATTCTAACCGGCTAAAAAACAGGTTATATCTTTGAATCCGTAATGAATTTCATATCAAATATGAATCTTGTTTGATAGATCTCGATTAATTCTATAATACAATATTTTCAAAATCACAAAAAAACATTATAAATTGGAAGATATAATCGATTGAAAAATGACACGAACTCCAAAAAATGACTATTAAATCCGGACGAAGGGAGTATCTGACTAGCCCCGTCATTTTGCAATACTTATATACATATATGTATAGATAGTATAGGAGTAAGACTTATTCACGGAGAGTGGGGTGAATTTGGACTGTCCAAGAGTGTTTTGGATGGTCCGGATTTTAAAAAAACTTTTCCGGGAAGAGTTTAACTTTTTCCCAAATTTTTTTTAAAAATCCGGCTGTCCAAAACACTTTCGACGCATGGGATTCACCTCCGTAAACGCTTTTTCACGGAAAGTTCCAAATTCCCCCCCCCCCCACCCCCCTCAAAGTATCAGGGATGGATTCATGAATGTAGACTAATGGAGGCACCTTGTTAATTGTAATGACGAAAATTTAATTATTTAGTCAACCACTGTAAGATATACAAAATTAAGGCATGCATTACTAACTACAAAAGTTTATAACGCGTACTTTTTGTTAACTTAGGTAAAAATGAGCACAAAATCTCAAACAAAATTTTTTAAGTTAGTTTTAAATGAATATCGACAAGTTTTAGAATGATCGAGCTAGTTCTGTAGTTCTGTTAATGACTTTATTTTAATATGTTTCTCCCAGACGGTTAAAAATAAAGAAAATCAACAAGAAATTGCTCCAAATAGACAAATAGCTCATAAAGTAACAAATATAAATGCATCATACGATGAAATTCAAGCACAAAACTAATTCTATATGTGTATTTTTGAAATATATGCAAGTGTGTATTTTTATATATTAACACATTTTCATAATTATGCTAATATATACAAAAATATACAAAAATATTTTAATCTCGAGCGGGGGCACGCGGAGGAGTGGGAGCACGTGCCCCGCGTGCCCCCAACTAAATCCGTCCCTTCTGATAGTGCGGGAATGGGAGAGGCTGTAGTGCACCCGCCACACTACACTGCGTAGTGCCGCCGATCCGACCGGCCAATCTCGGTGCGGACGGCTTGGATTTAATACGAGCTCCTACAAATCCTAGCCGTCCATTGTTCGGATGAAAATCCAAGCAGTCCATTGTCGAGATAGACGGCTGGATTGGCCAGACTAAAAGAAGAGTGCGGGGGGTGCACTATAGCACCCCCGGGTCCCATAGTGCATGTCCCCACCTAAATCCGTCCCTGCATAGTAGAGATGTTAGATGGAATGTAGTTGCTGGAGGGAGGCTATCGGGCTATTATTGGAGCAATTCGTGAAGGTGGGAACGGTACGATAATGAATTTATTGCTCAAAGTAGTTGTTGGAGGGAGGCTATCGGGCTATTATTGGAGCAATTCGTGAAGGTGGGAACAGTACGTGAATGAATTCATTGCTCAGCTACTCATGCATGCTTGTGTCGGCAAAGGGGAAAAAAAAAAACCCACACGAAATCCGAAGCGAAACCTCAGCGGTGTACTGTTTGCATTAGTACTTGACGAACTATTTTCACCTTTCATTTTCATGATGGCTTTTGTTAATATGTGCCTCTAAGACATATGTTAACCATCATTTAATGAAACTAACTAACCCTACTAACTCGGGAAATAGTGAAATCAGGAAATAGGCTAGCTGGAGACCGGAGTATTGGCAAAGCGAAAAACTAGTTTTGGTGAGACCAAAATACCCTTTACAAAACCTTCATGCTACCATTTCATTTTTATTCCCTGCATTTTCTTAATTCGACTTCCCCAGCCGGGTACATTGAACGAGAAACGAAAATGTTACACCATAGAGCATGTAATTCTTCACATGTTGTGTGCCAAAAAAAAATCTTCACATGCTATTACTTTTTTTACATCATTATATTTATCTTCGCGGATAAGTATCAAAAAAATTCTTAACATGCTATAGCGGGTCTCCTTCATGCCCCACCCTCCCTCAACTTTTGGTCCGGTATTTTTATTTTTGTTATTTTTTATTTACATTTTTATCTTAATTTTTTAGATTAATCATTAGTCTCGAATAGACAAATCAGAAAAGTCTAAAAACATGAATTGAACTTTAAAAAATTTCATATAAGACGACAAAGATACCAAGAATACCAGTTGTTTGGTATTTTCCATTTTTAGTAACTTTTTTGTTGTTGCTTTTGATCATATTTTTAGACTCCTTTCGTTGAGATGGACAATTAATCCAATAAATATAATGTGAATCTAACCAAAATTTAAAAAAGATAGAACAAATTGCGCAAAATAAAGAATACCAAAATTTAGACAATGCGAGTCAGTGCTCGGGCGCCAAGTGGCGTGTTGATAAAATGACACGTATCCCTTCCGAACTCCATGACCGCTAAGGTGTCGCCACCCTTGCGATGATTGCGAGTATGTGGGTGTGCATGTCCTCTTATTCGCAGAGATCATCTTCATCTTTTATAGCCACCAAGCTAGCCACTAGATCTCTTTTCATTCCCGTGAGGGCAAGGTCGTGAACTGTTTGGTCATGCCAGTACCGCTGCCAAGCCTCAAGGGGCCTCTCGGGTCCTGCCTTAAGGCTGAAGTAGACGTTAAAGTCTGGGCAATGTGTTCGTATGTCTTGGTTATACCGCATTATCATCTCCGTTACGTCAGGACCGTGCATGCCAAGCATTTTGTTTGATAAGGATAATCCTCCCATCTAGGGATACTCGTGGGCTCGTGACCCTTGTTCGGGTGTAGCGCCCCTCTGCATAGCAACGGGTAGCACGTGGCACCCACACGCAAGGCCACGTGTCGCATGACTATGGCACCACGTGTCAAGCTAGGGTTCGACAATCAAACATCAATCCCGCGAAAGATGGGCACACGTGTAGCCCGCCCATTGGCCGGTTGACTGGTCAAACAGTCGCGTCCATTGACCATTCGTGCACTTAGAAACCAATATCTCAGATCTTACAATTCACAAAACGCATATCATGCACGCAAAAATCTATCAAGATGGCAAGCAGCAGAGTCTCTGGTGGGGTTTTTTTAGTGTTCTCAGTTGCGGAGATTTTTGGCTGTGGTTTGGGCTTGCCGGGAGAGTCTTCGGTGGTTGGGTGGTCGGCAACGGTTTTAGGCTTAGGGTTTTGCTTAGGTGTTGGGCTAAGCTGGGCTTGGCCCACCCTTGAGATGTTGTTGTAGATTTGAGTTTGAGATCCATAGATTTCTATGCTTTGCCCAATGGGTGTTATGAGACTTTGCCTCAATGAGTGTTCTCTTGGGTTGGTTTTTTGCTAACCTAGGGTTTAGGTCTCGAGTGGGCAAAAAATAATTTTTAGCTTTGTTTAGGATTTAATGTCATCATCCCTTGTCCTTTTAATCTTTGTAACAATTTCAAGGATTAATAAAAAAAAATTGCCATTTCAGAAAAAAAAAAAAAAAAAAAAAGAAGAGAGATCGCAAGCAGCAGAGATTTCTAGAGTCTGAACCAAATGAAACTTGGTCGTTGGCCGGAGTTACAGATGGGAGATGATCTTCGTCTCCACCTCACAGGCTCGGGGGTTTGTGAAAGACAGGCTCGGGGGTTTGTGAAAGAGGGAGAGACGCGTGTGGTTTTGTGATTCAGCTGAATGATTGGTAATATATAAGAAGGAGAAATTTTTCGGTGCCGGGTGGATATATCCCACGTGGTATCCGCTCGGCACATTCAAACCGTCCAATACACTTTTGAATGACTCAGATTGAAACTCTCTCTTGTTGGGATGGTTCGAGTTCCCAATGGTGTTGGTTCAAATTCCACCCAAGTCAAAGTCTTGCACATGTTTTATTATTCTCTGGTTTTTCCGAAAAGTGAGCTGGTATTAGCTCATTCCTTGTTGCTGTGTGTCCTTCCAACTTCTTGTTGGGATCATGCATTATGTCTTTAATGCATGGGTGCTTTATAATGGCATGAGGAAGTGTTTTTTCGTGAGAGAGAGAGAGAGAGAGAGTGGGGGGCAGCTCCTTTGGGAGCTGCTGGGTACATGGGTTTTTCTACCGTAAGTTTTGTGTGTGCAAGGGTCAAGTCTAGTACTTAGTGAGAGTGTGTTCTTGTATGAGTGAGTGTATAAGGGTTGGATGTGGATTATTTCATACTCAAGTGTACTTGTACGGAAATTCTCATAGTGAAAAGAACAGGATCCTCTCCGTAGAGTAGGCAGATTTTTGCCAAACCACGTATATCTTGCTTGTATCTCTCTATTTTATTTTTCATCGAACTTCTATTGGTTGCAATTGTGGTTGTGTTTGAATCTCGGCGCTTAGGTGCTTCCGCGTTTAATCCCAACATCTCTCTCCTCTCACCCCATCATTTTTTCTATCATTTTTCCCTCTCCAAATTTAAGCCGTCCAAAAACATAATAGACGACTCGAATGCGCTAAATGGACATCACGTGGTACTTACCCAACACTGAAATTTTTTCCAATAAGAAGGTATGGGCAATTCAGAGCAATTCAGGGATAAGAAGAAAAGGAGTGGGGGTATTAATTTGTCACCCATTTCGTGTGAATATTTCTAGCCACAATTACTTGCTCTTGCACAATCTAATCAACATTTCTATCCGAATCTGGAAACAAGTACAGTACATTTCTATCTCTGGAAACAAGTAGTACTGCTGCCAGCTGGTCCTAGCACATGCCGTGCTAGCCAGTGTTAAGAAAATAGACAGTGGTGGACGGAGAATTTGTACTCTGCGGAAGCCCGAATCACATTTTTTTTATAACAAAAATATAGTCTATAATATAAATATTGTTGCTTACTAGTTTTGAGAAGAAGACAAGATTGTGTACATAATCGCGTTTTTTTTTTTTTATAACCACGATCGAAAAATGGTCGATGACTTGAAATTTTAGGGGAGGTGGTTTCACACATAGTATATAGAAACTTTATGGGAAACATTTTTATTTAAGAGACTTGCGGGAGCCAATTCTATAGAATTTTTACAAATTAACTTGAAATTTAGTATAGTTAGTGGGATAATTGGGAGGTGTGCAGGGGCTCGGGCCCCCGCTTGCACCTCACTCGGTCCACCATTGGAAATAGAGCTTGGGAGTAGAATGAGTGATTAATTAATAATATTTGGGACCTCTCTATTTATTGTCAATTGGTCTTGAGATAGATATAAAGTTATAATACGGTATCAGAGTGGGACCCATTCCACCCCACATTTAAAAATTTACAATCCGCACCTTGCAATGACAGACCAGCAAAAAGACTGCACGATGATAGAGCCAAAAAGAGGCTACACGTGACAAACCTCAAACGCGGCTGCACATGAGAGGGGATGTTAAGGAAATAGAGCTTGAGAGTGGAATAGGTGATTACTTAATAACATTTGAGACATCTCCACTCATTGTCAATTAGTTTTGAGATGGATATAAAGTTTCCAACTTTTCAAATTACAGTATTAAGCACGTTATTAATTCCTAGCTACCATTTTATTGGTCACCTACATATATATAACCCACTCGACCACCAAGTTTCTCACAAGCTCAACAATTTTACTCACTCCGGGAAGCTGGTCCTAGCACCTGCACATCACAAAAAATCCGGTCCTCACTGATCGATCATTTATTTTTCCGGCAGAAAAATGGTCAACGTAGAGGATGTTCGGAAGGCACAACGGGCTGAAGGCCCAGCGACAGTCATGGCGATTGGTACCTCAACCCCACCAAACTGTATCGACCAAAGCACTTACCCAGACTACTAGTTCCGGATTACTAAGAGCGAGCACAAGACAGAACTCAAAGAGAAGTTTCAGTGCATCTGTAAGTTAGATATAATGATATCTTTCCTTTATGTGCAGTTTTGGTCATTCATTTTTCATGTTGCTTATTAGGGGTGTATGGGAGATCTATTTTTGGAATTTTACACTAGGTATTTAAATTATGGGTTGTTGGGAGCCCACACTACAAGAAATTGACCGATATTAATTGACAACCAAAAAATGTCACTAACATTGGAAATTTGTCGTTCAAACGTCAGAAAGGTGTCACTAAACGAGTGTTGCTAAAACTAACAATTTTCTAAAAAGTGTCACTAATAGTTATCCTCGTTCCGCTAAGGGATTATTTTTTGAATTAAAGGTGATGTATTATGTGAGAATGAATTGCCTCATAAAGCAGAAAATATGTACTTAAAAAATAAAAACCTTAGCAGAATAGGACACACGGGAGTTTGTCACCATGAACTCACTTTTAGTGACAACATAAAGAATTGTTCAAAAACGCGCTTTCTATACCATTTTCGTAAGAAGTATTTATTTACATTCATGTCATTTATATAATTATATAGCATACTTCTGCTATGGATTTTTAAAAAATAAGCATTTATTTGTAATTTTCAAGCTTAAAAACAATAGACTTATTGAAATATTTTTTTGTACAATATTGATCTTGTTTGATAGATCTCGATGAGATCTTTTGAACGGTGCAAAAAAAAAAATTTTGATTGTAAATACATTGTTTTTAAGTTTACAAATTGCAAATAATTACTTATTTTTCAAATATTCTTAGCGGAACAGGAAAAAATTGTAACGCATTTTCTAAAGTCTCTTATGAATAGAGTTTTAAGTATACTAGTGAAAGTGCACATGCTTTGCACGTAATATTTATCTATGTCGACCACATTTGGAAGAACTTTTAGCACACTAACCTGCTTTCTCAGAACACACTAACACTCTTGCTAATTAACCCGCAAGAGTGTCATTCCAAGGTTGCTTCCCTGGTGGTACTGTCCTTCGCGTAGCCAAAGAGTGTCATTCCAAGGTTGGGAACTTTTAGCACATTAACCCACAAGAGTGTCATTCCAAGGTTGCTTCGCTGGTGGTACTATCCTCCGCGTAGCCAAAGATTTGGCAAAGAACAACAAGGGCGCAAGGACGATGCGATTAAGCCCCAGATTGATACAGCAGCAGGGATCCTCTCAAGTTGTTTCTGAATTACGTCCCCTTCTGGGACTCCACCAAGGACGATCGGAGCGCTTCTTTGGACAGCCGGATTGGCGGGTTGCAGAATATGAGGATTGGACGAGCTCCCAACCTGCAAGTTAGAGGGCTGGAAAACTCGGCCGCTCCTTGTAACGTTGGCGATGTCCCACCAAGAAGTTGTGTCGTCGAAGTCCCAGAAGTCCGCAGGTATGTCGTCCATCTTGCGCTTCCCTTTGTCAGTTGTTACCACAGTTGCAGACGGATCCTGCCCCAGAGCCAAATCCCGTTCCAAATCCTCCATCACCAATCCCTCCCAGAAAGACGGATCTTGCGCAGCGGCCTCCTCAAACGGCGCCCCCGGATTAGTAACAAACGGCGTGTCCCAAAAACCAGCATCTACCAGAGCAGAGTTGACCGTCTAGACTTCGTTGCCCATGTTTATGTCCACCACCTTATCCACATCCCAAAAGTCAGCAGGCAGCGGATTTGTGTTGAGGTCGACAATCTCATCTACCTCCCATAGTTCATCAGGTACCGCATCCAAAGTCATGATACTGCAGTCGTCGTCGGGAAGAGGCACAACAGGACGTGGGAGTCCTTCATCGACTATGTAGAACGAAGGATCCAATTCGGTGTCAGTCACAGAAGCGAGCAGCGAATCGATTGTAGATGCGCGAAAACACTCCCCAATCACACGGGGCTCTTCTTGACGGAGGTCCTCCTCTGTATAGAACGCTTCGTAGTCCGGTACAACTTCCTCTTGAACATATTCGGCCGAGAATTGCCAAGCGGGCTCGGGATCCCAAAAGTATGGTTCTTCTTCAACAACAGGCTCGAGCGGATTGAAGAGCAGATACAGGGAGAAACCATCCAACGGGTCCAACATGGCCTCCTCCTGTGCTGCTAACCACTCATCGTTTGTAGCGTGATCAAATGGTACTTCTTCCGGCTCCACTGGGAATCCATTGAGCGCAAGGTTCTCCCATTCGTTGATCCTGGGGACAACGAAATTCTCATGGTCAGCTATTGCACAACCCACAGCTTGCATGTCGAGTTCTGACCCTGGCGGACTTGCCACAGCCCCAGTAAGTCTCGCACGTTGTATGGGTACTCCATCGTGAGTAGAACCGGAGACGGTAAAGAAGGGATTCCTTATGGTGGAACCAGCGAGAAGTTGTACGGTGAAGGCGGGATTGCTTTGAAGGTCTAGAAACACGTCATTGAAGGTAGTCACACCGTCACTCAGACGTTCCAGGGGTGTCCTAGAATCAGACGACTGTCCCTCTTCCAGAGCCAGGTGCAGCACTTCGGGCTCAAGAGGCATAGACACGATCGGCCTTGGTTGATCTATTGTGGTTATATGGTCAGTGGGGTTGAATGTGGTGGAGCTAGGAGAGATTTTAGTGGAGCTGAGGGATATGTGGTTAACTTGATTATGGTGCTTTGGGAGAGAGTTGGAGATGACGTTGGGTTTGGAAGGTGGGTTTGGAAGGGTTCCATTGTCCACCAAGTCTTGTATCGCATGACGGAGGCGATAGCAAGAGTCGGTGTGGTGACCAGGCATCTGGTGGTAAGCACAGAAGACGCTAGGGTTGTGGCTAGGAGGCGGATTTTGGGGAAGTGGGATTGGAGTGAGAGGCCTAAGGTGACCAGACTTGGCCAGCTTTTCGAGGACAGTAGAGAGAGGTGCTTCGAAATTGGCGAAGGTATGGGGTTGACTGCGGTTTCGGAGTTTTTGAGGGGTTTGCACTTGATTGACATCGGCTATGTGATTGGAGCTTTGAGTTGTGGCGGCATTGCTAGCAGTAGCAGCGTTGGCGTAGTTGCTACCGCCAAAGAGAGCAGTACTACTTCCAGTGTAAGCACGGGGCTTAGATTTCGACGTTGAAGTAGCGGGAGCAGATTCGGTTCTCGGGATGACCCCGGTTTGGAGAGCCTCTTCAATGGCGAGGCCAGAATCAAAGAAGGTCTCCCAGTTTGCACCCTGGACTAGTACGAGGTTCTTGGCAAAGTCCGGCTGCAAATTGCGAGAGATGATGCGGATTTGATCTTTCTCACTTGGACGGTCCGTCATCAGGGCTGCTTTTGCTCTCCATCGCTGGATGAAATCCGCAAAGGACTCATTTGCGTTCATTTTGGTTGACTCCAACTCTCGAGTGGTCATCTTGAGTTGGACGTTGTAACTGTACTGGGCGTTGAAAGCGGCCCCAATGTCGACCCAGGTTTTCCTTTTGGAGAGGTCCAGAGACAGAAACCATTGAAAAGCGGGACCAGCAAGAGTTTGAGGGAACAGTTGTGCCATGGTTTCCTCTTCAATCCCATGCAGTTTCATGGCGCTATGGTATGCTAACAAGTGAGTCTTTGGATCCCCGGTGCCATCAAATTTCACAAAGTCGGGCATCTTGAACCTTTCAGGCAACCTGGCATTTGGAAACGGACAGAGACGGTCCATGTCCAAACCACCAGCGCTTATCTTCTCAGCTTTAGAGACAGTTTCCTCGAGTTTTGCCATCTCGGCAATCAGGGCAGCCATTTCTGGGCTTGGAGCATGATTCTCACCCTGAAGGTTCTCCTCGACTGCGGGTTCGCACTCTTCCCTTCTACCGCCTCCTCTAGCTACAGCTACCAGAGGAAGTCGCTCTTCAATTAGGGCGCGAAGGTTGGCCGTAGAGGTGTCAGCTTGATCGGCCCTCTCTTGCATGATGGCTAGGTTGCGTTGAATATCGGCAAAAACAGTAGCAAGGTTCAGAGGTGGAGTTTCAGCCATGACAAGAGCTTTTGTCTTGACTTGAACAAGTTTCTGAGGCGTAGGGAACGGAGTGAAAGGAGTCGGTGGCAAATCCTCCCCTAACAGAATGCAACCCGGAGCTTCCGTCGTGGCAGACCCAAAATCAGACCCACCCAAATCTTCTCACAGACAGACCCGGCGGACGTTCCCAAGTAGGTTTGGCTCTTGATTCTGAATCTAGACAGTGCGATGGCTAGACAGTAAAGTATAAGAGCTCAGTGACAGCCTGCAACAATTTTATTTGAAAGAAGATGAAACAATGGGAAATGCCTGCATGAGCGTCGTCGGTGTCCTCCTAGACTCTAGAACTAGCAGACAAAACCGTTTTATGACAGCCGGACGCTGCCCAGGTCCTCAGATTTCTTTTTGACGATGTACCTTTGATGGAATCGACTAACACTAAGAGATGTCGAAACAGCCTAAGTCTCTGACTATTCCGCTCTCGAAGTTTCAATTTTAGAATGGAACAACTTGGCGTTTCATGACATGATACTGTAACCAGGATGGCGTAAGCAACACTATGCCGGAGCCTCGAGCGGTGTAAGTGTTTGACACTTTTAACCTGAGCGGTGTGAGTATCATGGCATGTTTCCCGTTGTTCTTAGTTTTCTGTTTAAACCTCGATCGGGTTTAGACAAAGACTTAGATAGCCTCGATTTCCCAAAGTTTCGTCGACCCAAGGAATTTGAAAGTTGATAACGCGCACCATCATGATGCACGACTCTTCATCGGTCCAGGCAGCGCCTCAGCAGGCACAAAACGGGTTTGAAAGAGAGACAACCCTAAAAGCCGCCCTAGCATGCTCCTACGCGAATGGTATGAATGGATGTACAGACATGCGATAGGGAAAGCAGTAACACATAGACAGTTTATGGGGGTTAGATGCAAGTAATCCTACCCTGCGGGTTCCTATCTTAGGTTGAAAGGTTCTAGTGCTTTGTACGCATGGTGAGGCTGGTTTTGGCTTAAGGGGGTTCCTCTAACTAGAGTCGTTTTATACCTCCCATTGCAACGCGTATAGCAAAGCAATGGTCGAACGGTAATATGTCTCATCATCGTCCAAGGTTGTTGGGTATTCGAGGACCCCGGGCTCCAGTAAACTGTGCCGGTTACCCAAAACACCTCAACGAGGCTGACAGAACACCGATGCAAATGAACGCGTGCTAAAGAACGATCAAGAGAGAGAGAGAAATGCAATGCTTTTTGAAATGCCTTTTGAAGTTTGGCTCACTTTTATTAATCGACACTTGGAGAAAACTACACAAGCGAACAATAGTAAAAGCCCCAGTTCGGAGTGGTCGGATGTAGAATCCTGTTACGTTACCATTCCGTTCTTCAGCAGCGCGGAGCGTACTGTTTTGACATACTTTTGAAAATTGTTCATTCATGTATTAATTTTCAAATGTTGATTAATGCAATGGTCCCCAGCAGAGTCGCCACTGTGGGCACACGCCCCAAAATTTTTACATTTTTGTGTAAAACGGGTGCGCCCTATTTTGGAAAAGCGCAGCGAAACGCTTCGATTCAGAGTCGCCACTCGGGTTTTGCGGAAAACACCCAAGGAACCGAACTTGAAACGCTTGGTTACGTTTTTTATTTTGAAAAAGGCTTGTAGATTGGACCGTCGTCACCTTCGATATCTGAGGTTCGGGAGCCAGGTTACGAGAGGGAAAGGGTTTTATGGCACCCCTCTCGCCCAATCCGGAGATCGGTCTCTACTCGGGCATTTTTTTTGTAAAACGTTTGCATTCCTCTCTTTTTGATCCTTTTTTAGCCAGTTAGGGCAGGGGAACAATTAATGGGGATTAAAACTGTAACAAGTTTGCATCATGTGATAAAAGGTGATGTATGTTTGATGTTTGATCTAGAGCAAGTATAATAGATTGAGAACAAGCTCCTATGAGTGTTTTGGACAAACTGGAACACACTGACTTAATGTGGTGCACGCAGGAACGAGCCTGTGTGCACTGGCCAAGCCACTGCATTCAGACACAACCTGCGTGTGCCACACCAGTTCTGGCGTGCGCCGGTAGGCCCAAACTCACAACTCTTGCAAACAACCCTCTGGGCTCTGGAATGGACCAGTGCTCACCCAGGACAAACCACACAGTTTATATCAACAGTATAATATAGTTACAGACAGACAAAGGTCCTGAAAGCCACCAAATAAACAGAAGACCCCTTAAACAGTGAGGGGGGAAAAACAAAGGCCAGAGCCTAGTTGCCATGCAAGGGTCAGCCACTGGTCAAGGTATGACTGGCGCATGCAGGTACAAGGTACCGTGCGCCAGTTAACACGACTTGGCCAGTGCTTGGCTTTGCATCATCTGGGCTCTGGAACATGACCAGAAGACTCCCAGGGGCATTCCAAAGCAACAGAAATGAAATACTGAGTACTATAAATGAACAGTTCTAAAAGACAGAAAGCAATAAACTGGTTTTTATCATGCTAGAGGGTGATCAAAGACAATATAAAGCAAGAAAAAGATGATCGGTGATCCCCACGCCAGTTGTGCCATACAGCCATGACTGGCGTACAGTTATATATGACTGGCGTGCGCCACAGATCATCACGCACGGTTTTGAAACCTTGCCAGCATTAGGGCCAGGACTGGTATAGATTACCAGCCTTGACCCTGCCAGCCCCCCTCAGGGGTCAGAACAGATAACAGAAGCAAAAGGTGATATACCTTTGCTTGTGAGTTTGGAAGTGATCTTGAGCTTGAGCTTGGGGTTTGAGAGATTGAGAGATGAGTATGGGGGTGTTATGGACTGGATGTTGTTCTCCTTGCCTTGTCTCTCAATGGATGAAAGAAAAAGCAAGAAGAACAAGAGAAAGAAGAAGGACCAAAGCTTGGGCCTCTTAATGGTGTTAACCCCTTGCAAAAGAATGCAAGGGGTGGCATTTATAGGCAAAAGACAACTGAGATCAGTTGGGCCTTAAGGCTTGTTTGGTTGGTTAGGCCAAGAGAGAGCCTCCCATGCATTTAATGCATGGGACTTGGCTTGAAAGGTGGTGTAGTGGTGGAGGGAGCAGCCCAGGACGAAGTAATCATCAGGGAAACTGTGGCTGACGTCGGGGTGGCAGCAAAAGTCCCGCGCGTTCGGCTGAATAAAGTTGATTTGACTGGGATTGACCGGCGTACGCACCTTGTTGAGTGACGTGCGCCAGTAAAAGCAAGGTCAACAGGCGATGACTGACACGTGGCTGTTTTCCAGCATACGCTAGTCAAACACCAGCGTACACCAGTAGGGTTTTGCTGAGGCTGTCACGCCCTGGAATTTCAACATAATAATAATAGCATTTCCAATAAAAGTCATTCGCAATAATACATCATAATACCCCAAAGTTGCTTCCCATAATTCATCCAAGAGAACAATCAAGTTTAAAAGTTTCCAATAAAGGCACTCCGGCCCCAAATTCTTAGACAGTATCCTAAAGAGAGGAAGTCAAAGAATATAATTGAAATTACGATTACATCTTCAAAAAAAAAGATTTTACAAAGATGCCATGGTAATTCCTCAAAGTTAGCTTTCAAAAGTATGGTCAGATGCACAGCAAGCACTCCATATCAATGTCCCTGAGAGGTACCTGAAAATAATAATAGGTTGAGCTACACTAGCCCAGTAGAGAAATCTTTACTCAAACTATATGCATATAAGATGGACGATGCACCGAGATGAACATTGATACAAGAAAGTTTCCCATGTGAGCAAGAACAAGTGGTTAATACTTGACAATCAATACCGTTCATATTCACGTCACTTAATAATCTCTAAATTTCTCCGTTTTCATTATATCAAGTGTTCTCGATTTCCTTTCCGGGCATTTAGGACCCCGTGCATCCCGAATTCATTCCGGCATCGCACCATTCGGTGGATCCGTGGCTTTCTTGTGCACTTCCGGGCATTTGGGACCCCGTGCGTCCCGTTTTCATTCCGGCATCACACCTTGTAGTGGATCCGTGGCTTTCTTCGTTTCGTTCTATCGTTCTAAATTGTGATTTTTCGTTCTACAAGCCTCAATACCGTAGAGCATGACGTATGTCAAGTCCGCATCATTCATAAAGCATGCCACAATACTCATGTAATAGCCCAAATGCATGAACAAACGAACAAGTGTCGTATTCATTTAGTTTTATGCTTTTCTTTATTATAACGAGAGCCCGAAGAGTAGGGACGAACAACGAATCATTGAAACGCGAGCAATTAACCTTAGAGATGATTTAAAGGTGTTTAAAAGGTATTAGAAGTGATTGGGGGTCCAAACCATGAAGGGAGAAACTTTTCAGAAATTTCCAATTTGGTACATGTAGCAGTAAAAAGGTGCTACATGTAGCCAGCGAACAGAACGTAAAATCTGGGTTTGCTACATGTAGCAGAAAAAGGGTGCTACATGTAGCCAGCGAACAAAATCAAAGAAATCTGGGTTTGCTACATGTAGCAGAAAAAGGGTGCTACATGTAGCCAGCAGACAGAACATAAAATCCGAGTTTGCTACATGTAGCAGAAAAAGGGTGCTACATGTAGCACCTGGGTTTTTCAGCACGTTTTTGACAGATTTCAAGGGCGAATACAAGGCTTCCAAACAACGATCCAAAGCAAGTTTTGGACACCGAATCAACTCATAAACATATAGTGAAAGTTAGAAATCCCTACCTCGACTTTGAGAACGAAACCCAACGAGATTGATCGAGCCCTAGCCTTTGGATTCGAAATCCTTCGAAAATACTCCTCTTCGAGCTTGCTCCAACGAAACCCAAGGTCGAGAGCCCGAGAGGATGATGATTTGGTGAAGGATCTTAGTGGGTTTTGAACTTGGAGTGGGATTTTTGGGTGGGAGGGTGAGAGAGAGAAGAGAATGCCGAGAGGGAGAGAGAGACGTGGTGTGTGTGGGTGTGTTTGGGAAAGTTTTTCCTCTACACCACACTCTCCTACACATATATACTCAAACAAACCCATATTGCACATACACCCTCTTACAAGCCATTCTATCACATTAACCCTAATTCCATTAAACTCTACAAATTTCCTATTCTAGCATTTATAAAACTTTTAAACGATTTTTCCGAAACTACGGGGCTCTACAGAGGCCATTTGGTTCTGGCTTGAGGGTTTCAAAAGGGAGTTCGGAAAGGTTTGGATGAGGTTCGGGACGCTCAAAGCTCAAACTCATTAATAAACTCGGGATGTTCTTGACCTCAATCATCATTGGGGAATCAAAAACCGTAAGTAAACTAATCCGGACAGTCCAGAATAGGGTGTCTACAATAGTATTTTCTCTCGACCAACAATCAAGTATGGAAAGTAAATTTTCAAAGAATTCTTTTTCGGCAAGACAAATGTGTGCAATCTATATTTTTTATACTCAAAAAAAAAAAAACTTGTAACGATAATGATATATATATATATATATATGTGGAAAACAAATTTTTCGGAGAGTTTTATGGAAGGGCAAACGTGCAAAAATAAAATTTTGAATCTCGCAAATAATATGCATGATGTTCTAATGCTATTACCTCTCACGCGATTGGATCGATTTCGCAGCGGTCAACTTGGTGCAAATAAAGAGAGGAGCATCGAGCGAGCAACTATCCCCTAAGAACCTACCCATTACAATTAAACGGAGTAGATATAATAAAGACACCAATGGAGGTTTTGAACAACCCCGAGAAGTGCCAAAATATCTAACAACTTAATCTCCCCAAAACCTCAAAGATCCATCTTTGTTTCACCTCTAGTATGCAACCTCGAGCTCGTATTGTGTTTAGTGAAGCTCGGGGAGAAGCTTTCGGTTGATTTCAAAGAGCTTGGAGCTAGGGCTTGTGCAAATCTCTTGGGTTTCGATCTTTGACTCGAGGTTGGGATTTCTTATCCTCTTCTATGTGTTTATGTTTTGATTTGGTGTAAAAAATAGTGTTTGATCATCGTCCTTCATTGTGTTGAAATCTGTCAAAAAGCTATTAATCGCGTGCTGTAACCCTCTAGGTATTGATACGACACTTTTTGGTGTTATCGATACCCAGCTCTCTGTATTGTCACTAATGTGTTCGGTATCGATACCCCACTTTTTGGTGGTATCAATACCCAAAGCTCTAGAACAGTTTTGAACTTTGTTAATCCCTCGTCGATTGTGTTGAACCCCGAACACTTCTAACACCTCTTCGACACCTCCTAACCCATTTCAAACATGTTTAATTGAATTCCTTTAATTAATCAAAGTTATCCTCGCCCCGTTGGTCTTCCATTATTAAAGAAAGATTAGTAATTTACTTGGTTAAAGCTATGTCAAAATGCATCTTAGGTGAATGGTTGTACGTGAGAATGATTGTGGCATGTTTATAATGTTTTAGACATATTGTATGATGACACGTATAAGAATGTGAACAAGGGAGAGTCATAGTTTGCATATTGGTTAATAATGTAAGTGTGTGAGTTGGGAATTGGAGTAGGGAGTTCCATAACGCAAGGAGTGGTAATACGGAGACTCAAGTGGGTCTCGTAACGCAAGAGGTGGTAATACGGTGATCCAAGTTGTTAGGGTTCACTGTAACGCAAGGGGTGAAAATACAGTAACTCTAAGGGTGTTATACTGTAGCGCAAGGGGTGGAAATACAGTCAAAGGAGACTTGTGATAGAGTGTCGTGTCGTGGAGGTCAGAGTTGCTTGCGTCTCATGAACTATAGATTGAAACGTAATGAATGTTGGCATACTCAATGCATATTGAACATCTTATCTACGTGATATCTTGGGCATAGCTTGATTTCGTAGAATGTACCATCTGTGCTATCGTTGAAAGTATCGTGAGTTGATTGCTTCTCCATCCATTGAACTACATTCTCTTGGCTTCATTCCATTGCACTTGTCATCATATTTGCATATAGTATATTGGTAGAAGATTTTCTACTAGGCTAGTGTAACTCAACCTATTATCATTTTCAGGTTCGAACGTTGGACGATAGCTCGCATGCACTGTATGCTTGGATTGAAGAATCATGGTTTGGAAGCAAACTCTGAGAGTTACTTAGTCATCTTTATAATTATTTCCTTTTGACAAAGTTGTATTTGTAACTTATCTTTTTTAACCTCTTTGACTGAAGTATTTGTAACCACTAAACTTATTCGTACTTGTACTTAAGTAATTTAGGCCGGAGTGCCAAATGATGTAATTTCTCTAAACTTTGGGATTGCATAGCTGTGCTAGCAGGTACTACAAACCCTCTGTCCCACGCATCTAACCAACTCGCATGGTTCACCGGTTATTGAGTTTGTATTGAGAAATAGATGTTATTTGCACTATATATAAAAAAAATCCTTTATTGAGTTTTTTCTAGAGTTGATGACTATTCATATTGCAATGCATTTTTTTATTTTTAGGTATACATTTCGCCACTGCTAGGGAAAAATACTGGCTCCGTCCCTGTCGGTAGCAATAGTAGGACTCAATGAAGACTCCCACTGCTATTTCTTTGAGAGAATAACAATGAAGTCAGCGGATCAAAAAACAATGAAGTCATTTTTGTTTATAACACAAAAAGAGTACAGAAACAATTAAGAAGAAATTAAATGGGCATCCTAAATATTTTAGATGTTCATTGCACAGTAAACATCTAAACAAGCCATTTGACTTTTTTTCGTCTTTATTCAAAAAAAATTTGTATTTATTAGTTTCGCCTCAAATTTTCGTGGACAACAAGAAGAATTGAAAAAATAAAAATTTATTATCCAAACTCAATTTTTTTAACATAGCAAAAAAATCTGGTTTTTTTGCTGAATTTTGTGTTTTTTTAAATTTGAACCATAATTTTTTACTTTTTTGAAACCTCTAGTTGAGAAGAACCAATATTGCACAATAATTCAATGCGAACTAACAAATGCAAAAAATATATTAAATAAAGACAAAAAAAAAAAATTAAGCCAAGTAACTTATTTTGCCAAAATAAACTACGATCAGTCGCGTCTATCAAAATTGCCGGCCCTGAGAAACCAGGTAGATGCACCGACAACGTATGCGAGGGACCTGATTGAAATTTTGCATCTGACCTACAAATGATAAGCCTTTCATACTTGGTTCAGATCAAGACAATTCCAATTGCTATATGGACTAAGCAAAAGGCATACTGACAAGTTTGTAAAATGAACTATGCCCATAACACCGGTAAGTCATTTTTGGTGTTTCGATGGAAAATGTTTTACCCACATTTTGTTCAATCAAACACAGGAAAATAAGAAAATAATTTACAGGAAAATATTTTCAGTTGAATCAAACGGAGCCTTAGCCTAATACCTAAAATGCAAAAAATAAAAGGTAAGAAAATAAGTACTCCAATTTGCTTTAATTTTGGCTCTTACTTTTCTTCCTTTTTTCTGATAGCATCTTCAACAATTTCAACAGAATAAGAAAAGTACTTAAAGTCGTTCTTTTCAAATTACAGTTTCACAGTATGTTTTATTTGTTGACATACTTTGACTGTTCCAATGGTACCAAACCAAGTCATTCTTCAGCACAACTGCCATTTGGATCACATAAATTCTACATGACTTGGCACAAATTGATTTTACCAAATGTTAGAGCCAAATTTGACTCAAAACTTGGTGAATTGATATTCTAAACTAAGCAATGGACAAACCATTTACGTGCGATTAAGAAATTGAGCCAACAAATTAATTACTTTAAATACAGATTGGGCCCCATCATAGAAGATATTCTTGCGTTAAGAAGATATTGATTGTTTTGCTTTTGCACTTTGTATTTAAGCAAAACTTAAGCTTTTTCATAGGAGATATCGAACGTTATATTAAACCATGACCTATTGTCATACTCAAATCATGTGAGATTTTTCAACACCTTCCCCACTTGTTTGTCTGTCACTTGTAATCTCTATTGAGTTTATCGTCACGCAACATTCAAGCTCTACTCATTTCTTTGAGAAGTAAAATAATTGTCATTATATAGGATTCAGTAAAGAGGAAAACACATAAATCTTGTCCAAAACCAAACCATTCTCCTCTCTCTCTCTCTCTCTCTCTCTCTCTCTCTCTCTCTCTCTCTCTCTCTCTCTCTCTCTCTCTCTCTCTCTCTCTCTGTGCTAGTGTAGACACCCCAATTTGGGGTTCCAGAGTAGTTTACTTTCGATTTTTGATTCCCTGATAATGAAACGGATCAAGAACACCCTGGGAATGATAGCATATTTGAGCTTTGAGTGTTTGACATCCCTTTTGAACCTAACATAACCCTTAAACCTACCAAAACCCTACTAGCACACGTTGGTTGAGGCCCAGTGCGCGTGGGTCAAAGTGCCAGGTATTAGTCAAATGGTCAGGTTTGACCATGGACCAGCTCTGGTTGGCTTGGACTCGGGCGCGCCGGTCAACGTCTGGTCAAACTTGCTTTATTCAACATGCAGAAGTCATTATCAGTGGAATACAGCACCTTGGAAGCTTCCATTTTGCCCGAAAAGCAGTATCCGAACAGGAGGTGTTCACATCCCACATACCTCCCACCAATCTTTCCAAAGGAGGACATTTGGCCACCAAGCCCAACCCTTGCTAGGTTGATATACCTCTCATTCTCCTATCAATACACCCCTCTTTGGTTCTTCTAAAGGGTTACAAAAATCTCTTACACCTTGGAACCAAAAACTCTAACCCTAATTCTCAAACTCAAGTATAAACCACTCTACCAAGCAACAAGCCACCTTGTTCTTGGTACTACCTCTCAACAAGCAAATATCAACCCATCCATTCAAAGCTCAAACACCATTCAAAACCTAAGGTATAACACATTTGTACTGTATTCTGTTCTGATCCCTAAGGGGGCTGGCAGGGTCAAGGCTGGTAATCAATACCAGTCCTGGCCCTAAGGCTAGCAAGTTTCAAAAACCGTGTGAACAAGGGACTTGTGCGCGTCGGTCCTTAGCTCGCGCGCGCCACTCCGTGGCTGCGCGCGCAGATCTGCGTGGGGATAGGGAACTTGTTCTTTTATGTTGTTTTCCTTTTAGATCATCCATGTGAGCATGTTAAACCAATTTATTGCTTTCCTTAGTTAAAACTACTAGTTTGTAATTAATATTCATATCTGCTGCTATGGAGTGCCCCTGGGGTCTTTCTAGACATGTCCCAGAGCCCAGAAACATGTAAACTGATAAGCACCTAAGATTGTACAATCGTGGTGCTCAAATCCTCCAGTTTGTGATGTTTCTATGACTTATTTTATCGTTTAAAGTCGATTTTTGCTCGTAAGGTGTTTTATTGAGCCTTGTAGGTGAAGGGTGCCAATAACGTGGTTTTTGGTGCCAAAGGAGGTTCCGGGTTGCAAGCAAGTGATCAATTGCCCGCCGGTACTAGTTTCATTTTCACCACGGCTTAACGGCGTCCTACGGAGCTGTGGTTTTCATTTAGCGGCTAAGTTGGCGAGGGTCAAGACAAAGCTTAGCAAGCGAGCCAAATTGCATCGAGAAAGTCCCTCAAGGATATCGGGTTGAAGAGGCCACCATGAACTGCTTTATCAAGTCCTCAAAGTCAAGGACCGATGGCCCGGAAGTCGCCCGATGGTGCCAAGGCAGAATTGGCAGCTTGAAGGCTTGGAATCTGCATTTCAGCAGATTGTTATCGATAACATGCCTTAAGTTATCGATAACTTTTGTCTCATCTTGGTCCACAAGGAATCCAGCCTTGAGGGTATCGATAACTCCAACTCAAGTTATCGATACCAGTCAGTTACGGGGGATGGTTTTGAAGAGAGTTATCGATAACTCAAGATTAAGTTATCGATAACTTTGGTCTTCTGCAGACGTTTTGACTGCTTTTTCAGACTTTCCATTTATGGAAAGTTTCCTTTTTAGGCTTGTTTTTGGGATATTTTGGGGGCCTTTTGGTCCACTTTTTGGCTGATTGTTTTAGCCTATTTATAGTCTTTTATGCCTTTATTTGCCATTATGTGATTTTCTACACTTTAAGTCTTTTTATGTTTTAAGAGCTCCATAGTCCTTTCTTTCAAGCTTTGCATTCAATTCCTCAACAACTCAAGTAAGTTATGGTTAGATGATTAATTCTCAAGTGTTAATGTTATAGCTACAAGCTAGATCTTTCTTAATATCAAGTTTATTTTCATTTCCTACGGTTAAATCTAATGTCTCAATTTCCTAGCATGCTTTACTCTTGCTTAATGGTTGAGTAGTCTTTTAGGCTTGGTTATGGGGTGATCTCTCTCCCATGGCTTAGTTGGTTTAGTGGTTTTCCTATAACTTGATCATGATGTTAGTAAGGGAGAGGCTTAATCTTTGATTTTCGGCCAAACCAAAGGGGCTAATACCTTCGTTGATCATGTGTCGGCCGGGGCTAATACCTTCGTCTTGCATACGAGGCTAGGAGCTTTTAACGCTACCGGCGTTTGATTTAAGTGATTTCCAAATGAGATTAAGTCATTTCTGAGCTAATGCCATGGTTATGCTCGACTTTTAGCGTTGAGTGCTCCAAGCTAAGTTTGTCTATGCCTTGGCTTGGAGTTGTTAGAAAGAAACGGCTAAATTAGCTAAGTCATCGGGCGATTTGAGCCCCGAAACCATGCCGCCTGTTTTTACGAAGCAAAAACCGTTCTTCTAGTCATTTCACTTTCGATTTCCATTTTCTAAAGCAAAACCGACAGTTGGCCGTCTTAAACGCCAAGAACCTTACAAAAATCCTACAATCCGATTAAGCTATCTCTGAGTCCCTGTGGTACGATCCCGGTCTTACCGGTTTATTGCTACCGACGATCAAGCCCTACGCTTGGGGTTTCCGACCTTATTCCGAAGGCAAGGTTTTACGGTTAAGCATTTGGCGCCGTTGCCGGGGATTTCTTATTTTAGCTTATTTGGAGGTTCGGCACACCATTGTAAGTATTCCATTTCTTTTTCTTTAAGCAACTTATACTTATTCGAGTGGAAACCTCTAACCGATCTTCATATCTACGTGAGGTGTAACGAAGCTAGCTTAAGTATAGCTTGTTTTCTTTTCTTTGTTGTTCATATTCCCGAGTTTTAGTTTCAGTTGTTTTGGTTTATTGGTGGTTGGATTTTTTCACTACTTCGCTGAGTGAGTTGGTAGTGCATGACTGGTTTCTATCGGAGTCCAAACTCTAATAGGCTTTGTCGTTCACTATCGCCTCAAGGAACCCCTAGAGGAAGATCTCCTCCGTTCGTTAGAGGACGTCCGAGACTAAAATCTCCTTCACGTCCTCGGGGTCGCCGTCCTAACAAGAGAATGGCTAATCCACCACCGCCAGTGAGGACTTTGAGGGATATTTTGAATCCGGGAAGTCCGGTTCAACAATCCCCCATTGTCCTCCCGGCTATTACTAATGCTAACTCATTTGATTTTAAGCATGGCTACCATAATCTTATCCCACAATTTCATGGGCTGGACCGTGAGAGCACATACAGCCATATCCGTGATTTTGAAGATCTCATCACTACTTTCACCACGGATGCCGGGCGATCGGAGGTGGGACGGTTAATGTTATTCCCTTTCTCCCTAAAGGATAAGGCAAAGCAGTGGTTCATTTCTCTTAAACCTCAATCATTGCGAAACTGGGCTGCTGTCAAGGCCGAGTTTCATAAGAAGTTCTTTCCGGTTCATCGGACGAAACTCCTCAAAGAGCAAATTCAGAATTTCAAGCAACGAGAGGGGGAAACTTTTTATAAGTACTGGGAGCGTTTCAAGGATTTGGTTGCTTCGCTTCCACATCATGGCCTCGACATGCCTCAGTTGATCAGTCATTTCTGGAATGGTTGTTCCCAAGCAAGTTATCAACTCATAGACACAATGGTTGAAGGCGATTTTCTTGACAAAACGGCTGGGGATGCATGGGATTATTTGGAGCAATTAGCAGTTAAGAATCAATCGTGGAATGTTGTTGACGTGGGCGAGCGGGCTATGGCAAACCAAGGGCCGAGCGGCTCCGGTAAATTTTCATTGGCCGAACCGGTTCCCATGACCAATGCTCTCGAGACTAAGGTAGAACAGCTCACTCGCAAGTTGGAACAAATGGAGTTGAAAAGTTCTCACGAGGTAAAAGCCGTCATCAAGGTGGAAGAGGTATGTGCTATATGTGAAATGGGTGGCCATTCAACCAGCGATTGTTTCAACATCCCTGCCCTTAAGAATGTCCTAAATAGCATGTCTCCGGAAGAGGTGAGTGCTATTCAGCGGTATGAACCATATCCTAACGCTTTCAATCAAGCTCAAAGGCAGCCTCCAGCACTCCGTTGGAACCAACCGAATGACGGGGGTCAATTTCAAGGGCAACCACCGTTTCAAACTCAAACATGGCGATCCCCTCAAAGTCAAGGGCCACCACGTTTTCCTCAGAGTCAAGGGCCTCCCGGTTTCAATCCTTCTGGTTTCTCGCAGGGCCAATCCTCTCAAAGCCAAGGCCAATTCCAGCATCCTCCACGGCGAACTTTGGAGGATACGATGAATACATTTTGCCAAATGCAGATTACTACAAATGAGCAGACTACTCAAGTTTTGAATGACGTGAGGAACCAAATGGGCAAGCTAACTAATGCTGTGGGCTTATTGCAGCAAGAGAGAGGAAAGTTTCCTGCACAGCCACAACCGAACCCCCAAGGGCAAAATCTGATTGGTAGCTCTTCGGTGCCTATCCCCGAGCAAGCCAAGGCAATTATTTCCTTAAGAAGTGGGAGAACCGTGGATAATGCGCAAGTGGAGCCGCCGGAGGCGCCTATCTTCCTACCCTTGAAAGCACCCTCAAAGCCGCATCCATCGAATGGGGAGTCTCCAAATCAAGCTCCTACGGTGGAAGACAAAGGAAAATCAAAGGAAAGCGAGACCCAACAAATTTCACCAATTCCGGCACCATACCCTCACCGGTTAAAGAGGCCGGCGCAACCGGATTCCCATACGGCTATCTATGAGTTGTTCAGTCAAGTCAAGATCAACATCCCGTTGGTAGATGCTATCAAGCAAATACCATCCTATGCCAAGTATTTGAAGGACTTGTGTACGCAAAAGCGCAAGCTTCGCGTTCAAAAGAAAGTGTTTTTAACAGAACAAGTCAGTTCCCTTTTCCAATCGGAATTGCCACCTAAGTATAAAGATCCGGGGTGCCCCACAATAACCGTAACTATCGGGGGAAAGGTAGTTGAGAAGGCCCTCCTTGATCTAGGAGCGAGTGTGAACTTATTGCCCTTTTCAGTCTATCAACAACTTGGTTTAGGCGAAATGAAACCAACAAGGGTGACCCTTCAATTAGCGGATCGGAGTGTACGCGTTCCAAAAGGCATGGTTGAGGATGTCCTTGTACAAGTTGACCAATTTGTGTATCCGGTGGACTTTGTGGTTCTGGATACTTGTCCAGTGCCGGAGTCTCAAGCTTCCGTTCCGATCATTCTTGGGCGGCCGTTTTTAGCAACCGCTGATGCCGTGATAAATTGCCGGGATGGGTCGCTTAATATGAGCTTCGGGAACATGAAGATGCAAGTCAACATGTTCCACATTGGAAGTCAAATGGGGGATGATGACGATGTAGTTGGGGTGAACTTAATTGATTCTTTGGTGCAAGACCATATCGATACTGTGCTATATCAGGATCCGTTGGAGGTGGTTCTCACTGCCGAGGAAGCTTCATTCATGGATTCACCGGAAATCAACTACTTGTATTCTTTGCTGGATGGCGAGGAGCTTTGCTCGGAAAGTGAAGAGATTTGTGGAGTGTTCCCTTGGGCTCCTACTTTTGAAGAATTGCCTCCTTTACCAAGCGAGACTCTTCCTTCGAGCGTTCAATTTCCAAAGCTTGACTTGAAAGCTTTGCCTGATACTCTTAAGTACGTTTTCCTTGGGCCCGACGAAACGTTCCCTGTTGTGATTTCTGCTTCATTAGAGAATCACCAAGAAGTTCAACTTCTTGAATTGTTAAAGAAGCATACAAAGGCTATCGGGTGGTCCATTGCCGATATAAAAGGGATTGATCCTACGTTGTGCACTCACCACATCTATCTTGAGGATGATATCAAACCGTCCCGCCAGCCACAGCGCCGTTTAAACCCAATTATGAAGGAGGTGGTGAAAGCAGAGGTTCTGAAATTGTTGGACGTCGGCATTATCTATCCTATTGCCGACAGTAAATGGGTTAGCCCAATACAGGTTGTTCCTAAGAAGTCCGGAGTTACAGTGGTTGCTAACGCAAATAATGAACTTGTGCCAACTCGAGTCACTACCGGTTGGCGAGTGTGCATCGATTACCGGAAACTAAACTCATGCACTCGCAAGGATCATTTCCCTCTTCCGTTCATTGATCAAATCTTAGAGCGCGTTGCCGGTCATGCTTTCTATTGTTTCCTCGACGGCTATTCGGGGTACAATCAAATTGCGGTCGCTCTAGAGGACCAAGACAAGACCACTTTCACTTGCCCCTACGGGACTTTTGCTTATCGGCGGTTGCCTTTTGGGTTATGCAATGCTCCGGGCACTTTCTCACGATGCATGTTGGGTATTTTCAGTGATATGGTGGAGCACATTGTCGAAGTGTTCATGGACGACTTCTCAGTCTTCGGGGATTCTTTTGATGAGTGCTTGATAAATCTGGGGAAGGTGTTGGAAAGATGTATAGAGAAGAATCTTGTGCTAAATTGGGAAAAATGCCACTTCATGGTTACACATGGCATTGTTTTGGGTCATATCGTATCGAAGAAGGGCATAGAGGTGGACAAGGCCAAAATAGACTTGATTGCAAATCTCCCGACGCCTACGTGTGTGAAGGACATTCGTTCTTTCCTAGGCCATGCTGGATTTTATCGGCGGTTCATCAAGGACTTTAGCGCCATCTCTCGACCTTTGTGTCATCTTCTCTCTAAGGATGCACCTTTTGAATGGACTAGTGCTTGTGAAGAGGCGTTCCAGAAGTTAAAGTCGAGCCTTACCTCTCCTCCTATAGTGCAAACTCCGGATTGGTCGCTCCCGTTTGAATTGATGTGCGATGCCAGTGACTATGCTGTGGGAGCCGTGCTTGGGCAAAGAAAGGACAAGCATCCTTATGTTATCTACTATGCGAGCAAAACACTAAATGAAGCGCAAATGAACTACTCGACTACGGAAAAAGAGTTGTTGGCTATCGTTTTTGCTTTGGACAAATTTCGTTCGTACTTGGTGGGTATCCCTATTACAGTCTTTACTGATCATGCTGCTCTCAAGTATCTCTTCACGAAGCAGGATGCGAAAGCAAGGTTGATTCGTTGGATTTTGTTGCTCCAAGAGTTCAACCTCACTATCAAGGACAAAAAGGGAGTGGAGAATGTGGTGGCGGACCATTTGTCACGACTTGAGTTTGAGGATCATACTTCCAATCTCCCAATTATTGACACATTTCCTGATGAGCAATTGTTTGGCATCTCCACTAGCCCGTGGTACGCAGATATTGTAAATTACCTGGTAACGGGGCAACTACCGGATCATTGGAATGCACAAGACAGGAAGCGGTTTCTCATTGAGGTGAAAAGATTCGTCTTTGATGATCCTTACCTCTTTAAGTATTGTCCGGACCTCATTGTTAGGCGTTGTGTTCCGGAAGAGGATCAACAAGGGATTTTGCAATTTTGCCATTCCAAGGAATGCGGTGGCCATTTCTCCCATACCAAGACCATTGCAAAAGTTTTACAATGTGGCTTTTATTGGCCAACTCTTATGAAGGACGCCTTCACTTTTTGCAAAACATGTGAGGCATGCCAGAAGTTGGGTGCGGTGACTCGGAGGAATATGATGCCCCTCACCAATATCCTCGTGGTTGAAGTGTTTGATTGTTGGGGGATTGACTTCATGGGGCCGTTTCCGGTTTCTTTCGGCTATCTTTATATTCTCCTAGCAGTGGATTACGTCTCCAAATGGGTGGAGGCCGTTGCAACCAAGACCAACGATCATAAGGTGGTGCTGGAATTCCTTAAAGAGAACATCTTGTCTCGGTTCGGGACACCTCGGGCCATTATTAGTGATCAAGGCACTCATTTCTGCAATCGGCCTTTTGAAGCTCTTATGAGGAAATATGGAATCACTCACAAGGTGTCCACCGCCTACCACCCTCAGACTAATGGCCAGGCCGAGCTTGCTAACCGAGAGGTAAAACATATTTTAGAGAAAACTGTTAATCCAAATCGGAAGGATTGGTCACTTCGTTTGACTGACGCCTTATGGGCATATCGTACCGCGTATAAGACCGTTCTAGGCGCTTCGCCTTATCGGCTTGTATACGGTAAGGCATGTCACCTCCCGGTAGAGTTGGAGTATAAGGCCTATTGGGCCATTAAAGCTTTGAATTTCCGATTGCCCGCCGCTGGCGCGCATCGTAAGCTCCAATTAAATGAACTCGAAGAAATTCGGAGGGATGCGTATGACAACACTAAGATTTACAAGTCCAAAGTTAAGGATTTTCATGACAAGAATATTCAGAGGAAAAATTTTGAAGTCGGACAAAAAGTGTTGTTGTACAATTCCAAGCTCCATCTTTTTCCCGGTAAGTTGAGGTCACGTTGGGTTGGCCCCTTCATTGTGCACCAAGTATTTCCTCATGGTGCAATTGAGGTGGTTAACTCGGATGGCTATGTTTTCAAGGTTAACGGCCAAAGGCTTAAGCCGTTTTTGGAGAATTTTGCGAGTGAGGTGGTCACGGAGGACTTGGTTGCTCCGGTGTATTTGGGTGATCCTGTTGTTTAGTTTGATCTTTGTTGTTCAATTTAATTTTCACGGGGAGCGAAAGCGTAACCGCTGAACTTAACTGTTTGTCGGACCCGGCCCCCGGGTAGGGGGTACCCACCATTGACTTGGGTATTCGTAGCTTCGCACGCCGCTACTAAAATAAGGATCGTGTGCCCAGCTCCGGTTAGTAAGGGCAATGTTTAGTTTTGTACATATTAGCCTTTTTGTTTCGTTTTGGGAGTTTCAAACTCGGAGATTTCACCAATGCATCATTGTATCGGGCTTTAATTAGCCCTTCTTTGTGGTAGTTTGCCGTTAATGATCCATGCTCACCAGATATGTCCCTATCGGGGGCAGTTTAGGTCTTTGGGTGAGACTTGATATTCCCGTGCTTTGGCGCTAGGCTCTGTCTTGTCTCACTTTGTTTCGATCATAGGGAACGCTGGGCTTAATTGCTTGGCGAGGTCAAGCGGTAGATTTTACTTCGGGCTTGATGTAACAAATTCAACGGTCTAGTATAGCCACCCGTGTCCTGTCTACTCGGTGAGACGCGGGAAGAAAAGTATGACTCGTAAGATTGCGTGAAAATCGGGTGGTGTTCTTTTATGTTTTTGTTTTTATTTGTGTTTGTTTGTTGCCCGGATACCACGAGCCGGGCGGTTCTAATGTCATTTGCCTGCTGGTAGGTCCTTCGTACAATTCCGCTTCTGCAGGGTTAACATGCTACCACACCAGCCTTGGTGGTTTGGGTCTACCGTCGAAGTGATTGAGGCATTCAGGAGCCCTAAGCATGGGTGCGACTACGCGTCGCGGTTGTTAGGCCAATAAAGCTTCGATCATGGCCTTGTGTGACTAGCTGGTGGTTTCGAACCGAAGGAGTGAAGCCTTGGAAGCATCCAACTCCGGATCGAAGTGGGCATGACACAAAACCTCCAACTTGGTCGAGGTATACGGGGGTTGACATTCCCCCGAGGTAACATCTTTTGTTCCCTTTCCCTCCTATGGTTCTCCTTGCTATGAGGACATAGCTTATTTCAAGTTGGGGGGAGGGATTTATCTATGATATTTTTGTTTTTATGCTTTTTGTGTAATGTTTTTTTTTTTTTTTTTTTCGGTTTGCAATCCTTCCGTTAGTACAGTTAGTGGATTAAAGCAGCTTGGCACATGCTCATTAAGTATTTTGGCAAGAGTTCGTTACGCAAATTTTGTATCTCGCAACTTGCATGAATGGACTAAAGTGGAAATCACAAGTTTGAGTGTGTTTTGATCAAGCTTTGCCCATATCCCATTTTTTATTTCTTCGCGCATTCTTGGTTAGGTAAATACTCTCTAGTCATGCTTAGGTGTGTTTGATGTCCTTATTGAATCGTTAAGGAATATATGGCGTACTTAGGAAGTGATACAAGGCATTCTTTGTTTGATTTTACCACACGCGTGTCCCCTTATCCTATTTTGTATCCTAGTCCGTATCCCCCCGTTTTGTTCATTAACTTAGGGAACCGGATGTTTGGAGGGTTGTTGGGAATTGAGTTTCAGTGTTGTGAGGAATTTTGGAGGGTTTGAGGCTGTGTTACAAGTGTTAGAAGTGAAGACAGGGGAGGAGCTGCACAATTTTCAGAAAAACAGCAAGTGTTATCGATACCTATGACATAGTTATCGATAACTCTGTGTCCAGTGGGAATCCAGATTGTAGGGTATCGATAACTAAAGCTTAAGTTATCGATACCTGTGCGTTACGGGCAGTTCAAAAGGCAGAGCAAGGGCCGATCGGTTCATAAACCAAAACCCACTCTCTCTCTTCTCCTCCATAACCGACTCTCCCTCTCAAAACCTTCGAACCCTAACTCCAAGAAAACCACCAAATTCGTCCATGTCTTCCATAAAACCTCCATCTCCACCAACAATCACCATGATTCTTCCAAGTTCT
Source organism: Rhododendron henanense subsp. lingbaoense (assembly GCA_020567845.1). Taxonomy (NCBI): domain Eukaryota; kingdom Viridiplantae; phylum Streptophyta; class Magnoliopsida; order Ericales; family Ericaceae; genus Rhododendron; species Rhododendron henanense. Next base: position 28,906,232 of record CM036320.1, on the reverse strand, counting down.
CAAGGGTTTTGAAGGATCTTGAAGGGTTTCAAGCCCAAGTTCACCCAATACAAGGTAAATCCGAAATTTTTCTCTCTCCACCTCCATATTTCGATTCCCCCTTGTTCTCTCATGCATAACCATGTTCTCTACTTATAATCACCATTCCCATTCACCATTTTCACCCCTACAAGCCAAAATTCGAAATTTCATGAAAACCCTTGCCTGATTTTCTGTGATTCTCTGTTCGGACTGATTCATTGTTCGTACGTGAATGTTGGGACTGCAATTTGGATTTCAAATCTAGTTTCATCAGAATTTTGGGGGTATCTGCTGCATTTGCATCTGTTTGGGTGAGATTTCTGCTTGTATTTGCTTAGTTTCGGGCTGTTTTCACTATGGTTCGCAAGAAGGCTGTGGTCCCAGGAAAAGGCAAGGCAGTTGCTTCCTCATCTCGTCAGGAGATTGAGGAAGATATTTTGGAGGAGATGGACATGGATAGCGAGGAAGACTCTGCTCCTTTAGAGAGTCGAACGGGAAAACGTGAGAAACGCCAAAAGCGTAGAACGAGGGAAGAAATGGCAGCAGATGCCAAGTTGGATTGGGTGGAATCGATACCAGGCAGGGGGTTTAAGAGTGAAAGGCAGGTCAGTCGGAGAAATTTCGGAAATAACAGCGATATCATCATTCAACTTGGGAATCAAGGGTTGCTTTTCTGGTGTAGAGCCCTTTTTGGTTACAATGCGGCCGGTGTCATTGAATTCTATCAAAACTTGGATACGAGTGAGGCATTGGCCAAAGGGAAAATCAATTCGAAAGTGAATAACAAGAAGATTGTGGTGGACGCTAAAGTGATTGCTCAATACCTGAGGTATGGAAGACCGGAGGGAGATTTGGTGAACTATCCAAGGGCTGAACCTATTGATGCCAACGAGATTTTAAATGACCTTTATACCACCATTCCTAACGTTGGGGTCCCTCCTCACAAGCCTGGGAAGTTCAAGGATGTCTATAGAGTGTTGAACCAAGTGGTGCACTACAACCTCTATCCCCGTGGAGCGGAGAATAAGCCGTCTAGAAGGAGCGCAGAGATTTTGTTTGCTTTCATGAACGACGCAGAGTACAAGGCTGATTGGGCTAAGTTTGTTTTTGAGCAGATTGTGGACTTCAAGGGAGACACATTTGGCACGGCTCGATGCCCTTTCCCTTGCATGATCACTGCCTTCCTTCGGCAAAAGGGTATCGAGAGAGGAGAATATGAGAAGCTTGAGCCACCATCTCCCGGAATTATCACTCCGGCTGTGCTTGTCAAGAGTAAGTCTCAATCCAAGGCTGCCGCAGCGGGTACATCGGCTGGCCCGTCATCTTCTGCTCCACCCGAGCCATCTTTATGGTCGGTACCTGACCCAAAGGCATCCAAAGAGAGCATTTGGAGTAAGATGTGTTGTCAAAACATTGCTATTTGGAATTGTATTCAGAAAGAGAAGAAGGAGAGAAAGAAGTTGTCAAGGGAAGTTGGGGAGCTTAAGGACGAGCTGCGTTGGCACACTCAGTATATTGAGAGCACGTCGGATGAGAAATATGTGGCTCCGCCGAGGGTTGAAGAAGCTGATAGTGAGGAGGAGATTTTGTTTGGTCCGGGGGCTGCTCCCGGAGGACAGTGATGAGGTTGATTCGCGTAGGTGGTTGGTAGTTGGAGTAGGTCAAAAAAAAAAAAAAAATCCCTTTATTTGGTCGGGGTGCTTGGTGGTTGACAGCCCACCTCTCTATCTTTTATTGTCTTTCGTTTTTGGACCTTTTTAGTTGGAAGTTTAACAAGTTTTTGTTGTGGCCGGTTGTGGCCGTTGACTTGGTAATTGAGTTGGTGGCGGCCAAGGGTAGTTAAACCAAGCCAGTATATGGCTGCCACCCATTTTTGCTAACCGTTCTTTGTTAACCAAGGTCATTTTAAGCTTAATTTAGTCCTTAGTTGATCCGTGGTACGCTTTTATTCCTTTTTGATTCAATTGGTGATGTTTTGCATACCTGGTTCATGGCTTGTTCTTTTGTTTCTTTAGCTTATGTTTCGGAGGTCGTGTTTCTTTCGCATGGTGCTCTCCTCGTATAAGGCATGTTATTTTTGCTTCTCATTGCCTAGCTCCGAGCACTTTTGTGGGATATGGTTTGTAGCGTGCTTGTGCATATGTCTTAATAAGCCGTATCCTCCTTTTTAGTCTTGGATACGGTTTTTGTAGCTTGATGGATCATGCTCAGCTTAGTATTTTGTCGAAGTTTTCAGCTGCTAGTTGCGAGTTTGAATAAATTTGTTTTTGGAACTCTTGCTAGCTGTTTAGTGTGAGCATGTGCCTTAGCTATTTTGCCGGAAGGGTTGTTAGTTGTTTTTAGTTGTTTGTGTTGCTCGGGGCATAGCAACGTTCAAGTTGGGGGGTGTGATAAGCACCTAAGATTGTACAATCGTGGTGCTCAAATCCTCCAGTTTGTGATGTTTCTATGACTTATTTTATCGTTTAAAGTCGATTTTTGCTCGTAAGGTGTTTTATTGAGCCTTGTAGGTGAAGGGTGCCAATAACGTGGTTTTTGGTGCCAAAGGAGGTTCCGGGTTGCAAGCAAGTGATCAATTGCCCGCCGGTACTAGTTTCATTTTCACCACGGCTTAACGGCGTCCTACGGAGCTGTGGTTTTCATTTAGCGGCTAAGTTGGCGAGGGTCAAGACAAAGCTTAGCAAGCGAGCCAAATTGCATCGAGAAAGTCCCTCAAGGATATCGGGTTGAAGAGGCCACCATGAACTGCTTTATCAAGTCCTCAAAGTCAAGGACCGATGGCCCGGAAGTCGCCCGATGGTGCCAAGGCAGAATTGGCAGCTTGAAGGCTTGGAATCTGCATTTCAGCAGATTGTTATCGATAACATGCCTTAAGTTATCGATAACTTTTGTCTCATCTTGGTCCACAAGGAATCCAGCCTTGAGGGTATCGATAACTCCAACTCAAGTTATCGATACCAGTCAGTTACGGGGGATGGTTTTGAAGAGAGTTATCGATAACTCAAGATTAAGTTATCGATAACTTTGGTCTTCTGCAGACGTTTTGACTGCTTTTTCAGACTTTCCATTTATGGAAAGTTTCCTTTTTAGGCTTGTTTTTGGGATATTTTGGGGGCCTTTTGGTCCACTTTTTGGCTGATTGTTTTAGCCTATTTATAGTCTTTTATGCCTTTATTTGCCATTATGTGATTTTCTACACTTTAAGTCTTTTTATGTTTTAAGAGCTCCATAGTCCTTTCTTTCAAGCTTTGCATTCAATTCCTCAACAACTCAAGTAAGTTATGGTTAGATGATTAATTCTCAAGTGTTAATGTTATAGCTACAAGCTAGATCTTTCTTAATATCAAGTTTATTTTCATTTCCTACGGTTAAATCTAATGTCTCAATTTCCTAGCATGCTTTACTCTTGCTTAATGGTTGAGTAGTCTTTTAGGCTTGGTTATGGGGTGATCTCTCTCCCATGGCTTAGTTGGTTTAGTGGTTTTCCTATAACTTGATCATGATGTTAGTAAGGGAGAGGCTTAATCTTTGATTTTCGGCCAAACCAAAGGGGCTAATACCTTCGTTGATCATGTGTCGGCCGGGGCTAATACCTTCGTCTTGCATACGAGGCTAGGAGCTTTTAACGCTACCGGCGTTTGATTTAAGTGATTTCCAAATGAGATTAAGTCATTTCTGAGCTAATGCCATGGTTATGCTCGACTTTTAGCGTTGAGTGCTCCAAGCTAAGTTTGTCTATGCCTTGGCTTGGAGTTGTTAGAAAGAAACGGCTAAATTAGCTAAGTCATCGGGCGATTTGAGCCCCGAAACCATGCCGCCTGTTTTTACGAAGCAAAAACCGTTCTTCTAGTCATTTCACTTTCGATTTCCATTTTCTAAAGCAAAACCGACAGTTGGCCGTCTTAAACGCCAAGAACCTTACAAAAATCCTACAATCCGATTAAGCTATCTCTGAGTCCCTGTGGTACGATCCCGGTCTTACCGGTTTATTGCTACCGACGATCAAGCCCTACGCTTGGGGTTTCCGACCTTATTCCGAAGGCAAGGTTTTACGGTTAAGCATAAACCAAGCACTGGTTAAGTGGCTCAGATCCCCGCGCGCCTGTGGTTTACCCGCGCGCGTAGGTCCGTCTCTGACCAGTGGCTGGCCTCGCATGGGTAACTAGGCCTTTGGTCTCTATTTTTATCCCCACACTATTTATGGGGTGTTTTGTTCATTTGTTATGTTTTTCAGCCTTTAAACTGTGTAGTGTAAATACTATAAACTGTATGGTTTGTCCTGGGTGTGCACTAGTCCTTCCAGAGCCCAGAGGGTGATAAAACCAAATACTGTTGGAGCAAGCTAACACACATGCGCCAGTATGGGGTTCGCGCACGCAGGTCTGCTTGCATGCAATGATCTACGTGAAACAGATCAGTGTATGCAAGCTTGCCCCCTGTGTATGCCAACTACCAGTTGTGCACTGTGTTGGCCCATCCGAGCAATATTTGGCCTTTATCTCGTTTATTGCTTATCATAACATGCCATCCATGCTATCGATCACATCCTGCAAATCTGTTACAGTTTTAATTCCCCTTTAAACTGTTCCCCGCCCTAATTGGCTAAAAATCGATTAATAAAAAAAGAATCTCAATATTTTCACAAAATGCTTAAGTAGAGACCGATCTCCGGATTGGGCGAGAGGGATGCCTTAAAACCCTTCCTCTCTCGTAACCTGGCTCCCGAACCCAAATATGGTTATGACAGACTGGTGCTTTCACTTTTTCAAATCAAATAGTATATAAGGCGTTTCAAGTTCAGTTCCTTGGGTGTCGGACATTCAAACCCAAGTGGCGATTCTGAATTTTGAGCGCTCTCTCGATCCGACCCTCTTAAAACTGGAATTTTAAGGGCACGTTGCCCACAGATAGCTCTCTCCATCCATGTAGTGTGTGTGACAGAAAGAAAGCTGATTGTTATTGCTGGATCAAATCGATATTAACTTAGTAAGTTCGTCCCACAAATTTGGTACAACAATGTCACCAGACTCTTGAGTAAGCAAAGAAATAAAGCTGGGGGTTTCTCCAAATTATTATAATGACATATCTAATCCACCAAAAGAACAAATTGGAAAATTACATGGTGTGCTCCTTCACGTGCCCTTCATGTGCTTATTTTATACTACTAGTAGTTAATACCATTCTTAGAGCATTTTCCTTGGTTAATCATCATTATTCATTCATCACCCAAGTAGTACATTGTAGGCTTTTTAGGCTCTTCGATCTCAATCGTCCCTTCCAACATCTTAGCCACCTTCCCCATCGACGGCCTCATCTCCACCCGATCTTGGAGGCACCACATCGCCGTCTTCACCATCCGATCTACCATATGGAAGTGGACCCGGCTATCGTAGCAGTGCTTGACATGACGGTCTAAAATGTCCTCCACCCTCATCTCTTTGAATACCTTCTCAAATGCCCACCTAGGAAAATACCAATCATCACTATCCAATTTTGATCCTTGAATCTCATGGTTCCTAACCCCGCCAACAATCTCCAACAACACCATTCCGAAACTATAAACATCAGCTTTCGGCGTGATCGGATCCATCTTGAGCCATTCGGGTGCCATGTACCCACGAGTCCCTCGCATCTTAGACTTGCTAACCATGGCTTCCTTCTTTTTTAACTTGGCTAACCCAAAATCCGATATCTTCGGGCAAAAATCATCCCCTAAAAGTATATTCTCTGGCTTGATGTCGCAGTGTAGGACCCACTCTAGACACTCTTCGTGCAGGTAAGCGATTGCTCTCGCCACTCCTAGCGCAATACGGTACCTAATGTTCCAATCAAGTATGGGTTTGTCCCCAAAGTCGCCAATGGCTTGCATTTCTTCTTCGGATCCTGTATTCTTGATTCTCTCACGAGCATGAGGAAATAAAACCTTGTCCAGTGAACCATTGGGTACGTACTCGTGGACAAGTATTCTCTGGCCTTTCTCAGCACAAAAGCCCCACAATCGGACCAAATTTAGATGGTGCATTCGGGCTATAGTAGTGACCTCGGCCCAAAAATCCGCATCACCGCCCGTAACATTTTTCAAGCATTTAACCGCAACAACCCGGTGATCGCTCAACTCTCCTTTATAAACATCCCCAAACGCACCTCTACCGATAATGTTAGAGAAGTTTTTGGTGGCATCTTTAAGCTCCGCGTAGCTAAACCTCTTGGGCCCACCCGCGGGCAAAAATTCAAGCCCGAGGGTCCGAGCCATGTCTCTATACTTGATGTACTTCTTGACAAAAGCCCAAAAGAAAAGAACCCCAGAAACAAGCTCCGCAGCAAAGAGGGTACACACTATCACTATATTCCGGGTCGTGGTATGGGATTCTTTGGGCGGTAACGGTAGACTGATCCCAACCGGGCATGTCGTCTCCATCACAGACGTCATGCCTGTGAAACTAGAGTCTTCGGGTTCGGATGTATCCACCCGAAGGAACATGGCCGTTTCGGTACCCGGAGACCAGTACCCGTTCAGTAGCCTCTCAAGTTGTAGCACGCAGTAACCACTCCCATCGTACTTGATTCCGAACCCGAGACACTTCGGGTCGGACAAGCACCGGCCTTGACACACCGTGAAGTTACAGTTAAGTTCCGTTTGGTTTGACCCGCCGGAAAAGTTGACGAAATCCAGGCGTAGAAACTTGGTGCTACTGGGAGTCCACAGAACCTTCCTCTCGCATCCGCCCTTGCCAGGTATCGTCCGGAATCCCGGCGGGCAATCACAGGTAGGTTTTTTGACGCCGTCGGTTATACATATAGAGTTAGGCCCACAGGTTCCGTGTATTGTACAAAGTTCTTGGACTGCTTCCCATACGATTTCCCACTGGCCCAAATCCGGATCGTAGCTGTAGATTCTGAGATTCCCATCGTCGTCGAGAGTTAATCTCCGTGACCGATTGGCCCCGAAATCCGATGTAAACAACGCACCTGTTTGAGAAAAATGTTAAATATCAGCGGTTTTATCGTAAACGTGAAAACTTAAGTCCCATGATTTTGCAGGTGGAAGCAAGAGCGAGAGTTCGAACGCTGAAGCGACTTCTAAAAAAATATCTTAAGAAAATTTACAAAAAGTGGGAATTGAGAACGAGAACGTAAAGCAAAGATCGATCAAGAACGAGAATGAAAATCTTACTGTAAAATTGTGCATGTGACTTGGGTTTTTTATATTGTTGGATAAGCAACTTGGGTTAGAATTGAACTTGTCTTCAAGATGTTCTAATTTCGATTGACCATATCCATATATGGTTGACTACTTCTCATACCCGGCCCCTTTAACACGACTTAAGCAATTAAATTCTACATTTGTACCATTAAATATACTTTCGTTTACCTTAATCATATATATATTCTGGGTTAATTATTTCAAATTGTTATATAGTTGTCATACAGAAATTAAAAGACGAAATCTTCCTTGCTCCAATATTCATTTTAATGACCCCTTGCATTTCTATCTCTCCAATTTATTTGCAACTTTTCACCTTATTATGAATCTTCCCACCTCTCCCTACACTTCTCTATCTATATTAATGTGTGGTGTATATTGTCGATCTACTTTAAATTAATGTTATGGTAAATGAAATAATAAATTACCAGATTAATAATAGGATATTGAACTAATCACCCCAATTTTGTAAGTTTCGACCCTCACCCTCAATTAAAGAAACATTGCGCCACTAAAAATTTGTCAGGATTTCTGAAATTAGTTGAGGAGTACTTTAGTTGACGCCATATATATATATATATATATATATATATATATATCAGTCCTTTTCCCATCCACTCGCCCGGATTTTCTTATGGTCCGGATTTTTCATTTCCCGATCGATTTGCGATGATCCGAGCCGCTCAATGTGATCAGAACGTGATTTTAAGGGTACCCGCAAGAAATCAGCAAAAAAATTGTTCGGGAAGGGCTTGATCCGAGCAGTTTTTTTATTGAACGGTTCAGAAAAAAACTGCTCAGATCAAGCCCTTTCAGGTCATTTTTTTTGCTGATTTCTCGCGGGTACCCTTAAAATCATGTTCTGAACACATTGAGCGGCTCGGATCATCGTAAATCGATCGGGAAATGGGAGCTAAGGCAAAAATCCGGACCATACTAAAATCCGGGCGTCCGGATATGAACAGAACTGTATATATATATATATACATATTCATTGGATTATAAAATCAATACTGATAGTACGTAATCGAATAAAACATACAACGAACATGTTGTCTATGATTCTAGCTAAGGTGATGTCCTACTTACCAAACTTCCCGATCCACTCCCAAACCCTCTCGTCTAAGAAAAATGCAAGAAAAAGTATAGGAACACAACCTTCATACACAATTTCGAAAATAACTGTGTTTAAAGCCGTCCGATGCACGTAGGCCAAAGTACAATAAATGGCTCTGAATACAGTTGTGTCCACTGTCCAGAGTTGTGTTTTTAAAATTGTGTGCCTAGCATCGCTAAGAAAGGAAAGAACTCATGAGGTTTTAATAACTTTAATTACCATTCTTGCATATCACTTTGCCGTCCTCTTCAAGTCCCTGGAACGCGACTGCCCAACTGGGCCAACTCCAATAAGAAAGTTCAGATCGGTTGAAAACGAGATGGGTCCAATTCACGAACTCGAAATTCCCATTTCTCAAAGAAACGGCAGTTCCAGTCGTGTTCTGGGTGGCCACAACCGTGTCCGTCGGAAAATCGAAGCTCGACCATTTTCCGAAAACGAGTTCTCCGGCGTCGCTCAGGGTGAGCTGGGTGGAGTTGGAGCTCGACGACGACAGGTTCAGGCCGGAGGAGTTTCCGGCGAGGCGGAGGTCGCCGGCGGGGGTGACCTCGAGGGCGGCGACGGGGGATTTTTGGTTGGCGGACCAGATCAGGGTGGTGGTGTTGTGGTGGTAGTACCAAATGGAGAAGGTGAAGAGGGTTGGGGAGGTGGTGGGTCCGTAGAAGCCGGCGGCGAAGGTGGAGTCTGGGGAGAGGAGGGTTTGGTTTTGGGAGGGGAGCCAAGGGGAGAGGGAAATGTTGAAGGAGGAGATGGTGGTGGAGGAGGTGGTGGTGGTGGTGAGGAGGAGGAGGGAGGTGAGGAAGAGGAGGAGAGAGAGGGAAAAGGAGAGAGGAGGAGAGAGAGACATGGTGTGGTGGTGGGTTGAGTAGAGTTTGGATTGCGGTGTTTGGTTTGGAGCGGCTTTGAATGGAGCATTTTGGTTGACTCTTGACCATATTGAATTATTGATGTGTAGTTTTGTATTGTCAATTACAGTAGAGTTCCGTTCCACAGGTAATTGGAATGGGGCTACACATCAATTTCCCCCGACCTTCACGGAAACTTCATTTGGGTGTATTTACGGTAAGTCTACTGGTACAGTAAAATCGTGTAGATTTTGCGTACAGATTTGTTGTGGGGCTCACTACGGGTCCCACACAAATGATCCAAGCCGTTCATTAAATGTAAAATATTTTTTCAAAGGCCCCTGCGAAAAATCATCTCAATCCGATACTTATAGGTGCTCAATCTAATTATCTAACTTTTGATTTAGATTCCAAGATAATGAAACATTATATGATTAGATTGAACATCTCTAAGTATCGGATTGAACTGAATTTTCGCTGTGGCCCTTGAAAAACTGTTTTACATTTAATAAACGGCGCGGATCATTTGTGTGGGACCCGTAGTGGGCCCCACAACAAATCTATACGGAAAATCTGTACGATTTTGTTGTACCAGTAGACTTACTGGTGTATTTAAGGGTGCGAACGAGCCAATCTGAGTTTTGTAGTACTCGAGTTTGAAGCTCGTTTAGTTTGGCTCGTTTTTACACGAGCCGAATCAACATTTACCAAATGAGTCTCTCTAAACGAATCAAGCCTGTACAAATTGATTTGAGCTATAGAATATTGAGCTCAATTTTTTTACTACATGAGAGCAAGTCCAATGGGGGATGGATAGTCATTTTCCACCCCCAAATGCTAAAACCTGGTCTCCAATGAGGGAAGGAAGAGGAGATGCAAAAACAGAAAGTCTCTTTACACAAATTTTTCATACACATATCATGAACGGATCATTATGTGGGGCCCACTATGGGTCTCACAAAAACAACCCAACCGTTCATTAAATGTAAAATATTTTTTTAAGGGCCTCCGCAAAAAATTAGCTCAATCCGATATATATATAGATACTCGATCCAATTATCTAACTTTTCATTATCCTGAAATCCGAATGAAAAGTTAGATGATTGGATCGAGCCTCTATAAGTATTGGATTGAGCTGATTTTTTAAGTGAACCCTTGAAAAAATGTTTTACATTTAATGAACGGCTTGGATTATTTGTGTGGGATCCAAAGTGGGCCCCACATTAACATATGTGCACGATCTGTGCACAGAAATCTGTGTGGATAGCACGGCTGGATGCAAAATGACTTTGATGGATATGAGGATGGATATATCCATCCCCAAATGACTATAGCTATAAATGCCACATCATCAAACCCAACTGAAATTACCAAAAAATGGACGACCGGAGTTACATCTATTCGCCGGAAAGTTGGTCGGAATCTGCAAATGTCACCGGTTTCTACAATCTGTTGCCGGAATCTACAAATATTGGTGGTTTCTGTCGCTGATGAGAGAGAGAGATCGACTGATTTTTCTGCCTTGGTGATTTCTAGGGTTTGGAGAAAGAGGGGGTTTGCTCTAATCCAGAGAGAGAGAGAGAGAGAGAGAGGGAGAGATCTCGCCCGAGAGAGAGAGAGATCTGCCGGAGAAAAAGGGGTTTGGACTTTGGACGTTTTTTACTCAGCCCAGGAGTTCTTCGAAGAGAGAGAGAGAGAGCGCGCCAGAATATAATCGTTGAAAATTTTATCCAGTGTGACACTTAGGTTCTCTTTGGTCCTATTTTAAAACTCACCATTAGAGAGAGATGAGTCCTATTTTACAACTAACTTTTAACAACTTTTTCACACTAAAATAACTATCCATCCCCTCATTTTTCATCCCACCATTGGACTTGCTCTGAGCCTAAAATTCAAGATCAAACTCGGCTAGATTAGTAAACTAGCCAAGCCTAGCCTTGAGCAACTCGGTTCGGATGCCGCCCTAGGAGTATTCATTGGGCATGCTCAACGGAGCCACAAACTTAATATGAGATGAATGGTGACATCACTGAATAATTTATCCCAAGCATTGAGCTGGTCGCATCATTTGGCCATTTTTGGATTAACAAACACTAGGCAGTAGACTTTGTTCACAAATGTAACGAAACCATCCAATACAGGTAGAGCAAAAGGTCTACAACCACAAACTCATTACACACACAAATTCACATTTATTTATGGGTTCCACACACTAGATATGTAAAGTGTGTGAGTTCCCATGTGAATGTGAGCGTATTTATGTAATTGTTTGTGATTGTAAAAGACTTGCAGGTAGTCATTATTTTGTAAATTTCAACACTTTTTATTTATATACGATATGTTTCTTTCTGGTTCAAAAAAAAAAGTACCATACTACGACCATACGGTCTAATACTATAGCCTCATCAACGGAAATAAACAATTAAAATGCTAAAAACGCAATCCGTATATAGGACGAGAAAAAACACATTGCATTTCATTTTCTGGTATAGGAGCCCAACCCACATAGAATCTACCCAAGGAATCAAAGCTAACCAAGTCCAAGTGTGTGCGATCAATCCATATTGTTTACGGGGTAAAACTCCCTGATGAAGGTGATGGGATAATACCATACCTGCACTCCGATTTTTAGAACCAAAAAAGAAATCCATATTGTTGGATCAAATACAATATATAGAACGGTTCTTTTCCAGATCATAATATTGTAAAAGCTACCAAGCAACTTCTCCTGGATCCATTTCAATGATCCAAATGGTCACAAGGCGGAAACTTAAACATTCTAACAAACACCAACTCATACTAGGTTATGTGCTTCACAAGTCAAAACAAAACCCCAAGTCACACCCCCAACCCCACCATGCTAGTGACAGAACCATAATACCGGTGCCTGAACACTGTAGTAGTTGTAGAGATTAAATATTCATTGGTTGACAAACCACACAACCTGGAATACACAATACCTCGGGGCATTTTGTATTACAAAAGCAATCATTTTTTTTTGATAATACAAAAGCAATCATTTACAATTTAAAAATTTGCACATCCTACGAGATTATATATACCTTCACTATTTAGACTGATAATCAAACGTCCCCTAATATCAATCCTTACAAACAAATAAGAAGCTTTACACGTAACAAAAATAGATACATATAACAAAGCAAATACTTTCTCATTACTATCTATGGTCGAGTGTACAGTGTCTGAAATTTTTTATTTTTTGAGGCATTGTCGGGACTTTAGACTTGGAGAATGGATACTGTCCTTCCAACTGCGAAATGAAGTACGACAAATACCCAAATTTATAGCCCTACTTCCGGTTACGAGGCTGTAGACATGTGCAATTTGGTGCTAGCATACAAGTTGAAACCACTTCAAACGTCTTTACTCAAAATTTCTGCTCAAATTTGGAATGTATTTTCACAGAAGAGTCTGATATCGAATACAATGCATAAATTACTGACCACTTCAAACATTCAACCTCTTAATGTTACACAGCAGGCCTGAAATCATGTGTCAATAACTTGCTGAGTTCATTGTATTCATACCCAATGGAAACCCCTCGCTTTATCATATGCATCAAGCAAGAAGAAAGTCGGAAACTCACCAATCACTTGCTCAACAATACAATAGCAACCACGAAAGAATGAGCTTGTGGATCAACCCAATGCATATCACAACCCAGCCAGCAGTTAAAGAGAAAATCTTAATGTCCTCATTCAAGTATTACTTCCGGTGCCGCCTCTTTGGTTCAGCTCTCTGCCTTTTCTCATCATCCCACTCTCTGTCATACATCCTAAACCACAAAAATCAAGGAATAACCTCTGAAACGTAATCAACAGTTAAAGCGAAAGAAAACACTCAGGCAACATGCATGCCACTTAAAAGGATTACACTCTTTGCAAGACCCATAGAATTTAGTATTCCAGAAGTCCCAGGTTCAACTCTTGGCAAATGCCACTATTCTTCGCAAGCTGCCGGGGTTAAGGTACTGAGGGCCCTAACCCAGCACCCAAACAAATTGGGAAAATAATTTTAGATTCCATAAACAAATAGCTCTTCTGAGGCTTAGCCATTATGGTTCGTTATTTCACCAAACACTTCAGTGCAGAAAGCGATATTTGAGGATGCATATGTAATTTCAGTGGAAAGCACGCAATTCAGCAACAGAACTACTTGGCTAAAACCTACACATCACCCTCCACAATGACACAGAAATGACGATAAAACGAGGATCAGACATGGTACATGAAGGAGTATAACACATTTGTGTAGGCCATAGGGTGAGTCAAAAGCAATTGGCCAATGAAGGCACATACAACATATGTAAAAGGTAACCCACATGCATAGATGATAGAATCGTACGATTCCCAATTTGAATCTATAAATCTATACAAAAGAAACCAACTCAGTTCCAATCTTGCTGTTTAAATCAGAAATAACGGAACTTTTGCAATTCGATTTGTGGTTCACTACGCTTTACTACGGTTCAGTTTTCACCTCTCTATCGAGACAAGAAAAGGAAATTGCTTAGTTATATCGTTTACTAGCATATTACCTCTATATACATACTGATATCACTTTCCGATAAACAGTATGTATACATTCATAGGTGCACACGTCGAACTATATGTCATAGTTATACCCCGTAAAGTGAATCTTGTACAATTCAAGGTTTATCATTTCATCAAAATTTATAATTTGTTTTGAAAATTAAAAGCAACGCCCACATGAATAATGTATACTGGAAGATGAAATTTTCAAGGATACGGTTCGGGTTCACGACGAGTAATCTTGCCGGTTGCTTCTTTTCCATGAATCCTTAGAGCTGGTTGTTCCTCCAAGTAACCTGGACGCTGGACCACGGCCCCCTTTCTGTCCCCTCTTCCGTCGTAGGGTTGTGCCAAACCAACATTATTTAAGGGAGGAGGCGGTGGGCCAGCCGGTGAAAACTCACCCGCCTCAGGAAGATGGTCTCTTTTGAGTTTTCGTCTCTTAGAGGCTGCATTTGCATCCATATCCTCCTTCAAAAGGATTGGTTTCTCTCTTTCCCTTTCCCTCTCCTCCACCTATATGCAGCAGGCCAAAAATATAAGAAACAAATTTAGACCTGTGTAAGTACAACCAAGGTACAAGTCGTCACAAGAATTTACCCATAGAAACACTAATATGTTGCAGAATCCTCAATGAAGCAGTGTGAACCGGCTTTAATTAACAGTTTACGAACAAATTAAATAAGAAACAAAGCTAACATCCATAAATGAAGTTAACTCATCAACAGTTCCAGAAATAAATGAAACGACGATGGAACACATATATGGCACAATCAGGATACATCAACAATTAAGTTATGAAAAACTAGGACACTAGTTTAATCTTAACAAGCTACTATTTTCACCTCCTCTAAGAAGTAAGAAATTCTTGAAAGAAATCCTGCAATTTGCAATAGTAAAAATTCGGCTATGTTGCCAGAAATATCGAAAGAGTATGAGATACATCGAAGATACCTGGAAATTAAAGTATCAAAGATACTTATTTGTGAGTATCAGAAGAGCATCCACACACCAGAAGGATATGATACGAATACTACACCCTTCTACATGCTTCATAGTCTAAATGCCATATTAATGCGAAAACAGAATTTCTTTTCCATTGGTACTAATGTAACATCAGAATTATATGACCGGACCAGACAAGGAAGTGGTTGCAAGGCAATTGGTCTAAGGAAAACTCCTTTACAAACCCCCCCCCCCCCTCCCGGTTTTTGTTCTTTGCAACTATGATCAGCTATCCAAAATTATGAAGATGCCCCCACACAAATAAACTAAAACATTTTGGGCTTTGAACTCAATCAATTATTAGGATTTAGCATGTGCCATCCCTATAACTATTATCTCAATCATTTGCTCCATAAAAATGTGCAAAACAAAACAAGATAGGGTTACAGACAAATGGAATAAGACATACCTTCATCGATAGCCCCTCTCGTTCTTCCCGCTTTCTCTCTCTAAAATCTTCTTCTCTTCTACGTTTTGCATCCTCCAGTGTAACGAAGTTATTCTCCTCAGATCTCCTCCGTTCTCTCTCCTCATGCCTCGGCGAAAGCCTTTGAGAATGTCTAGCATTTCCAAACCTTCTGTCAGCATCCTCGTCTCTTCTACCCGTAACTGATTGAGGGACCACGTGAGGAGGTAATGGAGGCGGTGGAGGCAAGTTTTGCCCATGAAATCGATCATCGACGTGTGATTTCTCTGTGGATGTTTCGTTATAACGCAATTTAGTTCTATCATCTCTGTTCCTTTCATCCTTCGTTTTTTCAGTAAGCTTATCAGAGCCCCGATCAGAACCTCTTTCCACAGAACGCTCTCTCCCATATCTTTCCAAAGACCTATCTCTCGATTTTTCCATCATGTTGTCATCTCCACGGGATTTTTCCAACCTTTCCCTGTAGTCCCTCTCATGTCTCTCACTTCCCTTGTCTTTGGACCTGTCCAGGTGTTTATCTGTGGCCCTATTGATAATTTGCTCATCGACTTTGTCAATAATATCTATTGGAGCATGTTTATCAGCTAATCTGGCATCTACTGACCTCTCTCTATCAGGGAATCGAACATCAGCCTCTAAATCTCTTGAATCAGTTTCCCCTTTCCGACGCTTATTTAGTCGGTCCAGGTCTTCAGCGGGGCTGGCTCTCTTTTGTGGTTTATCACCAGATTTTGAAGCTGTTATTGAGTTATCATGCCTAGGAGAATGAACAGGTCTCGAAGAAGGGGGTCTTTGAACATCAGCATTTCCAATGTTATCATCCTTCATAGTAGAAACCCTCAAATCAGAAGACTTTGCAGCTCCACTCTCTATCTTTGGTTCACTGCCATGGGTATCTAATGGTTTTGCAAATGGATTAGAGCCTTTAACCGAAGTTGGAAGACTATTTCCAGAAGCCAGAGCGGGAGAAGGAACAGTAGATTTTCCAGCTTTACTATCATCTTTTCCTATATCAGGTCGGGATTGCTTTGAAAGAGATCCAGAAGGCAATGACCTTTTTACTGGGGCTCTCACCTGCCAACATGAAGAGGAGAAAACTGAGTACAATACAAAGAAAATTCAGCAGAAAATGGACAAATCAAATGAAAAAAATCTCCAACACTGGAGAGGGAAGTTATTAGCCGATCGCTTTCTCAAATAATCAGTATCCCATTACAAATATTTACCCTCAACCATAACTGCAATAGATGGCTCATTAAAGAAGATGGCTAGCTATGAAGCGCGGACAGTTGGGCACTTTGCAGAAGGTCACCTACCAGTGTTAGACACTTGTCGCATACCAACACTTAATGAACACGCATCCAACACCCACATCCACAGATACTCTAGAACCTGCTTGGGACATACTAGGACACTTTTGGGACACTCGCGTGACACAGACATGTTAGGAGGGTATAAAAATTTAGGAAATCTTCTTTTTGTGCAATTATTGATGGTGAAAAGATTATAGCAATTCTAAGCGGATGATGAAATACTTGCCTGAACACTTTTGTCAGTTTGTGAATGATGTAAATTAATAACTGTAATGACATCTTTCGATGAAGGCAGATATGGTATTTTATTACAATTAGACTCCTATTTTTGTATTCTCCAGTAATTTTAGTAGCGTCATGTATAAATGGAAACTATATTATAATTGTTTACTCTCCCCAACATGCTGTGTCCTCTATTTATTGGAAATTTGGGATTCAAAGTGTCAGTGCAGTGTCTTTATTGTGTCAAGTATCTGCGTTGGTGCAACTTAGACAACCAGCAAACAAGCGAGAATTCACATATATTCAAATTTTAGCTTCAAAAAGCTACGACAAACAATGCTACATAGATACACTTCGGAGGAAGATGCAACAGAAGTACAAAAAAGCGACGGCATAGCCCATTGCGGTTTGTTTAGTTTGTCTCGAGTCGCATAAACTTGAAAGCAACAGTTGAAGCTACTCCTCCAATAATGGCATAGCTACTAGTTCAACTTTGAACTTTTCCGAACAACATTTCTTACAAGAGCATATTTATGTAAGAGTGGAATTGACCTAATGAAATAGTGTTTGCGTCATCCATCATGCTTGGCAATTAAATCACGGTGCAAGGTTTCTTTTTTTTTTTTTTTGGGTCTTCTACATTATAGAATCGGTCAAGAGTAGAACTCGGCAGATCTCCCAAGCTGCCAATTCCTTATTAAAATGGACGACAGTAACATGTAAGAAAGGGTGGGTATAATGTCACGGACTATTTGTTGCATGCCAACGTCATGGGTTCATGCCAACATTCCCCCAACCCTAAACGAAACTGATTCTTTTTTCATGTATTTAACTTGTCATTTTCGGCTCGTACCCAGTTCACATCGTGTTAATTAGTCTCGTCAAAATTCACCCCTTTCGGAATGCACAGAAAGGGTGGAAACATTAAGCTCTTTTCACTGAATTAAACTTCAACAAATTACTCATGAAATTATACATAAGAGTCCGTAATTTGAACTCAATTTGATTGCCAGAATTTCAAAAAAATAAATCCTAGTTCGTATGTATTTTCGTTTACGAGATTGACCCCAACATGATAAATAATAAACAAAGATTAACCTCCAACGGCAACAAAAAGACAACATTAGCCCAAAATTCTATGTTCGCCTATGTTGTAATTCTGGATGACACCACCTTCAACAAACGTCAGTGAAAGTCACACGAAACGTGTAACCAAACCTCCATTAAATGTGTTAGACGCATATCTTAATCGTGTTATCCATGTTCAACCCAAATAAAGCTTCTTAAAGCATCCAACTCAAAACCAATTGGCAATAAGTGGAGAGGCCGCCCAGGCTCATATACTAGTTTTGGAGGTTGTAATTGACCAATGTGAGACGAGCTCAAATACACCCCCGCACGTGCAACCCCTGACACGCACGTAGAGAGGTAAACAACTGATTCATAACGTAGGGACCACAACGAAATAAGGTGCTCTTAAGGCACAAACAGTCAAGAGTCTTGTCCAAAAGCCTAGCTCTGATACCAGGTTAAAGCATCCAACCCAAAACCAATTGGCAATGAGTGGAGAGGCCCCCCAAACCAATATACTAGTTTTGGAGGTTGTAATTAACCAATGTGAGATGAGCTCTAATACAGCCATAATCATGTAACCAGGTCATGTCATTTTTCTGTGTACTGTTCGAGTCTTCTAAACATATCATGTCAAAAATTCCCACCTTTCATATAAGTGGGTCTAAAAACCAAACCCAAAACGAGCCTTAAAACCAAACCGAGCCTAATTGACCAATATAATCTCCCCAAGTCCATGGCTCAATAGATAAATAAGACCTCAGATTTACCTCAGATTCTGCAGATGTCTTCAATCCAACTTTGGTGACATTCTCATCCAATATCCGGTTTGTAGACTCGTCCATCTGTTTCTGACTTTCTATGGACCTAAACGTTCCAGCTTGAACAGAAGCAGAGGGCATAGAAGCCTGACCATCTGACCCATTTACTAATGGGACAGATTTCAGTTTTGCATGTCCAGAATCAGATTTTAGTGAAGCACTTTCTGTCCTCTCAAGTCTTCCATCTACTGGTTTTGCCCTCGATATCTGGTCTTTGACAGCATTCCCAGGATCTGAATGTTGAGTTCCTGCGTCAACAACTCTTCCCCCAGCAGGTTCACTTTGGACATTAAGGCCATAACCATTTTGTACAGAAACTAAATTACCAGCTAAAGATTTTGAAGTGAGTGTAGGGGCCGGCTTTAGTTCAACATATCCCATGCTAAATTCTTCTTCTGTAACCCATGAAGGCTATCAAGGAAAACAGAGTAAAAAAAGTAAGCAACTAGACAACCAGCATACGATGACGACGTATTCCAAAACAGGACAAAAGTATTTTAAAGAGTTTTACACTCCAGTTGTGTCAACTTCCAACGGACAAAACAATGAAAAGTATTTTCCAAAACAAAGAATCTTGATCATTGAAGTCTATAATACAAAAAGGGTATCTAGGACAATGTTTTGGCATGGATATTTTAGTCCTTTTGTCACATTTTTTATTTCTGCGTGAACCAAATAGCAGAAAATATTTTCGTGCAACAACCAAAGACCAGATAAAAAGTCATTTTCGAGCAAATATTTTCCATTTCCCCCCAAAAAGGAAGAGCTTATTTAGATACAAAGTTTAAACAGTTACATTTTCATCGTACCTTTCTTGCAGCCAAGGCTGCAGCAACACCTGTAGCCAAAACTTTGAGATCCTCCCTTTGGTCGCTTTTAATTTTAGCCACCTGTACAGGGGGACAGATGGGGAGAGGAAGAGTCGAGAAATAAAAGTGAATATACAGCTCAAGAAGAATACAAACCAACTAGTAACACTGTCACCTTTTCTTACCCGTTTTTCAAGGTTTATCCCACTCTTTCGAGTGACTGGAAAAACACCAGCAATTTTTGTCAAGAGTATAAGAGCATTCCGGATTTCCATGTACTCAGTGGATTCCAAACATTGAATCAGCAACTTTGTGATCCGCTGACTCCATTTCCAATGTACCTTTTTGGAACAAAAAAAAAACACTTAAAAGAATCTTAAACAAATTGAAAGGAATGAGGAAGGAATGAAGTGATTGGAATCATCATTAACACAGTTAATCATTGATGCAGGTCAAAGGGAACAGCATCACTGGTTGTCACCTTCGAAGGGAAGGTGCACTTGTACAACTAAAATCGTCACCACAATCATTCATTGATTTTGCACCACATTTCTAATAGAATCGTACACACATTTTCTCCAACTTCTAGCCCTAAATTATTCATAGTTCGGGAATGCCAAAGACCAAATTTAAAATAAATAAAAAACAGCAAAAAGACAAAATTTGAAGATCATTCAATGCACGTTCAAAAAGACAAAATTTGAAGATCCTTCAATCAGCACGTAAGTACACAATGTGCATGACTGAAGTCCAAAAAATCTAGCAATGAGCATTGTTCTCGTTTAACAGAGAAAACATAGTCTGCCAAGATGGATATCCTCTTTTGGCTAAAAAACCATGACCACCAGATGACTAACCTTTTCAAGGTGAGTAGCAAGAGATGCGTCTTCTAATAGTTGCCATGCTTATATAGAATACACACCCCCTGTAGGCAAAAAGGCTCCCTTGAATAGCAAATATTTGGAGAAGCCTTGTAAAGCAGATTTATTGGCAAGGGTTTTTCTCATAGTTGCACGAAGTGGGAGAGGGGGCGGGGAAGCGGAGGTACCCAGAAGCTCCTAAGATTGGGAGCGCCTACCTATATTTTATTTTATATATATTTTTAAAAATAATACCATATTTTTATTTTTGGTACTTCCCATATTTTTTATTCATGTTATACAGAAAAATATGTATTTTATGTCAGTTTTTTTTAGATAACGCAGCAGCAGTCATCAATTAGGGGTCTCTATTTTCTTGAACACCAGACCCCCCTCGCCCTCTCTCTCTCTCTCTCCCCGTCCGTAAGCTCACATCTCCCGTAGGAGCGCGATCCCGTCTCAAGGGGAACGCGCTACTGTCGCATTTCGGAATCGCATTTCTCGCCCCGGAGCGCCTTCCAAGTAGGCAATTCCTGCAACTAAGGTTAGCTAGAGGACTGAATCAATTGGAAGCTGAGGGTTTGTACTTGGGAAATTTTGTTTGATGCTCAGTGGGAAAATTTGTACTTGGCCACTATATTTTTGTTCTGGCAATGGCAAAATCAACGACACCACAGACCAAAATTTTTTGTGCCCAACAAACTCGATTGCCATTATCTCCTCTCAAGTTAATGAAGTGGTAGAAGCACGGACTCTCAAGCTGATCTATCAAAGTGCAGTTATCAAGTACAATCCTCCTCAAGTTGATGTGATTAAAATTCATGCAGCTGGCACTTCAAGAGGTAAGCCGGGTCCAGAGAGGTTGGTGATGTATTTAGGAACTTGGACAGTGTCTGGATTTTGGGTTTTTGAATGACTATTGGATGGGCTTCGTCCTTGGTAGCAGAGCTCTGGACTATTTGGAAAGCACGATGTGGCCTTGGCTGAGGGGACCAATAGAATAAATCTAGAATAAGGTTGGGAAGAAGAAGTGATGGATCTTATCACAAAAATTCGAAGGTATCAACCCCAGCTCAATCTGATTCGCATAATTAGGGATTTGGATATGCATATGGGGGAGGGCTCTGTCACACATATATGGCAGTAAGCTAATTCATGTTCAGATTTTATTGCTCGTGAAGCCACCTCGCTCGAAAGTAATATCTGTATCCTTCATAAAGCACCTCCCCAACTGACTGGATTGATAATGAAGGATGTGAGAGGCTGGAAGTATTAAGGTCTATGCTTGTAGTGTTTTTACACCCCAAAAGGCAAAGATAATATGACAAGAGAGACTAGAAAGAAACTGGGTCCTTGACTTCCGAACGATAAACAGGTGATAGTGTAAAGTGTAAGAGGCAGAGTATTTACAAAGATGAAATGCAAATAACAAGAGCAGTGATAGATATGTATTTTAAATCCCACAAACAGCACAAAAAAGCAGTAGATGTACTCGAAACTCCAAGACAGAATTAACCAACGATGTGGACTATTTTCCATTTGAAACCTTCACAATAACCCAGCAAAGTATTCGGCCCAAAATATGTCAATGAACTCACCTTAATGAACTGACTGTAAGTAACGCGCTGGCTGTTCGGATATCGATAGTAGACAGCAAACCCAGGCATGTTTCCACACTCCCGTTCATATACAGATTCATCACTCTGCAAAGCAATGCATCAGACATCAGTCAACATAAGCTGTCCTTCCAAAAAACACTCAAGCAGGCAAACACTTACAGAGACCGAAACACCACTGGAAAATAATACTCCATCCAATAATGGTAGTCCATTTTGGGGCATTCAAAAATTCATAGCAGGCAAAATGATTGCACATTAAAAGTCGCAACTTTACCCTTCAGTCACCATTGTGAGTTCAAAATTTCAGATTGAAATTCAAATGATCGTGGTAAAATGTAATGGCAAAATCTGTCCATTTATTTATCAAATATAGTGGGACACCACAAAATAGACTATTAACGAACTAACATAAAGGACAGAGGGGCAATTAAAAAAAATGGTCATTCACCTTCCAGTAGTAAGCAATCTTCAATGTCTCATGTAAAAACCGCCCAAGTCGACCCACTTCATACTCAGTGCAGCAGCATATCATAGGTTGCAAGGTTTTACAAATCAGAACATCAATGTGGTTGACCGTGTTGAAAAACGGCGTGCCAAGAGAATGAAGAGTATGCACAAACATGGCACAGTAAACCGCATCAGGCATACTGAAAGTACAGCGCGGAAAGATACATCGCTGAAGGAACTCCATGTTAATCTTCAAGGTATCTGGACAAGAGCTCAACCATTTATCCTTCTCATGAGAAAGCCGCCTGCGAACAGACGCAACATTTTCTTCATGCTTTTGGAGTTCAAAAGTAAGACGATCCAAAGATTCTTGAATCCTTTCCTTGTCTTTCTTCCTTTTTGCGATTGCTGAGCTCGAATTATCAGAGAGTTCTTCCAGGGCTTTAAGTGCTGCATGCTGCTTAGAAATTTCAGACTCATAACGGCTTCTGGGGACATAAAGATCGTAAAGAGTGAGACCCCAAAAGGTGGCATACAGGTCTGGAGAGAGGCTGTTCCATGCTTTCGAAGGCAACATTGTACTAACAGTATCAAGAAGATCCGACCACCTGCATAGTAGATATAAATGTTAAAAGCAGGCAAAATTGGATACTAAAAAGCTAGAAATCAGAACTACAAAGAGTACTATGATCCCGTTAACTAAGTTAAAAACTCACTATAACCCAGAGCCTCAGCCATACTTATACACACAGATACGATCATCTATATATAAAAGCATTGTTATCAACAAATATGAGTGTAAGTTCTCCTATGACCTATCAAGCTCAAAATGTACCAATATACAAAGTTGAAAATGAATAAGCTCAGGTAATTACGTTAAAGGCTTTCGAGAAGGACCAAGATCCAGAACCAATTTGCCAGATGACTCAGACTCTTTTGGAGCTTCAATGTTATCCAAAGGCCAGAAGACATCAGAACTACTCTGGCATTTGAAGAGCCTCATTACAGGCCGGTAGATTAAGAAAGCCACCTGGAGCAGAGAGAAAAAATTATACGAAAGCAAGCACGTTACAAAATCCTATCTAATTTAAGATAACTGCCAATGGAAGCTCATAGCAAACACGGACGACCCTAGACGTTATAAGAATACAACTCAAGTCCAAAAAAAATAGTGA
Source organism: Rhododendron henanense subsp. lingbaoense (assembly GCA_020567845.1). NCBI lineage: Eukaryota > Viridiplantae > Streptophyta > Magnoliopsida > Ericales > Ericaceae > Rhododendron > Rhododendron henanense. The sequence goes on along the minus strand of CM036320.1, from coordinate 28,882,723 downwards.
GACCATCGTATATTTTCAAAATCCTGACAAGAAAAGTTAATAGAAAATACTCCACAGAGAGAGAGAGAGAGAGAGAGACGAACCTCAGGATCGAGGTGGTAAAGGTGTACAAGATCATTAAGAGGTGGAATCAGCTGAGCATATGCTGTTGCTGGCGTAACTGCACTACACAGGAAGTCCACAAATTGAAGAAGGGTTCCATGGCATCTATCAAATTCCTCACTAACCATCTTAATGTATGGAGCATCTGCATTTATGACAACCCTGTAGACGATAGAAATCAGAAAATGTTACCGAAAGCTCACAGCATTCATGTAATATCAGTTACGTGGCAGCCAACAAGATCACGCAAAGGGTATCCAATTCCACATTACCTGATCAACCAATATGTAACTAATAAGGGTCCAGATTTAGGAGAAGATTTGACCCGAAATTAGGCACGTCTATCTAATCCACAAATGGCCATAGAAGTAACTACACACTGGTTGCCAAGATAAAGATTCCTCATCCCATACTCAAATTTAGGCAGATGCATACTTTCATTTCCACAACTTCTAGTGATTAGCAGTGTAAGCTCAAGGAACTTTCTCAGAAACTTAGGACTACCAAGATGATGTACAACTTACACAGAACGATGTTGGGCAATAAGCAACAGCAGTGGAATAGCTATTTTGGGATCCTCCTTTGGAAGCAACGAGTCCCTTAGTCTGTTAGTGGATTTGATCAATGCCTGTAACGACAGATGTTAACATCTCAAGATCAATTAAGTGTCCCACTCAGACAGCAGTGGATTTAGCTGGAAAAAAATCTTGAACAACAGAAGGCAAGGGTGTCAAATAGATAAAAATTTCAAATATTTGTTTCCCAACGCAGAAAAAAACAACTTTTCAGCATGCAGAAAGAAATCAATGTCGAAAGTGGCAAAAAAGAACATATTAGTGAATAAGATTCCCACCTATGAGCTCTAAATTTTTAATATCTGCCCTACCTATAGAATTAGAAGAAAAACCTCTATATATATACGAAATGTAAAATGTCTAAGGGGAGTACTAAAAGCATACAACTTCAGACAAAGTTCATATATCGCCCTAAAAAGTAGCTAGGTCTTAATAAAATTGCATAATCTAGCGTATAGGTGCAAAGTAGGATTGCTATAATCTGATGACAAGAATGAACAAGTACGCTTTCCTTCAAAGATGGTTCATGTGGTAAGTCAAAAGTGTTCAGATTAAGCACCAGTATGCATTACACCATTTGAATTGTAAAAATGTAGGAGCTGATTAATTTCTCCAAACATAATAACTCGAATAGCTAGTGAATTGCAAAATTTCTTGAGATTTTAAATCAGAGAGTTGACACTCAAAGCTTTTCAATGCACCTTGTTGTTTCGAGTTATCCCAAAAGAAGTAGCCTGATATCGGAGAGTGTCACTCCCTGCCATGGCATCTAGCTGTTCCTCCGTCATGTTCTCTGTGTATTGGACATTTGCCATTTGCTGGATAAGTTCCTATTCCAATCACAGAAGATCAAAGTGTTAAGAATGGGACCTGGAAGACACATCCCAAAGGCATAACTTAACGTGTCTGAAAATACCTGTAGCAGAACTAGCTCAATTCCATTCCCTTTCTTCAACTGATTCACGAGATACTGGAAAAGACCTCTCAGTTCCATTGATGGGTATTTCTTGCACCTACAAATAATGGCAACGGCTACAGCAAATTTCAAGAATGTAATCATAGCTGAAAAGTATGTCATCAATCAATACGGCAACAATCAAAGAGGCCGATTGTTGTTACATCAAATTCTTCTTACAGTGATTGTTGGTACATTTGGAAAACTAAATTACAGCACCAATCCGAGAGTCAATTACAAAACTAACTCTCTAATGACGGGTGCCGAACAAGGACATGCACTTGTGTGTGTGTAGGGGGGGTGTGCGATGTGACTTAATCGACTAGGAAAATAAAAATTTCCACATAGCTCAGCAGTTAAACGATAGGATTATAAACCAAGGCAATCAACTAATAACATATACTTCGAAGTGTAGCATTATAACACATAGCTCAGCGGTTAAACAATAGGATTAGAGAGATAAACAGAGGTAATCAACTAATAACACATACTTTGAAGTGTAGCATTTACGGAAACAGGACATATGAAGTTCAAAATTGAAGTATTATAACTTTTTGTTAGGCTGCACATTGTGTTCGCATATTTTTGACCAGGTACAAGGCCCATAAGCATTGACTTCAAGCATAAAAGAAAAACAAAACACGCACACATCAATAAACACACAAGAAGATAGGAGAAAAGGAAAGGAACATAAACAAATAAATTTTTTCACTTAATTCATTTGTAAATCAAACTTTATTTAACCAAAAAAAAAAAAAATCAAACTTAATATTCAGAAATTTGGTAAAATAAATCTTAGGCAAGTCTTCATGCCTTGCGTGACGTAATTTTTCTAAAACATATTTATCAAGCCAACCAATTTTTTTCCCCTACTTCCACATCCTCACTTTAAATTTAAAAAAAAAAAAACTACAAAAAAATGCATATTAGACAGCATAATCTTACAAGTTACAAGGGAAAGCCACTTCAGCGCTAGTAAAATGTTAACATCAATCGCTGATTCGAAAATGTTTCCCCTTTTCACTATGATTTCAAATTAGTGGTTCCACGATTAAGACTGAAAAGCATTAGCGTGAAATATACATGACTGATATTATGGATAATATTGTAAGGACAATAAAACTATGTAATAAAAACCTCCCAGTTCTTGAACAATTGAGCAGCACTGATATTCTTGAGAGCTTGGTTGATGAAGCTCAAGCAACAATACAACTCTCAATTCAACCACCGCCTCGAGAGAAAGTGAATTTTGCTTCAAAAGTTCATGAGTTCCATTCTTTGCATACCATGCATTCTAAGGTAAAAGATGAAGCAACGAATATGGAATCCACATCTTAATAAACTGCAGTAGTTTTCCACCAAGACATCTGGATCTACCAAAGACCCATTAAACAAATAACCCCCATGAAGCTATTTTCAAGAAACAAGTACTCCGTCAACTCTCCCACTTGTCAAAATAGAACATCTCCTCGATACAAAGGCATGCCCTTCTGAGCATAATTATCAAAGATCGAACTGCAAATCTGCAGGAAGTTGAAGCGCAAGACACAACTTTGGCGGAATCTCCCATCACATGCCCAAGGAAGTGCAGAATCACAGAATGGTAGGTGCAGCGAGAAGAAAAACAACTTCAACAACAACGTAAACTATCCAGGATGAAGCACATTCTATCTTCAAATTTGCAACAAAGTCTAAGCTTTATGGTTGAGCAAATTGACTTGGAAAGAAATTCCTAATTAGATAGAACTCAGCACAATAAGGACATCCAATGATCCAAATGCGCAGCCATGCAGTCCAACAGGAATAGTGTAAGTACTTGTATGCCAATCACTTTGAGATTCCAACCCCTTCTCCACTTACGAACCAACCCGTCTTTACAAACTTATCTTCTGCCTCTTTACAACCCCTCCATCCAAGAAGAAGCTAAAGAACTGTCAGACTTATTCCCTCAGCAGTTAAACATATCGGTACTCCACCACCCCTGAATAAGCTGTAATCTATGAAAATGAACCAAGTATTCGTCTTCATACAGAGGAAGAGCAAGCTCCCATGAACCACCTACTTTTGATCTAGAGGAAAACTTCCAACTAGGGAGATGAAGCTCAAACATGTAAATTTAACCCTTCGAAATAGAAGAAATCTCATTTTTTGAACTTCAAATGGGAAAAAGACACAAGCATACGAAGAAAGGCTTCAAGGGGAGTACTTCTCAACTGAGCCCTTGCACCTCCCTTACCGCACAAATCTAAAATCTTGTGTACTCCTGTAGACATCTGCTCTTTTCCCCCTCCATTCCTGTTCTCAAAAGCAATCCGACGATCTATGTAACTGAACCTCATCTACCAGAATAGCACCAGCCCAAGTTTGATTTGGATACCTAGTTCTATAGAAATAAAGGCTTTGCAGCAAGTTGAATTGTAGGGCATAAGGGAAAAGGGGCATAAGGGAAAAGAGTCCAGGGTGGTAGGGTCGACCCACCCCATTTGTTCCATGGTCTATGGCCCTACTGGATCTACCCATTTCGATCAATGAGCCAACATTTTCACCAGATATGAAATCATTGGTGCTCGATCTAGTGTCACGTGAAAAGCAAATGCAAGAAAGCTGTAGCTATATCACGCATCAAAGGAGCTCAGGAAAATCTGCAATGTCCACAACATCCCCAGCTCCAGCCAACCTGCTTTTTCTTGAGGTTAATCTGCTGCGAATTGGGAGCATCCTAAATACTATATTCAAGAAAAAATGACCAACATTTTCGAAGTAGAGGTCAGTTGAAGTATGTTAAAATTACCAAGAATGTCATATTGCACTTGCACAAACCCACAACCAGATAATTTCTCGACAAACAGAAGTTATAAGGAAATGGAAAAGACTAAAAATCAAGTGAATAAGCTTTGTTATCAGGTTCCCTTGTAAATAGCAAAAAGTATAATAAGTCTATGATTGAAACTACTAACGATTAACATATTGGTATATAAACCTTTAAGTAATTTTCCACATGATCACCAATGATCTTACAGCCAAAGGACAAGGGATGTACATATGCTCAGAATGCAGTACTACTTGCAAGAATCATGAAGGTACAATGTACCCAAAAAGAAAGAGTACATACAAGTGTCCCCAAAATGAAGCAAGAGATTGGAGCCAGTCTGACAAATTAAGGCCATCATCTTTAAGCTTCTCACGTCCAACTTGTGCCAAGCGCTCAATCACAACGTACTCCAAAATATCATACTCAAGCTGCACTGAAAATTCAATTAGCCAAAGAAAAACAACCACCCAAAGCATCTATCCAATTAGTGTTGCAAACTTGCAATGCATCAAATATCTACCGAAGGGCTATGCAAACAGCTCAAAGCGACTGAATCAACATAGGAATATAAAGAAAATTCCACAAGGAGAATCACACCATAGGTGATCCCAAAATAAATGACATCCAAATAGAATGACATATATATACGTAATAAAGCTGGAAGGTACTGCATTACCGAGTGCTAAAAAACTACTCTCTCCGTCCCATTTTGCTTGCTTTGTACGGAGAATTCCACTTTTTAATAGGAAACGCAATTAATGCTTCTCTGCTTAAACAATTTGACTAGATTTCCAATATTGTCCTTTATTCTCAACTTCTAAAACTACTTTCAGTCATCTATGATGGTTAGTTAATGGAAATCCACACTTTTTACTTGTGACTTTTCAAAGGAAGCAAACAATTTGGGACATCCTAAAATGGAATAGTGAGCAAACAAAATGGATGGAGCGAGTGAAAATCACTAGTTGGTCAATTCAGTGTTCTTCACAGAGTAAAACCAAAGTCCATTCTGTGCAGAGCGCATTAAGCTTCACTAGGGAACTAAATACCAGTTCATATAGTTTTCCTTAAAAACTAGTGTTTTCAATGTTTTCCCAAGAAAATATGCTTCATTAAAGCTTCCTACGCTCAACAAATCCTATGACTAACGTTTGAACTAGCCTAAGAAACACATACAATTCCAAGAAGGTGATGTATTCATGGCCGACCCAAATAGAGACTCATTGGGCACCTGCTGACATGAGTCAACCTGTGTCGGGACTCATCAAAAAGTGTCCACTAGTATCTTGTCTTTTAGAATCAGGCACAATTTGGACTCTCAAGGACACACGTCTCCATCACTTAAAGACAAGTGAAACTCATTGCAATAAGGAAAAAATCTTGGGAACCCATAGCGTAATGCCAAAAGGAAGATTTACATCTACTAATCCCTTTCACACGTAAACAAAAATATTTTTTGTTAAAAAGAAGGTAGGCATTCAAATTTAAAACATGTTACATTACCTTTTTAGAATGTAGAAAGTGGGTAATGAATTTTTAACAACTTTGAAAATCTATTCATACTCTTAAGATGTACATGTATGTGTTGTTTCCATATTTACATTCCTAGATGTATATCGTTTCGTCTTCCTGTAGTGTCTTACCGTGTCCATACTGTTTGCTTCATAGGAAATATCAGACAATCAGTTACTTACGTCACTGCAAACCACAACAAAATCATGACAACAAAAACTTTCAGTAAACTGCGACTATAACGCAGAGCCATCTAAATTCAAGGCCAATTATTAGTGGCAACCACACACCCAGTGCCACCAATTTCACTTTGGCCCGAGATAAAAATGACATTTGCCATATCCTAACTGCTTCTGTCAGACCACTCAAGTATATTTAGTTGGACCTCAGCTTTCCAATTGATGGGTGCCTTCCACCTAAGGTCACTTAACATTTGCAAGAAAACCTCAATGAAGAGTCATCAAGCGGACAAATCTTATTCTTTCATGTACGTAAAAAGGGTAACTTGCTTAAGTACTCCTTTCAATTGATCTATTAGCTTGTCAAACAATTAGATGACGGGGATTTTACAGCAATTAGGAGCAAACATGTAACGCTCTCACATACACTTTTTGCCAGTCCTCCATTTACTTTAGCTTATGTGCTGCTTTTCTTAGTTTTTGTCCATCTTAAAAAGAAGAGACCTAAGGATTGCAGAACCCTTTTCCATATGCAGTTTTATAAATTACCATTGTGTCCACACTCAAATCGTGAATTGTTAGTTGTAACTCTTTCTACTTTTTAGAGCATATTCATTGTGGAAAGCAAAATAGTTGCAGTGTAGTAAGCTTGCAACATTTTCCAGAGAAATTTATGCACTCTTTCCTGATTTCATGATTTCTGAGATGTTGTAACTTGTAAGGTGCAGTAATTGTAGAAATTCAAATAACAAACCTAACCCACTCGAAGAAATACCCCTCAAAAGTAGAGTACAGCAAAGAGAGTAAACTGAAACTTACAAACTCTGGAAAGGGAAACATTCTCATCCAGTCAGTTGTGCAATATATCTCATTTCACCAATTAAGAAATTCATGAATAAGTTCACAGAATGACCATGTTTAAGGCAAGAATGGATACAAATAAGTTCATTAATGTCCTAAACAATTGGTCAAGATGCATGCTAAAACTTGTGAGCCTCAGGTCAGAACCCAAATCCAAAACCAACGATGAGCAAGAGTTTTGCCTGCAGACTGCATAACCAACCCCTCTCTCTTAAAAACGGAAGAGTCCATACCACAGACAAGAACAAAAGGTCGAGTGCATGACCACATTACTTTTTCAAAAGCAACCACATTTTATGCAGATAAAAAAGGAAGCCTTGCAAGCACACACACACACAAGAGAGAGAGAGAGAGAGAGAGAGAGAGAGAGTATAATAAATCCAACCTGCGTCAAGTACTTGAATGCATCAACAACAGGAGCAATCATATCCCGGTATGCCTCTATCTGTACACATCACAATTAACAAACATGAATGTTCTCACAAAAAAAAGGAAAGAACACACCATAGGTTCTTCTAGTTTTCTCCTCGTCTAAATTTGGCACCCTTAAATTTTGTACATTTGGTAAATTTCGCATCTGTTACAATCAATGGCTGGAAATGGCCACGTGTCTTGCACAGTCCCATATTTTAAGGGAAAATTAGTCCATTCCTCTCTCCCCTTCATCTTCTTCCCCTTTCTGAGTGCAGACAGCTTCAGCATCCCATCACCACAAAACTACCTCGCACCACCACCCAACACCACAAAATCCTCCTCCCACCACCCCATAAGCAAATCCACCCTCCCATTGGCAAAGTCTGTTCTCTCCCCCACCACCCTCGTCTATCCACCACTCTCTTCTTTAACTCTGGGTTTGATTTCAGTTGTTCAAAGCAAAGTAAAACTGAACACAAAGAAAGCAATTTTAGAGTATCCATCCCACATTAGAGAGCAAGTTATGTTGCAACTCTTTGTGTCTTTGTGGTGGTGGTTTGGGGGTTGGGGCGGGGGGGGGGTTGTGTATAGGGAGTCGAATGAGAGAGAGAGAGAGAGAGAGAGAGAGATGGCATGTAGTGGCGGAAAAGCATTGTGGAAGGGGGAGGATATAGTGGTTTTGGGCGGTGGAGGAAGCAACTAATGAGTGGATCATTATATCCTCTTTAAATGGTTGAATTCTAAACCCCTTGATTCCGTTCAATCAGAACAGCTGCTAGGGATTTACTAAATTGACTCAATGTGTTAAATCTGAGGGCACTATTAAAGCAATTTGATGTACAGGAAGCAAATTGACACTAGGAAACAAGTGTTGGGACCATCATTGTACCCTAGCCCGAGAATACATAGCGATGAGAACAATAGGAGTAAATAACAAGAACAAGAGTAACAATACGGAGTCTTAGAAAAAAAATCATAGATGCCTGCTAATCAAATGTTGACACAGTACCTGATGGACAATTGTTCGTAGCACTGTCATTGGATTGGCATGAGCTAGTTTAGCAACCATTCGACCCAGCTGCTTTAAGTTTTCCTTTGCAAGCCGTTTCAAGATCCTTCTCGTGTCTAACTGTTGAAAGAGCCGGGCAAAGCAACCAATACTTCTCAACCACAACGCCAAAATAAGTGACCAGACTAATCAATTCCTAAAAACAAATAATTTACCTTTGCAGTTTGCCTTGCAGCCAAAACCATTGGAATACGCTCATCATCTTTTTCCCACTCACCATACAAGCGATAACGCACCTAAAAAGATAAATGCCACTGAGCAATGTATACCAAATGGAGACTCAAATATAAGTTTTAGAGCGCGATGACGGAATGCCTACCTCATATGGAAGTAGATTCATAACTTCCCATATCTCCTGCCCAACCGCCGGATTTGCAGGTGTCAATTGCAAAGAAGGAAGCAGACATGTTCCCAGGGCCTCCTCAATCCTTAACCTGGCTTCCTTAAGATGCAGACGAGGAGTTCCGTTTACACCGGAACCACTTTCACGATCAAAAGATCCATCACTACACCTGACACGCTCAAGTGCAGAGAGGTAATAGCCTTTCAATACTCTACATACCTGCTTATCAAAAAATCAAAGAGAGACAACTTTTAGCACAAAGGGCTATAACTTCTATAAACCATAATACAGCTCATGGAACTACAAAATAATGCACCTTCTGCAGCAGCAATGTATCGCGGTAGAGATAAGGTCCAGCACATGAAAGCATCTCAAAAAGCTCTTTCGGAAGGTCAACAAAAAATCTCTTTACAGATGAGTTTGTTTCCATTGAATCACTAACAGCTGCAGAAGGCAACACCAAGTTCTGAAGATGAGTTTGCCGGACAAGTTCATATGCTGAAGAGAGAGACTTTTCAATGAGCCTGGACAAGTGCAACACAAGGTGAAAATGAAACACTCGCAGACTTTCAATAAGAAAAATAGACGTGGAAAGACGGAACTTTAATGAAAGAATAAGGTTGCAGACAGATAAATACAGCAAGTCAAACATCCAATCAGATTGAAAAAACAACTAATGATATACAATCAGTCTAACTAATGATTCAAATTGAGATATACCTGAATAATTCGTTACAAATTTGAATATGTTCGGCCGGATTAAGTGGTGAAAGACGATCAAAGAGAATATGGGCATGATACCTGAAAAACCCAGAGTCAACATAAGTATGATTTTGCAGACTCAAAAAAGTTTAATACTTTATACAGCCAAACTGAAAGTTGGATTAATTACTCACACACAAATCAGATGGAAAAAAACATAATTCTTTGACAAAGACAAGCTTAATAATGTTAATAATGATCCATGAAGTATACCACACGTATATGACAAATACGGAAAGCCCCATTTGTTGTATGACAAATCTCATAGAGGCGGCCAACCTAATATAGTCTTGACCATTTACCATTTTGGAACTGCCTTGGTGTCAGAATACCCATTTTTCAAATGAAAAATCACAAAGAGGTGTCCAACACATTCGACTTTGGTAATTTCCCCATTTTGAAACCTCATTCATGCAATGACCAAGCCACACATAATTTGAGAAGCAATAACCCCAATAAAGGACAGACAGACCTACACGCGCGCGCGCGCACGCAGAGAGAGAGAGAGAGAGAGAGAACAAGATTTTTCTTAAAAAAATTGCGATTTTCATTTAAAAAACTAATAACAGGCTTTTCGTGGTAAGCCTACATTCTATTACCAAAACGACCATTAAGTGAAGCTCAAACACACCCAAGGGAAAGAACCTTCCGTAAGGGACAATACATGCGTAGCCTACGTAGAAAACATCTCACACCCCCAGAAGCGCCTAGTCTAAAAACATTCTTCTCACAACCCAAGAGAATAAAAAGATGAAAGTAACTGTTGAGTCAACAAAACCCAAAGACGTGTCACACAAACCTAGAAAAACTTTTGACCAGCAAAATGTAATATGAGAATTGTCAGACATGCAGTTTTCATCATTGCTGTTGAAACAGTATCTCGTACAAAACTAATCATGGCATCCAGAAAGATGGGTGTAATTATCAACATAATTGCAAACATAAACCCCCAATGAACAAAAAGCATCGTCCATGATAACACGGGCGAAAAAATGGTTTGAGAAATAACGCACAGTCGCACACTGGGGCAGCAGGAAAGTTTCATTTCACCAAACAATGATACATTGAACAGATAAAAGCACTAATTCAACAGTTACTAGCTTATCATGGAGATACTCATTACTCTGTCTCAAGTACACAAATCCTAACAATCATTAACGAAGTTGCATAGTTAAGCCAGTACAAATGCAATCCCAACGAATAGGTTCAAGCCGTTACAACTTCGTATATTTTTTCTTTGAGGGAACAGGAAGCTAGGTAATTCTGACGCTCATAATCCAAAAAGGACAAGCAAACTTTGTAGATATTTGAATACTAGATTTTAACACATCAAGCTTACCAGTCATTCACTGAAAGAAATCCAGTAAGCAAGCCCAAAGTTTGATTGTTTTCAAGCTCTGAAGCTCGTTCAGTGACTGCCTCACTTTCCAAGTCTATAGCAGTAAAAAGATCTATTGTCACATCTCCTTGCTTCTCATCTTCCATTAGATCCTTTCCAGTAGCAGCGAGGTTTATTTTACCAATTTTATTAGCCTGTAAGCCATGTCACAGAAAAACTAAATAAGAGGACACCACCAACATATCAGGTAGCCAGATTCAAAATTGCAAACTATCTGAGGAAGAAAACCGGATGCCATCTACATTGAGATTGAAGAGTGTCCTAAACACCCAATCCATAGCTTCTGATAGATTATAAAATACTAAGTGATATGTGCACCAAACCGAAATAGCACAAACACCAACACAATGATTTTCACAAATGAAGGACACAGCATGCATAAGAAACGTTTAAAAGTTATAATTTATAAGTTTGTAACACGTCATATCATGGAATATTTAAACAAAGTAAATGATAAAATAAGAAAACACAAACTAAAAAAAGGAAATCCCATATATTCAGTAAACATCAAGATACTATCCATGTAACAACTACAGTCTAAAGGATGCAAAACAATTGTAAACCAATGGAATACAACTTATGTGTTCATCATACAAGTATTTCAATGTTTCAAAGCGGGTAAAGTTTTGTCCCGGAGAATGAAGAAAATTGTTTGTAAAAAAAGATTCATCACGTCATGTTAGGAGAATTCAAAAGGTGAAGCGGAAGTATCAGGAAGTTTCAAGTGTCAACATCATGAATAACTTTTCAATTAGTATACGTTGAAGTCATGTCAGACACGGCTTTATTAATTTTAGAGGAGTAATGGTGTCAGGTACGGGCATCCAAAACAACACACCTCCTTCTCATAAGTTTATGCACTCCTTAGTTGTGTACATATAAGCATAATAGGAGGATACCATGTTTTACTCACTTAAAACTAACTAAAGAGATTTGCTCAAATGGGCAGGGCACTGAAGGACCAAGCCAACCCATTATGTAGGGCAAGATTTAATGAAGAGATTACGAAAAAAGAGGAGAAGAAGTAAGAAAACAACAATAATACTATTACTAGTACTAAAAATAAAAATAAAAAAGCTAACCAAGTCGAACAAAGAATACAACCCTGTAAATTAATAAAGATTACCTCATCAAGCCGCTTAGAAGAAAAGGAATTATATAGCTCAAACGCCTCGTCATCCTTGGGAAGTAGATGTGGATATCTGAAACAGATACAAAACATAAGATAACAGAACTAGCAATTAAGTGAAACAAAAAAATGCGGAGGCTGGGACTTGGGAATAAACAAAACCAATCCTCCAGCATCGAGTAGTGCAGAGGTGGACACGTGACACAACAATAAAACGCAGGCGAATATTCCAAAAAATGCAAGACACATCACACCTTGAGGTATCCAGGGGAAGAGGGGGAAGCAACCCAGCTGAACTTCTTGGGGAAGAAGGAGACAACTTACGATGAAAGATGGTTTTGGCCATCAGTTTATAGAAGGTACATCATGTGGTCCTAGTCGTGGTCTTGGATATTCCGGATTTTGTTTCGACTATTAAGGTTTTATCCAATGGTGCGAATTCGGAATTCCTTTATTAGGGTTACTTGCCTAAGAAAGTTGTGTTGTCGGGATACACCGCCAGGTATCACGTCCTCTAGCCTCCAAGCCACAAATCACCAAGATTCCACAGAGTACACCAAAATCTTTGTTGTCTTTAAGCCATGCCTCTAAGCTTAGGTGCTTTGCAGTTTAACTAAGGCAGCCCTTTGATACTTGAAAGGGTCATCATGCATGTGGTGTGCCCCCATGTCAAGGGATGGTCAACAAAATCTCAGTGCCTCAGAAGGACTTGGGCATTCATGCCTAAACACCAGTTGGTTCAGTCAAGGGGCGCAAGCCCTACAAGTGCTCCATTTAGGTTAGCACCGATAGCAAAAGTTATCTGCTATCACCTACATGTAGTGGAGCAAGCCATATAACCTAGTTAAACCATCCAAGATGCTGTACAACAAAGAGACCCAAGCAGACATCACCCATCCTACACACCAGATATCCAACCCAATTGAGAGATTACTTATTCAAAATGGACATCTGTTTTTTCTTATCAGCCTATTCAAACCTACTAAACATTCACACTTCACAGTGATGTATCATGCCAAACCATACCAAAGAACAATTTTTCCTGATAAGTTAATATACCGAAAGATAATGAGCTAAACAAAGAAAATAAACACAATCTAACCAAAATGTAACAATGAAACGTCAATAACTACTTTAAAACGGGAATCTAAGTTGAAGATTGATACAATAATAAGGAAAATAAATTGAAAACACCCCATTACGAGCCAGATTATGCACAGAACAACTAACATGCTATCAAGATCAATGAAGTCTTCCTTCACCAGTAAAGCTGTGAGCTGATAGAGCCCTAATGATACATGGCGATTCACTTCCATACGCTGATAGTATTGGAACTTGAAACCAAGAATCTGGGAAGCATGAGACTGCAACACAGTGGAAATAATAAGCAAAGCTGAACAGATTCAATCATAGAGAAAAAAAACCTTAACAGTAAGACAGAACAATGGAAATGCGCACAAGTATAGTATGACTATACCTTAGGAAATATGGGAATCAGATCCAAGAACACGCAATTATCAGGCTGAAGCTCAAAACACTCCAATACCTAGGGTATCAAACACTAGTAAGCCCGAAGAATGCACTATAAATAGAAGATACTTTCGAGGAAAAACTGCGCATGAAGTGGTTAATCAATATAATAAAAAAGCTCAACTTACAATATCAAAAACCCGATTTGGATCCAGATCAAAATGTCCGATGAGCGACTGTAAAAATTATATTGCTTAGAGAGTATGTCCAAGAATTTATCTAACAGAACAAACCAGTCTCAATGTAAACCTTAATTATGCCAACTGTTGCTGCTGATGCATTCTGAGTTGATTCTTCACAACCTTGACAAAGCAGGGTAACCTGCATATTCAGAACTAAATAAAATAAGCAGGTTGGGTTGGGGAAGGTTAAGGAAGATGTGCAAGGAAACAACATGACTTAACTAAAGAAGTTTACATGCCAAGACAGTTCTAACTGATACTAAAGGGAAATCATGTAAAGATTCTGAAACTCCTAGAACATATATAACATCCAGAAGATCCAAAAAATAATGGACATATCAAGTATCAATAAAGCCAAGGCAGCCCAGACCTCCTGTGGGCTAACATGCATCAAACATGACAACCATAAGCCTTCAGGATTATCAATAATTTCCACCTTCAACCCTAACAATTGTCTTGCATGTGTTCGTGAAATACTTCGGCGTTCTCAAAGTAAGCATATTTTTCCAAATTTCACTTTTCATCGATGTAAAAAGTAAAAAGACCATTTTTTGTAGCAATTTTGACATAAAAGTTTCAATTAAATTTCTTCCAAAATCGTATGGCAAACTCTATTTACCATTTCTACCAAAGATAGCATAAAGAATCCAAAAACACTAATGGTTGCCCAAAATAAATTCAGTACCTACAACAGAATGAAGTACCAGTGGAGGCCAAAATGGTCAGTTTTCTAGTTATGTAGGAGTCTAAGAGACCACTAGGCATTTAGAACTTCCCAAAAGAAGCAAACCTAATTTACAAGCATACAAAAAACCAACATTATGAGGCAGCTCATTTACATGACTGTCAACAACCCTATTTTTTTTCTCAATTTATACAATTCAAAGCCAACCTGATTCATCACTGCCAAAAAAGGTTCTCCAGCATTATGTGGCTAAGAAGCACAGACACGTCTACAGGCCTCACGTATCCATGACCGAAACGTGTCGGTCACGCCTAAATACTTGTCCAATTTTTTTTTATCATATCTCTCTTTTACTAAGACACATTGTGGATACTCTAGGACACTTTGGTGACACTGTTGGAACATGCTAAGGACATTTTAAAAAGTTAAAATCTAATTTTGAGAACTTAGCCCTGAGTGAAAATTTCCACAGATGTATAATACGTGTATTATACTTATATGCGGACCGCTGATTTGTATCATCATAGTATCGTTCTTAATTTGCTAGAAATAATGTTTCCAACTTTTATGTGAATTCATAACGTACCTCTACAATACAAATAAACTTTACATTCCACGTGTCCGTGTCCTAATTTTAAAGAAATGACATGTCCGTGTCGTATCGTGTCTGTATCCCGTATCTGTGTCCGTGCTTCTTAGTTATGTGGCAGTAGCAATGGCAGGACAGATGATCCATCATTAAACCCCATACTAGTTTTCCTTCGCCATTGCATATATCATTGTAACAAACAACGGCCAAAAGATGACAACCATATAAAAAAAAAAAGATGACAAGAATATAAAGAATTGGTTATTCAGCGCGAACAACCATGTTTTGTTTGGGAGAAAAAAGACACCATAAAAACGGCTTGCAAAGCATCCCGTAAGAGTTAAATTCTCCAACGTTAAGGAAAACAAGAAAAAATCAATAAGTAGAACGCTAAACAAATTTAGTTTTCAGAAAATCAGATGGAATGATCATACCAGCTTTGCATAGCCCTCGCTCTCTTCCCGAAGAAGGTTAAATTTGGTTTGCTGATAAAGCAAACGAGTATTCACTCTGACCTGAAATAAAGAACACAACCACCTTGAGTCCAACAACAAAAAACAACTGATCTTCTTTAGAACTTATTCTGCAGATCACATTAGCTATAATTATGGATGTCAACGTACAAGTTTATTTGAATAGGCTGTTCAGTGTAAGAAGGAACAACATGTAGAATCAAAACAATGCCTGCTCTTTATTTTTCGTTTAAAGATTAAAGAGTGTTAAGTTGTTAACAACTAATTATGTGCAACTCACCTAGGACTGAATGAATCCATGCACACATAATCAACTAAGTCATTTGAGTACCATTGTCATATAGTTTCCTAACTGTTGCATATAATGTAATGCATTTCTTCCAATTATAAAAATAATACCCTAACTGTTTAGAGTGTCATATAGTTTCCTAACTGTTTCCTAACTTATGAATATAGACAAAATTGAAAATCAAATGAATTCTTTTCAATTCAGATCAGAGAGCATTAACTGAATGGTCCCTTAACAAGTTGGAATTCCCAAAAGGAATCAACATTGCAGGACGGTGGGAGTATTTTTTATGGAATTTTCCAGAGTATCCTACTTTTTCTTGGTTTTGCCGTATCAAACATGTACCCGACCATACATGCTTCCTTGAATAAAACAGAGTCCTTGGGCCTCTTCTAGGCTTTTTAAAAATGCTGTGAATTTCCACTTGGCATGCATGCAAGGAAATGAACACAGAACTCAATGCTCTACCATTTCTAACATACGAGCAGCAGCACAGAAATATAAACTCTTCCGACCATGTCCACAACCAAATTTTCTCAGAAACACCCGAGCAGAATGTTATATCAAGATGTACCCCTCTCCCACCTATCTCTGATTTGTAGATTACGTCGGATCCAAAAGGATGGTTTCACAAATGTTCTGTAGAAACCCAAAACAATTTTCGCAGATGACAATATCCTTTTTGGTAATGCCTCTATCAAAAATTTCACTCGATATCTAGAATTTATAAACCTTTTGCATTGTCTAGCTAAAAGATTATCCTGACTAAGTGAAACAATCCTTCTTCCAGAAAAGACAGGTTCAAACACAAAATCCAGATTGCAAATGCTTTATAAATTCCTGTCCCTGAGATTTAGCTATTAACCTACTTTGTCCTATTCATCACTAGAGACTAAACCTTTGACTAGATCATTTTCAAAGTTTGAAGTAGTTTATAAAGGTGGAAGAGCAAATGTTAGGAACCTTGATCAAAGCTCCTATGTGATGAAATGGAATGCTCTCCCCGAATCCATGACCACCTGGATAAGATCAACAGTGATTTCTTGTAGACTACCACTCATGATCACAAGAAACTTTGATGTGGAGGGCTGGGCTAATGGAAACAAAACCTAGAAATTGATCTCCTCAGCTGATTACAGAGTGTAATGTGATTAAGGTCAACTAGAGGGTTCACCAGGAAGACATGTGTGCGCTTGGGTTTTGAAAGGCAAGTATGACAACTTTATTCAACTAGAAATTGATTTCCTTCTACACACTCCTCTGTTTGGAGAAGAATTACCAAGTACGCTGATCTTTGGAATAATGATATTAGGGCAAACGCGAGCCCTGACGGATGGTAGGAACAATCCCCTGGTTGGAGAATTGGACAGGTTGGACTTGGCCACTTTCCAAGTTGATTGAGGGCCCTTCTACTTTGATAGAGAACAAGCTTAAGGTCATTGACACATGGTCTAATGGTGGCCAGAATTCCACGTTGCCATCTTTGGATCTCCAGTTCTCCACCGGCTGCTCGCTGCCCCTTAAATGGATAAACCAGATGCGACTGTGTGGGTTTCCTCTGTGAGTGAATTCACCAGTAGCACCGCTACTCTTTCCATGGAATTCATCCCCCCCCCCCCCCCCCCCCCCCCCACAACACACAAAAAAAACAAGAAAAGAAAAAGTCAAACCAAAAAGTTAGCGACTGTAGGTGGGCTTGGAAAATACCTTCAAATATAAGGATTTTACGCTCTTTTTAGCTAATTGTTCATACAGAATAGGCACCAAGAATAATCTCTTGACCCACCAATCACCTTGCATAACACTTGTCGCACTGTCACCTTGAAAACACCTTTCATGTGCTCAGGGGGGCTACCTTAGAGCTACGGATTTTAGGTTAGAAATCACTGTCCCAAATTCTTATAGTTTCTTTTTGTAATTAAATACATCAAATTGAAGTGCATACCTAGAACTACCCACTCCTCAGGTTGACCACATGCCCGGGCCCATCCTTTCACTTTGACTTGCTGCAGACCAAAGATGAATGGGAATAGGAAGACCTTCAGCAGGACACATAACACAGATCCTATGTCCACAAGTCTAGCATCTTTGGTGTTTATGTTAATCCTACTCCAGCAACAGAATGTCAGGTTTTGTGATAAGAGTACCCAAAACAGATCACCACGTATCATGGTTCAACCTTAACATTGGTTGGCAACATATTCACAAACATAAAGTAGCATAAACTAGCCATGAACAAGCTGAATCTGAACTGATCCTTAAAAACTCAAGACATTTGCAGCACCGCGTATTCATCTTATCGAAATGTAAACAAAGGCAAAACCTTCCATTACATGACAAAGAGTCACAAGACACAACATTCAAAAACCCCATAACATGTGCCATCATAACACATAAAACACAAAAACATTAATAATTATAATAACTCAGAGAACCATGATCCGCATACCTCTTTAGACTTTAAATCTGCCGCCCTAATCTTGATCATTTCACTCTCCCATAAAAATTCTTCCTAAAACGAATGAATCATAGATGTAAGCATCATTTCAATTTTTTCTTTTCTTTTGAATATACATAAAGAACGGTAAAATTTAGAGGCTGCGTCATTTACCTCGCAACGCTCCTGAAAAAGCCTCAGCGGAACCAACGCAGATTCCACCAGCCATTTTGCCTAGCAAATGAAGAAACAAATACAAAGCCATGTGAAGAGGATTACAACCAAAAAGGTCTGTACGGTCTAAAGCTAATACAGCAGAACATTAAGTTTTCTCTTTTATACACATTCCAGTGCATTTCCACTAAAATATTGACGCTACTTTTTCTAACTTCATTGCAAGTAAAACAGCCACTACTTTATCTCAAACCAATACGGAGAAAGAAAAAGGAAAAAAAGAAGCAGCTTGTTCTCACCAAAAAAAAAAAACTCATTCAGTTAAGGCCTAAGGATATCAAAAGATCAACTTATCTTTTAGTTTGTTCCACATTCCCTTTTTTTCATTCCCCCACCCCCTCCTTTTTACCCTTGTCAGACACAAAGCCACGTTCAATTGGGTACTTGTAACGACGAATTGCTGAACTGCAACTTGGCATAGGAGTAATAACTTCCTTCATTTTAATTGACGCTTTGCGCTTAGAATGCAATGAATAAGGTCACATACAAAACTTTAAGGTTTAAAGCCTCAACACTACAACCAAAGTATCCTAAGGTACAAAGGTACAAGAGTAAATGACGAGCAGAAAATACATGGAGACATCTTCGTTGACAGAACTATGTAACATAATTTCCAATGCAATAATTTTAGTAGACAGACAACGCATATCATCGATTAAGCACAAGAGTTCTCTTCCTCTTTTCTTGGCCTTTTCACTAACCAATTTAAGGAGTCGAGCGCGATACTCTCCAGTCATCGTGAGCTGCAAAAAAGGGAGTGAACACATCACAATTACAATTTGTTATTAGTAACTTGTGGGCAACAATGGAATATACCAAATAACAGTTGGCTGCTTAACAAAAGCGCCATGGTTAGGTTCACACTCCAAAGCATTCATACAAATGCTAATTATGAACTAGCAAGTCTAGCATGATCGCACACACCAAAACATGACTAGCCGACTAAAACAAATTTGAGTTCAATCAAGTCACAAACGTGACTGAGATTCCTCCGCATTGACAGGGAAGCAAAAAAAAACCCTATGCAAAGATGAATTAAAAATCATAGCACTGTAAAGCCTAATATATACCCAGTTTCATCAATAAAATCTTCGCAAAACAACAGATCAGTGACACCAAGAAGGGAGAACAAGTTCAGTATGTTTTCGATAAATTTTTTTGGCATTACAAGTATTAAAGTGCTTAACAATCAAAACCAGTGTCTAATCGTTGGATTTTTTATCCTAACTTTGTGTTCAGATTTGGTCGAGTCACACTAGGGATTTAGAAAGTTTTATGGCATCAGTCCCATCTGCTTTGAGTCTTTGACACCAATGAGGGCATAGCATAAATTAAGAGACCATCAACTTTGAAGCAGATAATGCATGGGTTCAAAAAGGGAAAATTCTTGACACGCTTGTTGGTTGACATGGACGGGATAAACATTCTTAGTAAATACATCTCATAGGAAAATGTGGTCATAGACAACCTATTTGGAAGAGAGAGAATTTCATAACATGGAATTATCCTATATTCCTTTGAGGGTAGTGATGCACCAATGCATGAAGTGAATGGTCAATTTATGATCCTACTGCACAAATGGTCGCAAAAAGAGTGCATCTTTGTTCATATTCTCTGTATTTCGACAACAGCTAGTTTGAAGATTTCATAATCAGGTCTACTATTTTCTTTTGTGTACTTGTATACCACGGGTCACACCTTTTTGGTCTTATCATGTTACGTAAGATGGTCTTATCATTACCAGGTAGCAAGGGAGCTGGTCATTTATTCAAAGCATTTCGTAACATGGAATTAACCTATATTCCTTTTAGGGTAGTGATGCACCAATGCATGAAGTGAATGGTCAATTTATGATCCTACTGCACAAATGGTCCCAAAAAGAGTGCATCTTTGCTCATATTTTCTGTATTTCGACAACAACTAGTTCAAAGATTTCATAATCAGGTCTACTATTTTCTTTTGTGTACTTGTATACCACGGGTCACACCTTTGGCACTCTGTTGTTCTATGTTACCCAGGTATGAGTACCAGGTCTAGGTGAGTGTCCGCTGTCTAGTCATTGGAACTCCCCAAACCCTTGATTTCAAGATATTAAGATATGCATGGCATGAAGACATATTAACAACTAACGTAATTACCCATAAGCAATTCTCATACAGCTAGTTTTCTTCAACGCCATGATCCAATCATGACCTTCCTTCACAGCTTGCGCTCCCATGAAAACCTCCACATCAATTTCCCCAAAAAATACTTGATGATTCCATTGAACCATTCTACTCATCTATTGACTTCAAGAAACAAACTACAACACTTTCCATAACTCTAATAACATAAAGTGCCTAACTAGAAGGCAATGCATTAAGGTTCCCATTCCAAACAAGTGATACAGAGACTCGAATGCCAAACCACGAATCACAACTCATAACGCACAACACGAAACATTTTACTCGATACATATTAGGTCAAAAAATAAAGCAATTTCCTTAAATAGTACAGACACCAAATAAAACCACTCGTCCAACAAATGAAAATAACTCACATCTTGAGCCATTTGAGTCACGATATCGGCGAAACACGAACCCGCATCTTCATCCAACCCTTCATCCAAAAACTCAACCGACTCCAACGCCGCTTTACACTTCTGGAACGGTAATTCACCGCGAACCTATCAACAGAAACACCCATGAAAAAAAAAATAACAATTTAAAACCATAAGTCAGGGAACAAGCTAAACCGATTGCTCTAAACCCGTACCATGGCCCAGCAAAGCTCGTACAGAAAACGAAGCAGCGGGACCGGTTTGGAAGCTTTGAAGCTAGGGTTTCCGTTCTTCCATTCCCGAATACACTCTTCTGTAACGTACACACTCTCTACAGGGGGAACAGACATGTTGCGTGGATTGGATGAAGAGCAAACCCTAGGGGTTTTTAGAAACGGTTTTGGATTGGATTAGAGAGAGAGAAGAGAGGGAGTAGTGATGGAACGGGGAAATTCATAGGCGGGGAGAGAGAGAGAGAGGAAAAGAGGGAGCGTTATTGTTTTAGGGTTTCAGGTGATCCAAGTAGGGGTTTGGGACGGGGGTTGTGTTACTGTTTCAAGTTCTTCTCGCCCCTGCTTTTGACGATTTGGTTTTGGCTTTGAGGTTGGGGTCGGGTAGGATGGTCGGGTCAAATGAGGCTAGGGACTTCGGACCTATCTCCGGTCCGGTTTATTATGGGCCAGCCAATGTCCAGTCCTGAACCCACAATAATGATCGGAACCGTTATTTCCCGTTCGGCTAAATAAGCCAAGTGGCTTATTTTTTTGTCCTTATTCAAATTTTTTTCGTATTTGTTTGTTTTGCGTCAATTTTTTGGGAATTATTGCATCTCCATGACGAGAGGAATATAAAAAAAGTAAATAATTATGATCGAAATCCAATTTTTTTAATAAATACGAAAAAATTGGCTTATTTTTGTTTTTATTCAAAAAAATTAGGTTTCGATCGAAATTTTTTACTTTTTTATTCAAAAATCATCACCAAAGTTAGTTTATTTTCTTATTCTTTTACTCTTCTTAATTCATCATATCACTATTAGTATGTTCTCAAAGAAATTAGCATTGTTAGATTCAATTAAAGTATTTGCTTCCAATATGTTACTTTTATAAATAAAAAATAAAATAAAAACTTATAACATGCACTATTAAAAATATAACCAATAAACACACAATCACATGTTCTAAAACTAATTTTCCTCTTTTTAGGCTTGGGCAACATAACCTTTACCAAGCACCCCACACTATTAAGTACTCTAAATTAGGCGAACGGCCTTGCCTAAGTTCAAGTACTCTAAATTAGGCGAACGGCCTTGCCTAAGTTCAAGGAGTTTAACCGGTTTTCTTATGAGGTACTCTATTTTGTATGCGACAAGCCAAAAGAATCACTCCCCCCCGCAAGGAATTAGATTCATATTATCCACCTCTATTGCTTCTTAACCTCTTAATCTTCTTATTAAGTTAATTTTCCTACTTCCATTTTGTATTTGACAAACATCTCAAGAGCCTTGTCCTTGGTCCTTAACAAGTAAAGTTTAGTGAACCTAGAGTAGTCATCCACAAAAATTACATAAGACCTCTTGCCTGAGGTCCTTCCATGTGCGCCTAGGCTCAATCCGTTGGGAGTATCCACAGAGTTCACACCACATCACATGGACCCAATATACATTGAATGACTTATATCCACTTAAAAGGCTAAGCCTTGTAAATGGTGAACCATCCAATTGTATATTAAGGTCCAACTCTTTTTTTGTTTATCCGATGTGGGACTTAACCTTTCACACATGTTCCTAACAAGCCTTTCTTTCCACACGCCAAAAGAATTAACCAAGTAAAGCAAAAAGAAGATGCATTCTCATTATCAACTAAACTTAATACAATACAAATCTTAATTAAGATACCCCTTACGAACATAGATGTCATGTTTGAATAATGTCACAATACCACCATCAAACGAGGCCTTGACTCTGGGTTTTCCAAATAGTTGGACCAACACAAGGTTGTGTTTTATCAAGGGAACATGAAGCACATCGAAGAGTGAAAGCAGAAGTAAGATTGAGATACTTTCCCTTTGCCAATACCGGCACGGCTCTATTGTCTCCAATATACACACATTTGGTACTTTCCCCAATACTAGTGTATGAGGAAAACTCATATTGATTGGCACAAATGTGCTTGGTAGCACCCAAATCAATCACCCAACCTTTCACTCCCGTCACCAAATTCACCTCTGAAATTTCACTCCCGTCACCAAATTCACCTCTGAAATTACCGTCGCAATGACATTCTTGGTTTCCACCACATTGGCTTTCGGCTTGAACGAGTTCAGCTGGCTATTGTTGCCTCCTTTTTTATTTTTACAAGCCACCACATAATGCCCTATTTAGCCATACACAAAACATTCACCATTTTTCTTTTGTATTTAAGGATTAGATACATGGCATTTATTTTTATTGTGATTATGGTTAGGCTTTCACGTACTGGACCTATGTCCAAACTTTTTATTTTGATTTTGTGGTCTAGAGGGCCCATTCTCCACCACATTCAACTTGGAAGCAAGTTCCTTGTAATTTAAAGACATTTGTAAAATTCAAAATTTTCTCTTCAATTTTAATATGAACAGTGGTCTCTTGAAAAGTCATGGCTTCTCTCTCTTTTTTTTTTATATTCCAATTTATACTCATTTTAGAATCGGACAATTTTTCAACAAGACATCGTGTCTTAAATTCTATGGGTAAAACATTGCCTTCTTTAGCCAAACCATTCACAATATTTTGATATTCACAAACTTGAGAAGAAACACTTTTTTGATATCGTGAAAAATTAAAGGCCATACACTTTTTAGTACTATCATCCTAAAAAACATTCTTAGAAATCAATTCATTCCATAAATCTTTAGCAACGTCATAATGTGCATAAACATCAAACAAGTCATTAGAAAGTGCATTAGAAATAGTATTCAAGCATAGCTTAATTGCACTTTTCCAGAATTTAGTGTACTTTTCTCAACAAGATGAATAAGAAAAGTGGAGTATAAAAATATGGACCGATGTTGAAAAAATTACCGTTTGATATTTTTTTCGTCTTTAGTGAACTTTTTTTGCTTTCTGTCATAATTTTGTACTACTTTTTAGACTCATCTTGTTTAGAGGGATGATTAATCTAAAAAATATGACACGAATCTAACAAAAATTCAAAAAAGACGAACAAAACACAAAAAACAAAAAACAAAAAAAAGTTTTCAAGAATGGAGTGAATATTAGCTGGAAAACAACTGGCCCTCAACGGGCAAATTTGCTTCGGAAACCCAACGGGAAAATTGCCCAACTAGAAACGGCTAGAAACAGGAAACATTTATAGTGGGTCAAAACAAACAATTTATAGTGGGCTTGAGTATAAAGCACTCTCACTTGGGCCTAATTTTAAGAACACATATTTAACCAGAGCTCAAATAAAATATCAGGCCCAACAGAATTAAGACACAAAGAGTGTTTTGAAATATTCTTTTACAATATAATTATACAACAATTTTGAGTGTATTTTTTTAACCCAGGAGGTTCGCTTGAACTCACCAATGTACGTACACTAGCTAGAGCCGGTCCAAACTCAAAATAATTTTGCATTTCCCCCCTCTTTATCATATTTGTCCGTCCACGACGACTTACTAATAAAGAGTAATTCAAATGGAGCGGTCAATAGGTGATATAAAATCATCTTGATTATCTGCTCATTCTCATACGTGCAAGATAAATCCTTAACTTATGCGCTCTACACGTATAATTATCTGCCCTATTTTTCATATATAGGTCATACTATTCTATTGTTGTTTCCTTTGAGTTTTGTTTATTGAAATCAGTCATAATGTTATATCTCACTTTGACAATTAATAACATTTTACTGACATGGTACTACATGCGCCAAATTGAATGACGGTCGGGCTTAGTTGCAATGGGTATGCATTTTACTGTCGGATCAACCTCGATATTTTTTTGGACGACAAGTATGATCTTCTGAATGCATATATATGCTTTTGGGCAACGTGTTCATTTACTTGTTGAGCAACGAACCCCGGAATACGCAATCAACTCGATTTTTTAAATAATACTTCTCACGCAACGTGTTCATTTACTTGTCGAGCAACGGACCCTGGAATATGCAATCAACTCGATTTTTTAAATAATACTTGTCACCGATTTCTAATTTGTGGACGATCGACAAGCCATGTCTCTTATTCAACTATTCACACTAATTACTAATGCTTTCATAAGTATTTTCTACCACATATATTGACTGCCAATGGAATATTGTTACTTGTCGTTGAAGGTTCCTACTTTCTACCAATACTAGAAACATGTCACTTCATTCTCTTGGGTCATCTGCAATTTTCAATTTCACATTGTTCAAACCTAGTACGAAAAAAAGACAATTAATTAACACAAATGTAGTGTCCACATGTACTATATGCCAAGGGAAGGGTCTTCTCTATATGCAACTACACTTTTTTCAAAAAAACAGTTTGATTGAAAGATTCAGTAATTAAAATAATGAGAATCTAGAAGGATGACTTCTATCACCGTTGAATGGTACACGACAATGTATTTGATCATTCAATCTAGGCCCCATCTCGCAGCATCCAAAATCGCTTTTGTAAATAAATAACTTTTTTGAAAAAGGAAATTGATTTTCACACTCTCCTTTTATTCAAATGTATTCTTTTTCTTCTTTTTTTTGTAGTGATATATAATTACATAATTGCCCTTTTTATGTGTGAAGAGAAAAATATATAAAGTGTAATTTTATAATTTTACATGAATGAAAACAAAAAATGGAGTACACTTGGATGATAAAAAGGGGAATATGAAAATCGTCAACTAATGTTTCGAAATGTATTCTGCAAAGCGGATTGTGGAAATTAGAGTGAACAATTTCTAGATGGCACTGACTTATAGATCTTGAAGATCAGAGAGCGAGGGCTATCAAATTTGAGACTGGAAATCCGGAGGGATTGACCAAGTGGTTTTTGCCTGTGTTTTAAGGGATTTTTGTTCCCTCCTAATTAAGCTCTCACGCGCAATTCTTCCTACCAGTAATTCTTGAAGCCATCCCATCCCCACTCCCACGCATAAGCCATGTGAAGTGATTGTGGGAATTTGGGCTTAAATTGACCCGAGAAACCTTGCGTTACCAAAGAAAAACAATTGAGACTGGAATATTAAACTATTCCAATCAAATGAGGCAACAGTAGGTACTAGGTAGACTTTAGGCTTTCTTTGTCGGTGCTAGGGTTTCTAGACAGTCAAAAGTGGAACAACCCAAAAGGCCAGTACTTACCTATACTATGTCTAATATCTCCGTAGTTCTTTCCTTTTGAAAAAACAGCTATTCCAATCCTAGGGCTTTTTGAACTATATTACAGTTCAATGGTCCAAAAAAAAAAAAAAAACGAAAAATTGCGATATGCATGCCATTTGAAATTCTTTTATATGCATCCTTTTTTAGATTATGGATTCTGATATGTGAGTTATATATTCTAATATTATAATCAGAATCTACAAAAGTGTTTAGATGTATGGTAATGTGCAGAACCGATTCTGCAAAAGATCAGAGTATGTGCGTATAGAGTGAGAATCTAATAGGCTTCATTCTCCGTCGCCTAGACCCTTAATTATTAATGTTGGTTTGCCCTTGAGCTTGCTCGAAGATATCATTTGTATCGTGGTCTTTGGTTTGTCTTTGGAGGATTTTCATCCCTTGCCTCCTTGGTTTCTCTTTCTCAGTTGTATCCACAAGGCACAAACCTTAAGCATGGTTTTTAATAGGTTTCTAATTAGGCACACAACTCTGTTGTTCAGTTTGGATTCATAAGAGAAGAAGAAAATCTTCTTTTCACAAAGAATTTGGTTTATGTCCCTCCATCCGCGGTTGAATTAGAATTGTAATCTGCTTAATTAGCCGGCCGATATATAATCCTGCCCGCTAAGGAGTTGAGGTCTCCAGGAAGGGTTTCTTATGGATTCCTAACGAAGCTGAATTTTGAGCGAAGATTTTGAGAAGAATACCTAGTAATCGGCTTTGATCGTACGAGGTTTTTAAGTCATGAGTTGTAGTATTATTCTTTTCCCTTGTTTCTTGTTTTGGGTTGGAACGGGAACTTGTTGTACACCTTGTTTACGAATAGTATTGAATAACAAGCAGGAGCAGAGCTATATTGGGGCCTGGGGTCGGGGCTCCTTGAGCATCTGAGTTTTAAAATTTTCATTCATAAATAAAAAATTAATACTTTTGTAAAAATTAGGATATTTTACATTCTTATTTCTCAATTTCATTCATAAATAAAAAATAAGCACGTGATAGTTGAAGTGGCTTAAGGAAAAAAATAAAATGGTTGGTATACTTTAACTGCATTAGGCTAGAATCATTTCAGTGTATAAATCTTATGATATAATAAGTATATGTTCCGATAAAAAATACTATATGTCTATTAAGCCGGCCCTCCGGGTTTAAACTCCCGACTCCACCACTGGTAACAAGCAATTGACACTTCAAAAGATTTAAGTATCAAAAACCATGACATCACTGATTTTTGTCGAAAGAAAATCTGTATCAATCAAGTAATTAATACTTTTGCATACTAACTGGTGAAGGAGATTAGATTTTCTAGATAATGAAGGAGACGGTCCAAGACTAAATAAAGGCTTCTAGATAGGTCAAAACTCAAAAGTGGAAGAAACAAAAGAACAGTACCTGTATACGTACCTACTTTATTTTCGACATTTTCCATAGTTCAATAATATTGTAGCAAAAATAGTTGTAATGAATATTATGAATTTGCATGCACGCCATATTAAATTTCTTAGTCAATACAGTGTAGAGTCATTTAATACTGTATTTATGTTGGTCCTGTGAATAAATATTCTTGTGAGGAATTCTTGACCTTAATATACTTGTATTCACATATGAAAACTAGAATTAGGAAGTAACACTACTACAATAAACCATAAAGTCATAGCTATTGGCCGTAATTGTAAATTTTCCATCACGCTCCTGCTACCGTGATGGATTTGGGTGTGATTGTAAGTCACTCTCTTTTATCACGGTTATCTTTTATCACAGTTATAAGCCGTGGTTGTTTCTCTTGGGCGTAATCGTTTTTCTTTTTAGGGTGTGATTGTATGTCACTTTAGATCACGGTCTATAACTATGATTGATTGAAAGTTCAAAATAATCACACCATAAACTGAGATGGAAAATCATTACGCGTGATCTTTTCTTTGTATCTATTAGACCTTCTTCTCTTGTCATTGCCAAGTTTTGAACCCAAGCACCCTTGGTTGATTTCTCAAACCCTTACCACTAAGCTAGCCAAGAACTTCTATTACAATAGGAAAACAAAAATATTTATACTTACTTCCTAAAGTGAGAACTTTTTTTTTTTCCTTAAAATTTGTTGAATTTTTTGAAATGCAATTAACATGATATAGACAAACTTTATGAAAATTATCACAACCTACATATTGTAACATTATGGACAAACTTTAGATTTTTTTTTTTTATAAACTAACCATTTCACATGAATTTTGTGTTTATATTGAATTTCAATTTCAATGGTGGCTTCCCAATTGGATTTTAATCCTTTTCAGACAAGGCTAAGCCATAATAATATAATTATTTTTTTACCTAATGTGTCAAACACTTGGAAAACATCTGAAATAACTAAATTTTACTACTAATATAAACCATAAAGATCACAGCTCGCCCACGTGAAAATCGGGCACTAGTGAAACAGCCCGCCCGTCGTCGAAGAAACAAGTGGGCACTGGTGGAACCCAATCGTGGGATTTGCCTTCTCTCTCTCTCCCTCCTTTTTGGGCGTGAAGATGAAGATGAAACGTAAAGATTTTTAGGGATGAGTGTAATTGAGACTTATCTTCTTACCATTTGTAAAAAAAAGAACTTTTCAAAGTCCTTAAATGACATCGTTTTCCTCACATAACTTTTCAAAGTCCGCCTAAATGAATACCAGCCCGCCCACGTGAAAATTCAGACAAAATGGGTAGGCTTTTTATCTCGCCGCAAGAGTGAGGTCATTTATCTCTCTTTTTTCCGCGCTAAAGTTTTTTATCACGCTACAAGGATGAGGTCTTTTCTCTTTTATCTCGGTACAAGAGCGAGATCTTTTATCTCATTCTTTTCCGCCCTAAAATCTTTTATCATGCCACAAGAGTGAAGTCTTTTCTTTTTTTTATCACGCCACAAGGGTGAGATTTTTTCTCTTTTATCTCACCACAAGAGCAAGATCTTTTATCTCATTCTTTTTTGCCCTAAAATCTTTTATCACACCACAAGGGTGAGGTCTTTTCTGTTTTATCTCCCCACAAGAGCGAGATCTTTTATCTCATTTTTTTTGCCCTAAAATCTTTTATCACGCCGCAAGGGTGAGGTTGTTTTTCTTTTATCTCGCCGCAAGAGCGAGGTCTTTTATTTCGCTCTAAAATCCACTTTTTATCACGCTTTCACTGAAAATTGTGATCTTTATGAATCTCCTTAGTGTGACGCATATCTATTATTGTAGTAGTGTAATTAATGATATTTAATTCACGTAAGTGGGGTGGTAGGTATCATATACTTTCATGCATTTGACAAGAGTTCAATCCTCATTAACTACAACCAATAATGCTAGTGCTGATTTTCATCGAGAAAAAACAAACTTAGTTGTAGTTCAATCCTCATTAACTACAACTAATAATGCTAGTGTTGATTTTTGCCGAGAAAAAACAAACTTAGTAATTTCATGTATATAAGTGTCGTCTTATATGAGCATTTTTCAATATCAATCCACAAACGATGAATCCAAAAACTTAGGAAGAAAAACTAAACAAAAAGTATAAAAAAAAAAAAAACTACCGAAAAAAGTACTCCGTATTAAACAAAAAAGTTAGGAACAATGGATATCAATAAGCAAATTGGTTACGTTGCGTGCAACCCATCAAGTCCTATAATTAGAGTACACGGGCATGATAGATATACTACTTCCTCCGTCCGGGGCCGGATCCTTTCCATTTTTCCCGGACCAATTCCGTCCATTTGGTGCATCCGAGCAGTTCAAAAATGTTTTGGACAGCTCAGATTTAAAGGGGTATTTAAAAAAAAAACTCACTTTAAATCCGAGCCGTCCAAAAGTGTTTGGGACGGCTCGGATGCACCCAAATGGACCGAACTGTTCCGGGGAAAATGGACAAGATCCGAGTCCCCTCTGTCCCTAAATAAATGTCCGGAATGCAAATCTATATTTCTAAAAAGATGCATTTGTTTCGCCAAATAATTCAAAAAAAATTCACAAATCAATAGATATTAATGAGTTCTTTCGAATTGTGATTTTTTAAAAAAATTATAACAAATAAATTGCATGTTTTAAAGGCCTAAGAGCATCTCCAACAAGAGAGATCAAAAGTGGAGTTGTCAAATTATTTTGAAGGCTTATGTGGCAATTTAACTTCTTCAATTTGACATCAAGCTCCCCCTTTCTGTCAAATTATTTTGAAAGCTTATGGTCAATTTTTGAAAATTGGCAGTCTAGAAGGTTGATGTCAAAGTTGACACGTTGAGACTTCCCTTAAAAGCCACGTCACCTCCCTTCAAAGCCATGTCACTTTTGGCATGATAGAAGGCATCATGGTTGGATGGTGACTTAATGCCAAAACTAGCCATTTGATTGTCCACTTCAGCTTTGACATCTCCCGTTGGAGATGCTCAATTTGAAATTCGGACATTTATTTAGGGATAGAGGGAGTAGGATTTAACAAAACAACGCGTCCCTATGGGTAGGGGCGAAGGTAGTACATACAGGTGGGGCCAATTGACCCCAATCTTCTTATTTCCTAATAAGTGGTGGTATTCACACAACAAGATTACACAAATTTTGTGTGGGGTCCACTACGGGTCTCACACAAATTATTCAAGCCATTCATTAAATGTAAAACATTTTTTCAAGACTTCCGGTAAAAAATTAGCTCAATCCGATACTTATATATGCTCGATCCAATCATCTAATTTTTCATTCAAATTTTAAGTGAATGAAAAATTAGATTTTTGGATCGAGCACTTAAAAGTATCGAATTGAATTGATTTTTCACGGACGCCCTTGAAAAAATATTTTACATTTAATGAACGACTTTGATCGTTTGTGTGGAACCCATAATAGACCCCACATAAAATCTGTGTATAATGTGTAGGTATCATTACTGTTTCCCAATTTCTCACCATGATATCTGATAGTTGGCAGCTAAAACTCGTTATTTTGACCTGAATTTTTTTCCCTAAATTGCACTGTAGAGACCCGGATAATTTTTAATTATTGAAATGTTTATTAAATGGCTAATTGAGAAAATATGATTTATTTGGTAGATATTTGAATTGAGGATTGAAGTGAGAGAATTGAGACTTGAGGGAGTGTGTGTGTGATTTAAAGATATAGAAGTATATATAGTGGGTGTGTGAGGTGTAGGAGATCATTTTCTCCATTGTATCTCTCTCTCTACCGTTAGGGGTGTAAACGAGCCGAGCCGAGCTTCGGCGAGTTCGAGCTCGGCTCGTTTACTTAACGAGCCAAAAACTCGAGCTCGAGCTCGGCTCGAGCCTTAACGAGCCGAGCTTAGTCATTTACTAAATGAGCCTCTTTAATCGAGTCGAGCCTCCCTTAACGAGCTGAGCTTTTGTCGAACGAGCCGAGCTCCACTCGGCTTGTTTAGTAAACGAGCCAAATAGTCGAGCTCGAGCTCGGCTTGTTTACTAAACTAACCGAGTCTTAACGAGCCGAGCTCGCGAGCTACTTGGTTCATTTACAGCCCTATCTACCGTCCTCTCTCTCTCTAGCCGTGTATCTCTATCTCTCTCTCTCTCCTCTCACTCAAAACTCCACTCTATCTCTCAAGAACTTCAAGAATCAACCTCCATTCGACCTTCCATTCGTGCTCTCGAGCTTGGGTTTCGCCGGGTAAAGCTTGGAGGAGAGCTTTCTTTGATTTTGAAGCTTGTGGAGGCTAGGGCTTGTTCGAATCGCTTGGATATTGGTCATTGTTGCGAGGTAGGGACTTCTTTACCTCTTTTATGTATTTATATGTTGATTTGGTGTAAGAATCATGCCTTGGATCATTGGATTTTGTTGTCGTGCTTGCCTTTGAAAATCTACAGAATCGCTGCTCGATACACTGTGGTATCGATACAACATAAGTGTTGTATCGATACTACAAAGTTATCTTTCTGGACAGTGAATGTTGTATCGATACAACTTTAAGGTGTATCAATACCAGGACCCTTAAGTCCAGTTTTGCTCCTGCTGCTTCTCCGTCGACTGTTTTGATTTCCGATCACTTCTTGTAAGGACCCGTAATTTCTAAAATCATTAAAAGATTTATTCGATATTATTATTGAAGGAAAAAGATGGAATTTGTTAAGTTATTTGATTTGGGGTTAATGTGTTAGAGTTTTATGCTTGAGGGGTAAATGTGTGATGAGTGTGTAGTGGTATATAGCATGTGTGTGAGAGGTAGGGAATAGATTTCCCCTTTTTCTTTTCTTCCTCTCTCTCGTTCTCCTCTCTTCTCTCGGCTCTCTCTCGGCTCCCTCACTCTCTCTTGTACTCTCACTCAAATCACCCAAGAACCCACACAAACCAACCTCCATTCCACCTTCCTAACGCGTTATTGAGCTTGAATTTCGTGGGTCTTGACCGGAGGAGGAGTATTTTCGGTTGAGATTGAAGATTTCGGAGTCAAAGGCTTGCGTGGCCCGATCTCCTTTCGTGTTTGCTCTCCAACTTTGAGGTAGGGATTTTTTGCTCTCTCTATATGTCTATGAGTTGAATTTGTGCTTTGATCGTGCTTGAAATCATTGGTTTGGTTGTTAGGAGTAGTTTCAAAAATCTGCAGAAAATCCCTCGAACTGAACTGTTATCGATACCTTTGGTATTGTTATCGATACCTTTGGCTTACAAACCCAGAAAATCACTTGTTATCGATACCCTATGCCTTTGTTATCGATACCCTTGCGTCTGGAGCCATTTTGACGCAGAGGTATCGATACCTTTGTCTTAGGTATCGATACCTGTTGCTTATCTCCAGCTTTTGCTGTTTTGTTACGTACTTCACCGTTTTGGTTTCCAATCACTTCCAACCTATTCTAATACTTCCTGAATGATTCTCTAAGCTTGGTTGCTCGTCCTTTAATGTCTTGTTACTTGATTTCCTTCCTTAGATACTTGATAACCGAAATTCTAGTAACGTTATAGACGGAGAACGTACAGCGGGTTGCTTAGGAGTGTCGTAGGTTATGTGGGGCATTGTGGTGAGTCCGGATGAGTAGATGGGTGTCCGTCTAGTGAATAGAAGGGTAAGATTAAAATTCGTATTCATATGTTCCGTCTCGTTATCCCTTGTTCCTTTGATGCTCGTTTCATGAGGTCTAGGTGTTAATACTAGCGAGAGGTATGCTGTAAGGCGGCAATGGGTTGGTACGTTACGTGAGGTATGCTTAAGGCATGGGCATGTATTAATTTATTAGACATAGTTATGATATAATTGACAGTTTGGGAATCTTTTGAAATGTAATTCGTGTGGTGGATTGTTAGATCGTTTGGAATTCTTGAAGTGGAATCGATGTTGAGCTAGAATCGTTGGGATGATTAAATTGTGATTGTTTGTTTGACACGTACGGATATGATGAGATTTGACACTACGGGTATCAACATTCGGTGAGATGACCGGGCATAAAATGAATGATCGGTTATGCGATGTGCGTTTCCGCTAACCAGCGATTTATGATAAAACGAATGATCGGTTATGCGATGTGCATTTCCGCTAACCAGCAATTTAAGATATGACGAATGGTCGGTTAAGCGATGTGCGTTTCCGCTAACCAGCGATTTATGATACAAGGGTTGATGTTTGTTTATCGATAAAGGGACGAATGATTGATTTTATCAAAAGTTTGTTTAAGGATAGATTTTGGTTTTGGAAGGAGGGTTTTTATTAAAAATCCTCCGGTATTCTTGAGCGAATCAACGGTCTCCGGTATTCGTGCACAGAATTAACGGACTCCGGCTATTCAAGCTCGAATCAACGGGGTGAAACCGTATTGGTCTTGTTTTTCATAAATCATTTTGCAATCAAACTAAAAGAAAAGAAAGTTTTGTGGGAAAGAGATTTGGTATTTGAGAATGTGAAATCGAGAATGATTGTCGAATCCTCACATGAAGTGATGGAGAATCCGTTGTAGGTTGTTCAGTTTAAGGTGAGTTTAATGCAGCTTCTAGTTTAAATGGTGTATCGATAGAAATCCTGATAAGACGTTTAGGCTTTGAAGTCGATGTCCTCTTGTTTATTTGGTAAGCCTTCGTTGCCGTGTTTATTCGTTAAGACTCATTCATTTCCGGAGTATATTTCATCACATTTTCATATAGTTTGAGCATAGAACTCTCTACTGGGCACGTGTTTTGCTCAACCCTATCCTTCTTTCAGGTACACTTGGAGATAGTGACATGGAGTGCTTGGTGTGTATTTTTGACATCATCCTTTTGAAAGCTATTACGGGAAATTGCTTGGGCATCATTTTGTAAAACTCTTGGGAATGTAATATTAATTTCTAGTATGACTATCATTTGATCATGGAGGATTGTAAACCTTAAACCTTCTCTTCTATTATGTTATTTGAATCGTCAAGTTTGACTAGAAACCTTGAACTTAATTTGCAATTATGGAAATGATCTATCTTGTGGGGTATTTTCTGTATTATTGCAAGGTATTGTTTATCGGAAATCTTTATACTTTATGTTGAAAATCGAGGGCGTGACACTTCTAAACCCTTTTGGACACCTTCTAACCTATCTTTTGCTTATCCAATTGACTTCCCACAATTAATTGATGTTATCCATAATCCGTTGGCCCTCCATTAGTAAGAAACGTATATTGATTTATTTGATTAAAACTTCGTTATATCGCATATTATTGAATGGTTGAATATTTGTGAGTGTTGTGTGGCATGTTTGTGATAAGTTGGCATGTGGTATGAAGTCTTAGGTATGAGTGTGATCATGGGGGAGTCTTGGTATGCATATCAGGTAAGATATTAAGTGTGTGAGTCAAAGGTTGGGATATGGAGTCCTGTAACGCAAGGGGTGGTAATACGGAGGCTTAATCGAGTCTCGTAACGCAAGAGGTGGTAATACGGTGATCCAAGTTGTCGGGGTACACTGTAACGCATGGGGTGGTAATACGGTAACCCTCGAGACGCAAGACTATAACGCAAGGAGTGGAAATACAGACGGTGATGATTTGTGTTAGCGAGTCGGGTCAATATGATGGTGTTGCTTGAGTTTTGAGAGTCATGTGACTAATTGTGATACTCGGCATGTTTAGAACAGTCTTAGTGAACGTTAGTTCATTTATAGGTTGATAGCAATCCATCGTTTGAACCATATTTCACTTGCCTACTTTCCGATGCACTCTCTTCATATTTACATATAGAATTGATAAAGATTTTCCTACTGGGCTAGTGTAGCTCAACCTAATCTTTCTTTTCAGGTTCAAATGCTGGACAGTAGCTTGCATACATCATGTGCTTAGAAGTGAAAGACTTTTTGGAAGCTAACTTTATTTAGTTACTTAATTATCTTTGTAATGACTCCTTTTTGTTAAAGATGGCCTTGTAACTAATTATTCTTAAAATTTCCTTTTGACTTAATCGTCTGTAACTTGATAATTTGTTCGTATTTGTATTTAAATTTATTTCGGCCGGAGTGCCAAAGTTGTATAATTTCAAATTTAGGGACTTGCTTGTAAAGTTTAACAATTGGGAACTCTTTTGGGTATTATTTATGTTATGCGAGGAACTTTTATTAAAATGGCTTATATATATATGTTGAAAATCGAGGGCGTAACATGCGCCAACTTGTTTAGAATGTATAACAATCCCAAACGTTATCTTCTTTTTGAGTGTTGGGAGTATTCGGAATGACTCATCATTCATCATTTTCAAAATATATATGTATTTGGATTCAATTTGCAAAGCAAAAATTACACTTCTCAAAATATATTTACCTTGTCATTAACCTCTTAAGCCAGTTATTTCTTTGGATTACCAAATAGAAAAATAACTTGCATATGAATCTAGCTAGTGTTTAACACTACTAACCAAACTCCTGCCCCCAGGTGGGACCCACACATGAAACTTAGAAGGCAATATTAGTTTTCATGGGGTAATATATATGAGAAAATATTGCTCAATCTCCGCCGTCCAAAACACTTTTGGACGATCGGGATGTTAATGAAATTTTTTTGGGAATGAGTTAATCGACCGTCCAGAACACTTTTGGACGATTGCGATTGGTTGGTGTTGTAAACAAGTTGTTTACAACACCTCTGTAAATAAGTATTTCTCAATATATATTGAGAGCCAGAATGACAAATTTAGAATTTAATATGACAAAATCAATTTAAAAGATTTACAATGATAGTGATAATTTGTAGTAAGCCAGATAGCAGGTCACCCATCTAGACCGTTCAATAGGCCCAGCCTAGAAAAAATCCACGTGAACCCACGGCTAATGCCCATTGGTGACAAATGGGTTGCACGGTCTAGAGTTCCGCAGGCAGGTCGAGGCGTGGGATTGGATCTTGGGAGATTTGTCATGCCCTAGATTTTCAACATAAATAATAAAAGCTTTCGATAAATGAAATCCTCACAATAATACAAATATTACTCCAAAAGACATTTCTTTCTCATAATCATAAGTTAAGTTCAAAGATTACATTTATGGCACGAAGGCCCCAAATTATCTTAGTACTAATACTGAAAGAGAGGGTTAAGAGTTTAAAATCTTCTAGAGTCAAAATGATAATAATAATCGAAATTACAATTACATCTTCAAAAGAGTTTTACTAAGATGTCAAGTAATTCCCCCTTGTTAGCTTTCAAAAAAAAGAAAAGAATGATCAACATGCACTCCAAGCACGCAGTATCAATGCCCCTGAGGTGTACTTGAAATAATATAGGGTGAGCTACACTAACCCAATAGAGAAATCTATGCTCAATCTATATGAAAATGCGATGAGTCATGCACCAAGAGTGAGTGAATTCAACAGGTCGTCACATGGAACATGAGTTTATCACAACGAGCAAGCATATTATGGCCAAAGGGATTAAGACATCATAAAGGTTTTCCTAATAGTTCACACATCAAGCTAGAAGCAATAATAAACTCAATCAATCTAAATATACCAATAACAAGGTCTCAATCGCCACTCGTCCATTGTTACGAACATTTTACTATTTGGGTACATCAATCCTTGCATTGTCACTCCCTGGTTAGCTGGAATTCGCGCGTTTTTCGGTCATCTCACCGATTGGTGATACCCGTTCATTTTCATTTCCGATCATCTCACTGATTGGTGATACCCGTAGTGTCAAATCTGGTCATTCACCACCGAGTGGTAATACCCGTAGTGTCGATTCTTGTTAATGATATGCCACATCATTTCTAGCATTACCCAAGTATCAATATGCTTAGACATATTTGAGCATTATGCCACAAGATCTCGTCATATCCTTATACCATTTAGTTATTCACGTTTCAATGCGTTCCAAACTATCAACCATATCATAGCATTGACTATTCAGCAAGTTCATGCCATCCCTCTAAGTATGTCACAACCTATACCGCTCATCACATCCTATTTATCCAAATAAAGTGTCATAATGATCCACAAGATAAACCAAAGGCATAAATACCACATATGTCACGAATCCATCTAACTTAACACTTTAATAACCCACCACGAGAGCCCAAAAGGAGTGAGGATGATAAACGAGTCGTTGGAGGACGAACCGCAATGTTGGGAGATGACTAGCTTGGAGGTGTTTAGGAAGTGTTGGAAGTGATCGGGGGTCAAAACAATCGATGTGGAATAAGCATTCTCAAAACTATCGCTGAGGGTATTCGTATGGATACCTCAAAACAGAGGTATCCATACCCAACAGACTATTTTCCCAGGAGATGGATTGGTATGGATACCAGATTTATGAGGTATCGATACCAGGCTATTTCGAGCAGCAATATTCCAGAATTTTCAAAATCAAACACCCAACTTCGACAAAACATAAGGCACAATCCAAGCACGAAATCAACTCATAAACACATAGAACAAGAAATCTCTACCTCAAGAGTTAGAAGCTCAACCACGAGATCAACGAACAAACCGAAATAGGTCACACCAAGCTCAACCCACTGAGATACGAGCTCAAACACGTGAATGGGGGGTGGGTTGGAGGTTGATTACGAAGGGTTTCGAGTTTGGGGTGGAGTTTTTGAGTGGTGGAGTGTGAGAGAGCAAGAGAGCAGAGAGAGTGAGAGAAGAGGATTGTTTTTTTTCTTTACTCCTCTACACACACCCACACCCACACATATACATACTAACACAAACATAAGTTACACATGCACTCCCTCTACTAACAATCTTCCCACATTGATCCCAAATCACATAAACACATATTTCCCAATTTAATCCACATTTTGCAATATTGATAACTCGAATAATTAGAATTTAATACGGGTCGATCTCTACAAGATCACATATGGCTGTGCTTCGTTCGCTCGAATATATCCAATAAGAGATCACCCCAAGCCAGGGGCGGACCCACCTTGGGGCACGTGGGGTCACGTGCCCCCACGCCCTTTTTAAAAACCCTTTTTAAAAAAAAATTGATTTTGTGTATATATATTGTATATGTCAATTGTAGTCAAGTTATCATTGTTTGGTGCAGTGGTAAAGTGCTAGTTTTGGAAACATGAGCTTGTGAGTTCGAGTCCCACGTTCCCATTAGTTTTTTCCTTTTTTCAAAATCTTGGCAGTACGTTTGTGGGTTTGACCCCACCATTCCCATTAGTTTTTCTTTTTTCTTTTTCAAAATCTTGGCAGTACGTTCCAACTTTCCTGATTAATGTTCGGAAAAATAGTGTGTACGCTCCAATTTTCCTAACCAAGGTTTCCCTCATTCCCTCAACGTCTCCGATCATTTGTGTAGTGCAAAATATAAATTCGTACATTGCATTTGTATACTTTTGATTCCCGGAACTTGTACTCGTAGAGTTAATAATAGGAAAATAGATGATAAACATGTGATAATTTTGTTTTAACGCATATAATCGAGGTGCGCAAGTTTGTCCAAGTAGCTGGTTATTAAAATACATATATACTTTAAAATTGTTACTTTATCATAAATGCTAAAATTATTTTGGTGTGAATGTGCTTAACTGTAACTCATATATTACGGACCTTACGGTTACAAAGAAAATTAGTGCCCCCACTCTATCAAATTCCTGGGTCCGCCACTGCCCCAAGCGTAGGGTATAAACGTCCAATTGAAGCATAATAAATCCGGAAGTCCGGGATCGTACCCACAGGGATAAATAATACGGCTTGATGGATTGTAGATGCAAGTACGGGCTTTCAGCTTTTAGTCAGCCAACTTGATTTTTCGTATGCGGTGGAAAGTAAAAAGGCTAAATTAAGCGAGAATAAACTTAGGATAAAAAGAAGGTTAGGTCTAGGAATCACTAACACCCACGACTCAAGCAAAACCACATTTTTCACCCTAATACACGGTTTAACCCGGAAGATAAGATGGTTCGAAAATCAAGCTAGCTATAGAATTTATTTAGCAAACACCTTGAGCGACAGAGCTCCAAGCAATATGTGTGGTAAGTAGGCGAAGCTCTTACCTACACATGATCAAGGAGGTTAACACCTCGGTAATTTGACAAACAAATCCAAGCCCCACATCAATTTTCGAACCAAAGTTGTAAACTTTTTAGTAAAAAAATGCAATTTTTACTCAAGTCATGGGGTGCTAATCACCCCATGACCTAACCTTATGAAAATACTCACACATATCTATGGAGATAAGAGCAAGCAAAAATCTAAGGAGCATCTTTGTGAACACAACACTAAGAGAAAATTAGCTAGAAAGATAGATCGGGAGAAAATAAACAATTTTAATGAATGAGGAAGTAGCAAAAATTAACTTACTAAGGTAGAAAATGCAGAAATGAAGGCTGGAAAATAAAGAACACCAAGAACAATTTGAAATCTAAGTCTAGATCTAAAAAAAAACGTTCAAATCTAATTCACTACTTGTTTGCACAAAATGACATCACTCCTATTTATAGGCCCTTAGTACGCGGATGGAATATTCCCCAAGATGCTCCAGAGATTCGCCGCTAAGGCCTCGGTACCGATGGCAATGGCCTTAAATTGCTGTTAAGCTACTCGGTACCGATGGCTAGCTCCTTGCCATTGATGCCTAAGAGGTTAGCTGCTGACATGGATAAAGGCTCGGTATCGATGACAATGGCTTTACCCATCGATGCCGAGCTGCTTAGCGGAGGCAGCCTTGCTTGCTCGGGCTGCCTTGCAACGGGCCACGCCTTGCTTTGCCTTGGCTGCTTTGCTTTGGTCCGGGCAGCCATGCCTTGCTTGGGACGCCTTGGCGTCGGGTCAACTTCGTCTCTTGAACTCTTTGGCTTGGGACTTGATTATTCCATCTTGATCACTTTTTTGAACTTTGAATGTCTTTAGCCCGCTTTGGTCTTTAAAACTCCTGAATTAAATGGTTTTTTGTACAAAACAAACTAGAATACCTTACGAGTAAAAGTAATTAAAACAACTAATTTAAACGATAAACTAAACTAAAACTACATACTATCGCACCCTTTATTACATTCTCGGATGCTTATCAGGCTGGGTATGGGACACATCAGCGCTGAGTAGGGCTGCTCAAAAAATCCGGTGAACCGTGAAATCGGTCCGGACCGAATCGATCCGTACCTTTTGGATTTTGTCCGTGGATTAATGGTCCGGACACGGATTGAAAAATTAGAAAACCGTGACTCGCGGTTCGGTCCACGGATTTTCATTACGAAACCATGGATTAACCGAACCGGACCGTGAGATATTTATTTTATATAATAAATAAATAAATAAATATATGTGTGTATTTATATAATTAATTGTTAGTAATGTTAACTTTTTTCTACCAAGTATTTTATCTTAATAATGGGATATAGTGTAGATGTACATAAAATATAGGGGGTAAATCGTAATTTTTTTATATAAGTTACGGGTAATCCTAGTTTAGTTTCACTAGTTCGTTTCTTTTTCAGTTTTCCTAATTTTCATTCCTTGTTCAAGTCGCCGCCGCACCGTTCTTACTTCTTCGCCTCTTCCTCCTCCTCCTTTCTCTCTCTCTGTTTCTTCAAAATAACAAGTACTTTCTGGTGGCCGGTATTAAACTTAATTTTGAATGTAACCTTCTTCCTTTTTAGTGTGGGATATCAGCTTCAACTTTATTTTTGCTAAAATCCGTGGACAAAATCGTAACCGATTCGCGAGTCACGGATTGGATTGGAACCGAACCGTAGGACTTTTGGTCCGGACACGGATTTCATTTTATAAAAACCGTGACTAGCGGTTCGGTCCTCGGATTCCTAGGAATCCGAACCGAACCGAACCGCGAGCACCCCTAACGCTGAGTAGTTTGGTCCGGTCACGTGACTCGGCCTAGTGCGCCACCTTTTTGGGTCAAGTTCGTCTTTATCTTT
This sequence comes from Rhododendron henanense subsp. lingbaoense, assembly GCA_020567845.1. Taxonomy (NCBI): domain Eukaryota; kingdom Viridiplantae; phylum Streptophyta; class Magnoliopsida; order Ericales; family Ericaceae; genus Rhododendron; species Rhododendron henanense. The sequence continues at coordinate 28,841,007 of CM036320.1, read as the reverse complement.
TACTACATTTTTTATGGTTTGTTTCCACAAGAGGAACAAAAGTTAAAAATATCAACATTAATATTTAAACAAAAGCCCACTTAAAAATACATAACAGAATTTTCACAGCTTTCAATTTTATCTCATATTTAGTTAATTTCATCATATTACCATAGTCCAATATCTTCTCTTTTCTTTTATTTCTCCCATCGAGACGAGCTTAAAAAATAAACGAATTTAGTTAGAAACTAAAAAAAATCACTATAAACAAATAAACTTCAAGACAATACTACAAACTAATTCTTAGACTATCCAATTAATAGAACATAGTTCTCCATTGAGATCCCATTTTCCAGTGCCTCTTGCTATTCAAAAAGGTCTCTTGAGATGCTTGAAATCCATAGAATCAATGCACTCCAACTTATCCCTAAACAAGTTCAACAGCTTCAGCAACTCACTTGCCTTCTCCTTTGTCTCCTCACCACACCCAACCTGCAATAGCAACAAGAGTTTCTGGAAAGCACCCACTTGAAGAGCTTCAACAACAACATCACTCCCTTCTCCTCCCTCCTCACCCTTCTTCTCAGTACTCTTGCTCAGTTTCCACAGGACAGACACCGAAAACTCGGTCGCCAAATCCGAAACCCTCAGGATTTTCTTAACCAAAACCGGCACGGTCAAAGCGTTATCGCAGGCCTTTTCCCTCCCTTCGTCGCAACCGCAGAGTTCGTCCAGGACGGCCAACGCCCGCTCGGAAACGCCTCTCTCCGAGTCTACCAGCGTCTCGAGAAGCAACGACACCAGACCCATGTCCACAAATTTTCTTGCGACATCGTTGTTTGGAGATGGCATCGATGCAACCATGTTGTAAACGACGGACAATGAGGCTTTGGTAGTTTGAACGCAGATTGGCTCTCTAACCAACTTGACTAGAGCTTCCATTGCTCCTTCGACCTTGATCAGTGCATCTAGTTTTTCTTGGTCGAACGATACGACGTCTTTCATCACCAAAATCGCGGTTCTTCGTCCCGATAAGTCTCCGTTTTTCAAAAACCAAACCATGGAATTTAAAGACGAGAATGACCCTAGACGAGACTTGGCCTCCTCATCAAGTGGAAGCATCAATGTCAAGGTTGACAATATCTCCCCCAACAATAGTGGACTGTTTTTACCAGAACACCCCTCCGAAGGCCGGAGCTCCTCTGTCCCCAAGTTTCTCTGTTCCTCGAAAAACACAAATTCATCGTGTTGCTGGCAGTGCATTGGTGCAGAAGATCCCGTGCTCCTATCCGAGAAGGCCTCGAATGTTTCCGATAGAGCTCGACCGGCCCCACTGGCAACCACGCGCCGCCTGTTCCGCTCACTCTCCGCCGCCAAATCCTTCACCTTCCCCACCAGCTCCAGACACCCGCCACCGTCCCCCCGCCGCACTGCCGCCTCGACTCCGCCGAGAATTCCCGCCACCTCAACCGAGCTCACGGGAATCCGAGGCGTCGGAATCCTGTCAACACCGTAAGACTTATTCTCCACGCACCAACCCTGAATCACTTTCCGGATGGCGTGGTTCGGAATCGGCTCTTGGTTCGTTATTAGCCGGTTGGTGATCGGACACGTGTTGTTGCCGGACTCGATCCACCTCTCGATGTTCTCCCGGTCGTACGTTATGCCCGTCGACAGCGTCACCGGATCTTTCATCAAGTCCAGCGATATTGGACACCTGAAATTGATGGGTATGGCCAGCTCGGCGATGCCGTTTCGGTCGGCCGTGTCGCGGGTCTTTCTCGCGCCACGGGCCGCTCTTCGCCTCCGCCAGGACAGAATCATAGTTGTAGAGAGAGAGCTAGAGAGAGTATTATGAGTTTTGTTTGTGTATTTTTAATGCTTTGGGTATGTGAAGTAGTTTTGGCTAAAAGGGTATGTGGAGTTGGGTTGTTTATATAGGATGGGGGGGGGGGGGGGGTGTGGTCCGTTCGGGTTACGCGGTTGAAACATTCAAAACTTAGGACAATAGTCTACAGACGAGGTTTTTTTTGGGGGATTCAAATGAAATAAGGAGAAACGTTCAACGTGTGTACGTGTGAGTGAACACAGAAAGGGGATTTGAATATTGACCTGACCCCCATATGGGAGAAGTTTGAAAATGATAAAAATCACACCGCCGGATGGATTAAGATAAAGTTGGTCTCACGAATTAGTAGTACGTAGTAATTGAAACAGGGGAAGAGGACCGAATCAAAATCAAAATCAAAACTGATGGTTTGACGAGGAAGGCCCCGTCAACGATTCGGCGGGAAGAGATAGCCGCGTCAAGGTCAAGAAAAAAATAGTTTTTTTTTATATAGAACTTGAGGTCATTTTATTTACCGGGGAAAAAAAAAAACCTTGAGGTCATTCCAAAGGAGTGTAGTAGGGTTTCATTCGTTGGATGCACGGGACACTAGCAAAAAAAATTACATCTTTTTTCGATCCCGTGTATCAAAAAGGCACAATATTTGTGGATAAAAAATAAATTTTTAATGAACTGTTTGTATAGTTAGTTTCCTTTTTAAAAATTTACAATTTTTGTTATTTTGTAGTAAAATATAGAGAAAATGAGAGAAATGACGTAAAAACAAAGGGATAAAGTAAGAAAAAGCCACGTAGGAGAGAGAAACCACGTGGAGTGTTCTTTTTGTTTAAGGAAACAATTTTTTTTCAATATATAGTATAAATTAAGGGAAATGATTTTACCACTTCCTTTTTTGTTAACGTCACTCCCCTGCAAGTGTATTTTTGCACCAAAAATACACTTGCAGGCAAAAATACACTTGCAGGGGAGTGGCGTTAACAAAAAAAATGAGTGGCAAAATCAGTAGCCTAAATTAACTAATTTTTAATATATATGTGTGAGTATGGGATTAAATAAGCTGAGCTTTGTATCGGTCGAGCTCGACTCGTTTATTGAACGAGCGGAAAACTCGAGTTTGAGTTCAGCTCGTTTGTAAAGGAGTTGAGCCTACCTAGCTAGCTAATTAACTTAACAAGCCTGTTTAAACGAGATGAGCCAAGCTTTTGAGTGTCGAGCTCGGCTCGTTTACTAAACGAGTTGAGCCAAGCCACAAATTGCTCGCGAGCAGCTCGGTTCGTTTGCAGCCCCTTATGTGTGAGAGGATTGTTTGCACTTTAGAGATCAGTGGGAACGATGCATAACATATGGAAACATACGACCCGTTTGTCGGACAAATTGATTTTGGGTAAATAAAGAATAAGGGAGGATAAGAGGTGGATATGTTACATGAGGATTATTTAAGGAGGGCGATTACCTAATATTTGATTTGGGCAATAGTTGATATAAGTAATTAGAACTTAAAATGGCAACGAGCTGCTGCTGCTTCTTCTTTTGACAAGGATGGCAACAAGTTTAGAACTTAAAAAATAAAAAAGTAGGGCCGATGTACATAAAGTGTGGTAGGAGTGATAAAATTTCTGATTTTAAAGCAATCCTCCACAGTGTTTAGATAGCATTTGGTCTTGGCCGGCCCATGCTTGAACTGTCATCGTCCGAATCCGAATTGGGCAACTTAAATAGTAGTATAACTTAGTGGCGCACCTAACGCGGAAGGCTTTGAACTCTGCCCCGGCCTCAATGCTAATCAACTACTGACCTGCTTAGCGTGTCCCGTGCACTGGGTATTCTGAAAAATCATTAGAGCAATTTCTTTAGGGTGTTTGTAGAGTGTTTGACGTGGTATTCACTTTGACTGCCAAATGGGTGAGAATGGATCTCTTGGTTGATTTAAAATACAACTTATTACGGTACATTATAATTATCAGAGTACTTGATTTGATTTTATAGATATCTCGAGGTATGAATTATCAACGCAAAAAATCAACTTGATGCTTTACACATGTGAATACTTGGAAGAACGCATTGATTTGGATAGTTTTTACAAGAGTCAGGATCTCATTTTGCGTCACATGGGAGGTCACCACAAAGTGGTTTAACAGTATTTTTTAGAGACAGAAGGTTGCGACTGGACTGGGTAAGTGGTTTAACAGTATTTTTTTTTGTAGTTGTGGTTTCAAAGCTTTTGGCTTTCCACTATCCCCATTATTTGTAAGTTTAAGTTTCCACAATGGAGGGAAACTATAAAGGTTTCTTGAGGGAGATTAAGGGTCCATAACCTAGCATTTTATAAGCCTATGATCTCCATCAAATCTAGGCAATCTCAAGTCATGTATAGGTTGGAAGACACCTAAATCTAGTGCGTGTGTGTTCGGTGTTCAAACTTGAACCACAATGACTAGAGGATAGTTCAATCCTATTTCCGCTGCGTATATTACACATGAAACAGATGTCACATAGACGGAACGGGCCTTTGCGGGGAATCAGGGAGAGCCTCCCCTCACTATTTTGCTACAGAGGCTAAATACCCAGCCCGTGTCTAATTCAAAGTTCAAATTCTTTGGATGCTGTCATTTTGTATCGGAAACTGCTGCAACACTGCTGGGAAACTGCTGTGATCTGTTTTTTTTTCCTGTGTTGTTTTTTGGTTTGGGTTCTTTTCTTTTTTTCTTTCTTGTCCCCCTTCGGGTCTTGGATGGCATATGATTGTTGGGAAGCTTATGTGCCAACCTAGTTAGGATATTTGTTTCTAATTGTGATGCCGGGTATCCTTGTTCCCTTTAGTCTTTGTAATCCTTATTTCAAAGATTAATAAAATTCTTTACCGTTCAAAAACAAAATTTTAACGCTGGACCAAGATTTCAATAGAAGAAAAATGCTCATGTGGCAGAAAAAAATCCTCCTCCTCCCCGGCAAAAAGACAAACTATGCCAACTTAATCAGGGCAGTTGGCCCAGTGCTTGTGTAGCAGTACTAGTAGTACTGTGAGGTTATGGGTTTAATCCTGTGGGGAGGAGTTTGATACCCATTGTGATTGATTGGGTTGGAGTTGGGGTAAAATTAGGTTCTTCTATAATATCATATGACCAAAAGAAATAGTACTACTCCCTCCGTCCCTATTTAATTGTCCACTATGATTTTACGTGCATTTTCAACAACTTATATCTCTCAACGTATATTATGTTTTATGTATTTGAAATCATTGTCTTATAGAAAAAAATGAGATCTATTAAACAAGATCCATATTGCATATTTTTAGCAATATACGTTGAGAGATATAAGCAGTTGAAAAAGCACGCAAATCCGTAGTGGACAATTAAATAGGGACGGAGGGAGTACTAAAAATCAGGACAGTTGGCTCAAGAGTCGTGTGTAAGTATTTTTGGTTCAAAAAGACAGAACAACATTGGTATCTCCAGTACTAATCCAACCAATTAATTCACGATTATCCTACCTCTGTAACGAAAAGGGTTACCAACACGGGTCGAGTCCTTGGAATTGGGAACCAGATAAGGCACAAGAGGGTCATGTGACCCTCCTGAGTGGTTGCGAGTTTGAAACTCAGCTTACATGGCTGGGAAAAAAAGGTTTTACCTAAACTTGCAACTAATAAGGGTTGAACCCTGTCCATCAAAGGCTTATATATAGTTGTAGTATCACAAAGCCAACGCATACAATTCTATCAATTACACCCATAAAAATATAATAAAGCATCTAGTAAAAATACAGAAACACTACTACATTCATTTTTTGTTCTCGTTATATTATTTGGAATGCATGTTCTTGTTATATTGGATAGTTGATATTTTTATTAAGTTTATGCTCAAAAGGTGACTCATTTATACAAAATTTCTGAATCCGCCACTGCCTCTATGAGGGGACCGCCAAAAATAGGATTTCTTGTAAAAAAAATACTCATTGATGGAATAGGAATAATAGACTAAAGAGTAAATCTCCCATTTTTCTTTACAACTAATTTTGACCCCTCAAATTAGCCACTTTTCATTTCTGTAAATCACTCAAATTTCAGAGCTGTCGTCTAACCTCTAGTTTAAAACATGACTATATAAGAATTGGGAAAATGACGGTCAAGAACGTGTTTTGATAATTAATAGGTGCCAAAGACATTTTCAGCATTAACAAATGTTCTCAGCATGTCTTTGACGGATATTAATTATCAAAACATGTCCTGAGCTATCATTTTCCCCTAAGAATTTTATTGAAATATTCTTCTTGGCACCGGGGAAATTAATGGATGGGTTGGGTTGGGTTGGGTTGGGTTGGTTGTTCATTACCTGATGATTATTTGGGCTGAATAGCAACTTTCCGTCGTTACGGACTCAGATTTTCAGCCCAATAGATTGGGTTAATTTGGCATGTAAACTAGTAATGGATTGGGTACATACAACTCACTCATGACTTCCAAAGCCCAAAACCGAAGACCATTGATCTGAAGACGGCTCCTCGACTGTTGGGCCGTTTTTCGGTCACTCGTCCGACCCAATTCAATACTGGATTTCGTTCTTGTAAATCTCGTCGAAATACGTAATTGTGTTTAAGAATCATGTTAGTTAATTGGATTTCCAATCATTATGCAAACGAAAAACAAAAACAAATCAAAAAAATGGTTCCGCACACGCTGGATCAGAACCCAGCAAGGTTCAATTTTGAGTTATTTAAGTTTGGCAAGTGACCGGAAATCGACGAACCGCACCAGTTCTCGAGCGAACCGCCGAGGAGCCGTGCCACAGATCAATTTGGTGGTGTTTCGTTACCCTCTTTTTCGGCTTTTTGCATTTTGGTTATTGATTTTTTGGATTATAGTCATAATGTGTTTTGAATCTAGTTGCACGTTTTGAAGATATGTGCAGAATATATTTTGTAATAGGAGTAGTGTTTGGTAGATGAATGATGAAATTGAATTATGAGTTGATTTTTTACCATATTGTCCTTGGTTATTTATTATTGTATTAAAAGATGTATGAATAATGTTGTCATTTAGTTAAATCTATATGTTATGAAATAACTTTTTGGGTATTGCGATTAACAAATAAATATATCACATAATTAAAAAGTCTCGATTTCTTTTTGGTAATTAAATACTACCATCCAAGTAATATTCAAAATAAGAAAACCATTAACTTAAAATAATCATTCACCAAAATTCACAATTAAGACAACCAAAAAAAAGACGCAAAAACCATCATATGCATGGAAGGCAGGCCGATGGGAGAAGATAGGAGTTGTGTGAGGATAGAAGTAGTAATACCCTATTTGAGTGAGGGTATTTTGTTAATTTAGAATGTGAAAAGCTCATAACGCAAAAAGGACGGGGGTGTTTGGATGGCATGATTTTACATTTTCCAATTCCCATTTTTGGATTTTGGGTGTTTGGTAGGAAGAGAGAAAATAGATTTTGGGAAAATGGATTTTTCAATTCCATGTTTCTAGACATTAACGGAAAATCTGCAAAAAGGAGCTTTTTCAATTCCCATTTTCCCATTTTGGAATCCCGGGGAATAAAAAGGGCAATGTTTTGGCTAAAAAAAAAAACCTTGCCACCAATTTGCAATCCTATGGAGCAAAAACGTAATTATGAGAGCCTTAGAGACAATATTTGATTATGTCTCTTTAGAATAATATGATCAGAATAATAAGATCTTCACACACGTTCAAACGGATTAAAAATTGGAGTACTTAATTTTTTAACCATATTTTTTAACATATAAACAGTTTCAAAAAAATTAAGTGCTCGAATTTTCACTCCGTTTGAATCGGTGCAAATATCTTGTTTATTCTGATCATATTATTCTAAAGCGTCGTAATTCATTTTTATCTCTAGGGCTCTCATATTAAGTAAATGTTCTTTATTTAGGACTCTGTAGAGCAAAAATGTGATTGTGAGAGTCTTATAAACAAAAATTAATTATGACACTTTAGAATAATATGATAAAAATAACAAGATCTTTGCACTGATTCAAACGGAGTGAAAATATGAGCACTTAATTTTTTGAGACCATTTACATATTAAAAAATATGGTTAAAAAATTAAATGCTCCAATTTTTAATCCGTTTGAACGGGTGTGAAGATCTTATTATTCTGATCATATTATTCTAAAGAGACATAATCAAATTTTGTCTCTAAATCTCTCATAATCACGTATCTGCTCCATAAGATTGCAAATTGATGGTAAGATTTTTTTTTTTAAAATCAAAATGTTGCCGTTTTTAGTCGTGGTTAGGGTTGCTGTGACATGGAGGCAACAGAGCCCCGGGTCCATTTTGGAACGTTATCTATCAACTGATTTTCCTTCCCCTCATACCAGTTCTTCACATAACAACAAACAATAATTGAAATAAAAAATATATAATTAAAAAAAAGGGGGGACACTATCAGTTCATGTACATAACCAATTTCGGAAGTACATTTAAAAAAATTGATTAAAACATTATTTATATACATTATACACCATTATTAATAACCGGGGGCAACATAGTAAAAAATCAATCCATAATTCATTTTCATTCCATATCTTCCAAACACTACTCCTACTGCAAAATGCATTCTGTACATATCATCCAAACACTCTACCAAATACAAAATACATTTTGATCATAATCCCAAAAGCCAAAAAGGCAAAAAGTTAAAAATGAAAAGCCAAAAAGTTGACTCCCAAACACCCCCGACCTCTTGGACTCTTTTTTCACTTCCAGCCTAATGTAACTCAAAATCGGTGAACACGTTCTGTGGGAATGAATTCTAGAATGAGGGTCCCAAACACCCAAAATGGGATAATGAAAATGCAAAAAAAGAGAAAAGAGAGATCCAAACACTCCCTTTCGCCTTTTAACAAAAAAGAGAAAGAAAAGAAAGGAAGGAAGGAAGGATGGATCATTGAGATGTGGGTCCACCGGACAGTGAGGATAGGAGGAGTGACCCCAAAATTCCAACCCCCATGGCATGCCCACTTGCAACTTTCATCAGGCCCTAGAGAGAGAGAGAGAGAGAGAGAGAATCCAATGAGAGGGATTGATGTTACATGGGTGTGTGTTGTCATGTTCTGTGTTGGGGAGTTTGGGACCACATTGCATAAACAAAAAAATGTTGGGTACTGTTAGGAATGTTGAGTTCATTAGCTAACCAAGCTGATAGCATGGGGCCATATATTGTGATGTGAGCCAATTTTGGGACCACATAAAGATGATGAGGGTTGTTTGGACAGTCCACGTAAAATGTTGAGCCCATCACCAAACCGAGTTGAAAACATGGACCCTTGTTGCTTTTTGTATTTTGGGTCATGGTCCATCAAATGATGAAGGCAATCCCGATAGTTATAGTTAGGGCTGTAAATGAACTGAGCCGTTCGTGAACTGTTCGAGGTTCGGTTCGGCAAGAGCTCATTCGAGTTCGATTCGTTTGCTAAACGAACTGAACCTGAACCTCAATTCTAGGCTCGTTCCGTAAATGAGCCGAACTTAAGCTTAACGGTATTCGGCTCGGTTAGGCTCGTGAACTTATACTTAAATTTAATTAATAATTCAATAGTAGTGAGCGATTACTTTTTAATGTTCTTGGAGCATCCACTGGCCTTCTTCATTACACATTTTCTACGAGAGCCACATACTTGATAATGGATATCGCGCAAATGTGTGATGAAGAACGTGCTCCAGGAGCAAGTAAATAATTTTCCAAGTAGTTATACGGACCTATTATTAAAGGACATCTTATCTTACGTATATAGGATTTTTAAGAAGTAAACATCTTTCTTAGTGGCGGGATCTGGAGAAAGAATAGAAAAAGTGGTTTCATTATATTTCTGACCCTGAATGGTTATAGTTGTCTGATAAAAAGACCTACTTGTTATATAAGTATTGTAGTGAAAGATATACTGTATCTTTATATGAATATATAGATACTTTCAATTTGAAATTGATAATCTTTTAACAATACTGTTGAAATGATGACTAGTTCAAGATACTGAAATACATTCTTTTGAAAAAAGCACTACGATTATGGGAGTGTACTCGCGATAGAAAAATTACATCAATCCATTGACACGTGGTATGCATGCCCTGGAAGTCGCACATCCAAAAAAAAAACAAAAACAAAAACAAAAACTTGCACTATCTCTATTTAACACTAATTTGAAGAGGTTAGGAAAATGAAAAGAGGTTTTCAGAAACAAAATAAAATGTGGAGTAACTTTTTTTTTTTTTCTGGATTTGTTTAGCATGGGAAAGGCCAATTGTGAAAAATACAACAATGCTACGAGCACAACTATATACAAAGATACTGACATAGATGTTTTCGGAATCATTCGAGTTTTATAGGCTCTATTTCTACCACATGAGACCTACGTGCATTTGATTCCCGTACTGGACACATATTTGCAAAATGGTAACTTGGCTTTCAGTATCTTTGGAAGAAACCCAAAAATTAAATATCTTCTGTCTTTCATTTTTTTTAAACGGGAAATTAATATTTCATTTTCTCATAGAAATACTCCCTCCGTCCCGAAATAAGTGTTCAGCGCGCAAACCTAGGCCTTACAGAAGGAAAAAAAATTAATTTTTTTAACTAAACAAATGCATTTTTTTAAAGGCCTAGATTTGCACGCCGGACACTTAAAAAGGGAGGAAGGAGAGTAGTGGACAACTATAATCCCACTTCCCATTTTGCCATCTCTTCCCACTTTTCACGCTGACAATAACTACAATGAAAAGTTGATACTAGTTAACAACAATGAAATTAATTTCCCCCATTTATTTTTTGTTATACTTTAAGCAGACCATTTAAATTCCTAGGCGCAATTGGTTCCGTAACCTATCACTTATTAGGTCCCGGATAATTTCCTAAAACGGACAACAATAATAATACACGAAATAATAGTAATACACTTTACCAAACACACTGAAATGTTGACAAAAACAGCTTATGCCAACTGGAAACCACGAAAAATTTAATTCAATGTCTCACGTTGTTGCGTTTTGCTTTGATTGAAAACGCTTCCCTTACAAAATGAGTAGTTACACTGAATCTTAAATTATTTTCTCATTAAAATATACTCCACTTATTTCTAGGAGCTATCCATTCCTAGGTCGTTGTTTTAAGTTTCTGACATGGTTTCACCATTTTTTTATTTAGGAAATTAGTAATAGGGATGACAATTTCTCCGTACTCTTAGTGGTTATAACCCTCTCCCGACGTTAGGTATCGAGACGGATCAACCTACTCTTTTTTTTCAATAGGAACGGTTCGAATATGAGGCGTGTGTGGGATTTGAGTCATGTATGGTTTAGGCGATCTCCATTCTCAAATACCCCTACCAACACCTTGTTTTAAGTGCATATATATTGTGTTATGGATATATCTATTCGCTTATACTACAAACAATTTGTAGTCCAATAATGTTAGTATTTGTTAGTATGTTTTTTAAAAAAAATTTGTGACTTTGGAAATATTCAGTCTTGTAACAAACTTTTGTGAGCACCTACAATGAGAATGGAGTTTTTTGTTTAGTTTACGGGTATTATGACAATATATTTTTAAAGCTCTTATTCACAGATTCCACGTAAGGCGATAAAAGGGAAGTAAGATCTTTACAACGTCATTGTCTCCTAATCTAACTATGAAATTAGGTTCATCAAGTGATTCGAGAGTATTGTAATTGTCTGAAAAAACTTGACCTCTCTAGATTACAAATTTTAGCAAATTATTCGATGTATTCATTATTAGGAGATAAGAGATCGGAGTTGAGGGGAAAAAGAATCCCCAGCCTGACCCATATGATAGTCTAGAACTACAGTAGTACTCATAATTGGCTAAAGTTTATATATTAGTCGAATGCTAAAGTCAAAAGTTTAGAAAGTTGCAAAAAGTATTTTGAGATAGCTATACAGACACAGGTACATTTTCTCATATTATTAAGCACCTGCCATTGATAGTCAATATCTGCCAACAAACAGTGATTATTTGATTTTTGTTGGAACATGCTATAATGTTATTTAAAACAACTAGTGTTTGCCCGTGCCTACGGCACTACGCATCCCGGTAGCCGGTAGTGCCGTAGGCACGGGCATTTTTGTAATATATTTTTGTTTTTTATGTCAACGCCAGATGCCGAGCAGTGGATAAAAAGAACCGATGACATTTTTGTAATATATTTGTAAGAATGTGTATGTTTTCTTAAGAGAGTTGAAGAGCACACATCAACCCTTGGATTAAATGAATCTCAGCCCTTCTTTCAATTTGTGTTTGTGTGGTCAAGTAGATGGTGTTTATTTTACAAATGAAAGTTTCACTAAAGGACAAAAAATAAAAATTTAATTTTGTTCGTTCTCTTTAAAAGAGGGTGAACATTACCCTCTTTCTTATTGGTTGAAATGATATGGATCCCACCAAAAAGTGATGTCGATCTATACCATTTCAACCAATAAGAGGGAGGGTAACGTTCAACTTCTTTTAAAGAGGGTGAACAAAATTGAAAATGGGTTTGGAAATCATTACCCTGAAAAAATCCACAAGATTTGCAAATTCTTATCTTCTCATCTCCCTAAAAAAATTCCAGTGGTGATCAGGATTCGAGTCCCACGGGGGGCTTTGGGGGCCAGGGCTATGGAACCCCTAACCCCGCTGATGTATTTAATGTTGACAAAAAAAAAAAGTGTGACCAATTAAAAGCCCACCCATGAATCATTTAAGTTGCCAAGTTATAACTTGATAGGTATTTTGACAAAATTCAAGTCCGAAAATTGCAACTTTTATGTTCACAAAAAAAAGAAAGAAAAAGAAGTGAGGTTAAGAGGTAGGTGGTGGAGTGTTTTGGGTAAATAAGCCAAAGAGACTTATTTTTTGTTTTTATTTAAAAAAAATCGCATTTGTTAGTTTTGCGTCAAATTTTTATGGATTATTAGTTTGTCTTGACGAGAGGAATAAAAAAAAGTATAAAATTATGATTCAAACATAAATTTTTTGAATAAAGACAAAAATCAACCAAAAAGCCACATTTTTCGACTTTATTAAAAAATGTTTTACTAGTTTGGAGCACAATGTTTTGCTTTTCATTTTTCTCGTCAAGACGAACTAGTAATCCAAAAAATTTGACGCGAAAATATCAAACACAATTTTGTTTTAAATAAAGACAAAAAAAAGAGAAGCTAAATGGCTTAATTAGCCGAAACAAGTTTAGTGAGTTTTGGTCTCTTGAAAGCTCTCTCAATGTTCTCTTTTTCTATTGACCAAAAAGCCATTTTATTATAATACTGTAATATTTAAAGAAGTTCCTCCAAAGAAACTCTTGGTCAGCAATTTATTAGTAGGACAGATGATAATCAGGCACCAAATCCGGGAAATCTTGTACTGTACTTGTGCATATCACCATATAAATAAATAATCAATCGATTGAAAGGAAAAACTCTCATCAGTTGGAGACAAAGTGGGGAGGACCCCACGCAGTTGTCGTCTGGAGTTTTGTCAAAATACTTTATTCAACAGAGACACAAAATAAATAAATACTGTACTACTAATAATCCCGCTGGCCCCCATAATCTAACAACCATTCTTTATTCCACAAAATTTTCACCCTCACATACTATGTTCTACTTATAATAAAAAAATATAGACTTATCCACAAAGATAGGGATGTACGTATATATATAATGAATGAATATTTTTCTTCAGAATACTACTACAATTGTATAATTGCTGGGTATGAGCTGTGCAGCAGCAAGAAAGAATGTCTTAATCAAATAACTGGTCATCCCCCATGCAAAATGCTTTGGAATGGGCATCCTCCATTACTGGAGCCATGCCAAGGAGAGGAAGTATTAGATTAATGAATAATGATGATGATATGGTTGACTTAATGAAATCATCAAAAACCCACCCACCAAACACTTTTTAATATATACCACAATCAAGTCACAAACATGTGCCACAAAACTGATTCAACAAAAATTGATAGCACTGAGGAGGAGGTCTCGAATATGAGATTTAGAGAAGGCAAACCCATAAATCTCAAGCGTTAGACCACCGGTCCAAGCCTTTTGGATTACTAAAATATATAATAGCAATAGAGTACTCTATACCCAGGAAATATGTAGAAAATTTATAACCAGAGTCGTTCAAGATGTGACCTACTTGGAAGTTGGAATTTACAACATATCTTCCACTCACAGAAACTTTTTAGAGTAAATAAACATTCTTGGTGCTGCAAAGCATTAGTAGAAAACCAAAGGGCTTCTCTTTGGGGTTATTAGGTTCCCAAATGCATAACTTCAAACTCAACAAAAAGAACATAAGCTGTCATTTTTGAAGTTTTTAGGGTTCATGAAGAGCATGAAGCTTCTTGGTAAACATACTGTATAAAATGACTATATAAGCATGCTAAAATGGATTTTCACCTTTATACAATGCTCCAAAGCTAGCAAATTTGCAAATGCAGGAATGACTTTAAGACAGAAGTTTCAAATAAATATTTGCATTTCCAAAACTTCTTAAAACAAAAACAAGGGAAGTTAAAGGCTGTTCAGACTTCAAACCAGCAACAAAGGAACCATCTTCAGGAAAAAGGAGAGCAAACCTTACACCAAACAATGAGAAAAGAAAGAAGTTAAGCAGCATTAAGGAATGCACAATGCCAACCTCTCCATAGCAAATCATCAAATCGTACCCTTGCTCTCTGGCAATTTTGTTTCTTCAGCTATTCTCAGTTCTCACCTCCCATCCGCAGAAGTAAACGAATCGGCAAACCCAGATGGCCGAGTCGGTATACTGGTCTGGGTATTTTCCCCACTGCCGAGAAAAGACGAAGAAGCAGAACTGTCAACCCCGCTTATGCCTTCGAGAGCCTGCCACTTCTTCACTGCCTGCGGCAAAGTCATGTCGAAGTCAATTGCATACATATCTTCTGTCTCGAGATCAGACGGTTTCCAGAGCTCCGTGAGGGACGAGAGGACGTTAACCGCGTGGCCCATGTCAGGCCTCTGGGAGGGCTCCCGAGCACAGCAATGGCCTGCCAGCTCAGCAACAGTGCCGACACTCGCAAGGGTTTCCTCATCATCAAGATTGAGGGTTGGGTCGATGGCCTTGCGGAAGGTTTCCTTGTTGATGTGCATTCTACGGAACCATGTCACGAGGTGAATGCTTTCTTCCTGTTGAGTCTCGTCGAGTGCTTTCCTTCCAGTAATTATCTCCATTAGAATCACTCCGAAGCTGAACACATCGATCTTGGTTGTTACTCGTCCCGTCACTGCGCATTCATTCATACATCAAATTTTAGTATAATAGCCAAGAGCAGTATCTGATACATAAGGAAATAAAGATGATATCACGCTTGTAATTTCAGTAGATATATAATGCGAGGTAGGAACAGAGAAGATGATTGGATAACCCAAGCACATTTAGTTTCCAAAAAGTGGGATTCCCAAAGGCGAACGAGTTATTCTAGGGAGAGTTTCCGTTTTTAGAAATCATTCCTATAGCATTTCAAACCAAAGAATCAAAGTGATTTCATATTCTGCATGGAGTCATCAAACCACAACTTATGATTGCATACTAACGAACTTGGTTTACAATACTTATCCTGCACCACCAATATCTACATGTGTTGAAAATGCAAATCACAACGCAAAAGGAAAAAAAAACAATTAGGCACAATTTATGGGTTTGATGAACTTCATCTCATACACCATGTAGGTGATAAAAAAGAATCAATTTAAACAACATTGCAAGACGAATTAAAAAAAGGAGAGAAAACCCCACAACACGAGCCTTTTAAATTACTATACAACGATTAGGGAACATCAGCTGACAAGAACAAGATAATTTTGTTAAAGTTGTGAATGTATTAAAAAGCTTATGAAACTGCAAATACCATATTAAAATAAATACCAGAAAGTAAGGGAGGCTCTCTTCTTAGAGGCAAAAGGCCCCATTCATGTGCCATGAATCCTTCTTTCAAGGTACATCCCAGTATTCCATCGTCTATAACATCAATGTTACAAAGCAAATCTCTACACATATTGCTAAGTTGATTCATAAGGCTTCAAAATTTCCAGTCGCCTAAAAAATAGGGCAACCTTGTTCTATAGCAAAATGTATCCAATCCGGCTATGATTCTAGTTAATAAAACAGAAGGCCAATATCAGCAGTCCCTTGGATAGAGTGTGAGGCGTAAAAGGCAATACAAACATATGGCTACTGTCAGATTAAAACTTTAAAACTCATCCCCAACTAGCTTTAAGTTCGTTTTCTCATGTTTTAAAGACATGCTCTGGCATTGCTTTGTTTTATCCAAATGACTACAGCTGCGTCAAATCAATTCAGAAAATTCGACAATGTTCTTAGCGATTTCAGGCAAAAAATTTAACTATGTTCAAATCATTATGAGGAAGAACATCATAAGAGTGTTGTACCAATTGACTACCGTAATTAAAATAACGACTTAACAGAAGAGTACCTGCATACTCTGGTGCAAGATACCCAAAAGTTCCTGCTAATCTTGTTACAACTGAAACTTTCCCGTCTGGTGCAAGGCGAACAAGTCCAAAATCTGCAACTTTAGCACGCATATCATCTCCCAAAAGAATATTAGACGGTTTAAGATCCCTATGAATAAAGCTCTGATGAGCCAAACCATGTAAATACTCAACACCTCTGGCCACATCAAGGGCAATGGTCAATCTCTTCGACCACTCGAGAGGTTTCAACCCTTCCTCCTTCCAGTGAAAAAGGAACCTACTAAGAGTCCCTTGAGGCATATACTCATAAACAAGTAGCCTCTCATTTCCATCCAAGCAATAACCTAGAAGACCAACCAAATGCCGATGTCGCACCTTGGTTAAAACAGCTATTTCAGACTTGAACTCGTCTAGACCCTTTTCAGTCACCACTCCTGACTCCATCCTCTTAACCGCGATTTTAGTCCCATCGTGCAACTCCCCTTTGTAAACAGTCCCAAACCCACCTCTTCCCAACACATTCTCTACGCTGAAATTGTTAGTCACGTTTTTCAACACTTGAATCGAGATTACCATGCTTCCTGTTTCAATAACATGAATGTCACCAGGTCCAGTTCCACTACTTCCATGACTATAATTCGATTCACTCCTAGCCCCACCATTAACGCCTGAATTGGCAATAGTGATCTTAACCCCGTCATTTTCCGATCCCGAGAGGCGGGGGTGAATCACCATCTCGTTCGGACTCTGAACTCTACCGGCATGCTTTCGTTTAGCCCTGTAAACGCAAAACACCCCAACTCCAATCGCTAAAACCGCACAAACACCGCCAATCACGGAACCAACCACCACGCCGCTGGAAGACTTATTCCCACCACCAGCACTCGTCGATGGCGTACCAGGACTACTCCCGGACGGACTATCAGGTGTCCCCGCCGGCGGACTCCCAGTATCCTTACCAATATCAGGATTCCCATCAGTTTTCACAACCACATTGCTCCTAAACGACGGGATTTTCCCATAGAGATTATTATTCGACACATCTAGTTCCATAAGATTAGCCAACGTTGTAAGCTGACTCGGGATAGTCCCCGTGAGATCATTACCAGCTAGATTCAGTACTTGCAACGAAGCAAACTCCGAGAAATTCGGAGAAATCGTACCCGAAAGCACCATCTTCTGAAGATTCACAACAGTAATGTTCCCATTGGCAGAACATCTGATCCCCGTCCACGGCGGATTGCAAGGATCGTTCCCTTTCCAATACGACGCGAAACGCAATGGATACCCCACCGCCTGCGCGACCGAAAGCAGGGCATCAACACGGGGATCACAACCTACTCCAGCCTCATCCAAGCAGAAGCTATTAGTCCCGCTCATGTCGACTGAGACCGACCGCCCGAACCTTGGGCTCGGGCCTTGCAAAAAGTTATTAGTCAAGTTCACAACCCTAAGCGACGCTAGACTAGTCAGGGTTTCCGGCACCGGGCCGGTAATCTGGTTATCTCTCACGCTAAGGTTCTGCAACATAGTGGTTAACGAAAAATCCGGCAAAGGACCAGTAAAGGAGTTACCGTGGAGCCACGCCTCGGTCAAGTACGTCATGTTCTGCAAAACGGATAACGACCCGTTCAGGTTGGAGCTGCTCCGCTGCCCGTTCAGCCACAGGGACTGCACCGAGGAGCCCGCGAAGGACCCGGGTAACGGACCCGAGAGGCTGTTGAAGGCCAAGTGGAGAGTGGTGAGACCCGATAGGGACCCGATGAAGTCGGGTACGGGTCCGGTGATGTTGGCTGACGTGGCGGAGAGGACTTGGAGAGCCGAGGCGTTCAGGAGAACGGCGGGCAATTCCCAGGCGGCGAAAGGGTTGTAGTCGATGTAGATTTGCTGGAGGTTGGTTAAGCCGGCGAAGAAGTCGGGCGGGAAGGAGGTGAAGTTGTTGTTGTTGAGGAGGACGAACTGGAGGGAGGTCAGGCCGGAGAGGGAGGGGACCGGGCCGGTGAGCTGGTTGAACATGGCCTCGAACCGGGTCAGGGAGGCGAGGGTGGAGAGGGAGGCGGGGAGGGAGCCCTGGAGGTTCAAGTGGCCGATTTGGATCCGGGTGATCCGGCCGTCGTTGGCGCAGCCGACGTGGGGCCAGTTGCAGGGGTTCGGGTCGGTCCATTTGAGTGAACTCGGCGAGTCGAGGCTTTTTTTCAAGTCTTGCATTACTGAGGCGTCGGCTGGTGTGGCGGTCTGGGAGTGGACGGAGAGTGGGGAGAGGAGAGAGAGGAGGAGGAGGAGGAGGGGGAAGAGGAGGGGGAAGAGGAGGGGGTTGTTCCGCATTTTCTCGAGAAAGTGAGGGAAAATCATCCGAGAAAGCGAGGGGAAATCAGCAGAAAAACCCTTTTACTGGGGTGCTTCACTCTCTCTCTCTCTCTTACAAGTTGGGGGCATTTCTGTGGGGAGGGGGCGGTGGAAAGATGTGAATTTTTTGGGGTGAAGTTGGAAAAAGGGTTTTCGAGAATTTTGGCAGGAGACGCGGCGGGGATAGAGGGAGAAAAGAAGGAAGAATGTGGAGAGAGAGAGTGAGATTTGGATTTTGGAGAGAGAAAAGAGGTGGGGGATTTTTATCGCATGTGGGGTGGATGGGAGGGAGGATGTTTTGTTGTCATGGAGGGGAGGAGAAGGAGGAAAGGGAAAGTATGTGATGTACGTAAACTGTATGTATAGCTGGCTGATGGGCGTGGGACCACATTATTATTTTCTTTTCTAAAAATCAAGGATGAGTAATAAATGTTGGGGGCTACCGTGCAGTTACTGCAATTTCTCAACCTTCCCATTCTTTACTGTTTTTATCTTTAATTATAGTAACAAAATCTCTAATATATATATACTATAGGTCCGTTAAGGGAAATAAGTACTTATTTTTTGAATTTAAAATACTTCTTCCGACTCATTTTCATTATCTATTATTCTGTTTCTCTTTTATGTCTATTGCCTATATCTTTTAGCGGGAATCTTGAAAAATATGCAATACAGATTTTGTTTGATATATCTTGATTAATTCTATAATACCAAATTTTTAAAATTATGAAAAAATTATAGGTTGAAAGATATATAAAGCAATTCAAAAATGACCCGTAATTCAAAAATGAACAATAAAAATGGGACGGAGGGAGTAATATATACTGTGAGAGAATGATCTGTCTTGTAAAACGGTAAATAATACAGTAATTACTTAAAAAATAAGAACATTCTCCTAATTTTTTTGGGATTTTTTTAGAGTTTTGTCCTTATTCAAAAAAATTCACGTTCGTTAGTTTTGTGTAACTTTTGTGAATTATTGATTCGTCTCTACGAAAGGAATCAAAAAAATAAAAAAAATTATTTTTACCCAAAATATTTTTGAAATATCCAATCAAATTGAACAACTCCGATCAGTTTACATAGAAATCCAAAATGAATCTCATACAGTCCGGTGTACCATATGGTGTGCCCATAGTTTTTTTTGAAAGTCTATTTTATAGTCTATTTCGAAAATTAAATTTGATATCTCGGGGATTTTGCAGAGATTTTCTTTCTGATTTCTTTCTGATTTGAGTCAGTTTCTGCTTCACTTTTTCTGTATCTTTTGCTATTCTATTATAGTAGGAGTATTATTGGTGGTAAATTACAGTTGCCTCTTCTGCGATTACTAAAGTTACCTTCAGTCAAAGTTCGAATACGCGTATACTTTTTTTTTTTTATAGCAGTCAAGCAATTCATTTCATAATACCCCAAAGGATAGAAGTCCGAAGACTATAAAGATTTCATCACAAAATATAAGAAAAAACCAAAACTACCAAACCTAGACACTGGAACACATTCACGCAAAATCATAGATGATTTCACGCAAAATCATAGCTGGTTGACGTTTGCTCGTGTTTGTATTGAAGTGGAAGCGGCAAAGGAGATTCCCAAATCCTTTGTAGTTAATTTGGGTTATGGTGAGCCTTATGAAATTAGAGTAGAGGTTCCTTGGAAACCCCAAGCTTGTAACATTTGCAAAATTTTTGGCCATATTACTAATGCTTGCAAAATCTAGCCCCAAGCTCCTCCTTCTCAAGTGTGGAAAGCCAAGGAGCCAGTAGGACAAAAAGTCCCCGTTGCTCAAGAGCAAATTTTCAAGGAGCGAGCTGGAAACGAAGATAAAGCGTGGGAAGAAGTTAAGAGGAAGAAAGACCATAGATCCCCTACGAGCATGCCTTTGGTTACCTCCTCTCCTTGTTGTTCGGGTGCCTCCTCCGATGTGCTAAGGAAAGATGATATGGGGAATGTGCCTCCTTCGTTGATGGTATCTTCTAGTTGTTTTGATGTGCTGAAGTCGTGTGACACTAACGATTATTCATGTGTGACGGACCAAGTGTCTTATACTTCTCCGATTGCACCCATCCACAGTCGGACTAGTAAAAAACAAGAGGTTCCTGTGGCTCCCCGCCGGTCTACACGTTTCCGAGAGCCTCCAAGGATTCCTTTGGAAGGTGACTTCGTAGGGCCTTGGCATGGCTCGAATCCGTTGGTAGGGGAATCTTCATCCTCTCGAGGTGAAAATAAAAGGAAGCTTCACGAGAAGATAAAATGTTAAAGGCTTCGAGAGCTTAGATAGTTGGGACTTAGGTGGTTGAGGCTTGCCTTTAGAGTTGTGTTGCTTCTTTGAAGTGTGCATTGAGCATCATCGAATATCTCTTTTGCTTTGTTTAGTTTTTTTAGTCTTTTTATTTGCTTTTGTTTGCCTAGGGTATGCTCCTTGTAAACATGTACATTCAGTTATCCTTTTTTTAATTTCAAGCTAATTTACCAAAAAAAAAAAACACATTCACTAAGGGGCTCTAAGCACATACTGCAAAAGCAGACCATACGCAAATGCAGGGCATAAGGCTCGTCTCCGATTTGGTAGTAGAGCTCAAAGGGACACCCAGTTCAAACCATAGCCATAAGCACAGATGAAATTATCCACAAACTAGAACCAAAAAACGAAAACATAAAACAGGAACAAAACCTGGACTTATTTGCCCACCAACCACACCCACCAAATCTGAGAAACCAGACCAATCTAGACCCGAATTGGCAAAACCAACCGGTAGGACCTCCGGCCAAACAGCCGAAAGGGAAAACAACAGAAAACCCTAACCCAACCTCAACATTATTACCTCATCATCGGCCTCAAACTACTAGATCTGGAGAGCCAAAGAGGAGACGAAACCAAACCGTGTACACTCACCATTGGCCGGAGACTTGGTTGCCGTCGACACCGCCTGAACCGCACCATGAACGGAGCTGAGAAACACAACGGAGAGGAGAGGGGACCCGAGGAGGGGAGAGGGGAAGAGGAGAAACGGGGGGGAGGAGGGGAGAAGAGGAGGCGGCGGCCCCCTCTCCCCAAGGAAAACCAGATCTGTTTTGGGGCTCTTTTTTCGCTAAAGAGAGAAAGTCTAATGAGACCTTCTATGGTACCGAAATGAATACCGACGGTACACATACGATGTGTAAAACTCACTCTTGGGTCCCACACAAATAAATTTAGCCATTCAAAAATTTTAAAATAATTTCTCGAATGGTCTTGCCAAAAAAATGAGCTCAATTGGATAGCTCTAAGTCCTTGATCCAAACTTTCATTTTTATTTAGAATTCAGGATCCTATCTTATGAATAGAAGATTGAAAGATTGGATCAAACACTTATGAATATTCAATTGAGCTGATCTTCTACAAAAGTACTCAAATTACTTTAAAATTATTGAAAGGCTCGGATCATTTGTGTGAAACCCCGGAGTGAGCCCTACACACTATATGTGCACCGTCGGTATCAATAGCTTTTTCAAAACTTAATTACCCAATTGGGGTTAGCTCAGTTGGTCATGACTCTTATATCTCATTGGGAGGTCGATCAGGAATACAATTCTCCCTACTTGCGTGTGGATGTTCTTCCTTTTATATGAATGTTTTCTTTCTTTCTTTGTTTATACCTTATAATAATGGTTTATTTCTTGTATTATTAAGTTACTAGTGCTAGCCCGTGCCTACGGCACTACGCATCCTGGTTGGAAGGGGATGGCAGTTGTGTGATTTAGGTGAAAATCATGGGCATTTAACCGGGAAGTGGGAGGATGCACTACAGCATTTGGATCAAATGAATCTAAGCCGTTCCAACAACTTGTCCCCACACCCTTCTGTTTTATAATAGAGATTGGGCTTGATTGTCTCGTGGACTCTCACAATTGATGTAGTTTTCCGAATTTGTATTATGTAGTACTCCCTCCGTCCCTTTTTAAATGTCCTGCTTCGTAACTCCAACTTATTAAAAAGACATCATCATCATACCTTTCACATCAACTTTTTCCTCCACTTTTCCTACTTACCCATCATCATTACACTTTTACTCACTAACTTTTCAAAATGGAATCTACTTTTAGGGACAAAATAGACAATTCACCAACTTTTACCCACTAACTTTACAAAATGGATACTTATTAAGGAACAGCCCAAAATGGAATACTGGACTGTAATAAAGGGACGGAGGGAGTATGATGTAAATGATCTCTTCTATCGATTGAAAAAGGAAAAACTTAATTAGATATTCTATTGTTTAAATATTACTACTAGTAACTACTAATTACACGTAGTTTAAGATTTTTCTATAAAATCCCCAACGTAAATTTAATTATGGCGAATAATAACTTTACCAATTGAAAGTGTTAAAGTGCGATTCTTTACTCAAAAGTGAAAACTTCTGTTAACATTTTGTTGGAATAACATTGAGTTGATAAAAACAACATGACATTTGAGAGAGAAACATTATGGAGACAAGATTGTGTTCCACTCTAAACGAATTTGATTTGTAAATTCTACTCCCTCCGCTTTTTTTTAGTTGTTCCTGGTCAAAAGACGTGAATTTTGGATCAATGAATAAAATTCTTTCATGCATAATTTTTTAAATTTTCTTGTACTAAATTAAAGATCTCAATTAGTTCTTCAGATCCGTACAAAAAAATTAAAAATTATATGCGGGAACCATTGTATTTTTTGATTTGAAAATTGCATAGATAACACTAAAAAAAGGACTGAGGAAATCCTTGGGCAGGTTATGTTGGAGAGGTTTTACAAAGTCTTTAACAAAATCATGTGAGTTTGCTAAGTCGGTCATTCCTGTACACATTTTCAAGGGAGAGGTCAGTGGGTTAATTCCCATTGCAAGCAGTTGATTATCATTTTTTTTTTGGCCACAGTGAACATGAGACCTCCCCCAGGTTTTCATTAAGTGTCACCGCTCGTGCGTTGCATGAAATGCGTGCTCAGTATAATTGTTCAGACTTGAGTTTCAATAAGTTGCCTAATATGCATTGTATAGTCGCTAAACATGTACAAATGGTATAGCAAATGTATGTAGCGCTGGAGAGATGAGATGAAAAGGCTGGAGTTATAGTTGCCAAATTTTCACGTGTGAATTAACATGGTGAAATTGGCAACGGAACTAATTACCAAAAAATCTCCGTTTGTCCTTATTCAAATTTTTTTTCGTATTTGTTAGTTTTTCGTCAATTTTTTAAGGATTATTGCATCGTCATAATAAAAGGAATCTAAAAAGTAAAAAATTAAGATCGAAACCTAATTTTTTTGAATAAAGACAAAAATAAGCCAATAAGCCAATTTTTTCGTCTTTATTCAAAAAAAATTGGATTTCGATCATAATTTTGTACTTTTTAGATTCCTCTCGTCATGACGATGCAATAATCTCCAAAAAAATTGACGAAAAACTAACAAATACGAATTACAGACAACAATTACAGACTTGCTAACTAAAACCAGAGTAGCCAGCCTTCCTAATTTAAACTCTAACACAATGAACACAAATGTAGGGGGCACATGGCACTCTACTCCTGTATCAGAGATCCTCCAGTGCTTTTAATGCACTGAAACTTCCATCTGTAATTTGGAAGGCATTCGACATATCTGCCTAGCTGCTGTTCGGTTTCGAGCTCCATAGGAACATTGTACTATTGGTTTGCAGGCCATTCTAATATCTGCTCTCCTTTTGCTTTGACAACTCATCCAATAGTAAGGCAATTCAATATGCATCGTCAAAATTCGACTTCTTGGCATTAGTAGTTACCGCTAGCACATGGTTTAGCTTCCTAACCATGAAAGTTTTGGGGTTAACCTGCACGGATATTATCACCAGAATTCTGTTCGGACAGTGTAACACCTCGTATGGAGGGCTCTTCTACTCATATCCTTGGTGGTAAAAGGCACCTCACTTCAATTTTCTGGTTTCAAAATTATTAAACAAGCGCATTCCTGAAACTTCCACTCTTATCTATTGAAAGAGGCAGCTGTGTTTTTTTTTTTTTTTCCTCAGCAAAAGAAATTTTATTAATCTCTAAGAAATTACAAAGATTAAAAGGATAAGGACACCCGAAGGAAATATTAATAACCTAAGGCTACCCAAGACAAGGAAATATTAATAACCTAAGGCTACCCAAGACCCAAGAGTTGGCAAGAGGCAGCTGTGTTATCGTCATAGTGCCCTCTCCATGCATTTCCACTGTCAGTTCCACTAAAGCTTGTTTGGGAACTGGACCCAAATCTCCATCCGAACTCATTTGCTGCACCTTAGCTGATGACAGTATCTTTATGCTCCGAACACAACTTGCAAACTCCCTGAAAGGAATATGGAAAATCATATTTCAAGAAATTAGACTATGGACACAAAAGTTTGGACCGCGGGGAACCGAAGCATGGGGGGCCAGCATGAGGGAACATCATAGTACGGAAGATGTTGGAGGAAACTGCCTTCATGGCGGGCAGGAAAGTAGCGAATCACATAGAGTTGCCCCTACCTCCACTTGATTATTCAATGAATGAATTGCAATGAAAGCGTTGTTGATAAAGAGCATAACGGGCAGGCTTCCTACGCTCTTTTGAAGATGTAGAAGTACATCTTCGAGTGGTCAGATTTAGGCTTTATATCTGGCCCATCTCATGAAACAATCTATACAGCTTGGCCTGTATCTTGTTTGTTCTGGACCTACCTACTGTATTCCCGAATATCGGGCTTTTGTTTTGTTCTGTGTTTTCTTTTGTTTTAGAGGCACCAACATAGAGGTAGAAAATATAGAACATGACTTACTCTAATCTCCAACAAGTAGTATGTCTTTTTCGTGATCAACGTAGACAAGTTTCCACTCTGTTCTTTGTGAGTCTTCTAGTTGTCCTTCACTCCTCAGATCATGCCTGAGCTCATCATAGCCCTTGTAACGGCTGACATCAATAGTTCTCCCCACAGACCCACGATTTTGTACCTGAATAAAATTTGGCCAGGCATTAGTGAATTGTCCAAGCTAATTCACCAACAAAAAGCAAAAGTAATGCAATTAACAGAAAAATTATTATTTCCTTTACTTATGCCCTTCTATATCTAATAAGTACTATTCTAATAAGACAAAGTGGACTAACATACCTTTATGTTTGCATTCTCTGAGTCATGCTAGGCCGTAACCCACCTCCCAAAACACCAGCATCTCTAATTGCGATATCAGTTGAACACCCTGGCTTGAAAGACATGTTTGGCAACCCAAACGGCTGAGAAACTGATATCAGCAGCAGACAACTGTCTGAAAATCCCTTGGCATCCACCATAATTGGAAAGCAAGTTCCAGAATCAAAACCCCTCGACAACAATGCATCAGCTAGCATATACCATCGACATTACCTGCAAAGTGAACATTGTTTCTGGACTGTGACTGAACATCCCCCTCCATAAAAAACAAAGAAGAATGATCAATGATCCCGCACTACAAGAACAGAAAAACAAACAACGAAAACGGTATACAAGAATGGATCTCCTATCTAATTCTATTTGAATAGAACACCCCCCATGAAATGGTTAACTATACCAACAAAGTTATGATCCACAGTCAAAATTAATAAATGCATGATCCAAAATTCAATAATAAACCTCCCAAACGCCCTCCAATTATCAAATACAGCATTTGGCTTGCTCTTGTAAAGTACCTTTTTTCAGATCAGATAGAAAGGTACCTTTTTTGCATAGAAATCACCTCTTACCACAAGCTATCACACAATCTTGTAACCCCAGCCTATCGAACTCTTATAACCCACAAGTAGTTTGATACAACGTTTGCTATCGAACTCTTATAACCCACAAGTAGTTTGATACAACGTTTGATTTGGTATTTTTCAATTCGCTTCTATTTTATTTTCGTGATCTGTCAACTACTATTCTCCCGATTGTTCCAGCATTTGAGAACAAGAGTTATTGCTTTTATCTGTATCTTTGTAAACTCCATGTCAAAACTTGCCTTGATTTATAACTTTACAACCCCCCATATATATTAATAATGGTAATCATAACCAGAGTTCGAGAGTCTGCTCAAAGGGGATGGTCTTTGCAATAGGCTAAAATATTGCATATTTCTTTACCAAATCACATAGGCAATATGAACATCCCCACCCCCACCCCCACCCCCTCCCCCAACTAAAACTATGTTATCCGTCCTCGCTGACGGTGCTCAAATTTCAACAATTCAAGCATAATCAAGTGCTTACTAATATAGAAATGCATAACACGACACAAATATACTTAAAACCAAATTAGAAGCACCCCAATCTATAACCGAAAAGGAAACATGATCGGAAAAAACAGAGACGGAAGGAATTGGCGGCTTTGTCGAACATATCGGCGGCGTCTTCATATTTGAAATTGGAGCCGAATAGGACCCAGCCACTGAGCTTCTTCTCGGCTTTCCTCTCAAAATCTTCTCCTCTCGCAATCCATGCAAGAGGAGTGGAGATGCTCTATCAACTTTGGGTAAAAAACTGAGTAAGGAGTGGAGATGCTCTAGGGGTAAAGCAGGTGGCAATTGGTGTTTCTTGTTAAAAAGCCCAAATTTGAGAAAACGGACACAGTTAATGCTACGCCTATTCGGCTCAATTAGTAAACTAAATCTCGAAATATCAAAGGAGGTCACAATTTTAAGGACTATGTATTCAATAGCATGCATACGCTAAGAGAAAATATCGCAGCAAATCATGTGCAGCACAGTTTATTAAACAACTGAGGGTATGTACAACTACCACTGAAGATGACAGAGGTAGAAAAGACAATAGTACAAAGTCCAATGGCTAAATATACAGCATAAACTAGCAAAGAGAAAATAGCTCAACAATTAATAGGCAGCTACTTAAGCTTCGAAATCCGTTACTTTCATCTGGAAAATCAAAGTATTCCAAGGCATACTCAATGTGCCCTTTTCTCCAGCAAATCTCTTTTATCTAATGGAATGTACAAAGATGGTGTAAGTGCATGTAATTCTACTACTCTCGAAGATCACATCCCACACAATAAAGAATGAAGTTCCTCCAATCCCAAATACAAGACAGGAGATAAGTCTGTTATATTCTGATTAAGTAGAGAAAAGAAGGAATTATAAAATTTCAAGCATAATATCCAATGTTGCTCTCACCAATGAAAACAAAATCACTTCATTGAATCCTACTAAATCAACTTGACATGTTATGTTCAACTAAACATGGGTTTTAGATGTTAGGTCCTAAATCATGAAGACTTCCAAACCAAAAAGTTTAATTTATTTCCAATTCCTAACTTTCGCAACCAATGATGGAATAAGGATCTACGGCAGCAGGTCTAATGTTTTGTATATCTAGCAGGAAGTGACATTGTTGTTTCAATAACTGATGAGAGAAGTTGCTTCAGAATTGTAATATTTGGTAAGGCAGAGTGACTTATGATATTTGATAGAATCCCAGTGTGCTAGAGTATCCAGCAAATTTAGTGCTATATTAGCTTTCCCAGTGCAGGTCAAGAAAATAATGGATCGCACACAAGAAATAATCAAACCGGCATGGAAGAGAATAAGAGTTTGTTGGTCCCTATGCTGATTGGGAAAGGGCTTCAGCTTATAAGGATTAAGGACATGGCATTTAGTCGAGATTAAGTCAACCAATTAACACAAAGAGGACTTGCTAGCAATACTCCAGCTTGAACTGATAATGCATCAATAAGTCATTGCAGGAAGGCATGTTCTGTTTTACATCTATACTACTAAAATATTCAATGTATCTACTATTTAGGATACTCAGCCTTTTTCAAGAGAAATGGACATAGCTAGTACTCAACCAAGAAGTATCTGGAAAAAAGATACAACAGGCTACGCATACTTGTCACTGTCACTAATATATCCTGGCCATCTAAGAAAGAAAATTAAAGAATTAAAGAACACTCCAAAAAACTGGAACAAAGTTAAAATTTTCTTATAAGATTGCAAGTATACAAAAATAACCTATCGAAAAAAGAGAGAAAGAAATTGAGGGTTATAGATCACTCACGCTTTGTATGTTCCTTATTTTTGTCCAAAGTTCCTTAGGCCCAATGTTCTAAAAGTCGCTACTCGCTAGGCGCTAGTCAAACGGTCAACCACCTTCAAAGCTGCCTTGAGGCCTAGTAATCGGTGCATAGTAATTAGTAATCGATAATTAATCGGCGCATAGCAATTAGTCGGATAGGCCCCGCCAGCGATTAATCACCAATTACTATATTAGTAGCACTTGATTATGCTTGAATTGAGGAAATTAAGGTTAGGGTTTGACGGTTATAGATTGGGGTACTTCTAATTTACTATACATCAATCAATTGAACAAAACTCAATCCTTTATACACGAATCTGAAGCACCCCAATCTATAACCGAAAAGGAAACAAGAGGAAAAGGACTCACAGAACTTGGTGAGTTCGGAAGGTGTCGAACAAATCGGCTGCGTCTTCGTATTTGCAATTGGAGCCAAATAGGACCCAGCCGCTGAGCTTCTTCTCGGCTTTCCTCTCGAAATCTTCTCCTCTCGCAATCCATGCGAGAGGAGTGGAGATGCTCTGTCAACTTTGGGTAAAAAAATTGAGTAAGGAGTGGAGATGCTCTAGGGGAAAGCAGGTGGCAATTGGTGTTTCTTGTTCTTAAGAAGCCCAAATTTGAGAAAACGGACACAGTTAATGCTACGCCGGAGACTCCGAAGCTTCGCTGTCGAATGCGGCATCGAGGAGTTTCCAACTTTTTTTTTTGGTAAATACAGTAAACAATTCAAGAACCAAATTTCAGAACAATTTTTTTTTTTTTGTTTGTTTGTTCTTGTTCTTGTTCATTTCTTTGGAACAATAATGGGTATCTTTATTAGAGCATCTCCAATCCATACTCTATATCTCTATTTGAGAGTATCAAAGCACTCCAATCTATCCTCTCAACCCTCCTCCATTTGAGAGTATTGAATTTTGATACTCTATATTTAGAGGGTGAGAGAAAATATAGAGGACCATCTCTAAAACACTATTCACCTTTTTAAAAGATATTTTTGTCCTTGTTTGCTTTTCTTACTTAATTTTTTATCTTCATGAGAGTATAAAAAAAGGTTTTTTTTTCATAAAGTGATTTTAGAGACAAAAATAGAGGATTTGTGGTTGGTGTAAACATGAATAGTAATTTCCTCTGTAATCACTTTATGAGTAAAAAATATTATTTTGATACTCTCAAATGGAGTATTGGATTGGAGATGCTCTTACATTAGCTACCAAATTTCAGAACAACTTGGTCGTGTGTGAAGTGGAATTGTTGGTTTTGGGTGTGTGTGAAGTGGAATTGTTGGTGGGAATTGGGATCAGAAAAAACATGATCGGAATTGCTGAACCCTTGATATACGAATCCGAAGCACCCCAATCGACAACCCAAAAGAAAACAAGGGGAAAAGAACTCAATAGGATTTGCTGAGTTCTGAAAGAACCGATGACTTTGTCGAACAAATCGGCGGCGTCCTCGTATTTCCAACTGGAGCCGAAGACGACCGAGCCGCTGAGCTCCTCACTAACTTTCCTCTCCAAATCTACTCCTCCTGCAGCTGATCGGGCATCATCTGCTTTGAGACGCCTGCCTGGCCGTCCGTTGCAGAGATGGTGTTGGCCGGATGAATGAAAACCCAAAATGGGAAGAGAAGAAGACTCCAACAAGTGAATTGGAAGAGCATTACAGATCAAAAAAAAAAAATTTGAAAGAGCAATATGAGAAGGCCGGTGATTTTGCCCCACCCTTATTTGTTAATACCACACCCTGTAAGTGTATTTTTTGGTGTAAAAATACATTTACAGGGTGTGGCATTAACCAAAAAAGAGTGTGGCAAAATCATTTCTCTGCCCCAAGCCCAACACCATTACGTGACAAAATAGTGTAGAAAAATCGGGACGCAGACGGAAAACATTGAAAGTCTGAAAACCCGTTAATGTAATTCATAAATAACCTAAATAGTGTCTATGGCCCACCATTTTAAGCGCGAAATGACGAGAACGCCCAAGACCCCAAAGAAGTAAATTCAATTGGCTAGTTTCCGAATTGGGGGCGTTATCGTCCGGAGATGGCCAAAGTGTAAGCCACAATTCAGAACTTGGTTCCTTTATAGGCGGCCTGTGGATACGAGTACAAGGCTGAGTGACGGGAAAGGCCAGGATACTAGTTCGACACCGTTTCTTCTATGGGAGGCTCTCATCCAATATTTATTGTCCAGTTTTGACCTTTGTGGACCCAAAATGGGTCCACAACAATGATCCAAATCGTTCATTTTATAGAGCTCGTTGAGTTAGTAATTCATGCAAAAAATTAGCTTGATCGAATATCAGTAGATACATAATTGAAACAGATTTGTACGAGAAAAAATTGTAAAATTCAAGTTTCTAACTGTTTTTTTTCATCCCATTTTTGTCGTACAAATCTATTTCGATCACGTATCTACCGATGTTAGATCAAGCTAATTTTTTCATGTGAATAACCAATCGACGAGTTCTACAAAATAAACGATTCTGATCATTTTCCGGGCCCACAAAGGCCAAAATTGGACAATAAATACTGGATGGGAGCCTCCTCCCTTCTTCTATAGTATAGTTTTTTGTTTTGCTTTTCTCTTGTCTTTTCAAATCAATGACTTGTCGTCTAATTTATGAGAGTTATGTCTCTCGTTTTTCGAGAATTATTAGTTTGTCTTTGGACGAATATTTTGTCTACAGAACGGGTTCTTTTAGACACTACTGTTTTATAATGATATCCATTCCAACAGGCAATGTTGCTTTTAACCCCACATGATGTTTTTTGCGGGATAACTCGTGGTGACTTGTTAGATCTGTAATTTTGAAAATTCATGGGTGCATACATACTTAGTTTGATTCCATATGATCGTTAGGGTACTTATTGTCTTTTGTCTTCAGTTAGTACTTTATCTCTTTTGAGACTGCTAATTTTAGATATGAATTTTCAACAGATTGTGGGTGCCGTTGTTTGCGTCAAACTCAATGTCCGGGTTGGAGTAAAAGACATCGACTGCGTTGTGTTTTTCTCGTTTTACATTAGTTAAATAATTAGTTTGACTTTGTTCAAAATATTTGTAATCAATGCCGTTATGTAATTGCTGCTAAGTTGTTATTTATATAATCTTCTCCATTTTTCCAAAAAAGAAGAAAAGAATTTCTCATTTTATATTATAGAGTAAATGTCTTTTTTGTGTCCACCGCGCTGATTTGCAGGTAATTAAGAGCAAGTTTACCAGCAGAGCCAAACAACAAAACTAAGCTACTTTACCTATGTGTGGTGGCAAGCTTTCTCCGGTTGGACCTTGTGGTTTGGATGGTTATGGCTTGCACGAAGACGGATTAACCCTGCACACGAAGCAACCGCGTTAGTGCCCAAACCCGGAGCGTGGTGGTCCGGGGTAGGCACTCCGACGCTCTTGTCAGTAACAGGAGAGGAGATATTGAAATATAGTTTAGGGTTTGAGAAAGTGTTACCTCATTCTAGAGGGGAATCCCTCTTTTTATAGCCAAAGGGAGCGCAGAATTCGGACCTAGATAGACTTCCCAATCTTGGACCTATCCAATCACCCATATTCCGCTCCTAAACATAAGGGATGGGATAAGACGCGAGGTTGCCTGCTCCTGCCCATCTCTCCCTAACTTCCTCTTCAAGTTAGGGGACAGGAGGCTTGGCGAGTATAGGTTCCGCCGGACAGTTGGCACGGCACTGATAGCTTCTACAGGGGCAATCTCCTACCCGTTCGGCAAGGACCCGCCGAACCAGATCACACCCTCCCTCGGATCAACACCACGTTTAACTCAACCGGGTCCGGCAAGACTCGGATCGGATACCGAGCCAACCCGCCGACCCATGGGTGGTAAACACATTGGTTCGGCTAATTGGTGCAACGTGGCCACCGTCCTGGTCCCTCCGCCGGACCACGCCCTCCACAATAGCCCCTCAACCTCTTCCTCCCTTGCAAAAGGTGGGAGGGGTTGACCATCTGAGCAAAACATTCTACCGAGGGCGTCCTGAGGCAAACACGCCGGGCCTCCCTTGCCGGGCCATTGAGGGCAGGTGAAGAGCCTTCGCGAACCCCGGAGTAATGATGAACCCGTCGCAACGGGGGCTGATGGGACCGTTGGGAGTCAGAGATTGAACGGTTCACCCTGAAACTGAAACGGCGTGGGGTGCCACGTGGTGAAAGGGGAAACGACGCCGGTACGGAACGGTGCAGGCTTTCCACGTGGCATGACGAGAGTGGGCGGAGCGGCGACGCTTCGGTTCTCGCGTTCGACGCTTAGGGTTCCACCCAGCCAATCCATCCGCTATATAAGCGGGGAGGCGGGACAGAAAAACACTTTCTGCGTTAGCCTCCTCGCTCTGCAACTCCAACTTCTGCTGCCATTCCTTTCGCCACCGTTGCTCCGCCACTCACCGCTGTCCAGCCCCAGCATTCTCAGGTAACTCCGCCATCTCTTATGATTCATTTTGTAAGCATTTCAAGACGCAACACCACTCACGCCCCCACGTTTGCACAAAAGAATTCTTCATTTGAATAGTGTCGATCTCCCATGGCCGCCCGCGGTCGTTGCCCGCCATCTGGACCGCCAACAACGGCGGTCCCCCACCGTGCCAATTTCAACACTTGATAAGAACCCACAACTTCCGCCGAGGAGGATCCCAGAGGACCCCCCATCGGCAGGGATTAGATGCACATGAGTAGCCATGCTGAAGTAGGAATTCTCATCACCCCTTCCATTTCTTATTCTGTCTAGGTCTTCAGCATGGTGGATCCAAACTCTTACTCACCGAGCATCGATCCCGAAGCTTACCCAGACCTTCAAGAGACCATCCAGGAGCTCGGCAGAGGGTATAGGAGCTTCAACGAAAGCTCAAGCAACTTTGCCCGGCGTGCCGGGGGTCCAATCATCCCCGGCATCCACGTCCCCCTTCAGGTGGATGATAGATCCTCCAGGGACATACTCTACGGGCGGAGTGACTCCCCCGGCGAGTCCGCCAAGGACGACACGCACGGCTCCATCCCAGAAGAGACTGGTAGGGAGCGAGCAGCCACCGGGGCCCAGGCCAGCACATCGACATCAGCTGGTCCGCCGCCGAGCACCTCTGACGCAGAAGGAGGTGCCGAACCACCCCCGCCGAGAGACATCGACCTCATCCCCCCGCTACCAACGGGTCTCGGACCCATGCCGTACAGCCACTTCTACGGCGACAGTCCGGGTGGTTTCACACAGGCCTTCCGGACCAAATATTCGATCCCGGATGATGTCCTTGTTGAAAGGGTAACCTCCGAGAGGATTCCCTTCGGCGAAGACTTCATCGCCCTTCCTCTCTACGCCATTATCGAGGGTGGGGTAAGGCTCCCGATGAACCCCTTCCTCCGGTACTTCCTGGCAGATTACAACCTTGCGCCGATCCAGGTGGCGGTCAACAGCTGGCGAATCCTGTGCTCGGCGATAAGTTTAGCCGAGATCAACCACCTGCCGTTCACCCTTGGGGACCTGATGCTAATGTACATGGTATCAAGGAGCCCCAAGTACGACAAGTACTACCTCACCACCCGCCAACACTTTGATCACCTGGTGGACCGCCTCTACGACACTGAAAAGTGGGGGGGGGGGGGGGGGGAGTTCTGGTCAAAGTGTCCGGCAACTTCGAGTGGGGTCCCATTAACCCCCAACTTGACGATCCCTTTCCAACTAGGAGAGGTACGGCGATCGAGAGGCCCTACAAAATTCCTCGAGTGCGAGGGTTCCCCGGCTACGGGGACAAGCCTGGTATTTATCTCCCTCTTTGTACCGTCTTCCAATTTAACCTTTATACATCATACTGATCTCTTTCTTCTACTTGCAGATTGCTCCGCTCCGAACAAGGGACTCCTTATCACAGGCAGGTGGACGAACCTGATTGCCCTGCTCCGGTGCCCTAATCGAGATGCGCCGACCCTCCTCGGTTACACTCCATTCTACCACGGGCTTGTTAACCGAAAGGACAAGGAGAAAATGGTGAGGAAGACAATCGACCTTGTCACTGTTGCCGGGCAAGCATTGCAGATGCAGTACTTGGCCCAAGATCTCTCATCCTCCGGGCTGCCAAAGAGGAAGGAGAAAACGGTGCAAGCTCCCATCAGCAAGCCGGAGCCCCAGGGTCAGCCCATTGCCGTTCCTACTGGGAAACCCCGCATCATCCGCCGAAGAGAAAAACGCACAGTTGCCGGGGGGGAGGACCAGGGGGCTGAAAAGAAGGCTAAACACGCCGAAATGGGCGCGGAGATCCTCAACACTGGCCTCGCCGAGGGTGAGCTCTTTGTTCTGGACTTCCAATGCCTTGATGGGCATATGATCTCCATCAGCGACAGCCTGGAGGAGAACCCCCTGTTGGCCATGACCCTTCTAAAAGGCTTGGCCCTCCCAAAGGACATGGAGAGCCTAGAGTCGGCAAAGGCCAAGAACATGGCCGAACTCTGCCTCTTCCTTGCCAAGGTACGGATTTCCCTCATGTCTTTATTAAAGATCACCTCCCTTTCTAGTTGTTAATTCCGCTTTTTTATGCAGGCCGGGCAACGTGCCAGCAAGGCCTTCAATGACATGGAGGTCCTCCTTGAAACTAAGAAGACCCAAAGGGGGGACCTGCAGGCAATGAGGAAGGAGGTGAAGGAGGCCGTCGACCAGATCGAGGCGCTGGAGGCCAAAGTTGCTGAAGCCTCGACTGGTTTGGAAGAGAGGGACCGCTTGCTGCTGCAGCTCAAGGAAGTTGAAGCCGAGCGGGACCGACTGAAGGAGGAGAATCAGCAGATGGAGGAT
Organism: Rhododendron henanense subsp. lingbaoense; assembly: GCA_020567845.1. Classification (NCBI taxonomy): domain Eukaryota; kingdom Viridiplantae; phylum Streptophyta; class Magnoliopsida; order Ericales; family Ericaceae; genus Rhododendron; species Rhododendron henanense. The sequence goes on along the minus strand of CM036320.1, from coordinate 28,805,486 downwards.
GAGCTGCCGGCCAAGCTCGAGGAGGCCGGCGATGCTGGTTACAATGAGGCCGGCGACTACTACCAGGTGCAGGTGGAAGCCCTTGTCAAAAAGGCTTTCAGAGACGGAGAGCTGAAAGGGACCAATGACACCCATGCCTCCTCTTTCCTCCGCGGATACCAGGTCGGTCTTGACTATGCCGAGGTTCCCAAGGATGACCACCGAAGGGAGCCTCCAGTGGTGCCACCTGTGGATCTGCCGGGGCACCTGCTTCCGGCCGAAGAGCCCAATCCAACCGCCGACGAGCCACCGAGTCCCGCCGAGCTGCCCAACCCTACCACCGTCGAGCCGCCGAAGCTTACTGACGGTTCCACCGTAGCTTAGAATTTCTTTCGCATATTTCGTAGAATCTGGGGTTGGCAAAAGTATCTTGTCGAGCCGAGCCCCAGCTTTTGTAATGGACCAATTTTTGTTATAATGAAAGTTCAAGTATTCTGTTATGTTTCATACTAATTGCACTTCATGCATGTTAAGACCACGTATTGCACTTCATGCGCATGGTTTAACAAATTGTCTTTAACAATTATCCGTCCCAGCTTGCCGTACCCAGCCCCCTGATCCGGAGGAAACATACCACCGAGGTTGGTTCCGCCGGATCAAAAGGATCGGTGGAAGCTGGGAATGTCCCCTTCAGGATATGGCATGCAAAGTCTTTGCCGAACAGAATCTAAAAAGGCGTGTCTCGGCGGTTCAGGCCTCAACGAGCATACAAATACCGCCGAGGGTAATAGAACACATATTTAAACAAAACAAATTGTCTTATTGAAACAAACTTCTTAATAAAAACTGAAGGCTTAACACATAGCCGAGGCGAAAAGCCAAAAGACATCTAAGCATAAAACTTTCGAAGCAGCCGGGCGTTCCAGTGGTTTGGAATCGCCGTTCCATCCATCTCGGCGACTTCATATGAGCCATAGCCAACCTTTTTAACTACTCGGAATGGACCTTCCCACTTCGGCATGAACTTTTTCAAATGCTTCTTCTGGACTATCTGCCGAAGGACAAGATCATCCACATTGAAAGGGCGGTTCCGCACATTTTTGTTATAACTCCGAGCCAACTGCTGCTGATAAGCCGCGTACTTTACGTGGGCATTGTCTCGAAGCTCGTCTGCTCGATCTGCTTCGGCGGCCAGCATTGCATCGTTCGTTGGGACATCAAACGTTACAGTGCAAGACGTGGGTCAAGTAACAGCCACAGGGAGTACGGCCTCGACGCCGAATGCCATGGAGTAAGGAGTACGACCAGTGCCACGCCGTGAAGTGGTGCGGTAGCCCCATAGAACATCAGGCAACTCTTCCGCCCACTTGCCGCGTTTGTTGGTGAGCCGGCGCTTCAAGCCGGCGGAGATAGCCTTGTTGGCAGCTTCGGCCTGTCCGTTTCCTTGAGGATAAGAGACGGAAGCTGTCTTCATCTGTATGACGCGCCTCTTGTACAAGGCCTTAATCGCGTCGGCGACGAACTGGGTACCGTTATCTGATACAATGGCGTACGGGACGCCGAACCTGGTAAAAATTTACTTCCAAAGGAAACTCTCCACATCGGCGGCCGTGATCGTTATGAGCGCTTTGGCTTCTACCCACTTCGTATAATAATCCGTAGCAATAATGATATGCGTGAAACCGCCGGTAGCTTTAGGCAACTTGCCAATAATGTCCACCCCCCATTGAGCGAAGGGCCAAGGGCTGGTGACGGGCTGCAAAGGTAGGGTCGGCTGGTTGAGAAGGGGAGAATGCTTCTGACAAGACTTGCACTGCTTGGCAAATTCTGTAGCCGTATGTACCATTCTTTTCCACCAATAACCCTGGGAAAGGGCACGGTCAGCTAAGGACCGGCCGCCGGTGTGACAACAAGCGCTTCCACCATGCAACTCCTTGAGGATGCCGGGGACCTCCTGCTCATGCACTACACGGAGGTCAGGACCAGTGTATGATCGGCGGTACAGAGTGCCGGAGGGATCAATGAAATAAGAAGCAGATTGACAACGGATCTTAAGGGCCTCTTTGCGGTCGGCAGGTAGTATGGCATGCTTCAAATAGGAGACGAGAGGGTCCATCCAGCTGGGTGCCTGATGGATGTCCATCACTTCCCGTGGCTCCGGCTCGAAGCTTGGTGATGGAACTTCGCCGAGAACTATCGTTCTTTCACCTCCCTGATCGGCACACACGGCTCCCAGACCGGCAAGAGCATTGGCATGAGAATTGAGATCGCGCCCAACATGATCAAAAAACACATTCTTGAACGAGCCAGCCAAGGCGACCACGTGGCTCACATACTTGTTCATGCGAGCATCCTTGGCCTCGTAATCATCATTGAGCTGATTAACAACGAGTTGGGAATCGCTGTAAACCTGAACTTCATCAGCACCCATATGCCGAGCCAATTTGAGCCCGGCAATAAGGGCCTCATACTCCGCCTCATTATTCGTTGCTGGAAACCCAATACTCAACGAATGCTCGTGCAAGGTCCCACTCGGTGACACTAGAACAATCCCGGCACCAGCCCCTCGGTTATTAGACGCTCCGTCAACGTGGAGTGTTCAGGCGTGCCCGGTGAACAAGCTCGCTCGGCGTGAAGGGATGGGCCGCTTTGTGATATACTCTTCGTGAGCAGGATGGCTCGATCGAGGTCCGAGGACCGGGACGGAGGAGTCTTTGGCCAGGACCTCGTCGCAGCCGTCGCCGACTTCCACCCCAGGGGAGAACTCGGCGACAAAATCAGCCAACACTTGACCTTTGATTGCCGTTCTGGCCTGGTAACGGATATCAAAGTTTGCCAACTCCAAGGACCACTTGCACAGCTTGTTAGAGAGATCTGCCTTGCGCAAGACCGCTCTCAGAGGGTACTCGGTAACGACCACAATGGTGAAACTCTGGAAGTACGGCAGGAGCTTCCTCTTCGCCATTACCAACGCCAGAGCCAGCTTTTCTATTGGGAGGTAGCGGGTCTCGGCGGGCAAAAGCGCCTTGCTAATGTAGTAGACTGGCCGCTGGTCCGTGCCCGTCACACTCTTTGAGGTCTCCTGCCGAACCAGGACAGCACTAACGGCATGTTCGGAAACTGCAAGGTAGAGGTGGAGCTCATCCCCTTCCTTGGGCACAACCAGCAATGGAGCTTGGGACAAATATCTCTTCAGTTCGGCGAGTGCGTTATCGCAGTCCGTCGTCCACACGAAGCTTCTTCGGCTGTTGCCCTTTATCGATTGAAAGAAAGGTCGGCAAATATCCGAAGATTTGCTGATGAAGCGGTTAAGGGCAGCAACCATGCCGGCGAGACGCTGAACCTCCCTCACCGTGGCCGGAGCCCTGATTTCTTGTATGGCCTTGATCTGACTTGGGTTGGCCTCAATTCCTTGGCAAGTAACCAAATGTCCAAGGAATTTGCCAGAGCCAATGCCGAATGCACACTTTTCAGCATTCAGTTTCAAGCCAAACCTCTTGAGAACGCCAAAAATTTCGCCGAGATGGAGAAGATGATCGGCTGCGTCCGTACTTTTGGCAACCATATCGTCACTGTATGCCTCCATTATTCTGCCGAGTATTCCTTTGAACAACAAAGCTACCATACGCTGAAACGTAGCCCCGACGTTCTTTAAGCCGAACGGCATCACCAAGTAACAGTAGGTGCCACTGGGAGTGATGAACGCCGTCTTCTCCTGATCCTCCTCATCCATAGCAACTTGGTGGTATCCCCTATATGCGTCCATAAAACTCAGCCGAGCGTACCCAACGGTAGCATCTACCAACTGATTGATCCATGGACAAGGGAAACAGTCCTTTGGGCACGCGTCATTCAGGTCGGTGAAGTCGACACAGACGCGCCATTTGCCGTTCTTCTTCCGGACCACCACTGGATTTGCTAACCACGTCGGATACTGGACCTCCCGAATTGCTCCGGCCTCAAGGAGGCGTTCTACCTCTTCATTAATTGCATCGGCGTGTAGGGCCGAGGATCGTCGCGGCTTCTGCACAACGGGCCTCCTAGCCGGATCAACGTTCAACGAATGTTTTATCACGTCGGGACTAACACCCGGCATTTCATATGGAGTCCAAGCAAAGACTTCTATGTTCTCTTTGAGGAACTCGACCATCTGTGCTTTCTCGGCATCATCAAGAGCCGAGCCAACAAGAAAAGAGCGGGTCCCATCTTCATTGACCGCAATCCGAACCAAGTCTTCCACGGCCCTGTCGCTTGCCGGTCTTCCAACTTCTTCAGGCCCTTGCAGCGCCTCTCTCGTTTCTTCTCCGGGGGTGGTCTCATCTAGCATCCCAGGTACCTCTATACTCTGTACCTCCTTTGCTTTGCCATTTCCATGGACAGAGTTAACGAAACACTTCTTGGAGGCCACCTGACCCCCCTGATAGTTTCCTGTCTCCCAGATTCTCCAATGAATCGAACACACTAATGAAGTGTGGATGCCACAGCCCTCATGCCGTGCAGCCAATTTCTTCCCAGGATCGCGTTGTACGGGCTCGGCGAACTGACCACTATGAATTCCACATCCAGCTTCACCATACCAGCGTATACCGGGAGTACGATCTTGCCGAGCAGGTAGACCGGAATCCCAGTAAAGCCGATTAAAAGGGCTTCCACCGAGGTCAATTGATCCTTTGAGAGGCCAAGAGCCTTGAACGCTGAATAGAACATGATTTTCGCCGAGCTACCCTGATCAACCAATACCCTCCGAACCAGTTTCCGCTGGAAGGGCATAGAGAGGACCAAAGCATCATTGTGGGGTAAGGATAACCCCTTCAAATCTTGCTCGGTGAACGTGATCTCCCACGTGCTACGAGCGTCCATTTTCCGCTTTGGAGATTGTTGAATCACCATCACCTCTGGCGGGGAAGGCCGGTACAATTCTTCGTGGAGCTCGTTGGCCTGGGCCCTGTCCATTGGCCCGTGAATACAATGTACCACGCCGTCCAGAATTTGGGCTCTCGGTTGGATCCCTGCATTTGGTGACTTGGTTCGGTCGATCCACCGATCCATCATTCCCTGCTGGACTAGCTCTTCGAGGTAGACTTTGTACGGTTGGCATGCCGTCGTATAGTGCCCCTGTTCGTTGTGGAATGAGCAGTACACCCTCTGGTTCAGTTCCCGGCCATCGGCAGTTCCCAACTTCTCCGTCGCCCCCGTTGGCCATTGGAAACCAGGGAGCCGTCCACACTCTCGGAGCATACGGAAGATTGGCTCCTTGAAGTAGGTCGTGATGGCGAGGTGGTCCCGCCCATCGCTCGGTGGGCAATCCCATGTCTTTTCGCTTCCCTTGTTTCCGCCGAACCATGCGCCCTCTTTCTTGGACACCACATTAACTTGCTTCTTCACTTCCTTGGCCGCCGTTTTACCCTGCTCGGCCACCGGTGCAACATCGGAACCACCGATGTACTCCTCAAGCTCTATGTACCGGGCAACGGTATGCATGAGCTCTGTCATATCGTTCGGCGGCTGTAGCATCAATTCTTTGGACATGTCAGAATTCCTATCCAGTCCGCGCTTGAACGACGTAGCCGCAGTCTTTTGATCACAGCTCTCAACCATATTGTATACATTATAGAAGCGCTCAGAATAATCTTTCAAGGACTCGCCGGTCTTCCGCCGAAGGTCCGTTAAGGCTTCTATTGTCTTTGGCCTCCGGTTACTTGCCACAAACCGTGCCGTAAACGAACGCTCCAATTCGCCGAAGCTGCTTATTGAACCTAGTTTTAGCTGCGTATACCACAGCATGGCAGTGTCCGGGAGGCTCAGCGAGAACGTTCGGCACATCATTGCCTCGCTCAATCCGCAGAGCGCAGCCATGGACTTGAATTGCTGCACATGGGTCGGCGCATCCGACTTTGCGTTGTATACGGTGAACTTAGGGACCTTGAAATGGGGAGGAGGAACCTCATCCGCTATGGCCTTGGAAAATGGGGAGACGCTCTTTGCAGAGGTTGCTGCAACCACTTCCTTCGACGGAACGACCGCCGAAGGCGCGAAGCTTTTCTCTCGAGCGTCATCCCTTGTCCTCTTATGGGTCGGTGAGGTCCGAACCCCTCGACCGCCGACACTTGGCTCAGGGGTTCGGCGCTTCGACCCCGAAGCCCTCCTGTTTCCCTTTACCGGGGGTTCTTCCTGACGCTGGGCGACCCGGTATGTGATTCTTTCGCCGGTGCGAGTATTTACCACTATTAAAGCCCCGCCGCCGGCGCTGATCTCGCATCTCTCCTCCGGTAGCAGCCCCTGGCTGTCCTCCTCTTGAGGTCTGGATCGTCCGGCAGATTGACCCGGCGGTCGCCGGTGATGACCCTGGTCAGACTGCCTTGGCCGGTGGTGGGAGCGATTGGTAGAATGGCCCGGTGACCGCTGTCGGAGCCGAGTGCTCGTTCCCCTTTCCTGATCTTCATATCGCCGCCCCTCAGATCTGTTCGTCCTCTGGTTGTCCTGGTGACCTCGCGACCTAACAGGGAGATCAAGAGGATCCCCTGCGTCATCTCTTCCGTCATCGATCCGAGGAATTCCTTGTGTCTGGTCCCGCCTTCCCCTTGACTTTGAACGAGCGCTTGACGCCGTGGCGCTTGTTGCTGGAAACAATGCTCGGCGAACATTATCGTTTCCGGACGCACCGTCTTGTTGACCGGCTCGGTGTCCGGGTTCCAAATGGACACGGCCGCTGGCATCAATGCGACACAGTGGGCCGAGCCTTGTAAAGGCAGGGGCCCTAACAGTGTCAGCCGTTTGGGTCGGCTGGGAAGCATTCCTCCTCCGTTGCCGTTCCCGCGACCTGGAAACGGGTGGGATGCTCTGATGTGCCTAGAGCTCTTGTACTTGTGTTCTTAGTCGTAACAACTCCTCCGCCATGCTCACCGGGAGCTCCGGCGGAGGAGGAGGAACTATGAGGCTTGCTGCAGAGTGGTGCACACCATCTATGTGGAACGCCACCGTTCCTAAAGCCTGGTTGGTAGGGGCAGGGATGTTTGAACCCGCCACCCTGGAGTCGCCGGGTCCCCCAGTGGGGGTGCCATTGAGCCCTAACCCCGTCCGCTGGGAGGAGTGGTGACCCAGGTTTGGATCGAAGTGAGAGAGGCCGAGAAGTCGTCCGTCTGTGCCTGTCATCCTGAACTGGGAAAAGAGAAGAATGGAAAGAAAGCTTCACCACAAGATGTGTTTGTTACTACTTTCCCCAGCAGAGTCGCCAATTGTGGTGGCAAGCTTTCTCCGGTTGGACCTTGTGGTTTGGATGGTTGTGGCTTGCACGAAGACGGGTTAGCCCTGCACACGAAGCAACCGCGTTAGTGCCCAAACCCGGAGCGTGGTGGTCCGGGGTAGGCACTCCGACGCTCTTGTCAGTAACAGGAGAGGAGATATCGAAGTATAGTTTAGGGTTTGAGAAAGTGTTACCTCATTCTAAAGGGGAATCCCTCCTTTTATAGCCAAAGGGAGCGCAGAGTTCGGACCCAGATAGACTTCCCAATCTTGGACCTATCCAATCCCCCATATTCCGCTCCTAAACATAAGGGATGGGATAAGATGCGAGATTGCCTGCTCCTGCCCATCTCTCCCTAACTTCCTCTTCAAGTTAGGGGACAGGAGGCTCGGCGAGTATAGGTTTCGCCGGACAGCCAGCACGGCACTGATAGCTTCTACAGGGGCAATCTCCTACCCGTTCGGCAAGGACCCGCCGAACCAGATCACACCCTCCCTCGGATCAACACCACGTTTAACTCAACCGGGTTCGGCAAGACTCGGATCGGATACCGAGCCAACCCGCCGACCCATGGGTGGTAAACACATTGGTTCGGCTAATTGGTGCAACGTGGCCACCGTCCTGGTCCTTCCGCCGGACCACGCCCTCCACACTATGGAAAGAGACAAAACCAGCTTGCAGCAGATGAGGTAAAGGGAGATGTAAAATACATTCGTGAACAGTGCATAGTCATCTTTACCGATCCACTGTTCACTCGGTAACCATTTTTTAAATTCTTTTTCCTCCATCTCTCCAACTGTACATAGTCATACATTTGTGAACAGTACATAGTCATCCGTGAACAGTAATAATATTTTATTAAAAATAGGTTAAATAGATAGTGTTGATGTAGTGTTGAAAGAAAAATGGATGGATAAAATAAAAAATGTGTATTGTTCGCTAATTTTTTTCACCTAATAACTGGTGTACTTGCTCTAAGGAGCGAGAATAGGGTTCTGGACATTCCCTAACAATGCATTGGTTTGCTGAATTAAAATACTCCTATTCGTTTGGAAACTCATTGACACATATGTCCTTTGATTCCATGTATTTACTCGTCGGCATAGCAACTTTATGATACTTTCCAATTAGCCCCTGCTTGTTTCCCAGAAGGGCAAATTTCACTCAGACCCCCTGAGGTATCTGACAATGACAGAAGATACCCCTCAGTTTTCAAAAATGATAGAGACCTCCCCTATTTCACAGTTTGGGTTTCATTCCGTTAGTTCCGCTAGTGAGATGGACGGAAAATGTACGGAAATGCACGGAAAATGAAATCTTCAATTTTATTTAGTTCTACAACTATCTTACGGCTCTCATTGAAAGTCCTAGAGCCAAAAATTAATTATGATCATTTAGGATAAAATGATAAGAAAAGTAAGATCTTCGCACCGATTCAAACGGATTAAAAATTGGAGTACTTAAGTATCTACTTGGTTCTACGACTCTCCTATGGCTCTCATTGAAAGCCCTAGAGCCAAAAATTAATTATGATCATTTAGGATAAAATGATTAAAAAAATAAAATCTTCGCACCGATTCAAACGGATTAAAAATTGGAGCATTTAAATTTTTGCTCTTCATTTGGTTTTAGGGCTTTCAATGAAGAGCAAATACTTAAGTGCTCCAATTTCCAATCCATTTGAATCGGTGCGAATATCTTATTTTTTTGACTATTTTATCCTAAAGCGTCATAATTAATTTTTGGTTCTAATATTTTCAATGAGAGCCCTAAGATAGCCGTAAAACTAAACGAAAAGGAGATACTTAAGTTCTTAAATTTTCAATCCGTTTGAATCGGTGCGAAGTTCTTATTTTTCTGATTATTTTATCCTAAAGGGTCATAATTAATTTTTCGCTCTAGGGCTTTCAATGAGAGCCCTAAGAAAATCGTAGAACCAAATGAAGAGCAGATACTTAAGTGCTCCAATTTTTAATTCGTTTGAAGCGGTGTGAAGATTTTTTTTTTATTTTATCATTTTATCCTAAATAGTCATAGTTAATTTTCGGCCCCAAGCTTTCAATGAGAGCCCTGAGAGAGCCATAGAACCAAATGAAGAGAAGATACTTAAGTGCTCCAATTTTCAATTTGTTTGAATCGGTGCGAAGATCTTATTTTTCTGATCATTTTATCCTAAATGGTCATAATTAATTTTTTGCTCTAGGACTCTCAACAAGAGCCCTAAGATAGCCGTAGAACTAAATAAAATTGAAGATTTCATTTTTCATACATTTCCGTACATTTTCCGTCTGGAACTAACGGAATGAAACCCAAACTATGAAATAAGGGAGGTCTTTGTCATTTTTGAAAACTAAGGGGTACCTTCTGTCATTGTCAGATACCTCAGGGGGTCTGAGTGAAATTTGCCCTTCCCAGAACGACATTTATAGCCGAATAAATACTCAGTGTTGCCCGACCAGTAAACATACAAATAAAAATGGAGAATTCTTCTGTTGTGACCTCACAATATATATATATATATATATATATATATATATATATATATATATATAATATTAGATTGAGATTAATAATGAGTTTGGACTGAGCTTCATTAATGGAATAGGGTTTGACGTGGTAACGCAAATAATATTCAATCAACTTGTCCATTGATTATTCAACACGGGAAAAAAAAATCGTCATGAAAGTGGGTAGTGCACAACTGCACATCATGTCCTTTTCTCTAATCTTATTGAGTTGTGACATTAGGTCATTGTCCTCATGAAGTTAGTGGTGACCTTATTTTCCTCTTGATGACGTGAAGGCTAATTTTATTGAAAAATTGATGAGACTTTTTAATTTTCAACGTACTTATTTTAAAATTTTGTTTTTCCATCAATTTCTAAGTGATGCAAGCATATATGCACTCAACAAGAATCACATTACGTATATTCATTCTTGGCAAATTTATGGCTTGGATTATTTCAACTTAAACAAAGTGAGGTCAATATATCCCCTCGTTCTGTCTATCAACCAATACCAATTACTAGTTTGTTCCAATTGGTCATTACGTTACCACTTAATATATCGTGGGCTCGAACCTCAAAGAGTGAATCACTAATTACGGAGTAATTCTTTATTCTTCACTCTCTAGATTATCCAAGACTTAGGCAGGTAGCAAACTTGAGTCGAGAGAATGAAGAATAACGAATTAATCGTTCTTTGAGATGTAATATGGTACGACTAGGACCCTCTAGACAGAGACATTTTTTTTGGGTTTGTCAGAAAATCATATGGAGTAATAAACTAAACAAGAAATGAGTTCCACATCAGAAGAGCTAGTCGAATTAATACATATATTACAGACCCAAATTAGTTACTTACTAAATTAGTCTAACACTTGCCTAATGGTTAGGCTATTCCTAATCATAAACTCCCTGGTCGGAGATGGAGATATCAACAGAGATGACTAGATCCTTAGCTTGTTTTGCTCCCAAGCGTGCTAGGTGATCAACACACTGATTCGTTTTACGTAGTACCTGCATGTGCGATTTAGAAGGGCTTTGACGTACATCGATCGTTGATAATGACACTGGGGATGATTTTTAGTTCGTTCTTCATTGTTCACTGCGATCAAAGAGTCCGATTCAACTTTGACGTTTGCCACGCCCTTTTCTAAAATAATGGTTTCCCAAGATTTCAGATTCCAAGCTTTGATTCACAAGAAAATTTCTCATAATATCCCAAGAGCCAACATCCATTGGGCTCTCGGAATAGTCCTCCTCGAAAACCCATTTTTCTAGCTTGTTAAGAGTCATACCAACAATTAATTAACCATCTGCATGTGTTAGAGCTTAATAGTTCCTGCATGTACAAGGTGGTACCCAATTACGTACTAATGTAGTATATTAGTCTGGGGAGATGTTTATAAGCCATTAGTGAGAGGGGAGCTAACTGAAGCTATATATATATATATAGTAGTATCTAAATTGTCAAAACTCTTTTTGTTCCATATGTATATATTTGACGAAGAGCTAGTACTGGTTATGAAAAGTATGCTCCAAGATACTAGTAGTAAATCAGTTCCATTTCCCAGTGTAATTGTTGGATTTCAAATTCAGAGAGATCCAATCTGTTACGGCCTACGGGGCCATCAACTCCTCTGCTCTTCTCATCAAATGGCTACTAGCTAGCTAGGAATGCTATCCTAGAAAGAGCTCCATCTTTAGCCTTCCTGCATTCCCTAATACAGTACTACTTGTATCTTCAGGGGAGTTATTGCATCTTGGACAAAGGTTCGATGTTGGAATCCCTCTCCGAGCACGGAGTTAGATTACTACGGAGTATTTACTACTACAACAAAAACACTTTTAGTGTCAAAAACAATCTAAAATTCGTCACCTAATGATACCTTTTGGCGAGGAAATGGTTTCTCGTCGCCAAATGGTAGCGCTAGCCTAATGGTAAAAAAAAAAGAGCGATAGTGACAAAAAAGTCGTTACTAAAAGTGTAGAGCTAAAAGTATTTAGTGACAAGTTTTCCACCTATAGTGACAGATATCGCACCAATTTTTATTTATTTATTTATTTTTATTTTTATTTTTATTTTTATTTTTATTTTTATTTTTATTTTTATTTTTATTTTTATTTTGTAGTTTTGGGATGATCAGAAGCTTGGGTGTAGCTAGGAAGAGTACCATTAGTCACGTAAGCTAGGAAGAGTACCCTTAGGCTACCATTTAGTAAAATGTGGGATGATCAGAAGCTTGGGTCTAGGAAGAGTACCCTTAGTCACATAATCCTTCAAAATAGCTTACGCTGGCGCTTGAACTCTCAATCCTTGCACTCATGAATTTTAGTTATTTTAGAAGTTTTTGAGACACTTTCACGCTCGCTCTCCCACATTTACACCCGCCCGCGCTTTATGTGACTTAGGGTAATACCAAGTAAAGAATCAATCACTCTAACATTCACAATGTGGGATATAGAATCCAGATTTCATCGCCCATTAACATTAAGTTCCTCCACCTTTTTGTTGGATTTGGTATGTTCTCCTATGACCCATTTTATGCCTTTTTCCAGAACAGCTTTGATGCCAACTATGCTCCTCCATGTGTGAGATGCAGGTCTTAATTTGATATCACTAACAAATAAGTGAAAAATAACTAATCCAATTAACCAAGCCTCGTCTTTCACTATGTTACCCATATTGTGATGTTTACTGCCATGGGAGACTTCCCATTATATTTTGTAATACCATCACAAATGTGCATGGTATTCTGGTCGGATCCAAATGGGGAGCATTTGGCAGCACTTAATCTCACCATTCAAAAACGTTTTGGACTTCCTAGAAGAGTTCTTTTAAAATTCGGACCATCCAAAATACTTTTGAACGGTGAGATTGAGCGCTGCTAAATTCTGCTGCCCCCCAAGTCGATTGACTCATGGATGTGGGATTGTTAGCACATGTACAAAGACTACAAATTCATGAAAAATCCCTAAGCTTTCAATAGTTTCTAATTGACCCAATTAGGATTTGCATATCCAGATCACACGAGGAATAGTAATTTTCATGATAAGTTAAGCCAAACAAAACAAATTAGATCTCACACACATTTCTCAATATCCTCTGTTAAATCAAATTACTAAACAGAATAGATGCACCTTCATTTCCCGCAATCCAATCATTTTTTGGTGCTTGTCCGTACCCGCACTGGAAATTAAACCTTTCATGCACAAGTTTCAAACATCAAATCACCAAATGCTAAGTCTGCTGCAGCCATAAATGGGAAAAAGGACTTGTCAAAAAGAGTAGTACAATTATACAAATCAAGGGATTACAGTGGCTTCTTGACTGGCCGTGGCAACAGAAACTTACAACATTATCAGAACATACAACATTTTGCTACACCACCTCCTACCCCTCTCTACCGATCTATACATACAAGTGGGGAAAGATGGTTCTTTCAGTAGTATACAAAGTCTGCAGAAACCAATCAATTTTAATAAAGTGCGTTAGAACTAATTGTCCAAACCTGTACTCCAGGAAAAAGCACCAGCAGAATATGGAAAATTTGCTGGTAATGCTCAAGGGATTAACCTGTACTTCTTCAACTTAGATATGCCCAAGTCCACTGGTAAATTGAAATAGATCTAAGGATCCGAAATGGGTTTAGAATCGAAGAAATGTGCAACAGCCTGATAGAGATTCTCTTCTCCAAAGGGTTTTGACACATACCCATCCATGCCGCATTTCAGGCATTCATCACACGTGGCGTGAATCACATCTGCGGTCATGGCTAATATTGGTAAGTGCCATTCAGCCTTTCTTCCATCAGTAGAGGACCGTCCGTTCATTTTTTTCTGCTCATTTGCTTCGTTCTCCAACTTCCGAATACGACGTGTAGCCTCAAAACTGCAAAAAGAGGATTGGATTAGATAGCAACTTTTCCTCGATGTACAAATCATGTCTAACTCGCACGGAATTGCAAGTGTTCCATCTGAAAGACAAAAGCTCTGCCATGGAAGAGCTGAGCTGGCCCGTTGCAAGAAGCACCACGGTTCTAGCTGTGGATAGTTTTTTTTTTTACCTTGCCATTGATGCAACCGAAGCTGCCTTGTTTATAATCTGCCAAAGTAAAAGACTTAATTTGGAAGTCATAGTTTTAGGAAGTGCATCATCTTTATCAACGACAATGACGGTTATAGTTCTATAGAGTTTTAACTCGTAGGAATTGACCCACTGGATTGAAGTTGGAGTGAACTTGAGTGGGTATCTCTTGCTGACCCAAATGAAAAGGTACAGCACAGAGTTCCAATATGTCAGAAGAATCAGAACATTTTGTTGGCCCATATCTTTGTGTATAAACTGAAAGAGGAAACGAGATTAGATTGAAAACGTACATCCAGTGGAACAAAAAGTTGCAAGAAATAAAGGACAATCGGAGAAAAAGCTGTGAGATGGGATAAGCTCTTGGTTGCTGGAACTTCACAACCAGCAGTTACCCATGACATCAAATTTTGACATGATGAAACACCAGTTCCCGGCCATGTGGGGACTCAAAGTTGTCATCAGCATTTCAGATACTTTACTCCACACAAACCCACAGAGAGAAGGCCTCAAACTCAGGAGATGTGCGGTGGCATTTGCAGTCTGGTTGTAGATGCCAGACCATGCCAAGGTCAGGGAACAATACAGTGCCACTAGAGGGTACAGACCTTATTGCCTTACTGTGTTCGCTGATTTTGAAGAGGTGTTATTTTGGTGGCAATGGAGTGGGGATAATAAATATCACATCTGGCTTTCCGTGGAGATATAGCCTGTATACAGTCGCAAAGCAGCCCTTAATCGGGTACAGCACCTATTACTCTAGGCCCTCGAACTCTCTCCAAAGCATTTACTCCTCTCACATCACAAAGGAGCCGTCCACAGAACAAAGGTTGGCTTTTTCACACTTCTTCTCACATGCCACGCATGGAGAAAGTGCGCCCACAGCATGGCACAAAAGCTTAAGCTTCAAGTTACTTAGCAAGCTTGTGGTTTATACTTGCATATCCCATCCCACCGATGTGGGTTGTTACAAACATGTGCGAAATTAATTACCATGAATATTCAGTTGGGTAATGGGATCAGTACCCAAAACCCATTATATGATAAGTGACAGATCCAGAAACCTTGCCCTCTGTTCAACCTTGCACACAGCAATAATTCAGAATAATGTTGCTTCTCATCCTCAAATAACAAATTTTCAAAACCTTCCCAAAGAAGACTGCTCTACTTCTACCCAAATTGAAGTAAAAAAAAAGGCAGCAATATCCCCAGGGAAAAAAGTTAAGTTCTAAACTCCCTTCTTTTAATGATATCTAACTTGGAAATATACCAAAATCCTAGAAACTCAAAGTAGTTAAAGTGGAAGTTTTCCATGTCTGATTTTTCATTGCTACAATAGTGTCCTGAAAATAAGGCAGATCTGCAGAAATTATATAAAAGTAGCTGATATCTCATAAACTAGAGCATCTAAAGTTTACTTTAATTACTAGGAATATCAATGAAAGGGTTTTTATCAATAAACTAAAAGGCAGTACAATCTGTCTATCAAAACAAGAAGAAAAAAGAAAGAGAAGTCCTTCAAGAAAAAATAAAGAATGGTTGTCTAAAAGAATAATGGTCATTGAAAAGAAAGAAATACAAATTGAATATCCAATTAATCTCACAGAAAATAAGGTCAAGTACGTACCCATCCATTTCAGGCATCTGAATATCCATGAAGCAAGCATCAAAATCATGTGGTAACTGGAGCAACGTAAGAGCAGCTTTGCCACTATCAGCACACTCTACACCAGCCCCAAATTTCTTGAGTGCTCCAGCGGCAACTCTGCGGTTTACCATATTGTCGTCAACCACCAAAATTTTCTTGCCACGTAGCAAGCTCCTAAGGAGATTAGACCCATTAACCATGTCTTTCCCTTGTTGCATTTTCTTCCCTGTTCCCAGCACCTGCTGAAGGCATGCTGCCACCATACTTGCTCTCAGAGGTTTCATTATCACAGTGTCTGCAAAACCAACTTGTTTTGCATGGTCAAATTCAGCACCAGTTATACTAGTTGCGAGTAATATCATCTTCGGCAATTGCAACTTGCGGACATTCTGTTCCAAGTCCAGGAACCACGAATTTGCGCTACTGTCCTCGCCAGACATCCATGAGTCCTTCTCAACTAGTATCATATCCGGTTGCCTTACATTTCTGCCATGATAAAAGTGGTGGACTTCAGTAAGTTGATTCTAAAACAAAATTTAAGACCTCAATTTCCTTGGAGATGAGTTCTTGTAGCAATATGCAAAGATAATCCTTTCAGCACACTTCTTTGGAACTTGGAGTGGAATAGAATTTCGCGTTATCGTTTCATGAAACTTTAGTTGGTGAGTTTCTTTCTCTGTCACGGCGTTTGTAGGCATCATGTCATAGATATATTTCACTTTGATTGAAATGAAATCATAGCTTAGCTATAAGGTGATGTAACCCCCATGTGACCCTTTTTAATACAGAGTTAGAATCACGAAAGTATGCAGTATGTGTTGTAGGGTGGAAAAGAGGAAAAAACATGGAAAAACAGAAAAGAAGAGAGAAATTTCATAACAAGAGTTCACAAATTTCTCAACTGCTGTAACCCGAAAAAACAGAGACTTCCCCCTTTGGCGCAACGGAAAACCAACAGTCCTAATCACTCAAAGTAAACAAATCCTGTGATTGAGAGATAACAGCAAAAAACAACAGTAGGTTTTTCTGCGCAATAAACCACTGCTTTTATGCCCAGTACCAAAATGTAACAGTAATTGCCCAGTATCAAAGAGTACCAAGTATCATTCCCAATCCTGGGCTAATAAGATTTGCTGTAATTGCCCAGTATTCCATTTCCGACATCACAATATCATGGTTTAAATCACTAAATTAGCAGTAAGTTTTGGCCTATGCCAAATAAAAACCGAAGAAAAAGGAAAGGCACACCTTTTATGCATAGTCGAGTAAAGGCCATTAAATAAACAAAATTGAAGTTTTTCAATGTGAGATTTTTGAAAAACAAAGTAACCTGCTGAGGTTTTTTTATTATTACTTTGATAGTAAATAATGAAGCTCTCCTAAGCTAACACTAAAATGTATGATTATTAAGAAAACCCAAACAAAAACTTACAGGGATCTCAATGAACCATTTCTGCCAGATACTGGAATTGCCATCTTGATGCTACTTACAACTTCAACCAGGATACCAAGTCTCTTCAGATGGTATCTAGTTACAGCTGCTCTAACTGGTTTCCCATCAACTACAATTGCTTTCAACCCTTTAAATCCAGTAGGGAGATCATCAGAAATTGGTCTTTTGAGATCATTGAAAGCATTTTTCTCGCACCTTCTCAATGCTGCGGTGAACGAGAACGTGCTTCCAACTTGAGGACGGCTGATGAAACTTATATGACCACCCATTAGCTCAACCAAACACTTACTTATACTCAACCCAATTCCGGTTCCTCCATAATGTCTAGAGGTTGAACTGTCGGCCTGCATAAATGGCGTGAAAACTCGCTCCTGAGCACCTAAAGGAATGCCAATCCCAGTATCTTCCACAGATACAAGCAAAGTGACATTTTGAGACGTCTCCTCACTGGCCATGTGGAATTCTTGATCGGCAATTAAGTATTTGTAAGCATCCCAACTGATGCGGTCGTCAGCAGATTCACAACCACTTAGGGTTTTGAACTGACAGGCACTCAAAGGGACCACACTGGCTCCTCCGTTCAAGCAGGATTCAGCTTTTGCATCCATTACAGCCTTCGCATGTTCAGCTAGATGGACTTGCACAAATATATGTCCTCGCTCAGTGAACTGACAAAAGCTAGATCTAGTAAGCATTTACTAAGTTAATTAGGTTAGCAATGTAATCAATTCATAAGAGCAATACAACCAAAGTCTCTAAAATAAAGAGTAGAAAGTACTTATTCAGAAAGTTGTTAAACAGGATGGTACCATTCATTTCCTCTCCAATCACAAATCTCTATACCTATGCCCATTCTCGAAACACTCGTATCATCCCTCCATTCCATTCACATCCTTCAAACTCCAAGCATTCTACTAATTCTGCTCCAATATTCAATTATCATTTCTTAATGGAACTAATTTTATGCAAATTCAATTTACAAGTTCTTATAAATTCTGGACGTGACAATGAGACTCATTTTTTGAAGGAGTCTCCAAATATGGAGACTCAAGATTGGGTGTCACTACTTTAGGGACTCAAAATTTAGTATGGCTGGAGTTGTTGGTACTCTGAAATAGAAACGTAGAGCTTGGTTAGAGAAGCTCTTGGGATGTATGATTCAACATATCCAGGGAAATCTCAGTATGAGAAAAACAGCATTTTTTTATTTATCCTTTTGTCTCCCACAGGATGAGGGATGAATTGGTCAAGAAATGAGCTTAAACCGCATGTCAGCAAACTGGATAATTGAAAAGCATAATAGGATTTTCGAGCCATAGCTATCAGAATAGGGAGGCTTGAATGTTTCACTTACTTTGACCGAATTGCCCACGAGATTTGTGATCACTTGTCGGAATCTTCCCGGATCCCCCATAACTATGTCAGGAACTTTATCAGAAATGAACACTGCCAACTTCATTCCCAAGTTGATAATGCAGCATTGAGTTGGGAGTTAATATAAAGTGCGTCATGAAGGGCAGCAGTAATTCATCCATCCAAAAGAGAGGCATCAGTCAAAAGGGGCCAAAATAACACAGAAAGAAGAAAGCACATACTGTGAGTGCATAAAATGAAAACATGCATCATTTCACAACCTACGGGGAAAAAGATCCACTTAACAGTGCAGAATAAAAAAATTTGGTCTTGATGATGAGTGGCCTAAGGGCTTTTGTAAAGAGAGCCTAAATTTTCTGTACATTATCTGACGACATACTTTCATCGAGAATGTACATCCAATTGTAAGCATCTTAACAGGTTCCCTCACAACACATTGGCAAAAATCCTAATGTTTTCGGCACCCTATGGCAACAGTTCTGCCCAAGAATTCAGGACGAATTTAATAGTTGGTTCCATAGCAGTGAGTTGAAATTACCTCAATACCCTTATGCCTGGACTTTTCAGAGAACAAAGAGAGAACATCATCGAGTATGGAGCGAAGGTCAAATGGTACTGCCTCCAACTCTAACTTGCCAGCTTCAATTTTTGCACGGTCAAGCACTTCATTTATTAACGCTATCAATGCCTTTCCACACGCTTGAGCAGTTTGAGCATAGTCCCTTTGTGTTGAACTCAAAGCAGTATCCAGAAGGAGGGCAAGCATTCCTTCAAAAGTACATATAGGAGATGGCAGTATTCAACAACAAATTTAATCTCTAATCAAACACAGCCTCCACAGAAGAAAATTAATTTTTGACATACCAAGAATACCATTCATGGGTGTCCTGATTTCATGCGAAACAGTGGCTAGAAACTGGCACAATAGAACAGAAAAAAGGCAAAAGGAAGAAATAGAGTTAACAAAATTTTCATTCCTCTGTAAGGAAAAGGGAATTTTCAACATATGATTTAATAACAGGTTTGGTGTGGGACCTGGGATTTAGCAACATCAGCGGCTTCTGCTAGGACTTTCAGCTCCTGCATTTCATGGAAGTCATCCTCAAATTTAACAGCATGGCGTGCTGAAAAATACGCCCCGCAACCAACTAAAACAAGAATGACAAAAAGAGAGCCGGCACTGTTGATTGCCGACCACGATGTGGGTGCCTTTTGAAGGTACCTGCTCAAGATTCAAAATAATCAGTAACATCTGAAGACAAGAACGAGTAAAAAACAAAAGATTTATTTTAATTAATGTGTTGGTTGCTCTTGGAAGCACAGATACAGACGTGACACAAACACGTTATTTTTCCAAAATTAAGACTTGGGCACTTGGAGGCTAATTCGGAAATGTCGAGTTTTGCATATACATCTATAAATTGATACCAAAATAAGAGTTCTTTCAATTTAGGGTAAAAAAACATGAATGATATTAATATCATGAAATATGGAGATATAACAGATATAAAGCGGTTATTTATGAATTAACCATCCATGAAAGTTCTGACTTTGGCCAACCTTTTTAAAATTGGATCCTGAATTTCTAATGTATCCCCCGTGTCCTTAATGTGTCTCCAATGGGCCCAAATTACCAAAATGTACTATAGTAATCAGTAATTACATGAACTAAGGCGTATCCGGCATGCGTCCGGAGAGTGACATGTTCATGTCCCTGTCCGATATCCGTGTCCATGCTTCTAGGTCTCCACCCGATGTTTAAGATTTTGATTTTCAAACAAGAATCAGGGTTGGGTGCACTTACCTACACACCATTTGGTGCTTTCTGGATGGATCTCCAAAATCAACCATGCAGACATGCTTAAGGGACACGTCGCCATCTTCATATTGATGTCCATACATGATTAAGGGGTCAGAAGAGTTGGTAACATCATAAACATTCACCAAAATCGCCTGGTTCCCAGCCAGTTGCCCAAGCAAGTTCTCAACTAGCGACTCAACATCAAAGGCCCCGCCAAGATATCTGCATTGCAGCAAGAACGTCATTTAAATCACGTGCAGAGCTTGCATGATGAAGAAGAAGAAGATTACTCATGCAAACTCTGCACGTCATTTAAATCACGTGCAGAGTTTGCAAGAAGAAGAAGAAGAAGAAGAGAGAGAGAGAGAGAGAGAGAGAGAGAGAGAGAGAGAGAGAGGTAAGGCAACAGGCAAGTAGTCTGCTTTACTCCACTCATTTATACAAACTAAAGGCCTGTACATATCAAAGAGAACCATATTGTCCATGAAACCGTCAACATATTATGATCAAAGAAGAATGCTGGTATCTAGCAATCGCGTGGATATTTGGCCAAAAAATGTATGAAAAGATCCTGGAAAAAGTCAAAACTATTTTTGCTACCATGATTTATGAATTTTGGAAGCTTCTGTTTATACAAGGATCAAGAATAGTCTAAGAGGTCACTTTATGTAGGTACAAGCATTTTGCGCCCCTATGAAATAGCACTTAACAACTGTGGATTCCATATTTGGAGAAAATACTACATTAACCAATTCCAGTCCCACAAGCATGCTGTAATCAATACCTAGTTCCATGTAAAAAATAAATTGCATGGGTTCACAGAAATTAACCCCAATGAGTTGGTCTGGTGGTTAAGGCAGGAGACTTAGGAGTTTGTTCTCTCATGAAGTCTTAGGTTCGAAATCTCTCAAGTGCTATCAATTACTTACCAAAAAAAAAGGGTTCACAGAAATTTGTAAAATATGGGGCTTAAATACTAATCTCGAGTGGCCAGCCAATATACAAAGATCAATCCGTATGTGCACATACTGACGTACATTCTTTAGAAGATGAAGCCCAGACAGGAGGAAAATGAAGCTTCAGCTTGGATGCCAATTGGCATGAGAGAATTAGCTAATTGATTTGATAGCGCTACGATGTCTTGGGCAGTTGGGCCAATGTTATGGTTGACTTCACTACATCATAGTATTGTGAACAAATATTTACTTTATCTCATTTTTTCCAAAAAGAAATAAATAAATAATACACCGCAGAATCCCCATTACAAACAAAATGTAAGACCCTGAAACTCCTTCCCCTCTTTCTTTCTTTCTTTCTTTTTTTTTCTGAAAATAAACTCATTTCCTTTTAACACTGCAAGATTGGCTGCAGGACTGCCAGTGCTAAAAGAGACTAAATACCACAAAAACGGAAATCGGAGTTATTTAAGATATTATACTCCTACTAGCAACATAGGCAATAAGACCAAATATAGGGAAAACATTATGTGATTAAGCATCACAATAGGATATCTGCAATGTGCTATCTGCTTAAATTAATACAGCTGACTTTGCCAGCAGAAGCCTAATACAGCATCACAAATTGTTTGATTCAAAAAATATTGACCTCAAGGCTTGAAGCAACAAATCAGCGAAGGTTGTTAAGTCCCCATCTTACATAGGATTCCTTCCATTGTTTTTGGTTCATAGCAAAATAACACACTCTATGAGATCTGCTAGAAAATATTGACACTTGTGGCAAAATATTCTTAATATTGGTCCAATAAAAAAGTCAAACACTAGCACATACCCTGCAGTTGCTTGAATTCGTTGTTCCACTGATGGGCTTGGAGGGAGTTTGGATTTGTAAACTGGAAATGTCAACACAACCCCTAGATGATGAGAACCCAACAACCGAAAAGGGCTAGTAAGAACTGCTTTCCCAGTAGCCCTAGCCTTCAAAATGTTCTCGCGATCCTCCTGTACATATACATATGAGTAAAATCTAACATCCAATTCATCTACAAGAACACAAGCAATGACATGAGCAAACCAAAATCGTATAGTACATTACAGATGGAAACATTACCTCTCCTGACATCATATCAAGTGATTCTATATAGGACACTGTCTCTTGAGAGAAAATAACAGGGGCATACTCGTCCCGGATAGGCGAAGGCTCCCTCTCCATTGTTCTTATCATCCACCCATGTTCTCTCTCAAATTCTTCTCTCTCTGAATGCACCACCCTCTGTGCATAAGCCACCCCACTAAGCAGTGGCCGCTCAAAGGCGGTTTGGGCAGTGTATTCGGCGAAAGTTTCCTGAATTGAAGGTAATAGAATTACCCAAACCATACAAATTCAGACTATCATCACAGCACAGAACATCTGTCAATACCCCAAAACAATACCCACTAGGGCATATACAAGCACAAACCTAATCACAGTTCCAAACAGCTAGTGACATTAAATAGTAATATCAAGCTCAAGCATGTTTGATAACAAGATTCGTGATTCATGTTCTTTCTCCGGAACACCTACAACTTGATTTGAGAATCATTTCCAATAACATTTGCTTGGAGATTTTTCTACAACAGTCCTCTTTTAAGAAATACCAAAGAGATGTTTTCAGATTTTATGAGGTTGCTTCCGCGCAAAAGGCATGTTTTCGAACTTTTTACTGTCTTGCTTCTCGAAGTACGAAAAATGAAATGATAAAACTAAAAACGGTTCACAATTTCCAAACAAAGCCAATATCAAAAATCAAAACCTAAATCCCCCCAAAACGTAAAAGTAACACAAACCTGATCCATGGCAAATGGGTTATTGTTAACCATCAGAGAAACACCCAAATATCCAAAACCAAAACCTAAAACCCCCAAAATCCAAACCTAAATGTACCATAAAACATGATCCATGGGAAATGGGTTCTTGCAAATCATCAGAGAAACATCTAAATACCCAAACTCAAAAGCTAAAATCCCCGAAACAAAACCGAAACGTAACATAAAGAGAAAAAAAGAGCACAAACCTGATCAATTGCAGATGGGTTCTTGTAATAGTGGAAGGTTGAGACAAGAATACCAAGGGCGTGGACATGGTTAACACTGACACTGAACTGGTCTTGCAAGATCCTAGCTCTCTGATCGCAATTGGTTACCAGCCCGTCATGCCTTCTGGTCTTGGTCTCAGCATCAGATGGTTCATACACAAAAAGATAGCTCACAAGGCCCACAACGATCAACCAAAGAATCAGTAATCCGGTAAGAGGAAGGCGGTGCACGATTGTGTAGTTCCTCTTTGTGCCTCCCAGTTTCTCATTCAACCTCACGGACACCAAATGGTGGCCTTGCATCATCTTCACACCCATCAGTTCCTCTGCTTCTCTCTCTCTCTCTCTCTCTCTCTCTCTCTCCTTCTTCTTCTTCTTCTTCTTCTTCACAATTCACTTTTCTGAGGAAAAAAACAGGAACCCATTATAGGTGAGGTACAGCTTTTTTTCAAGAGGAAAGGCATTTTCTTTTTCACAAGCACTTTTATGTGCAATACGAAGAGAACAGTAATCCCCACAACCAAATACTATCATTGCAGCATTGTTTTGCGCCCCCCGAAACCCCCCCGGAAAAGTATAACAGTCTCTCTTTCTCTCTCTACATTACAAGAAAAGGGTGTCTGGGTTAGAGAGAAAAAAAAACAGAAAGTGAAAAACCCAGAAATAAAAAGAATTTCTACCGATACTTTCGCTCTCTAGAGCAAGCGTGGGCTGTTTTTAGCTCTCAAAAGATGGACAAAGCCCAGGTTCCAAAGACCTCTCTCTCTCTCTCTCTCTCTCTCTCTTCAATGGGGTTTCAGCCTTCAGGATTTGAATGAAATAAAAAATAGCAAGAACCTCCTTCTCTCCCTCTCTCTCTGCAAGCGTGAGGTTTGGTTTGAATGAAGTCCGGACAAAGCAGAGCACGTTCACTGTTCTCTCAAAAATTGCTTTTTATATATTCGTATATAAACAGCAAGATGAAACAAGGTAAGAGATTGACCCCCTTAGATTAATCAATTGATCAGGCAGCTTCGAGTTCCAGTGAAGCACAAGCGCATTTGGGAATTTTATTAACCTCAAAGAGAGAGAGAGAGAGAGAAACCGAATACCAACCTGTTCTTTTTGGTTTGGGTACATTGAACTGTAGAAGGGTGTTTGATTTGTTTATTTTGTCTAAATCTAAACTTCAGCCCAGTTCCTTTTTTCAATGAGGGACTGGTCTTCTTTACCTTACTTTATAAAGCAACTGAATCGAATTTTGAGGATTTTCCTAGATACGCTGTTGTCCCCTACTAAACGTTAAACTATGCCCCCCAACTAACTCACTCTCTCTCTCTCTGCATGTTATTTTGTGTTCCACCAAAATTTTCTTAAAAAATAAATATTTTTTTGTAATTTTTAAATTTTAAAATAATAGACTTGTTGACATAATTTTTTTTTGTGCAATATGAATATTATTTGATAGATCTCGGTGAAATCTTTTGAACGGTGCAAAAGAAATAAAAAAAATTATTTTGGTAAATACATTATTTTTAAGTTTAAAAATTACAAATAAGTACTTATTTTTTAAGAATGCTTAGTGGAAGGAAAATAATTTTAACACTTATTTTATCCATTGATAATCCTTCATGTGAAAAAAAATAACTCAAAGAGGTAAGTGTAATTATATCACGCCCTCGATTTTTAACATAAATATAAAAAGTTTCCTCAAATAAGACCTCGCAATATTCCATACGATACCCAAAAGATTACCGTATTTCCATTCCCATAATCATAGTTCCAAGTCCATTAGATGCCAAAATATTACATCATCGGCTCAACGGCCCCAAATTGACATAAGTATCAAGTGTCAAGAGAGTTACAAGTTTACAAATATTCCATAGTCAAAAGAATTATAACTTAAATTATAAATACATCTTTCAAAAAGAAATTTACAAAGATGAATAAGTAACTCTTTTAATTAGCTTTCAAAAGTAATGTCCGCAATCCAAGTACTCCAGGCGTGCAAGCTACTGTCCCGGGTTAGCACCTGAAAATGGTGTAAGATTTGAGTTACACTAGGCCAGTAGAAAAGTCTACGCAAACTCTATATGCAAATGAGTAATACAGAAGAACAAACAATTGAAACCAAATGACAACGGAGGTAAGAATAACTATCATGATCAAAGTGTCCAATTATCTCAAATCCACCTTCCCAACATACTCATAAGTCATATTCATTCAGTTCGTGTCTCAACGTCTCTTGTTCTTTACGTGTTTGAGCCGAAGCTCCTGCCAGGTCAATTAAGAGACCCCGATTCCCTTTGCCAAGGAGCCACCTTGTAGGTTAGGCCTTGAGTACAATCAATGTGAGCATTAGCTCCTGCCGGATCGATTAAGGGACCTCGATGCCCGAAGCCAAGCACCCACCCATCAATGGACCCCGAGTGTTCGCGCATCATTTATATGCTCAAGTGTATTGTTCGTATTTTAAACGTATAACGACTTCACATTTCTCATTTCGTAACCCAAAGTGCTCATTCAAATCCACCGGATACCGTTTTAAGTATGAAACAAGTATTATTCTCCAAACACTTGAAAAATGCATAAACAAACCCATTAGAGCCGATGAAAGGCTCCAAAAAGTATAGTTTACAAGACTTAGGAAAAATGGCTACAGGACTGAAGACCTACCAGTAGAAGAAATGAAATTTTGGATGACCTACCGGTAGGAGTTAGGGACCTACTGGTAGAAAATGAAGGCAGAGAGGTCAACGTTTTGCACGAAACAAATTTTCACAAGACCTACCGGTAGGTGAAAAGTTCCTACCGGTAGGGGATGGGTTTTATAGGCGATTTTGACAGAACTTTCAGATTTCAATCTAATCTCAATAACAACCGAAACAAGCTCAAATAAGGCATAGAAACACTTAAATAACATATAAAGAGAGGTAAAATTCCCTACCTCGAATATTCAAGCCGACACCGAAGAGATTGAATGAACTAGCTTCCAAAATCCAAACCTAGCGAAATACACCGAATCGAGCTCTATCCAACGCGATACAAGCCCCAATACGCAAGTAGAAGATGGTTTGAGAATTGATTACTTTGGGTCTTTGAGTGATTGGGTGAGTTTTGAGAGATGGAGGGAGAAATGGAGAGAGAGCCTAGAGAGAGGGGGAGCCGAGAGAGATAGAGAGGGGAAATGGGAAATAAATTCCTTGTCACACACATATACACACCATATTGCACTAACACCCACATTTCCCAAATCCTTGCACATTAACTCACACCATAATTTCCACATTAAACCATCATTTATCCCTTTATAAAACATTAAAATTATAAGAGAAATTTACGAGTCTCTACAAATTAAGTAATTTCACATGAATAAAAAACAAAAAAATAAAGTGTAAATGGATAAAAGAGAAGTGTAAAAATGATTTACGGAGTATCTTTTTTATTAAAATATGTATTACTAACGCAGCCATGCTTTGTTTTACCATTTAGTCCATGTGTATCAGTTTATGTGTGAACCCTATAAAAATGTGTGATGAACAAAGGTGTGTGACGGTGTCCCAAGACCAATGAATAATAGGCTCGTTCCTCTTAGAAAAAGAACATCAGCGAAACTGGGCCTAAATTGGTGGTGTTATGTTGAAGTTGAATTTATGTGAAAATATTGGTTACTTTTTAAGTAAAATAGTGGAGTCGTAGTCAAATATTTCAGCAAAGCAAATTCAAAATCCATTAGTAGTTTTCTAACTCAAAAGTTTCTTCCTTTTGGAAACAGAACTCAAAAGTTCAACCCACCTTGAAAAGAAGATAGAACACCAAATTACCCTCATTTTACTTGTTTCACTATCCTCCACGGAATTAAAAACAAATTAACCACTGATAATAAAATTACTACAAAATAATCTAAAGTACACGTTTTAATCATCTATCATAACCCTTAAAATGTCTACAAATTCTAAGGTTAATTATATTATCCGCAAACATAGTAGGAGTAGTACAAAAATAGCTTTAGCACAATACTGTAGCGTTATAAACGTAAACAAGTATTCACAAATCAAAAAGTAGTACCAGTCTATAATCACATAACCAATACTCAATATTTAAACGCAGAGAGTCATTGCACCACAGTCAATATTTCATTTTTTAGACTTAAGGCACCAAAAGTAAAAATGTGAAAGAAAAAAAAAAAAGTTCGAACGTGTGGGTGGCATGTGCCACCTCACACCGCGCTATAAGGCTCCACCTCAAAACATTACCACATCTGGCCTCGCCCTCTAGCGTCAATCGCTAGCTATCATTTAGGGCACCAGACACCCCCTTTTTGGCATTTGGCGCTTATTGGTGACAATTTTTTTCCAATGGATTTTCCCAACAATAAAACTTGCTGGAGGAATGGGGAATTTTTTTGGCGACCACAATGAATAGATTAAAAAAAATACTTTTATTTGTATTCAAAATGTGAAAACTTATCTCTGTAAGTGACTATTGAAAACATACCTAACAGTAATAGATAAAATTCCTTTTTGTGAGCTACAACCGGACGATGAAATTTATCTCTGTAAGTGATTTGTCGAAAACAGGCCTAACATATAATTTTTTTGTGTTGGTTACAGTCAAACATTGAAACTTCTCTATGGATTTATACATTTAAATAAGAAAAAAAGTAACATCACTCATCAAAGTAATCAACGTATGCCAAACATTTGAAAAACCATAAAAGATCTTTTTCATTTTCTCTATTGGTGATAGTAAAACAGAAAGATATAATAATTATTAATTTCTCTATTGTTCGTTTAGCATATTTACTTTGTTTTAACTTTGTTTTTCAATCATTACCCTATATCTTTCTCCAATCATTACCCTATTTCTCTAATTATTAATTTCATTTATCTCTCTATCTCTCTCTACTTATTACTCATTTCTCCAATCATTACCCTATTTCTCTCTCCACCCACTACCAAAACTAAAATACCCAAATGTGCTAAACGAACAAGGCCCAACAATCTATATATCTACAACCACAAAGAAAAATGAAATCCTACGGGGAGAGAGAACTATATATGTGCAATCGAGGTTGTAGAGCTTCAGTCGGCCCCGATCGCTAGCGAGTCTTTCCCAAGAAATCTCGAAAAAGACCGTGGGCGAACCAACAACAAAGTCTAATCCATCAAGAACGGTGGTATTGATGTCGAGAGCATTGCAAAATCGGTGATTGGCGAAGGTGTCGAGAAGAACTCGAAAGTGTGCTGGTGATTGCCAGAGGCCCAGAGAGAAGAGAGCAATAATTATTATGAGAAAAATACCTATAACCATAGCATCAAGCAAAGTTATTTTGTCAACAAAAATACTTCATTATATTGACAATTAAAAGACTTTAGCCGTTAACAAATTTGTTTAAACAATGAATTAGGCACAGTAGTAAAATAAACATTGTACTAATTGAATTAGGCACCCTCCCTGTGGACTTCTCACCAAAATTCTTACTAAAAAAAAGGAAAAGGAGAATGAGTTCTCTTTTGTTCTCTCCTAGTTTACTCATTACTCCCTCCGTCCCCCTTTTAAAGTCCAGTATTCTATTTTGGGATGTCTCTTAATAAGTGTCCATTTTGTAAAGTTAGTGGATAAAAGTTGGTACATTTTCCATTTTGCCCCTAAAAGTAGATTCCATTTTGAAAAATTAGTGAGTAAAAGTGTAATGATGATGTCTCCATAGAGGGTAAGTAGGGAAAGTGGAGATAAAAGTTGATGTGAAATGTGTAATGATGATGTTTTCTTAATAAGTTGGAGTTACGAAGCGAGACACTTAAAAAGGGATGGATGGAGTAGCTTTTTTTTTTTGGGTCAACAAGTTTACTCATTAGCGGCTCCTTGATAGACGAGGCAGAATCTAAAATAAATAATGGAAAATGATTTTCACACTCTTTTTTTTTATTATGGCACTCCATTTTTTATCTTTTAGTAAACCTTTTATGTGCATTTTTTCATTAGGAGACAAAAAAAGGCAAACAAAAGGTTCACTAAAAGATGAAAATGGAGTGTCATAATCAAAAAATGGAGTGTGGAAATTATTTTCCATGAGTATTATACTAGTATCTTTAGTACCGAATAATAGTGCTGAAAGGGCTACTGAAAACAAAATGATGACAATCTTATTAGTAGTTTATAGTGGAACCCACCCTGATTGGTGAAAAAAGTGTGAGGTCGACGGAATCAATACATTTTTTTTTGGTAATAATGAGATTAATTTATAGTGCTCAATTGCGCAGTTTTGTCCCTATAAATTCGGAATTAATACTTACCGATATCCGTTTGAGCTATTTTTTCTCAGGGCTCCATAAAACAATATTTTAAAATTTATGGGTATTTTTTTGAATTTTTGTGAGATTCAAAATGGTCCCCACATAAAATGTAGTGTATGTAGCATCTTTGATATGAATTGGTTTGGTTCTCCCAAAGCATATTTGGTAAGTATAGAAGTTAAGTTAATTACGTGCTAAATGATTCGGATTACTTTGGTGAGGAAATTAGTTTTCCAATCAGATAAAATATATACATTTTGAACGATTTGAAAAGTATGGGTTTGTTTTGGAACATGAAATTAAAAAAAAATTGCTTTGGTTCTCATTTTTGTAGGCCAGATTCAGCCGCCGGCCTCTACATCTGGGAGAGGTTGGCTCGGCTTAATGGCGATGCTGTTTTTCCAGTGTTTTGTACGGCGATGGTGGCTGATGTAGTTAGGGTTTGGGGACTGGTTTGGGTGGGCCGGCCTAGGTTTGGGTGTTTGGGGCTTTCATTGTTAATTTTGGGTATGATTTGGGCTTTATTGTTCCTTTTTTAGTTGTGGACCCTGTAGACCCTCGGGTGTTTTGAGTTTTTGCTCTTGTGATGTTCATCCATTTTTTTGTTGGATTCCTTTCCTCATTTTTCCGTTTTTAATAAAATTTCATCTTTTACCGATTAAAAAAAAAGTTGTTCAGAGTAATCTAAGAAAAATTGTACTAATCAAATTAAAAAAAGACAAAAAAGCCTTCATGCCAGCCAAACACTGCCTTGACGAATACCTTTTTTCTTCGTTTGGTACACAAAATTGACGAATATCGCTATCGCATATCTCTGCGATAACGACATTGCTATTTAGGAGCTGATCTCATTCCCATTAATTTACTCAAATACCCCAAGCTTCGTGGACCATTACAGAGTACTATGAGTCTACTATCTATATTTGGGCTGAGTTTGGCCCAATTTTTACAATCTTCATTTTTTAACCCCAAGCAAGCCAGATACTTCCAAAGTCAGCGTCAAAATTGTGTTTTTGTAACCGGGAAATTTGTGTGATAGGTCCACTATAGAGATTTTATAAACTCACAAGTCCACCTATGCAGTGCACTCTCTCCATCGGACCTTTCAAACTATTTCATCTATCTCACAAAGACTGTCAATGGCAATATACACACCTTTCAAACCATTATTTATATTTCATATTTTATAATTTTTCAAAAATTTTGTCGGATAAAACTAAGTAAGATCTATTAAACAAAATTTATATTGCATATGAAAATTATAGAAATTAAAAAATATAGGTAATTTTATAAAGGTCTGGATAGTGAAAATGCACATTCTTTTATGGGACGAATGGAGTGTAACATCCTACTCCTTCCATCCCACAAAATTGTCTATTTTTCGTATTCAGATCTCTGAAAATTGTCTTTATTTTGTAACTCTTAATAGTTTTATTATGATAAAAATCTTCTAGAATTAGTGATATATAGCAAATAATATCCATTTTGGATATGAAATAAACTTTAAATTAGGGAATATAGAAAAATTTATGATTGATTGATGTGAATAGTAGAAAAGACAATTTGTATGGGACAGATGGAGTATTACTTTTGATCTGTTACTAGTTTTATTGATCTAAATATAAAAAATGACATGTATTCACGTTACAATTTTTTACCACTCTTCTTTATTGGTGGATTACTTTAATTATAATTGTTTTTAGGAAAAAACATTAATTATCAAAATAATTGTGCGATATGCAATAAGTTTTTATTGTTGTTTCTTGAACTCAAATTTTTGTAAATATTTTAATTTTGGAAATCAATGTTCATAATGATAAAAGGAAAACTAGTGAAAGTAAGAAAGACAAGAAATGAGATTGTTTCTTGTTTTGAAACAAACAAAAATTGCTATTTTTTTTATTCATATGCAAGTTGGATAAAAGAAATAAATACTTTTTATATATTATTTGGGGCAAACATGATAAAAGAAAATAATGAAATAATAATGTTTTGGTATTTAAGGGGTGAGTGGAATTCTCTAACTTTGAAGAGAGACAAATAATATCTGAAGGGTGACTTCAAATTATTTGGTATTTGTGAGATTTGTTAAAGTGCATATTTCATATATCAACCTTGCTACACAAATCGACGGGCATGCGGCCCACTCTGGGCCCCGCAGGGATGATCTGAGCCATTTAATAATTTTTTTTAAAACAATTGAGTGGGCCCCTGTAAAATCAACTCGATTCGATATGTGTAACAAAAATGGAAGAGTATATTAAATTATGTTCAAAATTAACAATATAAAAAAGATGATAATAATACTATAATAAAATTTGTAAATTCTGTTGGAATGCATGTCTACCTTTTTAATTTGTAGAAAGGTAAACAAACTACAATTTTGAAGTTTCCAATCTTGCTTGAATAAGAGGAAAAGTGACTTTTGTTATTTCGACTGAAGATGCTCTTAATTCATATTTTAACGCGGATAAACAAGAATATATCTTGGGAAATAAAATTTCACACTCTATTTTTTTATGAATGCACTTCTTTTTTTTGTCTTTTAGTGTAATTTTTATGTATAATTTTTTCAATAAGAGACAAGAGAACGAGTACATTTATTCAAAAAAAAAAAAAAAAACCCAAAGGAAGTGCAGAAATTATTTGTTAGTGATAATTAACAACCTAGTGAGGGAAAATGGACCATGCAGTTTTTGGTGTTGGTCTTCTCTTCTCCAAGGAAGTCTTTTGATGGGATAATAAAAGGTTGAGATTTGAATGGGGACCACCCCATGATTTGATTTTGTGTTGGAAATAACCAAAGTAGGTAGCTAGCCTAGGTAGGGGGAGGAGGAGGAGGAGGAGAGGATTGGCTTTGTTTGTTCTGTTCTGTATAATAGAGCATTTGGAAATGAAGGACTTATCCCTTTATCTAATACTCCAGGAGTACTAGCTTACTACTACAACACTAGCATCTGCCACTCATCAAAGTGTGTGTGCTACTACTAGTGAGTAGTAGTATTTTGTAAATGTGGTTGGTCGGCCATGTGTTTATTTGCTACTACTCCAAAACTATCCCTCCATCCATCACTTCAGTTTAATTTCTCAAACATTTTAAACTAAATTCTCTATGTCCAATGATCATCATGCCATATCCTGATATATATATCCCAGTTACTCACATGGACAACAGACTAGTGGTTAATTATATATGCTTTGTATGGTGCCCCATGAGCCCCCTAGGGGGGGTCCCCAAAATGCCAAATCCAATTTCCAAACAAAAAAACCTATGTATGGGTATGTATACCAAATTGTGTGGGATCCAATTCGAGATTCCGTACAAATAATTAAATCTCTTCGATTGTTTAAAATATTTTTTAAGAGGACACCGTAAAAAAAACAGCTCATCTAGCTAGATATTGGTAGCTAGGGGCCTGATCAATTCATAACCTGTGAATTGAGAGATAAAAATTGATCAAGCCCTCGTTAGTCTTGTGACAAAGTTTTATGGGTTATTGGTTCCTCTCGTCGAAACAAATCAAAACATTTAAAATTATGATTTT